>OY992866.1:13085673-13685673 GCA_963921415.1 Pyrausta despicata | reverse complement strand
TATCTTCAGGTCATCGGCATATAGTAGCTTTAGGTTATTAAGTTTCAGAACCAGATCGTTCATGTATAGAATAAAAAATAAGGGACCCAAATGGGAACCCTGTGGGACTCCATATGTAACAGGGACAGGTTGTGACTGGTAACCCTTCACAGCGACAAGTCGACTGCGGTTGGACAGATAAGATAGCAACCAACGAAGAAGAGAACCATGTATGCCCATAAACTCCAACTTTTGATAAAATATCCTATGGCTGACTCTGTCAAATGCCTTTTGGAAATCCGTGTATATCCGTATATAGCGTCCCTTGGCCCCGGCCGTTCGGGACATTTCCAATGAAGTCATTATACTCAAGGAGATTGCTGACTGTAGATTTTCCCCTGATGAAGCCGTGCTGTTGTGCGTGGATGTGAGGACTGAGGTGATGGTAAAGGTGATCATAAATTAATGATTCGAACACTTTGGCGAAACAGGAAAGAATGCTGATCGGTCTGTAGTTAGCACAGTCACTCCGGTCTCCAGACTTGTAAATGGGGATAAAAATACGATCCGTAACAAGTGCCAAGTACGATTTTTTCATAAATGTATGCATTTAAAAAAAACGTTTATCTCTCTGTCATCACTCATCAGCCTATATACATCCCACAGCTGGGCACAGGCTTCACCTGAACTATGAGGTGGAACGAGCTATATTCCACCACGCGGGCTCAGTGCAGATTGGTGGAGGGGTGTGTTTAAGTGACCAACCTTACTGTCAGATGTTATTGAGCCGCCCGAAGGCCTCTGAACAGGCTTAACGACTAATATCTCTCGATATTAACCGGAATCAACGTGCCTTGTAAACAATCGTCCCTTGTATGGTCAGAATGGTTACCCATCTCAAACATGACCGCGCCGAAGGTTGCTTAACTTTTGGTATCACTACCAAAGCGTTGCCACCACTACGCCACAAGCAACTCAAGCCGATAAACATTTAAATTGTTTTTTTTTTTCATTTTCCTAACAATCGTTTGTGAAACAGAAAGACGAAATACAGATAAAATAAAACTTCATCCTGAAAGTAAAATATAATATTTTTTATAATTTTTATTCTTCTACCTAATTAACACACACTTTAAATTATAATAAGCATACCTTTATATAGGTATGCTTATTATAATATATACCTTTATATAGGTATGCTTATTATAATTTACGCATACCTATATAACCTGTACTAATACAGTCATCTTATGATTTAACTGAATATTATTTTAGACGAATTTGAAAAAAAACTTGACGTTTTTAAGTCGAATTATCCATCCTAACCATCGGACCCATGCTTAGGTATTCTTCTGTGCTTTTTCATTCACCCTTTCACGGTGTAATGATTTTTTATGCCTATTGATTCCGGGATAATGTTGAGATTTTGCTGAGAGGATATTCACGAGATTTTAATAAATACCTCATTATATTTTCCAGGTTTGCTTCTGATTTCTGATGGTTTGATTAAATTATAAGAATAACTCTTAATAGTAACTGTATTTCCAATATTATAACTGTTCGTGTTTTTGCCTTGCATTGCAGAAAACTTAGTTACTAAAAAGCGAACCCAGCAGACTTTGTCCTGCGCTCTGTGTTATTATTTTACTGTATATCTTTCAAATAATAAATTAGTATGCTGTGCTGCGTTCAAAAGTAACTCATGTCCTTTCGCAAGTCTCAAACTGTGTTCTTATTAAATTTTATTTAAATCTGTTCAGTAGTTTAGGCGTAAAAGCGATCGGCGCACCTGAATTTTCCCATGGGAATGCGTCAGTTTCCCGCGGTAAGAAGTAGCCTATGTCCTTTCTCGGGTATCAAAATATCTCATTACCAAATTTTATGCAAATTGGTTCAGTAGTTTAGGCGTGATTGAGTAACAGACAGAGTTACTTTCGCATTAATAATATTAGTAAGGATTAAGCTGTAAGATTTGATAACAAACCTCGGGACATGTGAACCTAAATAAAATCTTGTGAAAAGCCAAATAATAAGTACTAGTTCCAGATTGCAAACGTAAAACAAAACAAATAAAAACAGGGGCCTGGTAGGCGGTGGCTGATAAGACTCCATTTGTATTGAGGGCAGTAGGGCTTACCTTGGCCTGAGCCTAGGCTGTTTATGTTATAGCTCTGAAGGGGTCGGGTTTGGTGGCCAAATGTTTTCGCCTAAGACCCGTCACTGAAGGTCTACTACGAAAAACGAAAACTTTAATTTATGTATTTGTCCTGTAACAATTTTGATCTGATGCTTTTGGATAGTGCGGTCAGGACGAGCAATAATTGTCTTCAGAACGCTGTTGCTGCTGTTCCTCATGCCCTGTAGTAAGGAGGAGGCTTTCTTGCGCATAATCGCTTGAAAACCATCTGTCCGAATGTTCGCGCACCTGCGAACATTCGTGAGGCGCTGCAGAATCGTGGCAGCCGAACAGGCGACTAATCAAACAGGTTCTACCGCATAAGTTAATCCGGATAATGTTATAAATGCGAAAGTAACTCTGTTTGACTGTTACTCAATCACGCCTAAACTACTAAACAGATTTAAATGAAATTTGATAGCGAGATAGTTTGAAACTTAAGAAAGGACATAGGCTATTTTTTACCGCGGTAAAATGACGCACTCCCATGGAAAAATTCAGGTGCGCCGATCGCTTTTGAGCCTAAACTAGGTACTGAACAGATTTAAATGAAATTTGGTAGGTAAATAGTTTGAAACTTAAGAAAGGACATGAGTTACTTTTGACCGCGGAAAAACAACGCATTCCCATGGGAAAAAATACTTTTCAGGAAATCTTATATCTTTCACTCCTAAATTACAAAAAAAATGAATTATATTTGGATAAAATTGTAATTACGGGAAAAAAAACGCATTTAAAAAAAACTACCTAATGCGGATGAAGTCACGGGTAAATGCTAGTGTACCATATTTAGGTACCTACTTAGTACCGTAATGGTACATTTACAAGTTTGTTTTTAGGGCACGATTAGGTCTTTTTATCGTCGCTTAACATGAAACCGTGAAATTTTACAGGTCGTACCGTAACGGTTTAGACAGTTAAACAACTGTAACCGGATGTAATTTATTTGGTAAAGATTTTGTAATTACTTATTTTTTAAAACATCGGTTTTAAACAACCGATTCACTGCGGTGACTTTTTGCTAACTTCTAACTGTGGCGCTAAATGAAAAAGGAAGTTGCGTGCCAAATACGATTAGATGATACGACTCTGGTTATAATTTAGCCATGCGGTAAAGAAATAAGAATTTTGACAATTTGAACATGTTCTAAGCTAGCTTAATTTTCGTTTGCTTGCTTGTTTACGACTACGAGACCACTGTGACGACCATCTACCGCTTGGTGCAGTGGTCCACAGGTCGGACTTCTAAAACCAAGGGTCGCGGGTTCGATCCCCGCACAGTACAAACATTTGTGTGCATGAACATGTGTGTTTGTACTGGTCTGGGTGTTTTCTATGTATAATATGTATTTATTTAACAAAAAAAAGTATTTAAGTATGTTTATCCGTTGTCTAGTACCCATAACACAAGCCTCGTAGATTAATTTGGGACTAGAGAATTGGTGTGATTGTTGTGAAATATTTATTATTTATTTATTATTGTCTACATTATTTTACTTATATTCGTACTTAATACGACGTTATGTATCCTTGGGCCCGGTATACTATACCAAAATCTTTTTTTTTATTTGGGGTATTTTTTTTTCATAAATATATATTACAACATCACATACTTTGATCTGACTCTGTGCTAAGTAGCTAAAGAACTTGTGTTACAGATATCAGAATCAACAGTAGTATTACAAATAAACTTAAATAAATACATATTATTAATATAGACGAGTTTTCGAACAGATTAGCCTTAGCCGCCAATAGGGAACAGTGGAGGAGTTTGGGGGAGAATTTTGCCCAGCAGTGGGATGACATAGGTTTATAAAAAAAAAATACATATAACACACCCAGACCAGTACAAACAGACATGTTCATGCATACAAATGTTTGTACAGTGCGGGGATCGAAACCGCGACCTCTTGGTTAATAGTCAACTTATTAACCATTACACCAAAGTGGTCGTCAAGATTTGCTCTTGACCCAAGACTAAGCCCAACGATCATCACTTAACCTTATGGTCATCCTGCTCCAGATTTGAGCATCCTATCTGACCATCTGTTTTATGACGAGATTACCAAAGTTGTGAAGTTTGAACGTAATCTGACACGTCCAAATCGAATTATGACGCGAGACCCTTAATGAACTTCTGAATTAGGTACATATACATTTTCCAATTTGCGGCCAACTGACGGATAAGTTCATCGACAGTTTGTGAAAATATTTAATTGATTAAACTTTCGATTTCATCACAACAGTCTAAGATCCGAACTTGAATGAACCTTCACCTAGCTGATACTAGAATGAAGCATTTTTTATAATAATTTTATTATATTAGAGAATGTATCAAAACCGGCCAAGTGCGTGTCGGACCACGCATAATGAAGGGTTCCGTAGTCAATTTTGGCACCGCGCTGTTTTGCATTTCTTGCATCATCATCATCTCCCTAGCCGTCAATGTCATCATGCCGAAAGTATTCATCACAGGATACCCGGAACAATTTTAAATAAGAGTTTCCGCGCCTGTTTCTTTACGCGTGAGATTTGAAGTTTATAGGTCCAAGGCTTTAAAAATTACAGGGGGGGGGGACTCCGTCGACTTTGTCGGACTATGACTCGCAAATGGTAAAGCTGATAAAATGTGTTGTATGGAAACCTTCAACGATACACAAGAGGGTGCACTTAAAAATTAAATAATTGACCCCCCCCCTCCTTTACACGTTTAGGGTTAGGGAGGTACCCTTAAGAAGGGGTAATTTCGTCATGCGATTAAAATTAGTTTAGTAAAACCATTAATAATCAATAAATTACATGTCCACCATAAAGTAAATAATAATAATTAATTTCATAAGGTACATATGTCATTTGTAATTAAATCATGTCAAATCATACTAAACTATACATAATTAAAATTAATAAAACATTGAAAATAATAGAATTTCACACATTAATACCAATTCCAATTCGCTTCAGATGACCGTCACAACAAAATTTTGTGTACTCGTCTATTCCTTAAAAACAGTGTTCAATCAATACCCTAAAAATAATTCTCTTAAAATAAAAAAAAAAAAAATAAATAAAAAAATAAAAATAATTTATTTCAGGCATTGCCCATAATGAGTGTTAGTAACAATTAAATCTTATAAAACTATGTTAGTACATTGGAAATCGATATTGAAATAAATTAATAATATAATAAAAATTAAAAATTAAAATAATTTATCCTAGTGTCTTTGGCTAGGTGGTAGCGTGTCCAGTGCTGCATGATGGCACTGTCCACGTCCAGCCTCGCCGCGACACTTTGCAGGAGACTGTTGGAGCTGCCACGTACCCTGTGGATCAAGGACGCTATGCGGTTTCGCACAATAGCAGCAAAACTATCAATACCTGCTTCCGCCAGCATCCTCGAAGCACTACAATAACGTCGCAGCCCCATCAGCATCCTGAATGCATTATTGTATTGAGTGCGCAGGGCTCTGTACGCTGTTTGAGTATAGCTTGTCCACAGGCTGCACGTGTATAAAGAGTTACAATAGGCTTTAAAAAGTGTAATTTTAACCTGTTAAAAACAATAAATTGCAATTTTTGAATATGATTCGGGAGTAAATTAAATAAGCGGACACACATGACATGACTGTTTCTGGCCAGACCTGTCGTGGCTGCTACGGGCACAGTTAGCTTCTAAGGGTACCTCCTTGAACGTTTGTGACCATCTTCTTTTGGAAACAGACTGGGATTTTTCTTTACAAACAATAAGCTTTCGAAAATATATAAGGATGGCAATGGGAGGATACATAATTTTTTAAAGAGAGGTCTGTATGTATCCTCGAACCAAGTAACATGCAAATCAGTCCATAAACGTAGAAGATATTCTGCTGTGACAGACTAGGACGGACTGAACGATCTTATAAGGGTCCTTGTCGGACTACGGAACCCTAAAAATGGGTTTGCTAAAAAAAAACCTGGACAGACTCTTTCTAATTAAGTTTTGCAATATCAAGATAATAAGAAAATTTTGTCCTGACAAAGTAAGCTTATGGCCAAAAAACAGCGCATAAGATGATAAATTGTTTTTTCTACCAATTGAGTGAAAGTTACTTTCATTGACATACCTATTTGTTAAGTATTTTTCGCGTTTACAACACTATTTTTTTAATTTGGAAAAGACTACACTTAAAAAATTCTTTTCAGCTCCGGTCATCGAAAAATAATCCGGTCGGCGAAAAATACTTCACAAATAAAATTATAGCCTGTTTCATCTTAACCGATTGTTAAATATTTGTAAAAATATTTCTCTCGGGTGATTTGAGGGTATCTCCCACAATCATTGATGAAACATACGCTGGCTCAAAGCGTTAAAAAGCACTTACAAAATTCAACGACTTCATTAAGGTTCTCGGTAGCTCAGTGGTCAGAGCATTGGACCGGACTTCCAAAGGTCGGGGGTTCGATTCCTCCCCGATGACCGGAGCCGAAAAGATTTTTTTAAGTGTTGTCTTTTCCAAATTGACATTCCTGTTTATACCTGACTACCCAGTCGTTCGCTAAGGTAAATAATAGACAACCCAACGGTTGCACGTTCTACAGGTTCTGTACTTTCATTCAGGACCAAAGCTTTCTTATTATTTTGATGTTGCTTAATTTAAAAATTAATTAAAATTAGTCTGTCCAGAATTTTTAAGCAAACCTTTTTTCATATATTATCTGATTGATATACTTAATTTATTATAAAATATGTTTCATTCTATTATCAGCTCAGTGTAGGTAGATTTAAGTTCGTATCTTCTACTAGAGTGGTAAAAGTAATAAATATGATCGATTATGATTGAAAGAAGTTATCATAAAAATATCATCATCATCATCATCATCATATCAGCCTGTTGCAGTCCACTGCTGGACATAGGCCTCCCCCAAGGAGCGCCACAGCGCACGATCTCCCGCCCTTTGCATCCAGTCACTACCAGCTGCCTTCTTCAGGTCGTCTGTCCATCTAGCCGGGGGCGTCCCACACTACGTTTACCTAAGCGTGGTCTCCATTTGAGAACCTTTTACTATTTAAGTACTTTTCTGCTTTTTAATTAAGGCACCTACATACTTATAACATTCCCGAAAATGTTCATGTCGGTTAGTATATCGCATAGACTTCAAATTAAATATGGTTTATCGTCGACTGCGTACCGTGGGTACGTGGGTACTGAATTAAATTTTCAGTAGTTAAGATGGCCGCAGATTTGCATACATTTTACCCCGTTTTACCTTTTATCGCATTTGTGGGTTATATATTATTATTCATAGCTATTTACTCTCGACCGAATGGCTTAAATTGCTCGAAAATATTAAGTTTGTTTTTTTTTTTTAATTTATGCTTACTATTTTCTACTTAGAAACTGTTGCTTGTTGTAAAATCTTATCTGAAAGATAAGATAGTTTAGTTGCAAATTAAAGTAACCTAATTTTTTTGTGTTCAACGAAAAACTAAGTACATACCTAAATTCAGTTTTAATTATAGGAATTTGTTAAATAATACGAGTAAGTAGGTTTTATATCTGATTAGAATTGAAACAAGAAGATTTGTAAAGCTGAAAAAGAGGATTATTTTGCTTTAAATTTCCACGAAACGACGCCAGCGCAGGAACCAAAATACATCCAATTGTAATCACCTGAAAAAGATAGAACTGGAAGTCGCAGAACTTACAATACCTACAACTCACAACGTGACACAGAAGATGCACCTGGACAACAACACTGACACCAAAAAAACACTCGACGCGTTTCGCCACTACACGTGGCATCCTCAGGAGATGTTTTCGCTTCGACAGACCAATAGCGACTATCTTTTTCAGGTGATTACAGTTGGATGTATTTTGGTTCCTGCGCTGGCGTCGTTTAGTGGAAATTTAAAGCAAAATAATCCTCTTTTTCAGCTTTATTCATGGATTTCCGCAAATTAACGCCTGATTCCATCAACTATGGAATAGAAGATTAGTGGCTAAGGATTTTTTAATAAGTATTTTATTCATTTATTTAAGCTTTATTGCACAACAATACTTTGTAGAAAAGGTGGACTTAACGCCGTAGGGCATTCTCTACCACTCATACCTTTGGGCTAAGCAGAAATGATTAGTGGGCTGTGCGACGAAATAAATAAAAGAGAAAACACAAAAATAATAATACTCGTACCAATAATATGACACATTAGATTAAATATCAAATATTTGAAAATACATATTTAAAAATACACATAATATATACTAATATATACACTTAATAAATAAATAAATTTGACGAACTGTTAAAGAAAGATCTATAGGTAATGACGGTTTTATAATTACAAGAACAAATAAGGATTTTAAATAGCAGTGGAACATTCCGTGCCTAACTATAGGCGTACCAGGGCCAGTTGGAAAACAATTTTACGAAGCATTAATATATCTGTGGTACGGCTATGGTCTAGGAACGGCAGGTTCCTCTAGTCGAAGTAGAGATAAGTAGAAAGTATAGAGTGTTTAAAGAAAGAAAGTATTTACGTACCGAAAGTAACAAATTGGTTTTGAATTATTAATACATGATATTGCACACTCGGAAGATTTATAACAACCAAAGTAAAATTTATTGGTGTTCAAACGGAAAATACATGGCTCCCTGCACTCAGCCGTTCATTATTTTGCATGAAGCCATCCCTGTCACTCTTAGTAGCTTGATTGTGCGAGCGAACGAGTCGGCTAGACCCGATAATAGGAACGAAATGTTAACCGATTCAATGCGTTGTCTAATTTTGCCAACTTTTAACTGTGGCGCTGAACGAAAATGACGTGACACACCTGGCGTACATAATGCTATACGATTAGATGAAACGTGTGTCTTTCGCCATGCGGGAAAGAAAACAGTATTTTGATTAAATACTTTTAGTTTTCATTTGAAAAGTAAACGATTGTTGCAATGATCATTTGATCAATCAATTATTTAGTGAGTAACTTTATTTTTTTGCATTAACAATGCAGATATCTTTACAATGCAAATTTTTCTTTTTTTACAATGCAAGTGGTAAATACGAAACCTATCGTAAGTATTAGGTACTTTCTATATAGCGCTAAACTGATAAGCTTGTAGTTTCAATTGTTTGAGGTAAATCCTAATAATTGTAATAGATGGCGCTACGTGTCATACAATGAGCGTTCGATTGGTTTTATCGACGCTCTCTTCTCCCTGGCTGCTTTGACCGAACAGTGTGCGATTGTAACATAAATTCAATAAAACGAGTTAACTGTGAATTATGCGTGTTTTCCTGTCTGGACCCCAAAGAACATACTAGCAAGTTTTAATTTCACATTAATGCAAATTTGCATTAGCAATCGTCCGGCTTGTGAGTGGTGCAGGTTCGAGTCCCGCCTGTGGCAGTCCATTTTTCTTTAAGTTTGTTTTAATTTCACATTGTAATTATTTAGTGTTATTAATTCACATGTTCCTGATTTATAATTTGTTACTTCAATATTTGATGCATGCTGTGTACACTTCCTATTGGAGCTTCAACATATCTTGTAACTTTACCAATTTTGAATGTCTTGTTTCTGTTGTATTTCTATTTCGTGTACCAAATTGATAAATATAAATGTTAATCAAAAGTGATAAAATAAGCGTATTTTTTAAGATTTCTTTTTCAGTACAGATGTGCTAAACCTTTTCAACTTTCACATATTACACTCTACATAAGTAACACAACTTTCAAAAAGGGTAACCCCAATTTTTTCAAATCATACAATATCCAGAAACAAATGCTATGGAGCTATGCTTTTATGGGTAGGTCTTTTTAATGCTTAATTTGAAGAAATTACCATTGATTTAAAAATAAAAGACACGCCTCGCGTGCCTTACCCACGAACCGGTTAAGGAGTACAACCTCTGGCGCAACCTACCTTTTCGTTTGACAGAGGAATATTAAAAATGGAATCGTCATACGTTTATTCGGTAAAGGAATAAAATATCATACAGCCTTCCCTTCCCAGGGGGGCACAAAGGATTGTGATGTCTTGTTACGCAGTAAGTAGGTACGTGCTTACTTTATATACACACTTTTCTAGGAACTTTGACTGCCTCGCTGGTGTAGTGGTAAAGTTTTTGCCTTACATCCGAGAGGTTCGAATCTCAGGTCGAACCAAAATTGTTTCTGAGATTTTCTGGCATGAATTTCTCAAAGACAGCTCGGAGTCGGGAAGTTGGTGGTGTTACACCCCCGTACTTTGGTGCGCACGTTAAGCCGTTGGTCCTGCGCCTGATCTCTCTCCGGTCATGTCGGATTGCCGTCTCACCGAACTTTAAGAGTGATGGAACAGTGAGTGCACCTGTGTATTTCGCTCACACTTGTGCACTATAATATCACCTGCATAGTTGGATGATCTCTGTTGAGATTGGCCGCCGTGGTCGAAATCGGCCAGGAGGAGTATTACTAGGAAATAGTAGATTATGCACCAAGGGTGTAAAGGACTGTCTCACGTCCTGAGTGAAGCGAGGGATTCAACCAGCCTAAGACAACGACAGTCCTATGCGACTCCAGATGTAAATACTCTTCTTTAAAATCCATACTAGTACCCAGTTATCTCCTAAAACTAGTACAGAAGTTAATGATGAACAAATCATGTAAGAAATTTTGTTTACAATAAACGTTATTAATAATATTATAAATGTGAAAGTACTATGTCTGTCTGTGTTACTCGATCACGCTTAAACTACTGAACCGATTTGCATGATTGGTATGGAGATATTTTGATACCCGAAAAAGGTTATAGGCTACTTTTTACCGCGAGAAAATGACGCGTTCCTATAGGAAAATATAGGAGCGCCGATCGCTTTTACGCCTAAACTACTGAACAGGATTAAATGAAATTTGGTAAGAAGATAGTTTGAGACTTAAGAAAGAACATGAGTTAAATTCAAATTATTTATTGTATATCACATTACATCAAGTTGGTATAAAAGTTCAAATTATATTGGTACATGTGACGCCCTGCACAGGGCATAGCAACACTTTGAGGGCTAAGTTACTATTATCTCTCTAGTCCAAATACATAAAAATATTGACGACATAACATCTACATGCTTATAATTATATTTTAAATTAAATTAAAAAGATCAGTTATAAAATTAAAGTTACTTTTGACCTCGAGAAAACAACGCATTCCAAAACACTACCTAGTCACAGATTACTAAATAGTTACCTAGTCGCGGGTAAAAGCTAGTAAAAAGTAACTTAATACTCTACTTTTCACACCATATACGTGGTAATATTTACATGGCCTTTGCTTTTTGACGTGACAACGTCTTATAAATTGGTTTGCCGGGTGACACTTCAAGAAACTGCGTTACGCTCCGCTCACGTTATGCGCTCACAATGAGAGCGAGTGAGAGGCACGCGTCCCTTCGACTCGGGCATGGTTAGCCCGCCTAAGAGCGAGTGAGACAGACATAAAAAGTGAAAGGCACGCGTCCCTTCCACTCGAGCACAGTTAGCCCGCCTAAGAGCGAGAGAGACAGAGCGAGAGAGAGAGAGAGTGAGAGAGATAGGCATACACACCGGTTCATGTTATACGAATGAATATTCACATTAAAATTATTTTACCACTCAAAGTCGTTGTCACGTAAAACTTTCGCCCGTATACCGACTTAACAGG
This sequence comes from Pyrausta despicata, assembly GCA_963921415.1. Classification (NCBI taxonomy): domain Eukaryota; kingdom Metazoa; phylum Arthropoda; class Insecta; order Lepidoptera; family Crambidae; genus Pyrausta; species Pyrausta despicata. Next base: position 13,673,865 of record OY992866.1, on the reverse strand, counting down.
CAACCAATTTTTTTGTTGATCTCCATTATTTTACCATGTAGGGTGCCTACCCACGGATTCGAGAACCTTTCCGTCCCAACGGCCATCGGTTCGTCGCGCTATGTGTCCCGCCCACTGCCAATACTGCTAAAGCTATTAGCTAGTCAAGTGTGGTCACGTGACCTTAACAATTTGAAAGCTATTGAACGAATGGTTATGGAAAGATTTGACAGATAACCCGACCGCCTAATTTTTTTGAAGGCCAGAGTAGCTGTCATGAAAGCTATTCCTTATGTCATCGAAAGCAGTTACTAATCCACTAACTGCTATCATCGTAAATAAGTGATTTTGCTTTGTATTTAATTACAAATGATACTAATTTGAGTTAATTGATATATGAAATTGAGTTTTATATATGTTGTTTATATATGTTTTATATTTTATCATTTTTCAGTTGCGAAAACAAAATATGGCGCGTCTTGTGGCATTAAGCTCTCGTGGACTGACTGTGGAGGAATGCATAGACTGATAACTACAATGGGGTAGACCCCATACCTGATTACCTATGTAGATAGGTATTCAGAATTTGTCGGGAAGACTATGTTTAGCTGCATTTGCTGTGTGAAAGATGAGGCTCTAGACTCTAGTATGTTGGTACTAAAAATAGGTACCCTAAGTAATAAATGAGACCATTATATAAATCAAGACTTTTTTTATTTTTGATAAGCACTTCTTGCTCACGCGCCTCCTCGAGCGCAAGTCTTATAAAGGCCACATCCTCTTCTTCTACTTCAGGGACAGGTGCCGGTGGCAGGGCCTTTGAGGTTGAGGGTTGGTCCAACCCCATCTGTAAAATAGCATGAATGTATTTTTACAACATTAATAACGCAACCGTATATACCTACTTATTTGTATGTTGTATCTGAGAATTGTGTCATAAGCTCAGGCATCATTAAATAATAACAACATAAAATATTTCCTATATTATATACAAGTGTTAGAAATGACGACCGCTTGGTGCAGTGGTCCACAAGGTCGGACTTCTAAAACCAAGGGTAGCGGGTTCAATCCCCGCACAGTACAAGCATAAGTGTGCATGAACATGTGTGTTTGTACTGGTCTGGGTGTTTTGTATGTATAATATGTATTTATTTACAAAAAAAATTTATTTAAGTATGTTTATCCGTTGTCTAGTACCCATAACACAAGCCTCATAGCTTAATTTGGGACTAAAGAATTGGTATGATTGTTGTGAAATATTTATTTATTTTATTTATTTATGTAAGTATTAGGAAATTAGCTGTCCCAAAGCAGTGTTGCCTCATAGCCAACACCTTCTTTTTTAGTTTTGACTTTAAATCATTCCAATATTAAAGCACACTACAAACACAAATGTTAGTCACCTCAATGCATCAATAATTGAACATATTTCCATGAATATGATCTAACCCACCCACAACTTTGCTTAAAATTACTTACTCATCTCATAAGTAAACCAAAAAGTCTAATAATAAAACAGAGACTTAAAATGAAATAATAGCATATAGATTTTTCTTTAAATTACATGGAAGGATAGCAGCTTTTCATGGAATTACACCCAATTATTTTGCTGATTACAAACCAAATAAAGCACTATTAGTGAGTTATATGCTTGGTTAACAGACTTCTTAACGTTAGTTGATAGTATGAATCATTCATGCAATAAAAAGAATCACCAGGCTTTTGCCTCTGAGTTTTATAACAAACAAACAAACAAGAATCACATCAATGTACACAAAATGCCGATTAACTTTGTAGGTACTTTTGTGGGAAGATATACTTACTTGTCTCCAATCTTTGGGGCTTTTCAACACGCCATCACTCACTGCGTTGAGTCGAGAGGCCAATTCCCTCCACGGCTGGAGGCCCATTTGTTGCCCCTGTGGAGTAGCAAATAGGGTTCCTCTGGCCTGCAGTGGGTGCACCTCCATCCACAACACCAATATTTCCAGTTGGCAGACACTAACGCGTCTCGATGCCGGCATTCTGAAAATGTGATAAATGCACTATAAAAAATACTCAAATGGAAGTTCCATTACATGTTTTACCCGTGAAGTATACAGAAAGTACTTACTTTACTTGGAACAATTTGTAGAAGTTTCTTCCGATGGAGATTGAGCGAAAAAAGTTTTATCTTATTTTATTAATTTAACAATGATGCACGAAAACATAACTTCATAAGCAGTGCTGCCAACTGTATTTTTATAAATCTACCAAAATTATACGTCAAAATAACTTGATGAGATTTTACAAACTAAGGTATAATGTGTATATTTCAGTAATGTTATCCTCCATTTTGTCGTAAAAATTTGAAATCACTCTGACCAAAAATCGAAACAAACCTTTTTTTAAATAAAAACGGGGCTGTTAAAAATTTATTTTGTCTTTGCAGGCACAATGTAGATAATTTTCTTTATCAGAAAAACCACGTTTAATCGTTGCTCATGATTGAGTACCATTTCATAACAACTCCTTTTATTTGTATTTTAGGTTACATTTTAGCCCTAGAAACTACCATTTCAACAAGGATTTTTTTAAAGGAAACACTGGATTTGTCCTTGTCGCGCGTTTGGTTTTCACTTCGTTTGAAGTGTTTTGGATATGAGTCATTTCGATGTTTATACCTTATTCTAACGCATTTTAACAGGTTAACTGATAATGCATCATCATTTCTAAAATAAATAGTAATTTTAAAATATTTATAATAATATTAATTAAACTTGGCAGTACGCCAGTCGCCAAGTTTTTACACTAACATAGCTGAACAAAACGCCGTTATTCCATTCATTCACGAAAGCTATCGGGTAGGCATAGCTATCGCGATCCTTAGGCGGTCGCTCCAAGGCAAAGCGATCACTAGCTTATAGTCATCGTCAATAGCTATCGTAAATGAATAGCTTTCAGTTAGGCGGTCGGGGCCCAGTACTTACAAACAGACATGTTCATGCACACAAATATTTGTAAAGTGCGGGGATCGAACCCGCGACCTCTTGGTTAATAGTCTTCTTGATCATTACACCAAAGTGGTCGTCGAAATACATTGCCTCACACAACCATACAAATAAACCATAAATTCTGGTTTCTAGATCTTGGATCCATGGTTTCAATAAAAGATATACCTGAATAATATTTGTTTCTTCGGTCTACGCGAATAGTAGACATGAAAATGATACACTTTTTTAAGGATTATTTCGCCATTTACTTACATTTTATTTTAACCTGACGTTTCGGACTCTTCAACATCCGTGGTCACAGGTAGACTAAGGTGCTAGTTGTCATTACATAGTTTTGAAAAATTTGTAAGTTACCGTCACTCAAAAATATTAAGTTACGTTCATATTTACACAAAATCAGCTAACAGAATTCCGTAAAAAAGTGTATCGTTTGAATATCCCTGAATAAAATCGTTTTCACGGACATTAGCGAAGACTCCTTTCAAAACATAACCTTTGCGCAGCGGTAAGGTGGCCACGCACTTTTAGGGACAGATAACAAAAACACGAAACATTTGAAGAAGAAGAAGAAGAAGAAGAAGAAAACATTTTTATTTTACCAAATAGAAAAACACATTTAAAAATCACATACACAAGATACTGGATAGGTGGGCCACTCAGCATGTGTCGTAGCATCTCAGGAATGCCACGACGCTGGTCTTCCGTGGACACCCAGACAGAAAGATAGCAGCAGTACTTTGCACAACAACAAATATTTGTTTGTGTTACATTTATATCATAGAGTTATGTGACGGCTTTTGACTTAGTGTACCTAGTATTTTATGGACTCTACCAACGACATTATATTAGATTTCTTCAATTTCGTTTAACACAGAAAGATTTTATGTATAGTATTTTATTTAGTTTTATAGCTGATAGCGATCTCATCTAGATAATTTTTAGGCAAAGGAACATTTTTAATATCATAAAGAACAAATGTTTTTTCTATTATTTTGGTTATGCCAGAATAAAAATCGTGCTAGCCATTATTCTACCACTTGAAAGAAAAACTATGCATATATTTCTTGTCGTTTTTTCTAACATTCCCTAAATAACTTGTGGTGATCCTACGGGGTGGCCGAGTTCTGATAGGGCTGCCGACCGGACGTCGATTGACCCAAATAGGGTTAGCACGGTTTAGGGCTGGCTTATCTTCCCACTTATCGATGTTTGGGGCCGATTATTAAATATACAGATAGCGCTAACATTCCGATAAAATTCCAAGATGGTGGATTTGAAATGTCAAATTTGGTTATGCAGAAGGACAATTTATTTATCTGGCTATTTAAATATTAGCACTTAGTCTAACGATGCTTAAGCTGCATTTGTCTATCAATTTTATTAGTTTCAGTACTTTTTACTCAGTTCTATTGGTTTAATTAATTTGTAGAACAGATTAAAATGGCAAGATTTCGGACAGTTCTCAGTCTCATGCGATTATGCGCAAGAAAGCCTTCTTCTTACTAAATTAATAAATAAAATAAAAAACAACAGAGTAATTTAGGTAGCCTGGTCTGTGTACCTACAGTTTTTTCTCGATTCGCCACGCATTAGTCGCTTAAACAAACAGAACCTAGTTTTTAAACCAACACCCGTCACTGACGAATGTAAAAAACGGCCGAAACCATCTGACCTCACGTCAAGTCCAGGTTTTGGTAACGAAAACGCAAACGAACTACCCGCAATCGCTGCTCTCCTTAAAATAATGCTAATACTCCATGTTTCGATAACTAAGTATGAAAGACTGCCTCGTTGGTGTAGTGGCAAAGTTTCTGCCTTACATCCAAGAGTCAGTCACTCAAATCCCAGGTCGAGCCAAAATTGTTTCTGAGATTTTCTGTCATGTATTTCTCAATAACGGCTCGGAGTCGGTCCGTTGTCCAGTTAGCAGTGTCCGTTGGTCCTGCGCCTGATCTCTCTCCGGTTATGTCGGATTGCCGTCTCACCGAACTTTGAGAGTGATGCAACAGTACGTGCACCTGTGTATTGCGCTCACACTTGTGCACGATAATATCTCCTGCGTAGTTGGCTGATCTCTGTTGAGATTTGCCGCCTTGGTCGAAATAAGCTAAGAGACTATTATTATTATATGATATGGAACAAAAGAGAAGCCATGCGGTTTCACGAAGAAATACTTTACTTTAAGCAAAAAAGATTAAAACCAATGGATTAGTTTCGATATTTATATTATACAAGGGCCACACTACGGGGACGGGCGATGAATGTGCATGTTATTCTAGGTTGCTGCCTTTAACAACAAAGTTTTATTGGCAAATTCATCGTATAATACCGATAAATAGACGATTCAAAAACTTATACAACCGCATCCTGGGCGCATTTGCTAAACGATGGGACTCACCGATGCTGCGACATTGGATGCGCCTGCACACATGTCAAGGTGGGTAAATGCAGCCAATGTGCGCCGCACACGTATAGTTTAAAAAAAATGTTTATTGCACTACTTATTATACTTACAATATTATGGACATGGTCTGAAATAAAACTTTTTTTTCCTACAGCTTACCTGGGCCGCTAATGTTTGTTAGGCCCAAAAACTGTAGAAGATTTTCACTTTGTAGCTTTTCAGTGGGACATCTGTAGTTCAGTTTAGCTGGGCTATTTTACTAGTGGGACATCTGTTAGTTTTGTTGAGCTGAGTTATTCTCGCACTTAGCCGCTTAATTGGGCCATTGTGCGTATTTCTGTTGCCTTCCTAGTCAGCCCAAGCTTTCCCAGAAAGCAAGCAATCCTTGCCCCTGTTGAGTCTTATGAGTCGCTGTTGAGGTTGTGTGTTGACTGCCCAATGAATCGTGAACATTTAATATTAAACTTACTACTTAAGCAAGGTGATTTATCTTTATAATATTGTTACAGGCGGATGGGCGTCAACAACTCCCCAAAATCCAGTCGTCTCGACCCTCCCCTGAACTCACTGCAGGTAAGCTTCAATTGCAAGTTGTCACTTTCAATTATGGTTTATCTTCTTTTTATTTTGCATTAAAATCTTTCCAGTTGGGGCTTGACATAGTTAAACAGCTGAAAAGGTTTTTCATTCGGATGTTTTATGTATCTAACCACATATCGCGGTGAATTCTTGTGGCCTCTCGGCCTACGGTGAACCCGCCACGTACCCGACTCACATGGCACCGGAGGGCACCGTCAGGTTTTTAAGTGAGTAGGCGGGTTCTCTCTCTGAGACCCATCATCAGCCTATATACGTCCCACTGCTGGGCACAGGCCTCACCTCAACTATGAGGTGGTACGAGCTATACTCCACCACGCGGGCTCAGTGCGGATTGGTGGAGGGGTGTTTGTAAGGTAAGTGACCAAACTTACTGTCAAATGTTATTAAGCCGCCCGAGGGCCTCTGACCAGGCTTAACGACTAATATCTGTCGATATTAACCGGGACCAACAGCTTAACGTGCCTTCCGAAGCACGGAGATGCTTGTAAATAGACGTCACTTAAATGGTCGGAATGGTCACCCATCCCAAACTTGACCGCGCCGTAGGTTGCTTAAACTTTGGGTATCACTACCAAAGCGCTGCAACCACTGCACCACAAGCACCTCACTCACTCTGAGACCCGGAGTCCCCATAACCCCTAGCTGCCCCCGCGGCTGGCAGGTATGCGTAACAGCATTTCCCTGACGACATTCCTTGAAATCAAGTGTAAAATTGAAAGCCTGTTAGTAGATAGAATTTGGGTATTTTTTTTCGTACAGATAAGCACAGCCTGCAGCTAAAATATTCAATAAAAAAAAAAACTAAAAGAAACACCATACATAAACGGTTTATAGCTAAATCCCACTGAAATTTAAATAAACAAAACATAACATATCTCGAGAACTGTTAAATATTGCGGAAAATACATTAATTAAAAGCGCCTTATACAGGTGGCTTAGTGAAAAGGCATTCTACACAACGCAGGAATTTCTAAATTCACAAAGTGACATAAGACTATAAATAATTATTTTGACTTTTGCTGATTATTATTAATGTTCTTATTTACAATTTAAATTATTATGTTTATCATTGTCATAGTTATTGTTTTTTACGTATTTAATTTAAAATTTAAAATGTTATAAAATCTTGACATTTTGCTAATTGTAAATTAAATTAATTTTTAAAATTTGCATGCTGTTAATAACGGCTGAGTAAGCAGAACATGCTAAAAATATGTCATCTTCAGTGTACCTTATTCATGAGCAGATAATAATTTTCATTCATTCATTCATTCATTCATAGGGTCATACGTTTGGCATTAGTGTCTCCTAAATCCAGATTTTTGCTGGTACAGGTTTCCTGGGACACCCCGTATGTGTATCACCAGTCATTCATGCCTCGTTGGTGTTAGTGGCAAAGTTCCTGCCTTACATCCGAGAGGTCCTGGGTTCGAATCTCAGGTCAACCCAAAAACTGTTTCTGAGATTTTCCATAATGAATTTCTCAAAAACAGTTCGGTGTCGGGATGTTGGCGGTGTTTCACCCCCGTGCCTCGGTGCGCACGTTAAGCCGTTGGTCCTGCGCCTGCGCCTGATCTCTCTCCGGTCATGTCGGATTGCCGTCTCACCGAACTTTTAGAGTGATGGGACAGTGAGTGCACCTGTGTATTGCGCTCACATTTATAGTAATCTCCTGTGTAGTTGGCTGATCTCTGTTGAGATTGGCCGTCGTGGTCGAAATCGGCCAGGAGGACTATTATTATCACCAGTCACGTAAGATAACTAAGCTAGCAGGTACCGAAATTTCCCCGGAGAACACACATCGAAATGTTGCATAACTTACATATGAATTGAATGAAGATTTTGGTCATGGTGCAACTTGTTGACGTGTTAGTTGGAGCTGAGTTTCTGGTGGCAACAAGTTTGAAGCATTTGCATCAACAGGTTCTACCTGATCCAGGTCAGAGAGAGGTATCATAGGAGTATGCCACCGCCTTAATTATTTATTTTTATTTATTTACGGATGGATTCCCATTTTATTTATTAACACAAAACAGTTTGGGAGATAAAAGTTTCTTAAAAAATAAATGATTAAGTACCAAACTGCAAGCCATAACATGTGTTTATGAAGTACAATACAATGAGTTACAAATTATGCTAAATAATTACGATAGACAAATTACAAATTTTACAACTTAAACAAGAACAAAAGCAAATAATAAAGTAAAGGTAAGGGTCTTCTAAAGTAATTGGTCCGAAATAAACTATTATTATTTTTCGAGACCGAATCGCTGAAGATGAAGTACCTAAAACAGAGAGCCAAAGCCCAGTTAAACGAGTATACCAACATGGCGTATGGCGGCGCGAAATGTAAAAAAAATGACATTAGCATAAAATGACATAGCTTTTTTTGGCATAATGTTATTTTCATACAATTTTAGTCGTCATTGACTATGCTTGTTACATTGTTTAGGGTCCTTCATCTGGGCTAAAATCTTGTTTATCCCTTAAACAGGCCCCGATAAACCGCTGATGTATATTAAGTGTTATATATGGATTTAGGCTTAAAATAACGCCCTTTTCGAATCCTAATCAACAAATTACTGAAAAAACACTGAAATAGCTGAAAAAATGACGTGGGAAAACATAATCCCATTGCCTGGGTAAAGACAACTCTTATCTGTATATATAAATGGTGAAGGCTATAAGTCTGTTCATAATTTATTTATTTTATGTACTTATTTACTTTTATTTTGTAAGGAATTTGAAATAAAACAACAATATTATTCAGTCGTATTATAATCATAACTGTTTTTTTTTTGTTTTGATGAAATTTATAAATGAAATATATTTATGCCCCAGAACCAGCAAAAAATATCCTATTGCAAATCTCAACTTCAGTAACATTTATGTAAAATAATCAATCACATTTTCTAATTAAATTTGCTTGTGTCAAAACACACGAACAAAGTAAGGTGAATAAGCTAGTATACAAAAAATAAGGTAATTAGAACAGGCAAAGGAAATATAGTTCCCACAAATAGATCAACTCAACAGGTTATGGTCATATGTTCCCCACGTGTTATTTTACCTTATTTTTATAACATTTTGCAGAAAAACAACAAAAAAACATTAAAATTTTGATACTATAACTCAAAATCTATATCATATCAAAAAATTGCATGAGTTACCTTTCTTGGTTTCGCCATAATCGGGAAAAGTATTGCACAGTTACTGAAAATCACCTCTCCAACGGTAGTCAAAAATTCAACTGGCTGTCAATGACACATACGTTCGGAAACACCGAGTTTTAGTATTTGGAACCATAGAGTATATATTAAAGATTAGATTTTGATAGATTGTGGGCTTTGATTCACTATACTGGCTACGACGTCAAAAAATCTATGTGGGAAGCATACGTCCGCGGCCTGCTTAAGGGTTATTTTGACATACAAGTTGTAAAAAAAAACACGATGACAGTATATATCATACAACACACACAATGACTTATACCCTCCCAAGGAGCTTTAATTTTTTTTAAAAAAAAAACATCATGGTTGCCCATAATGGTAGCATACTGCCATCAATTTAATTTTTCATGAAAGCTTTAATAAGGAGTATAATTATTTACTAACAGTTATGATTGCAGATATGTCATAAACTTAGGAAGGTATGTTATTACCCCACGTGGTTACAAACTTTTCTGAAAGCTAAGTAATTTAAACAATAAAAACTACATTACTTAGTTACAAAGTTATTCGATATAGTAAGGGTCGCACTCGCGCTACGAGAAACAAAGTATTTTCTCATCTATATTTCCACTTTGTCGCCGTTTTATTTATTACTGAGCTGTTGAAAAAATCTACAGTTCTTGCATTTCACGAAGGCGAGTAGTCTTTATTTGTTTTTAAACGTGTACATGCATAATGCAATAGTGTGCGTGTATGACGACGCGGTCAGTCGCGAGCGCGCTGTCGCTCAGGTTAGTTGTGTTTATTGTTTCCGGACGCTAATTGCCGTGAAGTACTGTCAGCATGTCAAAGCGCAAAGTTATCCATAGCGAGGTAAATATTTTTTTTCTAGTTTTGACATTAAATAAAAATGATTATTTTTTAATTTAAGTAATAGTTTAGTTTTGACTTTTGATACTTATTCAATTGTATATTTTATTGTTTTTAGGGTCGAGCAATCATTGCTAAAGTCTTTCACTTTCTAAAAGATGAATATAATTTTATGAAAGCAAATAACACTGATGGATGTGACCTAAGTCCATTAGCAAACATATTAGAACGAACTGCCCAAGCAACAGGCGTCAGTGAACGCACAGTAAGTAGGATTTTAAAAGAAGAGAAAGAGTTGCCATCTTCATCAACCAAGTTTACTTCACCCATGAAAAAGCGACGAAAAAGAGACGGTAAATTTAATTTAGATAATATGAATCGAGAAATTATTCGAACTACAATTCAAAATTTTCATATAGAACACAATGAACTTCCAACTTTGGCAAAACTTCAGTCAGCATTAAGAGAAAAAATTGGTTTTGACGGATGTTTGAGCACATTACGTTCGTTGCTTATAAAAATGGGCTACGAATGGAACAAAATTGAAAACAATCGTAAATCTTTACAAGAAAGGCATGAAATACAATTGTGGAGATTTAATTTTTTGAAAAAAATTCATGAATACCGTGAAGAAGGCCGTCCCATTATATATACAGACGAAACATATGTGCTAACTTCGCACGTACGTCAAAACACGTGGAATTTAAAAAAACTAGATACTAAGACAAAAGACAAGTCATTTTTAAAAAAATTGAGTACCGGTGCTCGTTTTATTATAGTGCATGCGGGTAGCAGTAGTGGATTTATTAAAGATGCTTCGTTAATATACAAAGCATCATCCACAACTGGAGACTATCACTCAAATATGAATTTCAATAATTATAGCAAATGGCTGAATGAAAAGCTGCTGCCAAATTTACCAGATAAATCTGTTATAGTGATGGACAACGCATCCTACCATAATACTCGAAGTAGTAGTATACCTACGTCAAATTCGCGCAAGAGCGACATGCAAAAGTGGCTGACGGAACACGGTATTCCTTTCAATGCACTGTCCCGCAATGTAGAATTGTATGATTTAATAATCAGAAATAAGCAGCGTTTTATTTCATATAGAATTGACGAGATAATAAAAAGCAAAGGTTTCGAAATACTACGACTGCCACCATATCACCCCGAATTAAATGCCATTGAAAACATCTGGGGTATTCTGAAAAATAAGATTGCCTCGAAAAATATTGGTCAAAATATGACAGAAGTTCAAAATTTAATAGCTGAAGGTTTAAACAGTATCGATAACAACATCTGGCTTAATACATGCAAGCATGTCGAAAAAATTGAAAAGGAGTATATGAAATATTTTGATTATGACTTTGAATTTGTAATTAATGTGGGTGAATCAAGTGATAGCAGCACGACTGACTTTGAAACTAACGAAAGCAACAGTTTTTCCGAAGAAGATTAAGGCGACACATTTTTCACATACGTAAAAATAGATAGAAATTTGTTATTAAATAGTTCCAGCCTAGCCTTATTTTCATAATTTTGCCATATCTTGAGTTCAATTGTATATCCTTATTTAAGTCTTATGTTTCGCTTAAATTAAAACTTAAACCCAAATGTAGAAGAACATAATTTTATTTTAATACATTCCCTTATTTATTATTTATTTTAAATAATAAACATTTTAGTTTAAAAGTTTTGTTGTTTTATTTTATTATCAATTGAACATACAAAAATATTGGTATTATTTTTATGCTAACCATACCCGCTTTCGTTTTCACACACACATCGACACATATACGGACACATATTTACCACAAGTAAATTCTGCTCGACTTCGTGATTTGAAAGAACTATACTGAAAATTAGTCAAATTTTTTCAGCAACACGTTTCACGGCCTGAGGGTTACCTAGTACCAATAATTTTTGCAATACCCAAACTGAAAGGGTTACTAAGTTATAAGTGCAATTGTCTAGCATACGACCTGCTATAATATGTATGTATTTAACACTTAGTTGGCAAATAAAAGAATATGAATACCTACATACAAAGCTTAGCTCACTTTTTATGGAAAACTAGCGTCCGCCCGCGACTCCGTACGCGTTCAAGTTCGAAAAAATGTTAGAGTTTTGGCCCAATCTACTCGCCGTGATCTTTAAAACGGTACCTCAATCATATTTTTAGGCGCTAGCACCGCGACACAGGCTGGTGGGAAAGGAATGATTTTGCACAAATATTAGAAATTTCCTCTTGATTGACTGCCTCGTTGGTGTAGTGGCAAAGTTTCTGCCTCACATCGGAAGGTCCTGAGTTCGATTCCCAGGTCGATCCAAAATTGTTTCTGAGATTTTCTGTCATTAATTTGTCAAAAACAGCTCGGAGTCGGGAAGTTGGCGGTGTTACACCCCCGTGCCTCGGAAAGCACGTTAAGCCGTCGGTCCTGCGCCTGATCTCTCTCCGGTCATGTCAGATTGCCGTCTCACCGAACTTTGATAGTGATGGAACAGTAAGTGCACCTGTGTATTGCGCTCACACTTGTGCACTATAATATCTCCTGCGGTCGGAATCGCCCAAGAGAACTATTATAAGTGATATCCAATACTTCTGTATGTGGCCTTCCTATGGCTATCAAACAATGGCTTGAAGAGTTCTTGGGGTGATTTTTCAGTGCCAAAACACGCCTTGCTATAGCGCGCTATATCAGATCGCTATATCTTGACGTGATTAATTTTTTTTATTTACGAAAACAAACAGCTGTGTTATAGTACACAAATCTTATAAAACACAGCGTCGTTCTTTAGCCAAACAGTTTTCACAAGTAGTTGTTCAATTATGATGTTGACGAGTCGTAGATCATAAGGTTTGTCTAAGGCGTTGTACTACGTTCGCAACTGTTGCGTTGCGTCATTCACGTAGTTCATCAACGCCTAATGATATTTTTTATCCCCAGGCGGTGATAGCAACATGACGGTAGCCCGAGGCGAGAGCTCGCCTGAGCGGTTGGGCGGCGCCCTACGGAGGCTGCACTATAAGGCTACACGGAGGGCGCACTCCGCAGCCGCTCGTCATCACAACCCCACCAATCCCCCTAAGGTAAGAGACTGTATGTAGAGCTCCATGAAAGAATTGTGAACACTTTAGTCTACCTGTGACAACGGGTGACCACGACAGGTTAAAATATAATGCAAATAAATCGCCAAATAATCCGTAAAAAGTGTATCATTATATCATTATAAATCTTTTTTTTTCTGTAATAGGGCTTTTACGCGTCCCAGAATATATAAATTAACCCTACCACCGCTTCGGGACAATTAGGACCAGTGCTGAAAAGAAGCGGCGCAACAAGCTCGATCACTATAGTCATTGCCTCTTTTCAAATTCAATTTACAATAATTATCTACATTCAAACATTTCCAAATATCTTTGTCGTTTTCATAATGATCAATTTTATAATACCTTTTCGACATTAATACATATTTTACAACTGTTTTAAATTTATCTTAAGGCAATGAAATTAAATGTTCAGGTATTTATTAAAAAATGATAAATAAATAAAACCAACTTTATGAAGCCTAAAATGTAAAACAGCAAGCTTATTTTTTTTTGTCTCTTATTAATGTTATGTAAATCACCATTTTTAGGAAATAAATGCAAGTTTTTGCGGACGCATTAAATGTTAGCAGCCAGTTATTAAATAAAATAAAAACTCGCGATCAAAATCTTCCCACCGCTCTCCTAGATCGCTTCAACTTGGTAAGCTTTGCTTCGTTTTGAAACACCCAAACCGTTTAATGGCGCTTAGTTTCTGGATATATCTGATAAATCGAGAACTCATTACCTGTAACGACTTCATAAACACGCCGAGACGAGCCTGCTTCAAATTTATCTATCATGTCACGGCACCATTCCACCCGGGCCAGTTTTTGTGCCTCCGTGAGGTTGTGCGGCACCCAGCGTGAAACTATCCTCCTCACGCGAAGATGGTTGTATAAAATGTCGTTAATGCTTCCTGATCTAATCTGCATTATGTGCTGATTCTCTTGATACGTAACTCGCCTGTTGTATTGAACTAAATTTTTCACTGCTAGCACGTTTTCTTCTGTAACAGCCTTTAAAGGGCGACCACTTCTTTCTTTATCCCCAAAGTTAAACGAACGCACTTGAATTCATTATACCAAAGATAAACAGTTGCTTTTGAAGGGCTCGTATCAAAAAATGCCATTTTAAGTCATAGAAAATCATAGCGCGTAAATGTCCCCGGCGTAAATCTCTGTTTTAGTCAGTGACGACAATTATTTAAAATGGCTCGTAAAAAATTTGAGGAAGTTTTAAAAAGGGAATGTATCTTATTTTAACTAAAAAGGAGTATATTTTCAAAACAGATTATAACCAGTCAGGCGGTCATAAAGAAAAACTTTTTTTCTGAGTGGCCTGGGGGCTGAGACAAAGTAACAACTTAAAAACGATATCGAAGTTCGATATTATTAAAATGTATGGGATTGACATAAGCCTCGTTAAATCACGTGGTCAATCGTCATCGTTATCGCAAGTTGGTAGACAAGTGTTATAATTCGTAACGAAACGATAAAGAAACGAATTGTTATCGCGGTTATCCCTTATGAATGCGTAGACAAGCTGCACTTTAAGTGTTCGTCTTCGCTTCGATCGTGATCGCTAAAAAAGATAACGAACCGAATGTTTAAATGTTGTAGTTATCGAAACAATATGGCCGGATTTCATCTACTCGTAGCCGACTTTTAACACGGAGTGATATTAGTACATGCTAGTAGGTATTTATTTAGTGCTAAAAGGGTAATAATAAGTTGAAATATTATGCATTCTTTGCGTTTATTGTGGGCTGCACACAATGAGAACACGTAGGAAAGGCGCCAAAAGCGATTTATACAACGAAGAATACAATCGAGGATTTGCCCAAATTATTGTTTATCCAACTTTTAGGAGGCTATGTAACGACCTAGAAGGTCATGCCGGATTAAAAGGTTCCCCTGAAATTCCCGTGGAAATAAAGGTAAGAAATATTCATATTTATTTATTGAAAATTTTTCATTCTAAACTAGGTATGTTCTAATGTTGCACTTCCAATCTAAGGTTTTAATGTTTGCTACTACTCAATACTATAACGGTGTAAGTACCTATATATAGCCTCAATTATTTCATATTGTTACCACTGTTAATTATAAAAGCACAACAAACCTACATTATATATTATTATATTTTTCAGGTGCTGAGTGCTCTTAGCTTTTTTGCAACAGGGTCATAGTATAGCAGGTGGATAGTGTTTCCACAAACGCCACGCGAGAGTTCCATAATCAAACAAAAGTATTGTGAACATAATTATTTTTTATATTGATAAAAAATGCCTAATTATAAACTTTCATATAGATTCCTACAGTCAGTGGCGTCTACGGCGGGCGCGCAAACGAGGGCGGTCGGGAGAGGCAGCAGACTGCGGTGTCGCTCGCGATGTCAACCGCATGTCAATAGCAGATGCGAGGGGGCAGGTGGACACATTCGCCTCGGAGTAGTGGGCGGTGCAGGAGCTGGTGGGAATGGCACTGCTAGGGCTGGTGGAGGTGGCGAAGTAGGCTGTCGTTCCAGAGCCGAGTGGGGGTGGTGGTGTCTGCACCTGAGATGTGGACGGCAGAAGCAAATTATTTGAGGGCTGTGAAGTGGAATGCTGTGGTCCGTCAGTTGTGGGGAGTCTGCAAGAGAAAATGAGTGTTATTTTGGACAATTTATGAATACCTCTTTGAAATTTTTTTCTTAAATCAATTTTTAAATAAAATTAATTAATCACGCAAAAACGGCTGAATGGATTTCGATGCAATTTGGCACACAGATATAATATCTACGGAGGCTTGTCCTTCCACTGCCAAAGCACCCATTATAGCCAGCACCCTTTCATCACTAGCTGACAAAGTTTGCCCGCTTGCTTCAGTCCCTCTTGCATGAAGCCTTATGGCTCTTTTTTGTCTTGGACTTCCAATCTGATCACACCTTTATTGAATAAAGAGTAGTTATAATCATAAGTATATATGAGATTAAAAAGCCAATTATTTAGTAAGTAATTTAGAAATTAATTGGAAAACAAATAAACATTCGGGACATCTCATATGGCCATTGACTCCAAAGCATAGCTTGTACTGTGAGTGTCAGAGACTGATAATCATCATCATAGTCCAGTCTAGTTATAACAGAGAACCTTAAGGGTGTGTCCACTTATTCAAACACAAAACCAACACACATGAACAAACATTAATCAGATGAATGATTTCCTGTTTGGAAATCAAACAAACAACCTCTGAAAATACAGCTAGGATTGCTAGCCACTTTTTCATCACATCACTCATTTCAAAATGTTCATTAGGTCCTTACTTTTTTCCACTTCTCTGTAGTCTTGCTGACACCACCACCAACAGCATTCAAAATGTTAGTAAGTTCAGTCCATAGTCGGTCTGACCTTACGCGACCTTGTGGTCCAGCAAGTGGCCTCGCCAGGTCACCATGACTGTAACATAAACAAACAAACTTCAATACAAGTATTTCATTGTTACAGTCGCGTCTTTGTTTACATTACATACTCATGAATAAAACTTTAATTTACTTACGTTTCCATATACTCAAGCAGCGTTGACAATTGTTCGGGACTTGCTCGCACTCTTGAGCCCATGTTTTATGACTAAAAAGTAAAATAAAGATTACTCCATCATCGTTTGAACATCCATCACATAAAAATGTATTTATTTTGAAAAGCATAAGTTAAGTTTTGGAGACCATCTAAAAGTTATAACACTACATTTACTTACCACCTTCAAAATTGTGTTTTTGTTATAATCTCAAAACGATTAAACGCAATCCTCACATAAACATAATAGTAAAACTATTTAAAACAACAACAAAAAAGTTGGCGGGTTTGATCCGATTTGCTACTTCTTGACTGACAGTGACACTGACAGCTAAATTTTCGATACCATAGCCAATATTTGTGTTTTTTAACGAATTAACAATTCGACACAACGATGACGACATAAGTGTTACATTGGCTACGAAATTGTTATCGTTATCTCGGAGACGATAACGAACTTAGATATCGTTTCGCTATGAACCGATGTCACGTTGGCTAAAGACCCTGGTATGTAGGTACTGTGAGTAAGTAAGTATTAAAAAAAACTAATTGGTCGGTTAAATTAAATAATGACTGGAAGAATGTTTATTTCTGTGTTAGTTCATTCTTTGATTCGTTAGTTCATTTGAGGCAACCATTAAAAAAAAAGACTATCTTATCAGAAAATACTAAGTCGATGATTGAACTTTTCTTAGTAAATAAGGTTGATTTTCCGCTGTCAAAAAATGGATGTATATAACAATTTTTTTGAAAATATCCATTGATATATATATATTATTCTGTGTATGTTTGTCTGTGGCATCGTAGCTTCCGAACGGATGCACCGATTTCAAAGCGTTTTTTTTATTTATTTTAACGATAATTTAATCACGATGGTTTCTAGCTATGGTTGGTTAAAATTCGTCCAGCCGTGAAAGCTCAACAGCTGTTATTCTGGCTCTTTAAGGGGTTTTTATTTGATTTACTCTTATCTAGATAGTAATCTAATATTAATTACAACTCGGTCAATATCTAGCGGTTCCCAATATCCGGTTTAGCGATAATAACGTCCGCACATAGTTTTGCGGTGGCACAGTTATTGGACGTGATGATAGATGGACGGGCTAGTAGATTAGTGTACCCACACAGCTATATACAGGGTGTCCCGGGAAACCTGTACCAGCGAAAGTCCTAAAGGACTAAAACTCGAAAGGGCCCTAAGACTGTATAACCTCCGTTTGACACCATTTTTTTTTCAAAAATTTTTTTTACTGAATTAGAAATCAAGTGTCAAATTTTAATCCTGCTAGAAAATTAATTTTGGGTGATTTTTTTGTTCGTACAGGTGAGCACAGACTCCAGCTAAAATATTCAATAAAAAAAACTAAAAGAAACACCATTCAGAAACAGTTTATAGCAACATCGTCCTGAAATTTGGACTTGAAATTTAAACAATAAAATCATATCTCAAGAAATGTTAAATCTCGCGGAACATACATAAGGGTCAAACGTTTGGTATAAGTGTCTCCTAACTCTAGACTTTCGCTGGTACATGTTTCCTGGGACACCCTGTATATAAAAGAAAGTGGTATTAGCTACATTAATAACTCAAGAACGGATGAACCGATTTGGCTGAAAATTGTTGGAGAGGTAGCTGAGAACCAGAAAACGGACATAGGCTACTTTTTATCCCGTTCGACCGATATTGTCAAAACAAAGGGATATCACGCGGACGAAGTCGCGGGGGGCTACTAATAATACATATAAGGGGGTTCACTACACCATTTCGAAATACGTTTCCTCGAATTAGAATTAATCGATTACAACAAGTCGATTATTTGATTGCATCGTTCACAAATAATCGACTTGTTGTCATCGATGAATTGAATGTCGAAATGGAGTAGTGAACCCCATATAAGGTGACCTCAAAATTAATTACATATATTGAAAGGACTAATAGAAGTAATTAAAAAATCGAGATTATTCTATAAAGATTGATAGATCATGTAAAATCTAGATATCTATGTAATAATACTCTTTTATGGCTGTATGCACTAGGTTATTTTATAATATTCCTTAAAAAAAGTTATTAATTTGAGAACAACAGCCTGTGTTGAATTTGGTTCATCTACCGAATTTAACGCGGGAAAAGAAAGGAGTAAGATGGGCTCTGTTTCTTAATTTTCTAAATTTATTTTTCGTGGCGTATTATTGAGATAGTGAGGTGGAATTATGGAGTAAATGTAAAAAATAGATTAAGGTGCTCCGTACTGATCCGATCGATATTCCCGCGTAAAACTCCATTTCTTGAGCATTGAAATGTGAACCATCCTTGAATTTCAATGAGTTAGGTTAGGGTTTAGGTTAGGTAAGTTTGTAAGTAGTAGTTTTAAGATTAGACTAAATAAAAGAGTTTTACTGAAGTCTAGGCTGTATGGTATTAACCTTTGCCTTTTCCACGGAAGCAAGTGGAAAGAAGTGCACCAAAAAAAATTGTTCATCTACTATCTCTTTCCTTTCACTCGTTCTGCTTCCTTTCCCACACTCATTCTTAAGGCCTTAAGAGTTGTTATTTCGTAATTGTCATAATATGTAGGTGTATGTAGGTGTTTAAGTGTTTTTATTAATAGATTTCGGCGCTTTTCTCGAAAACTAGCAAATAGAAATCAAAATGGTATTAGCCAAAAAGGTTTTTTCCTTCGTTCTATCTGTCATTGCATTACATCGAGATAAGGAGGCAAAAACTTTTGTAGCAGGTTCTGAAAGATAGTAAAATGAAAATTTTCCAGCCGACAACATTTAAAACCCACTTTTTTATTTATTTTTCATACAACAACATGACATACATTGATTTGACTCCGGTAAGTAGCTTAAGCACCTGTTACAGATATCAGAATCAACAGTGGTATTACAAATAAACTTAAATAAAACATATACCACCCAGTCCAGTACAAACAAACATGTTTATGCACACAAATGTTTGTACATTCCGGGAATCGAACCCGCGACCACTTGGTCATGTCATGTGATCGTCAAAACTTGCTAATTTTATTATCTCCCACTGGCTAACTTTATTATCTCCCTTCCACGTGTTCCCATAAAATTAATATGACCAAAACCGTCTGAAACTTCACTGTTTCATCGTTCATTTATGCCAAACTCTTAGGAATCACAATTACGAACTTTCTTAGGACAAACTTGTACCGTTTTTTACTTTTAATGGTATTTTTAATCAAGTTTTCAAAAGTCTCCAGCCGACTTCTAAGGCAATATGAGACGGCTGGTGTTTATAAACACGCCGCAATTGAGTTAAACAAAAGCTTTTAAAGTGATGGATTATCTGTTCATTATTTTTTGGTATTTACCCGTGGAAAATTCCCTTTGTTTGGTCTTTGCTGTGCTGTTGTGTACTCTTTACCTTCGATGAAAAAAAACACTGGTTGCCTGTAAAGTCGGTATACGGGCGAAAGTTTTACGTGACAACGACTTTGAGTGGTAAAATAATTTTAATGTGAATATTCATACGTATAACATGAACCGGTGTGTATGCCTATCTCTCTCACTCTCTCTCTCTCTCGCTCTGTCTCTCTCGCTCTTAGGCGGGTTAACTGTGCTCGAGTGGAAGGGACGCGTGCCTTTCACTTTTTATGTCTGTCTCACTCGCTCTTAGGCGGGCTAACCATGCCCGAGTCGAAGGGACGCGTGCCTCTCACTCGCTCTCATTGTGAGCGCGGAACGTGAGCGGAGCAGCGTAACGCTTGAAGTGTCACCCGGCAAACCAATTTATAAGACGTTGTCACGTCAAAAGAGGGGCGTAAGTTTGACCCTTATATATTTTTGTATGTTTGTGTGTATGTGTGTTTTTATGTGCCGTAGCTTTCGAACGTATGGACCGATTTCAAACCGTTTTTTATATTCCCAAGATAATTTAATCACGGTCGTTCTTCGCCGGTCAAATCTGTCAAAAACAAAATCAAAATATTTTCTTTTTTAATAAGGACTTACTTTAATATAAGAATTACTTAGAAAAAATTGGTTGCCTGTAAAGTCGGTATACGCGCGAAAGTTTTACGTGACAACGAATCTGAGTGGTAAAATAATTTTAATGTGAATATTCATTCGTATAACATGAACCGGTGTGTATGCCTATCTCTCTCTCTCGCTCTGTCTCTCTCGCGCGAAACGTGAGCGGAGCAGCGTAACGCAGTTTCTTGAGGTGTCACCCGGCAAACCAATTTATAAGACGTTGTCACGTCAAAAAACTAACATTAATATAAAATGTTTTATAACTTCTTTTTTTGTATTGTTTTCCGTGTGAATGAAATGTATTGCTATATATCTATAAGTTACTAGCTGTCCCGGCAAACGTTGTTAAGCCATATAAATTATTGTCACTAAGGTGTATGAAAAATAGATGTTGGCCGATTCTCAGACCTACTCAATATGCTCACAAAATTTCATGAGAATCGGTCAAGCCGTTTCGGAGGAGTATGGCAACGAAAACTGTGACACGAGAATTTTATATATTAGATGAAAGCCTCCTTTTTGGCATGTAATAGCCTGTGCCAGGGGACAACACTCTGCATAAGTATATGACACCTAAAGAACGTCTTCTATACCTATAAATTTTAACAGTTTGTAGTCAGTCCAGTCGTTGATCTCACCAGCTGTAATTCTTAATTAAAGTTAGCTTTATTAGAAAGCTATTAAAATAAAATAAAAGCAGATATCTATCTACACGCTCTAACTACATACTACCAGCTTTGTTAAAAGTTTCTAAGCGCAAGGTCACAGCCTTAGATCAAACAAAAATGTTTTGACACATTCTTATCATTTATTGACGACCGCTTGGTGCAGTGGTCCACAGGTCGGACTTCTAAAACCAAGGGTCACGGGTTCGATCCCCGCACAGTACAAGCATAAGTGTGCATGAACATGTTTGTTTATACTGGTCTGGGTGTTTTAAGTATGTTTATCCGTTGTCTAGTACCCATAACACAAGCCTCGTAGCTTAATTTGAGACTAGAGATTTGGTGTGATTGTTGTGAAATATTTATACAATTATTTATTTATTTATTTTATTTTATTTCGTATTTCCGTGACTGGACCGACGATCTGGTGAAGATCGTTGGAAGCCCATGCCCAACTGTGGGCGTGGAACGGCTGATACAATGATGATTTCATATGCAGTGCAGTTTCCATGTAACCATTTTTACAGTGAAATGAAATGAAATATATTTATTTGCACAAAACATGGAATTTCAAAGTTGTTTTTAGCAGGGTGTACACATATTTAACCTTATTATAGGGCATGCAAATATAATTAATTGGTTAGGAACCTACTCTTTAATATTATTATTATTATGAAATGTCAAACAATGAAAAATTCCATCCAATTAAAATGTCACTAACTTTATAAAAATTCAAGAATAAAAATCTAATAAATTGGCTTCCATTTGGATGTAATAACAAGGAGTTATGAGTAGATATTTTATGGTGCTATACCTAAACGGACCAAAAAGGATTTCCTACGGAAAAAAATATTTTTTCATTTCTCATACTCGGAAAGTAGTGTTTGTTTGATCAGAGCAGCGGGTCGAAAACGATGCTTCCCTCCCTTAGGCGGGAAAGACTCATAGTAATTGCTTCCCTCCCTAGGGCGGGAATGAATTTTAAAAATAGAACTAAATAGGTTATTTAGTCGGCTATTTTAGAAAAACTACTATTTTTTACTTTCCTTATATTTGAAATGAAAAGTAGAGTGTTTAACACGGGTGAAAGTCATCAATTCCCACTCGGACTATAGCCGCCCTCGCTTCGCTCGTGCGTCTAAATACCTCGTATGGGAATTGATTTCTTTCCACCCTTGTATAACAATCTACTATTTCCTCGCATTTTATTATTGCCATATATGAGCACATAGCCGCAAAGATTTTCTTCATTACCCGTAATGAATCTAATCATACACCATCTTGTATCCAGCTGTGAAGACTGCTCACTTGCCCGAAACACAGTGAAGATGTAAGCAGTACGGAAATTAAGAGCCATCACCGACAAAAGCTCGACAAATAGCTAGTCGGCTTCAAAAGCAGCTGAACCTTGATTAAATTACCTTTCGAATTAAAAAAAAAACGTTTGTCTGTAAAGTCCGTTTACTGACAATAATTGAACGTGACAACGTCATAAGATTGTGCCTATTTGTTGCTCGTTGCGCGCTCTCGCTTGCACTGCAAACCTTAAATGGAAAGCCTTAGAGCAAGGTAACGCCGCATGAGTCATGTTTTTTTGGTGTGTGCAGCCGGCTCCATCGAATTATAAGACGTTGTCACGTCAAAAATATCGCACTCAAATCGGTCCATCCGTTCGGGATCTACGGGGCCCCAGACAGAGGTGTGTCAGCGTTTGTTTGTATAAACACAAACAGAAACGGTATCAAACTTATAACACCCCTCTTTTTCGTCAGGCGCTAAAGATTATGTTTGCGTGCGCACAGTCACGTGACCTCTTGAGACTCGCCTACTCTAAGCTGTTGACTGTAGTTTCAGATGTAGCCGTTCCTGTCACTCTTTCAAGTTTGCCCGTGCGAGTATACGCGCTGGCTTAATATGATGAACAAAATATCCCAAAAACAAACAATACATCGAGAACGAACTTTGTAGAGATGTGCGTCTACGCATGTGACCTATTTCAAGTTTTGTTCTTATAACGAAGATTTGTTCTTTTGACGACCACTTTAGTGTAATGATCAAGAAGTTGACTATTAACAAAGAGGTCGTAGGTTCGATCCCCGCACTGTACAAACATTTGTGTACATGAACATGTCTGTTTGTACTGGTCTAGGTGTTAAATGTATTCAATTAAGTTTATTTGTAATACCACTGTTGATTCTGATTTCTATAACACAAGTGCTTAAGCTACTTAACACTTAGTCAGATCAATGTATGTGATGTTGTTGTATATTTATTTATTATTATTTCTGTGTTTTCTCTTTTATTTATTTTGTCGCACCGCCCACTAATCATTTCTGCTTAACCCAAAGGTATGACTGATAGAGAATGCCCTACGGCGTTAAGTCCACCTTTTGTACAAAGTTTTGTTGTGCATTAAAGTTTATTAACGCTTATTAACGCTACTGCTTAACCGTACACCTATACTGTGGCAAAGGCTGTACGCGGCGCCCGCCAATTTCCCCCGGAAGCGACGTCACTAATGAGCTAAGTCTGCAGCGGCGCCATTTCCGGTGGGAGGCTTTCATGACTTATCGGATTTTTTATCGTGTTGTCATACGTTTTATTATGTTAGTCGGTGTTTGTAACCACCGACGAGAAAGACGAGTGTCAAAGGTTTGACTCCTGTTCTGTTTCTGTGTGTGTTTGTGTGTGATGTGTGTTGCATCGTAGCGCCCGAATGGTTGGACCCATATTAGTGCGTTTTTTATTATTAAAAAGATAATTTAATCACAGTGGTTCTTAGTTATAGTTGTTCAAAACACGTCCAGCCGTTGAAGGTCACCAGGTGATTTCCTGGCTCATGTTGGTAGTTTTTTAACTAGAAAGTTAGGTTTTTAGGGTTCCGTAGTCCGACAAGGAACCCTTATAAGATCGTTCTGTCCGTTCTAGTCTGTCACAGCAGAATTTCCTGACAGTGCCCTCCGGTGCCATGTGAGTCGGGTACGTGGCGGGTTCACCGTAGGCCGAGAGGCCACAGGCATTCACCGCAATTCCCCGGACTCGGCCGACTCACTTTGCAGCGAGCCCCTACCGGTTGCGACGAGGGAGAAACTCGACCCCGTCGCAGAAACAACAGACGGCGCGCGGGAACATACGCATCGCCGTGAGCTGGTATACCTTTTTTTTTAACGTCAGGAAATGCCGATTACGCACCGTACCCCTCCGTGGGCGTGTGTGGGACTCCCCCGGATTCGGGTATACCCACTAAAACCTGACGAAGCCCGCTGCGTGTGGCTGTGACAGCAGGGGCCGCGGTGTCTCAACAGTCCCGCGACCCTTGCAAGCAGCAACGTCCGCCCTATAAGCAGGAGGGCGGATCTCCACGGAGTGGGGTGAGGAGATCTCATCCCACTCCAGGCGGCACACTGGCGCCATTTCTCCGGATATTTTTTTATAGAGGTTTTCTTCCTCGCGGTCCGGGCGGTTAAGCCAAGACCCTCGTTCCGCACATAGCCGTGAGACGTGATCCACGACACTCCGTTGATGCGGATTACGATACAAGGTGATCCACGCCCGACGGCAGGGTAAGTACACGCCGAGCTCGCCACGAGGACCAGAGTCCCAAGGACATCCCCTGCCTCCTCTGATAAGCCAGAGGGGAGCTGGGAGCCACAACCACTTTGGTGAGCCGCCGCTCGATGCGAGACAGACGCGACTCACTAGTGCCTCTGCCGCCCGATACGGGAACAGACGCAGAGGCACTCTCCACAGAGCATCTTGGCTTCACCTGTCGCTGGATTGCGACAGGTTACTGAGCCCCCTCGCCACGGCAAGGCGTGCTCTATTCGAGGGGGAGCTGGTATACCTAACCCAACCTACGACATTTATCGATTATGTTTTCTTAATTCCATTCTTAACTCATACCAAGGTGCAAACAAGGGTAGTTCCGTGTTTTTGTGAGGTCATCGCATCGACCTCTTGACCCCTGCTGAAGTTGGGGAGATAAGGCGGGTCCATGCCTTATCTCCCCAATTACATCGAGGGGCTGGAGCCCTGGGGCTTCGTTACCTGACGCCGATGATAGGGCTGTTCTTTAGTGGTTGAGAAGGTTTGTTTTATTTATTTGTAACAACATACAATTGAAATTAGTAAAGGTAACTTCCCAGTTTCCGAGGTAAATACATTATATTTAATTTTTTATTTATTTATAAAATAAAAAAAATACAACAACATCACATACATTGATCTGACTCCGTGGTGAGTAGCTAAAGCACTTGTGTTATATGATTATATTTTATTATTTATTTATTAAGTATTTTATTAATGATAAATTAAATAAAATAAAAAAAATTTAAATGTAAGTATTTATAATTTATTAATTAAATTAGTAAATCTAAAGAATAAAAACGGGAAAACTGCTGGTAAGTTTCATCGGTTGAACGGATTTTCACCGACCATAGCTAAAAAACACCATGCCCTGCCTTATACTTTTAGACAGTGGCTATGTAAACACGGTTTGATTGATTTATCTATTCTTCTGTAGTAAGACGGTAAATATTTACCTGAAATTCTTCTTCGTGAATAGACATGAATAAAAACCCAATCAACATATCCAAACATTTTATTCGACCGCCATGTTTATTTAAAGCAGATCCATACAGAAATAGGCGAAACGTCGTCCCGGGCAAAATTTTATTGGGACAGATTTGGTAAGCAGCATATACCTACTCTTGAATAATGTATAGAAGACTGCACACCAGGCTATACATTTTCTTTGCAAACACACACTTATCACAAGTGCATAAGCTGACGCAGTGTTAAATTTGACGTACCCTGCATACGAGATCACATACAGATAGTTATGTATCTTATGCAGTTATAATATATTGTATGTTTCCTTTAGATAAATAATTAAAATAAAACAAAAAATATTATACTATTTGAACATAAGCTTTACCTGTTCTCTCTAGCTTTGAAGATTCCTAGGTTGTATTGCAGGGAAACACTGACGCAGGTAGTGAGTTCCACTCTTTTGCAGTGCGCATCAGAAAAGTAGATGAGAAGCGCTTGGTTCGTATCAGTGGAACATCGACACGGTACGGATCTTCTAGGTGAGCGCGCTCCATCGTAGACTCAATCTTTGCCTCGTTGGGTTTAGTCTTGGGTCAAGAGCAAACCTATCCCAAATAATAATAAAAAAGTTGTTATTTTGGTGACTGTACCTGGGGTCTTACTCCATTTCTGTATTTTTCACGCCCGATCAAAAAGAGTCTACTCGTAGTCTGTTTGTGTGTGTATGTTTGTGTTTTTGTGTCTGTATGTTTGTGGCGTCGTAGTTCCCGAACGGATTGACCGATTTTAAAGCGGTTTTCTTTATTTGAAAGTTATTTTAATCTCGGTGGGACGTGTAAAAGTGCTAGTTCTTAGCCTAGTTACAGAAATAAATGAATTTTATTGAATTTTTATTATTGGTGGTTCTCAGCTATGGCTAGTCATAGTCTATTCATTATCATATGTCCATTGATGCTCATTCTCTGTTTTCGTGGCTCATGCATGTTTTGTTTTAATTTATGGTCCATCAACTTTGTATTCAACAGGCCAGGGTCGAGGAATCACGTTATTCGTTTCGTAGCGTACCTACCTTGTTGCACCATTATTTATTTTACTAAGAAAAAAATAAATTACACTAAAATATTACATTTAAAAATAATAATTTCAAAGCATTACATACGT
This sequence comes from Pyrausta despicata, assembly GCA_963921415.1. NCBI lineage: Eukaryota > Metazoa > Arthropoda > Insecta > Lepidoptera > Crambidae > Pyrausta > Pyrausta despicata. The sequence goes on along the minus strand of OY992866.1, from coordinate 13,646,817 downwards.
GTTTTTTGACTAATTGTAAAAGTGATATTATTTTAAAGTAATAATATCAATTTTACATTAATATCTGAGGCATACGATAACGAACTTATGTCTTAACTCTCGATTCGTCCCGTTTGTCTCACGCACTCATTCTGGCCTAAGCAAAAAGGACAGAACATTTGAAAGGACACAGGGCAACACTGTAGGGTCTCTTTTTCCGGATAAATCCGGATCTTCGAACGAAGTAGGCTTCGCAGTTATATTGTATTGAGCCCGGAGTTAGGGGCTCCGAATTGATGTTATTTGTCCGGTTATCCCATCTAGCGTAAGGGAAAACGGCTTTTAAAGAACCTCTTTTCCGAGTTTTATTTCACTCATCTTTTGGTAAGTGGTATTAGGGATTTTGGCGGTTCTGACCATCGGTACCTGTAGGTATAGAAAAGATCCGCACTTGTATTTATTACTCTATGCTTAGACTGAGAAATTTGTTTCATAAAAAACTTAGCTCAGGTATCAATTTTCATTATGTCATAATCTACTGCCATATTACGTTCCATGAACTTTAAATTTGTGATAAATTTAACAAACAAATTTTAATATCGATGATAACTTCATTTTTGGAGTTGGCCGCCTGCTTTTATAAAGTCCGTTAAAGTTTAAAAAAAATGAGAGTTTAAACAATATATTTGTTGCAATACACTAAACAAGTAAAATCTATTTGTGCAGATCTATACGGTCACCATAAAATATCAATAGATATACTTTACCGTGTCTAAATTGGTTACACTAATTGCCAGTGGTAGAGCATTCAAAGTTTTATTTTAACTCAGTCCAAAAGTCGTCAAATATTTTCGATGGTTACTGTATCAACAGAAACTGTCCAAATATTGGCTACATTATTCGAACACTAATTAAACATTTCACGCAACGCGGTACCCTTATCTCAATGATAAATCGTGTCAGTAAGCGTTTGGCCATCATCCCTTTACTATTTAATAGGACAGGCGGGATAAGCACACACCGAATATAAAAATCGCAATTTGACAGTCGAGATAGTAATAAAAATACGACAGGTAAATGTTTACTGATATAATTAAATTAATAAAAAATGAATCGCCAAAATCGTAATCTTATGTACGGGGTACATTAAAAGAAAGTTTGGTAGCTAAATGAAAGTCACTGGTACGAGATAATAAATTATTCTATTCTGGTAAACTACTACGCTAATATGGTAAATGTAGTAAATGGTATAATAATAATACGAGTAGTCCTCCTATTCCGACCACGGCGGTCAATCTCAACAGAGATTAGCCAACTGCGAAGGAGAATATAGTGCACAAGTGTAAGCGCAGTACACAGGTGCACTCACTGTTTCATCACTCTCAAAGTTCGGTGAGACGACAATCCGACATGACCGGAGAGAGATCGTGATTAACGTGCTTTCCGAGTCACGGGGGTGTAACACCGCCAACTTCCCGAATCCGAGCTGTTTTTGAGAAATTCATGGCAGAAAATCTCAGAAACAATTTTGGCTCGACCTTGGATTCGAACCCTGGACCTCATAAATGTAAGGCAGAAACTTTGCCCCTACACCAACGAGGCAATAAATGGTATGAATGAGCAAGCGCGAAAGGTTTGGTAGTTCGTCGAGAAGGTACTGGTGAAATACTGAAACTAATTATAAATTTATGAATGACTTGAAAAATGCTCACGGCGCGCTGATGCCCCGCGAGCTACGTACATTACGTTGCTCGTACAACTAAAAACCAACTGCACCAAGTTGGATAATTCTATTTTTTTATGTGTCTCTTATTGTCAGTTAGAGGTTTTCATACCAAAATAAGAAATAATTTTTCTACATTTATAGGGGTAAGAAAATTAAGGGACTGGTTGAATCATAATATTGAGAAAATATGCTAAAATTTTATTGTGATAAGAACGGACAGAACAGAGCGTCTGCCGTTCACAAGTTTTGAATAAAAAAATAAATAACAGTTATTTTAATTAATTTTCGGAATTATTGCTACAGCTAGAAAACCCTGATTTATTTTATGTGTGAATCATTATAACCGATAACTGTATCTAATTTTCTTTGTCTAATTGTCCGTTATATTTACCTGACAGAGATCTTTCACTGAGATAATGACGACCGACTTATAATAATTAATGCAAAACGCTGCCTTCACAAAATGGAGTTTTTCTTGCTTATTAATATTTAAATAACGTCCTATGCTAGCAATCCAAGTTAAATGGTTGAGCGCTCAGTAGAATTATACAGTGAATTCAACATTTTACAGTTGACTAATATTTAAGGCAGACTATTTTTAAATCTTACTTTTAACACGGGTAGAATAGGCTTCATTTTATGGATCTGAAGTTTATGGTTTACCTTACTAGATATTAAAAAAATGATTTTTTTTTAAAAGCTTTCATACTTAATTAAAGAAAGAAAGAAAGAGAGAAAACATGTTTATTTAGTATCAAATACTTTACAAAATAGAAAAACACATATTCAAATGCACATACACAAGATACTGAAAAGGTGCGCCACTCAGCATGTGTCGTAGCATCTCAGGAATGCCACGACGCTGGTCTTCCGTGGACACCCAGACAGAGAGAGAGCACTACTTCGCAAAAAAAAACTACACTACATGAACTACTAACTACTAAACACTACATGAACTAAATACTAATACTACTAAATGTTCGATGCACTACTTATTTAATAAGTGCATCGAAATTTGTCTACACGTGTATACAAAACAAGCAGACACAGCAGACGTTGTCCTGCCCGCTGTTTTCGCAATTTTTCTATTTTTTCTTACCGTTTCCACTCCGTTTAAACCTTTCCTGAACTTCCACAAATAATTCAAAACCAAAATCATCAAAATCGGTTCAGCCGTTCTTGAGTTTAAGCGAGATTAACGAACAGCAATTAATTTTTATTTATAAAGATTATGTATACATAAATCATGGTATATTTCTAATAGTCGCGCATTAAACCCCGCCTTTGTATATTTGTCACGCCCAAACGTAGATAATGTAGTAGAATATGTAACAATTTATACTCGTATTACATAAGTTTATGTTTAAGCCATTTCATGTGACATGTTTCTTTGTAATTCTTTAAATAAATAAATGTCATGCCAACGATTGGTGGTGTGCTGTCAAATAGCCAATGACAGTTCGTTTCGTTCCATGTCTTAACAATATCCGGTCTGGACGGCAAAGACTTTAAGATTAGTAACATCGGGAAACTTTCTACACGTGTGGCTTTTGTTACATTAGAAAAGCTTTTGTTTGAAACAGAGATAATATGAAAAGTTTGGCAAAGATTTTTAGCGTACACGCGTAGACGCTGTAGGTACTGCCCGCTGTTTGTCCATATTTTATCATCATTTAAACGTTCCGTGGACTTTGATAACTTTTTGAACATAGAAAAAAATAAATCCCCGACAGGAGCCCGGAGAACAACTGGTCAGCTTGCGGCTGACCGGATTTTGATCAACCACAGCTATAAAACACCGTGATAAAATTATATTCCGAATAAAAAAACTGCACTGAAATCGGTCCTTCCGTTGGGTGCTACAATGCCACAAAAAGACAAGCACATAAATGCACATACAACACAAACAGAATAGGGGTCAAACTTAATAACAGCTCTCTTTTTCGTCGGGGGATAAAAGGGCTGACATCAAATAATATTTTGAAATAGCTCAGCTTTCAACGCATGTAGTAACCTACCGCGCTTTGGTAGTGATAGCTAATGTTAAGCAACCTAAGGCGCGGTCATGTATGGGATGGGTTACCATTCTGACCATTTAAGTGACGTCTATTTACAAGCATCTCCGTGCTTCGGAAGGCACGTTAAGCTGTCGGTCCCGGTTAATATCGATAGATATTAGTCGTTAAGCCTGGTCAGAGGCCCTCGGGCGGCTTAATAACATCTGACAGTAAGGTTAGTCACTTACCTTACAAACACCCCTCCACCAATCCGCACTGAGCCCGCGAGGTGGAGTATGGCTCGGACCACCTCATAGTTGAGGTGAGGCCTGTGCCCAGCAGTGGGACGTATATAGGCTGATGAGAAAGAAGAGAAAGGAGTATCTTACCCGTTGTCAACTCAAGTAGTCTCACTCAAGTAGGACAACGCCTTAACATTTTCTATCTAACTTTAGTAAATGACCCCACCTTGCATGATACAGAGTGTTACAATATTGATGGATTGCCGCGCTTCCGCAATATTGTCTGTTCCCGGCCGTTTTGTGTGGTGACGAACTTAGGGATTGTGCGGTGACCTAGTTAGGTGAACTTTAGGTTATCGCAGTGTTCAACCTGTATTAAGTTAGGAAACTTTTGACGGCATTCTTTTATATAATTATCCATACTAATATTTTAAATGCAAAAGTAATTCTATCTGTCAATCACGCCTAAACTACTGAACCAATTTGGCAGTTTTTAGATAATTGGGTAATGATAATAATATTTAATATTACCTTCAACCTTCATTCGTCAGTAATAGGCATGTTGACACCTTTCAATATTGTCAAGACCATGGCGTTTAAAAAACATAGCCTCTTTGAAGTTATAATAACAACTATGTAGTACATTTCCAAAAAGCTGTAGAAATCAATTTTAAAACACTCAAAATTCAATAAATATTCGGTCAATTGACTCCGATTTCTCATACAATACCGCGACGTCACGTTCTTGTATTCCCATACAAAATCTACGGAGGCAGACCGTTTTGACAGATTATAAAGAGTATGTCAACGATTGGTGGTGTCATCTAAACTATAATAAGATTAAAGAAAGACAATGGATAGTGTAGCTATACATTCCTAAGTTGTGACCCAAATAACAAAGCCCATGGGTCGCAATATTTACACGACGACGCGGGAGTTATCGAATACCGCAGATGGGAAGTGGTTTAATATTACAAACTAAGATAAACTGCTTATTTTTATAATTTTTTAGCACGCTTAAATTAGAGCGGGGTGTATGTATGTATTTATGAATGTATGTAACGGAATTTTTGAGCTCAATTTTCAATAACTTCCACAAATCGGATTAATTTAAAACTTTGCACACGTATTAAATACCGATGACAATGCAACAATTTGATAAGATTTTTCCATTATCCTTATTTCTTAACAAGTAAAAATAAATAACAGTTTAAAAAACTAAAGAAACACGCTTTTATTGCTAATTAAAAAAGAGAAAATAATTTCTGAGTACACGGAATTAATATTACAGTGGAGTAAAAAGCGTGGGGTGTTTGGTATAGTTGTATGTGAAAATCATCCTATTATTGGCAACTATAAAAAGAGAAGTATGAAAACGTCATAAAGTGCACCCCACGCTTTTTTTTTACTCTACTGTCATATAAATTACATACATTATACTCAGAAATTATTTTCTCTTTTTTAGTTAGCAATAAAAGCGTGTTTTTTTAACTATTATTTTTAATAACATCTGACAGAAGGGTTTGTCACTTATCTTACAAACACCCCTCCACCAATCCGCACTTTACGAGCGTGGCCGAGTATGGCTCGTACCACCTCAAAGTTGAGGTACAGACCTTAGTGTCACCCATACACGCACAAAGCCACAAAGCCACGATAAGCCATCCTGAAAAGTTTAAAGAACCAATACAGAGACTAGTGTTTATACGATAAGAGTATAATAAAAATGTGTAGTTATTGACCCAGAAGTCATTAAGCAAAAAAAACAGAACATATCGTGAGTCAACTAACTACCAACGCCATCATTTATAAAATCAACGGAACTAAATTTACAAACTCCCTTTGTACTAAACAGTTTTTCACACCGATTTATCCTAATTGCGATCGGGTGGGCCGATGCAGCGACCCAGTTAGCGGGATCGATGCGGGTCAACGACCTGGGGGTGTACTCTACAAGATCCGATGACTAAATTTTCACCGTGATACAATGATATTTCAGCATTATTGTGTTCCGTTGTTTAGAAATAAGATACAATTAGCATCATCAGTTTTTAGGCCTAAAAGTGCAATCTCGTTAAGTTAAAAACAAAAGATTGATTAAAGTAAAATTGCGAAGATATAACACAAAAAAATCACGTTTTATTTAGTTACCTTACCCACTTTACTTGCATGGGAGATCCCATCCGTTTCGGAAATATTTGGATTGAAAGTTCATTTTTTTGTTAGGGGTAAGTGTCCTCTTACCTCTTACAGCAATAATAGTGAATACAGCAAGAATAGTGATATATCGAAGATTAAAATAAAACTGTCAGACCTGAGTAGTAAATAAAAATAAATAAGTTATAAGCGACCAACTTAAACAATTTACTAAACCAGAAATAACACATGGGGTACCTACTTTTATCCCGTCAAATTTCACAGTTCCTGTGGGATAACGGGTTTGGGTTTTATGCGGGTGAACCCGTAGTTCACACCTAGTAGTTCTTAAATGAGTATCACAAGAAAAAAATAATTTGACTTTAAAGTTAGCTGCCAAACCAATGAAGAACTAAAATGGTTTTATTATAATTTAGTATTTATCGAATATTGTATGTAAGCAAATTATTCAAATTGTATTCTGTGTTGTGTGCCTTATAACTAAAATAAAATAAATATTAGCTGCGACTACCATAAATGACAGGGACGGCTAGAGTCGAAACTGACCGTTCGACTTACGGAGTAGGACGCTAGCTGGAAGCGGACACAAGGTTCGGGTCACGGTGTTGTGTAATGTCAACGGAAAATTTTGCCTTTATTTCTTTTTTCTTGGCGGGAAAGGTTAGCTATTCATAATCCGATTGGAAGTGGAATATTTAAAATAAGTATTGAATTATTGAATGAAGAACACTATACTAACATAACTGTAACTTATCTATACTTCCATGTGTATAATTTTATTAATGAGAAAGTAACTCTGTCTGTCTGTCTGTTACTCAATCACGCCTTAACTACTGAACCAATTTGCATGAAATTTGGTATGGAGATATTTTTATGTCCGAGATAGGACGTAGGCTACTTTTTACCGCGGGAAAATGACGCATTCCTATGGGGAAATTTAAGTGGGCCGATCGCTTTTTTTTACATATAAAAATGAATTGCTGTTCGTTAGTCTCACTAAAACTCGAGAACGGCTGAACCGATTTCAAAGTTTTTTGCCTTGAAATACTCGTGGAAGTCCAAGGAAGGTGTAAACGATGAGTAAATATTGATTAATTGCGAAAACAGCGGGCAGGACAGCGTCTGCCGCGTCCACTAGTTATTTTATATTTTTATCAGGTATTTCTGTTATTTTGTAGTGAGTAATATCTGTCGCCCCGAATTCGATTCCCGGACGGAATACGGAATACGTAGTGGAGTTAACGTTTTCTCTCTTGTCACGGCTCTGTGTTTTGGATGTCTATGGTTTACGTTCGTTGTTTTGGCTTATTAACTATAAATCTCTTTCAAGAAACCTGTAACATACAATCTGTTTTATTCGAAGGAAATATATAGTTACCTATGAAGAAGAACATATTTTTTTGACTTTACATATGTGTTTAAGTATAATATATAATTTCCCTCTTCCTGTTAATTACATGTTCCCATACCCGAAGGGATCGCTTAAAGCGATAAGACCGCCTACATCTTGTATCTTTCTTAGTTAAATTTGTCTGTAATTTTGTTTTTTGTTGTACAATAAAGTGTTCATCTATTTATACTAGCTGACCCGGCAAACGTTGTTTTGCCATATAAGTAAATAACTGTGGACAAGCCTTATTGTCACTAAGGGATATGAATATGATGTTGGCCGATTCTCAGACCTTTTTTTTTTTTAAACGTCAGGAAATGTCAATTACGCACCGTACCCCTCCGTCGGGGACCGGAGGGGCGTGTGTGGGACTCCCCCGTCTTCGGGTATACCCACTAAAACCTGACGAAGCCCGCTGCGTGTGGCTGTGACAGCAGGGGCCGCGGTGTCTCAACAGTCCCGCGACCCTTGCCACCAGCAACGTCCGCCCTCTAAGCAGGAGGGCGGATCTCCACGGAGTGGGGTGAGGAGATCTCATCCCACTCCAGACGGCACACTGGCGCCGTCTCTCAGGAGGGTCCGGGCGGTTAGGCCAAGAACCTCGTTTCTCCACGAGGACCAGAGTCCCAAGGACATCCCCTGCCTCCTCTGATGAGCCAGAGGGGTGCTGGGAGCCACAACCACTTCGGTGAGCCGCCGCTCGATGCGAGACAGACGCGACTCACTAGTGTCTCTGCCGCCCGATACGGGAACAGACGCAGAGGCACTCTCCACAGAGCATCTTGGCTTCACCTGTCGCTGGATTGCGACAGGCTACTAAGCCCCCTCGCCACGGCAAGGCGTGCTCTAATCGAGGGGGCGATTCTCAGACCTACTCAACATGCTCACAAATTTTCATAAGAATCATTCAAGCCGTTTCGGAGGAGAACGCGAACGAGCATTGTGACATGTGACAAGAGAATTTTATATAAATATAGAGTTTTTTTTTACTTCTCACTTTTCTTCTTTGCACAGACAGAGCGTGCAACCTAAGCCGCGATCGTGTTTGGAATGGGTGACCATTATGACCATATAAACGACGGTAATTGCGAAAGGCACGTTAGGCTGTTGGTTCCCGGTTGATATCGATAGATATTAGTCGTTAAGCCTGGTCAGAGGCCCTCGGATGGCTGAATAATAACGTTTGACAGTAAAGTTGGTCAGCTTTATTGCAAACACTCCTACACCATTACGCACTGAACCCGCACCGCGTGGTTGAGTATTTCTTATATGAAGCTCATAGTTGGGGTGAGGCTTGTGCCCAGCAGTGGGACGTATACAGGCTAATAATAGTCCTCCTGGCCGATTTTGACCAACGCGGCCAATCTCAACAGAGATCAACCAACTACGCAGGAGATATTATAGCGCACAAGTGTGAGCGCAATACACAGGTGCACTCACTCTCAAAGTTCGGTGAGACGGCAATCCGACATGACCGGAGAGAGGTCAGGCGCAGGACCAACGGCTTAACGTGCGCACCGAGGCATGGGGGTGTAACACCGCCAATTTCCCGACTCCGAGCTGTTTTTGAGAAATTCATCATGACAGAAAATCTCAGAAACAATTTTGGCTCGACCTGGGATTCGAACCCAGGATCTCTCGGATGTAAGGCAGAAACTTTGCAACTACACCAACGTAGCAGTCAATAAGATGACACGGAAATAGCTTATTGATTTCGATAAATAATGCCTCTGCCCATAAATTAACCTCAAATTAAGCTATAACTTATTCATTTCCTTGTTATTTCGGACTTGATACAACAAAATATCCTCTACATTCGGATCTAAATTTAGAATTCTTATTTGCATAGAGGAATAACAAGTTATACCAGGCGGAGCATCTGATATCCAAATTCCTTAGTTAGGCAGTTATCATTTTTTATATATTTTACAACAACATCACATACATTGATCTGACTCCGTGGTAAGTGGCTTAAGCACTTGTGTTACAGATATCAGAATCAACAGTGGTATTACAAATTAATCAACCAATAGGACCAACGGCTTAACGTGCGCACCGAGACACGGGGGTGTAACACCGCCAACTTCCCGATTCCGAGCTGTTTTTGAGAAATTCATGACCAAAAATCTCAGAAACAATTTTGGCTCGACCTAGGATTCGAACCCAGGACCTCTCGGATGTAAGGCAGAGACTTTGCCACCACACCAACGAGGCAGTATAATAATATTAATCGTTATAGGTACTTTATATTTAACCAGAAAATTTAAAATTTAATAATCCCCCGGCATTAGCCAGAAAAACCTGGGGAACTTCAACGGCTGGACGAATATTGATTGGCATGAAGTACAAAATGATCTTCCGAATTAAAAAGTTCCTTGTCGGACTACGGAACCCTAAAAAATAGGTGTGAAACACACACACACACATTCGTAGAGGTGAATCTTATAACACCCTTCTTTTTCATCGGGGGTAAGTAGCTAAACCCAGGACCACACTAAAATACTGGTGTAAACAAACCGATTCCTTAAAATAAATATACAAATATACAACAACATCACATACATTGATCTTCGTGGTAAGTAGCTTAACCACTTGTGATACAGATATCAGAATCAACTAAACAACATCAAATAAACTTAAATAAATTCATATTACACCCAGACCAGAACAAACAGACATGTTCATGCTCACAAATGTTTGTACAGTGCGGGGATCGAACCCGCGACCTCTTGGTTAAAAGTCAACTTCTGGATCATTACACCAAAGTGGTCTTCAAATTTTGGACCGCCCCAAAATACTGGTGTAAACAAAACCGATCCTTTAAAAGAAAAAGTAATTCTGAACAAAGAATAAAATTAAAAATAGCTGTGCACACCAATTTATCTTGATTCCACTGACGCCCCCGTTTCAAGATAATTAAGGGAGGTGCACATTCGCGACATTTACACACACTTCACCCCCCCCCCCTCCCCTCCCCCATTTCATTCTTATTAAACGTTGTTAAACTGTGAAGAAGGAAGTGTTTAATTGAGATGTAACGACTTTTAAAATCTTATTATAATTACATGCTTTGTTTGTTACAAAAAAAATTAGGCTTCTCCGTAGTTACTTGAAGCAAAGTATAGAAATTTTAGATTATCTACTGTGTGACAGACGCCAATACCTACATACTGTTACATAAGAGAAGTAGGTAATAGTGCCTAACATATAGTATACAGTATGTCCGGACATGACATACCGATATTTGAAGGGGCAGTTCTCCAGGTATTTTTATCGACAATTCAACCCCTCTACAGTCCCCTACCTCACCCCCCTCAAAATGGCCGCCATTTTAATCTTTACTTAACAATTCGAAAGTGAGTGTCATAAAATACTAAATTTGGTTTTATTTGAACAATAACAAGTTGTTCTAGGAACCACTAAACAAATTTAATTGATAAGAGTGATGAAACATACTTTAAAAAATTCGAAAACCGCAAAAAAACATAAAAAATTCCGAAAAAAAATTACATTTCTGCACTTAATTAAAAAATTAGCCCCTTATGATGGTATTTTTTTTATTTTATTTCAACGGTTAGTTATGTTAGCTACAAAATTTAGTATTTTATGACACTCAATTTCGAAGTTATTGCAATTTTCATAAATTCACTATCAGAATTGTTAAGTAAAGATTAAAATGGCGGCCATTTTGAGGGGGGTGAGGTAGGGGACTGTAGAGGGGTTGAATTGTCGATAAAAATACCTGGAGAATAGCCCCTTCAAATATCGGTATGTCATGTCCGGACAGATTGTATATATTTATAAGTAATCCAAAAAGGAGATTTAGGTTTGTAAGTACTACACTGGTGTGTGTGTGTGTGTGTGTGTGTTGTGTGTGTGTTATGTGTGTGGGTCTGGGTAAAGGTGTGTGTGTTTGAATGTTTGTGTGAATCTTGTTACATTTTTCACCTTAACTACACAAAATTCAAGGCCTTTATGTAACACTTTTTATGTACTTAGGTAAAACGTTATTTACCTCAGCAGGGTACCATGATTCGTGCAACCGAATCGACACGTCGGGAAGGTAAATACCGTTTTACCTAAGTACATAAAAAGTGTTGATTAAAACCCTTGAATTGTTTGCAGTTTAAGTCTATACTTAACTGAAATTGAAAGTGTTATATAATTTCAGTAGTTCATTTGAATATGTCGACAAGTGTTATTCTTACTTCGGTTAGTTGTTGTATTATGTACATGGTATTGTGATTACAGTATTCATTAATAAAGCTGGTAATAAATAATTTTATAATAAATCGTTAATTACTCGCCATTTTATTACAATACTATTAAAAGATGTTGAAAATAAAAATTAAAGAGACATGCAGTAAAAATTGTACATTGTTATTAATTAGTTAAAAACGAAATAAATACATAAAAAATCTTTAAATTTTGGTTTTTACGTAATAATATGGCTGGTTTTCACCAGAACTATGAGGATTCCTGTATCTCAGGATGAACGTACCTATTGTAATGTTTATTTAATTTTAATAAATAATAACAAAGATCTAAAGTTAAATTTTGATACTAGCTCACATTTACTCATCAGCCTATATACGTCCCACTCCTGGGCACAGGCCTCACCTCAATTAAGAGGTGGTCCAAGCCATACTCCACCGAGCGGGCTCAGTGCGGATTGGTGAAGAGGTGTCTGTAAGGTAAGTGACCAACCTTACTGTCAGATGTTATTAAGCCGCCCGAGGGCCTCTGACCAGGCTTAACGACTAATATCTGTCGATATTAACCGGGACCAACAGCTTAACGTGCCTTCCGAAGCACGGAGATGCTTGTAAATAGACGTCACTTAAATGGTCAGAATGGTCACCCATCCCAAACATGACCGCGCCGTAGGTTGCTTAACTTTGAGTATCACTACCAAAGCGCTGCAACCACTGCGCCACAAGCACCTCTAGCTCACATTATGACGGTTTTATCGATCTGTAGGTACATTGTAATTCAATAAGTTCTTAACTGTTGTGATATGACCATGAAAACCCTTGCTAGTATTTTTTTGAGTTTTAATTCACTGCACAGAATAGACTAGATTACAACACCACCAATCGTTGACATACTCTTTATCATCTGTCAAAATGATCTGCCTCCATAGATTATGTGTGGGTATACTATAATTTGACGTCATAATATAGTACTCGTATCAGAAGTCGAAGTCAAATGACTGAATATTTATTTAATTCTACGTAAATAAAAAATGTTTTTTTTTTTCGGAAATGAATTGGTTTTACTAGCTCTTAGAGGTTATGTGTTTGATAAAACACCATGGTCTTGGAAATATTTACGATAGGTGTCATGATGCCTATTAGCCTCCTCTTACTTATCTTAATATATATAAATCTCGTGTCACAATGTTTGTCCTCAATGGACTCCTAAACCACTTAACCGATTATAATAAAATTTGCACACCATGTGCAGTTCGATCCAACTTGAGAGATAGGATAGTTTAAATCTCAAATTATAGTCGCAATTTTAATTTATTGCTAATTATTTGTCTGTTATTATTTGACAGTCACAATTATCTGTTAACTCCAAATGATTCTAACAGATGTCGATACCTTTCGACTGGGTTGAGTAAGTAATCAATAGATGGCGCTGCTATGGTAAATATTATATAAAAATGAAACCCGTTTTCCTCGGTCACGGCATCACGCGTGAATGGCTGGACCGATTTCACTAATTCTTTTTTGTTGTATGTGTTATTATTAGGAGAAGGTTCTTACGGAAAAAAATATTAAGAAAAACTCTCAGAAATATTGAAAAATATACATTTATTTTGCATATTTTAAAAAACGCGCGTAACTAATGTCAATGTCATTCGATGACATTGTTCAATCATTGCAACGCTAAGGCGATACGAAGTTCGCCGGGTCAGCTAGTCTGTTATAAGTATAAATATACATAATTTAAAACCGATTGATTCATAATTATGTAAGTTGACTATGACATTCGCCGTGACCAAGCAGGTGACCTTCAAACCTTCTTCCTAGACGACTAGGCATATTACGCTAAAACTAAAATGTATGCAAAATTAATTACACCACTCATTTTCATTTCAGGTAAGTGCGAGCGAGATGTCGAAGCAGTTTTGGGCCTCCGAAACCGGTCTAACGGTAACAAGTTTTATGATTTTTCGAACAAATAACAATATTGGTGATGATTGAATTTTTAAGTTGGTTTTTGGTTCTGCTCTATTTAGTTTTTTTTTTGTTAGTTGATTGTCACACCTCTTATGAAATACAGAGCGATTTCTGATTAGTACAATGTTCCAAACAAACATTATATTAGGAGCGAATCAAAACAACATATAAATTCATTTAAACAAAAAAAAATGCTATACCACCCCACGCTTTACCTCTAAATATAATAATATAAATTGCGTTTAGGATTGACGACTCACCGGAAAAATGGTCATCTATCTTCCAAAATCATTGAATTCATTTTGGCATTGCATGCTGTCGCAACGAGACACACAACTGAGTCAATTGAGATTGAGTTAGAGATTCTTTTAATAGATATGAAAAAAGTTAATTGAATTTTTCTGCGAAACAAATGACATTTAAATCGGGGCATCTATCTCGGTTTTACCCTACTTACCTACTTGGCATGTTTCAATCAATAGTTCAGTACCAGTTATAATTTGTTAAATTGAAAAACTTTTACTTTACAATTATTAACCACACGTGTATTGATAAAACACTTTACTTTGTAACGTTAAACACAACTTTGTAATATTCAATACATGCTCTGTCTACCTACATAACTTCATCGCAATACAACTACAATTTTGCAAGTAATTACTGCAATGAATGTACAATTCAAGTAAACAATACCAGCCGTGGCTACGCACTTTGACTGAAATAATGACTCTAGAAACTAAACAAAACTATGAAAAACAAGTGGACTTAACGCCGTATGCATTCTCTACCAGTCATACCTATCTTACTACTTTACTGACTAATTAGAATCGTTTTGAATATTTTTGCCACACAAGTCCGGCAACGCGACGCATTTGGAAATTGTAAATTTCACTGAAAAATTACTTCTAGAACGTTCCAGAAGGTTATACAATTCTACAGTCAATGCTATGTCATAATACCAATCACTTTATTTTTACTAATTAAGTAAAATCCATACTACCTACGTCTGTTACTCAATTACGCCTAAACTACTGAACTAATTTGCATGAAATTTTATAAAGATATTTTGATAAAGAGAAGGGACATAAAAAATAACGAACAGAATTTAGTTTTTTGTTAAAAGTCAGTTATAGGTAGAAATTGGTTTTAAAATCTCAAAAAGATCCTGATAACTTTGGTAAGAATTTTCCAATGACGAAGAAAGACAGTTCAAATCAAATAAAATTAATATTCCTCCTGGCCGATTTCGACCACGGCGGTCAATCTCAACAGAGATCAGCCAACTACGCAGGAGATATAATAGTGCACAAGTGTGAGCGCAATACACAGGTGCAATCACTGTGCCATCACTCTCTAAGTTCGGTGAGACGGCAATCCGACATGACCGGAGAGAGATCAGGCGCAAGACCAACAGCTTAACGTGTGCACCGTGGCACGGGGGTGTCACACCGCCAACTTCCCGACTCAGAGCTGTTTTTGAGAAATTCATGACATAAAATCTCAGTTTTTTTTGACCCGACCTGGGATTTGAGCCCAGGACCTCTCGGATGTAAGACAGAAACTTTGCCACTACACCAATGAGGCAGTCAAATCAAATAGGACCTTATCTGTCAGATATACACGTAAGAGGAAGTGCAATGTTCATTGTAAAAACAATGTTCACTGTGTATAATAATTTCTTACTCATGCCGGGTGGAGGTTCAATGTCATTAACAACAAAGTTGACCGCAAAAATAAACACACATACTTGTGAATTAACATAATCTTGATAGAGAAATGTATTATTAATAATAAGTGTTGATACCTACCTACAATAAATGAGTATCGTACCAGTTATATTTAAGGAAAATTACGTGTTCAACTTATAATATATTTTTTCATTTTAAGTTGAACATACTTAATATTTTGTATTTGGAAATTACGTTATTAACAACAAAATGTACTAATTATACGGGGCTATTTTGTCTTTCTATTTTTTATCAACAGTAAAAGTTAGTAACTAATATGTGTCTAAAATAGCAAATTGGCAAGGCGCCCTCCATTTAACATTACAGGTACTTAGTATCAAATATATTTTTTGTGATAAATACTTAATTAAAATCTACCAGATTTTTTTGTTTAAGTTTTGTCCTTGTTTCGCACGGGTGGACAATTGTTTTCCTATTTTTCTCGTCTATACATATAATAAGACTGTAATAATATAATAAGACTGTAAAAGATCGATTTCTGTACATTGAAGATTTTTATGAAAAATTGTTACAGGGGGTCTTAATTACCGTAATAGAAGCCAAAACAACAATTTTTAAAAATTTTGTCTGTCTGTCTGTCTGTCTGTCTGTCTGTCTGTTTGTCCGGGCTAATCTCAGAATCTACTGGACCGATTTTGACGGGACTTTTTTTATTTGACTCAGTATCACCTGGAGAGTAAACTGGGATATAAATAATCACGCCGATGAACTTAGGGGGCAGGCAGGAAATTGAATCTCAGAATCTACTAAACCGATTTTAATGGGACTTTTTTTTATTTGACTCAACATTACTTGGAAGGTAAAGAAGGATAGAAATAATATTACATATTGATAAATTCTGCCCCCAAAGGGATAAAATAGGGGTTGCGAATTTGTATGAAGCCCGGTCGCAAAAAACTAACATCCACGCGGACGAAGTCGCGGGCGGCCGCTAGTATTAAATATGGTTGAATATTCTAATGATTATAATATTTTTTTAAATCGGTCAAGTAGTTTCGGAATCTCTTCAATTCAAACGAACAAACAAATCTTTCCTCTTTATAATACATATTGTAGGCCATGACTACTCGTATAGAACAGGATTGAGGATATTAAAAAACCAATAAACCATAACATTAAAAAACCTCTGAGACGATCTACAATCAGTCCGTAAAACAATGTAATAAGTACGCACGTTGATTACATCAACAGACAATGCCGGTACAAGCGCACGCTTCAATGCCCAAGGATCTCTGAAAACGCGAACGCTTTCCATTGCGTATTTTCCTCAAATCGATTCTGCAACTGAATTTATAATGCTCACCAATAATCCTTTCATTAGGACCTTGTTTATTGAACTTTGGTTAATACCATTGTTATCGTGGAACGGAGCACCCGTGTCGTACGTTAGACGTAAATACCCACCGCAATCGGGCGACGGACCAGTCGCCGTCATGGCGTCGAAGGGTTTCCACACATTCAACATCTTCCTCGTTATATCCGTGGCCACCATACTCTATGGCGTGAAACTACCCATTCGTCCTGAGACGAAAAAATCGCTTGGATACCCTAAGGATTCCCTACTCAACTTCACAGAGCTGACCAACGAATATGGATACGATTCTCAGGAGCATAACGTCGTTACCGAAGATGGGTATATACTGACAATGTTCAGGATCGTCAAGGGGAAGAACTGCAATGGAAAGAATAAGCCTACACCAGTGCTGCTCATGCATGGACTTCTACAGAGCTCTGACTCCTGGTTGGATGCAGGACCGAATGCTGGACTTGCCTACTTAATATCCGATGCCTGCTTCGACCTCTGGGTCGGGAACTGCAGAGGGAATTATTACTCGAGGAAACACATCTCTCTGAATCCTGATCAAGACCAGCAGTTCTGGCAGTTCTCTGTCGATGAAATAGGATATTACGATGTTCCTGCCATGATAGACTACGTGCTCGACCATTCTCAGGCTGATAATCTGAACTACATTGGATTCTCTCAAGGCGCTGGGACGTTTTTCATAATGTGCTCCGAAAGACCTGGATACTGTCAAAAAGCTAATGTCATGATAGCTTTAGCACCAGCAGCGAGACAGACACACACACGTTCAGTTCTGTACCGGTTCATAATGGAAACCGTCTTCAGAATCGAAGGTTTTCTCAAGAAGACGGGAGTAGACGAGATGTTTTCGAAAGGCTCTTTCGGTCAGGAGTTTCTCGAGTTCTTTTGCCACTTAAACTCGTTTACCGTAAGGATTTGCTATGCCGGCCAGTCTTTACTAGACGCTTATCATCCAGGGTCTGTTTCTGGTGAGACCACGAAGGTTCTATACGGGCATTTCCCTGCTGGAACATCTGTGCACAATATGGCGAGGTATGGACAGAGCATGAGGCGGGATGACTTCGCCAAGTTCGACTACGGAAAAGACCAGAATGTGAAGTTATATGGGAGTGAAGACGCGCCCAAGTACAATCTGAGTGCAGTGTCAGTGCCTGTAGTGACGTTATATGGTAGGAATGATGGATTGGTTGATGTTAAAGATGTGAAGTGGTTGCTCAAGAAATTGCCCAATGTCGTTGAGAAGATGGAAGTGAAAGACCAGCTGTGGACTCATTTAGACGTCACATACAGTCAGTTCACCAGTACAATGATATTTCCAAAGATACGCGAGCATTTATTACGGAATAGTAACAGTTAGGTGCTAAGTTTTCATTTTAAAGTAGCGTAAGTAATTTATTTTTATCTTAGTCACTATGAATAAAGTGTTATACGTTTAACCTATGTTTTGATTGTTTAAGTAAACATCAAACCCATGGGACAGTGTCTATCGCGTAATCAGACTTAACTAGTACTACGACTAGCTTTCTAATAGAAGATATTACTCGTTTTATTTGACAAGTAAATTCAAACATGATAATGAACAGGGCTAATGAACATTGCTACTAACTTCGATATTGGAAACTACTCAATTTGATTGGTGAATTTCCATTTTGTTATTGTTCCTAAATAAATCAATGTGATTATTTCATTTTGAATTGAAGTACTCGAAGTAAATGTTTTTTTTTTGCCAAATCAAATGAATAACTTTACCTGCTTAATTACCTACTAATAATTTCGATCCTTGTGTATTTAAAAACATTGAAAAAAAACTACAGAAAAAACCGTGTTATCGATGAGATACCTACTTCGAATCGCTACGATTATTCCAAAACTGAATTAATAATAATAAAATTATTAATAATAATAATTTCATCAAATCATCCAAAAAAAACTGCTACCTAATGGGATACAACTACAAATAGGAGGATTATATTCAAAAGATAATCATTAAATGTATTTTTATCGAACCAGTTTTACAGAAATATTAATATCATGTCAATAGTTCGAAAAAAGACGTGTCAAGGTGAATTAGAAAAATAAGAAAACTTTTTATAAGTATTAAATATTACTACAACATTAAAACGTATTCGTTTAAATTCAAAGAGCTATCTCCGGACATTCACCTAACTTAGCTGTCATTATATTGCAATGATTAATAACTGAAAGATACGTCCATTTGTAGATGAGACAAAAATAATAGTTAAAATACGAAAACACATGCGAACGACCTACTACCTCATACCTGTGTCTTTGTTAAACTGTTAGTTTTGATACAGCATGCTTTTCAAGCAAAATCTGGGACTTTTTACAATTATTTACCACACAGCAACAAATGCGATACAAACAAAATATGAAAAGTATGGGAAAATTGGGAAATGGCGCGCAATTATTTTTTTTTGCACGCGCCAAATGTAAGGTGATTGATTACAGTCATACAGCCTACTTCAAAATGATAATTTTAGTGATAAAATGCAAATATTTTATAAGAAATTATTGTCAATTATAAATAATTTGATAATAATAAATGTTTTTTCGTCTTAACTAGGGACACATTTATTTATTTCAAAAATGAAAATGGATTTTCAGTGGCATAAAACCTCTTTGTTGTTACAAAAAAAACTGTATTACCCGGTTAAATTGAAAATGCTCTGTTTACTCGCATATAATTTGCAGTTAGGCACTAACTTAACTTTGTAGGGATCATTCTATTATACACTAGTGTATAATATTATTATGCATGTGTATGTTATAGTTCGGTTTATGGCCCTAAGAACGATATAATAAGGCTCACTTTACGATCAAATGTGTTGAAAAAAAAATTAAAATGTTAAAAACAGGAGCCAGCAAAACAGCTGACGAGCTCCAACGATTGGAGGCATTTTGACCAGCTATACTTAAGAATCAACGTGCTTAATTTATCTTTCGAATAAAAAAATCCGCACTCGAATCGGTCCGTCCATTTTGGAGATATGATGCTACAAACAGACAAACAGAATTGGAGTCAAACTCATAACACCCGTCTCTTTCCTCAGGGTTTAAAATTCAGAAAATTTGAATATAAGTACTTTTATTATAAGCAGTAGCGGAATCAGGACAGGGATAAATTATTATTGATATAAATTAATAGGATAAAATAATTTAGGTGAAATTATGCGTACCAATTTTCATCCAAATCGGTGTAGTAGTTTAGGTGTATACGTTACAGATAGACAGACAGACAAAGTAACATTCTTCGCATTTATAATTTATAATATTTATATTACAAACGACGTAAATTCATAAATATTTAAAATTTTGCCAGTGATAAAATTAAATCAATGTTCTTTTTTATTATTTCCTATCCCATAATGGTTGGCAGTTCCAATGACACACCTGGTCATTAATTAGACTGAATAATCTCGCCAAAGATACCAGTCGTTCAAGGCCGAAAAACGAATAATCAAATGTGTTTTAACCAGTTTTTAGGCGTAGAATTAAAACAGCGACAGACATTTTTGAGAGCAAAATTTGTTGAATTTGATAAAAATGATCTTGATCATAAATATGGCCTCTAAATGCCTACTTAATTTATTTATTTTCTATTCATTTAAGTTTTGCACAAACAACAACCTACAATGGACTAATACCTAAGACATTCTCTGCCAGTCAACCATAGGTCCAAGCAGAGAAAATTCAGGCGGTGCACATAAAAAATTGGTTGCCTGTAAAGTCGGTATACGCGCGAAAGTTTTACGTGACAACGACTCTGAGTTGTAAAATAATTTTAATGTGAATATTCATTCGTATAACATGAACCGGTGTGTATGCCTATCTCTCTCTCTCTCTCTCTCTCTCTCTCGCTCTGTCTCTCTCGAGCGAAACGTGAGCGGAGCAGCGTAGCGCAGTTTCTTGAGGTGTCACCCGGCAAACCAATTTATAAGACGTTGTCACGTCAATAAAAAGGAAAACAAACAATGTAACTCAAGTTATCGTAACAACTATCGTAACGTATTCGTAGCGTTTACCTATCGTTAACTTGTCTATTTTGAATGGAGAAACTGTCGGTTTCTGACGATTGGGCCACACGAATACGTTACGAAAATGTTCGTGCTCACCCCCCTTTGTCCTGTTGGTAGACCAGACAAATTTGACGACCGCTTGGTGCAGTGGTCCACATGTGAGACTTCTAAAACCAAGGGTCGCGGGTTCGATCCCCGCGCAGTACAAGCATAAGTGTGCATTAACATGTGTGTTTGTACTGGTCTGAGTGTTTTCTATGTATCATATGTATTTATTTACAAAAAAAAAGTATTTAAGTATGTTTATCCGTTGTCTAGTACCAATAACACAAGCCTCGTAGCTTAATTTGGGACTAGAGAATCGGTGTGATTGTTAACTGAAATACAGCCTGAATAGTCAATTCCATACAAATGGACTTAACTTCAGACAGCTGTGGGTGATAGAGTGTGGCCTGGTGACCAGTAGCACAGGCTACCCCCTGAAGCCTATTTCAGGCGCCAGCCCCCACTATCTTGGCTACATCTTGTGTTTAATATATATTTTTTATGTTTTCACATTAATTTATAAGTGGCCATTTTGTGAAAGTGCAATAAATATTTCTGAATTTGAATTTTAAAATGTAATAGCTTTTAGTATGCAACTGAAAGCTGTCTAGCTTACAGTCAAACGTAGATAAAATATTGAAATCGACCGTAAGTAAGCATATTTTATAAAGATAGTACCTACTTAAGTATGTCAGGATACAAATTTCTGAACGTGTAGAAGTGAATAATGAAAACTTATCCAAAGTTTATTTTTCGGTCGTGTTCCTGAACAAAGTTGTTTAGTTTCATGAATATTTTACCTGAAACAGGTAAACGTGCTGTTTAAATACAAATAAGTAAAAGGACCACCATGAATATAAATAGTACATTGAAAGTTTAGTAAACATAATATTCTCGTCACATCATTTCTTTTTTAAAATAACTTATAAATAAATAAAGATAAGACAAAACATGACGTCCTTATGTAAAATGGAATTCCAAGATTTAAAATAAACCATTAGCCTACGTCAACGGAACAACGTAATATGAAGAGCGAAGTCGAGTATGGAAATTTTTAAATGGGATAATCCCATACCAAAGATAAAAAAATATAAAGTAATTAATGAGTTTAAAAAGAAGAATAATAAGCGCTTGGGAAGAGCTGAGGGGCCTAGTGCGTCACACATGATGAGTTGTAAATAATAATGAGATATCTGCTTATTGGGATCTTAAATATTTATCATAATTACATGTAAATCATTTAATTTAATAAGCAGCGCAGTATAGGCTTCCATCTTCGTGACCTAAAAATCTATAAGGATAGATTTGATAGTTATAATTTTTTCTCACAATAGGATAGCTCTAGGACAATTTTAGGCTCATCTTAACCGATGCTTGGCTGTTTGTTTCATTCCACAAACCTACGGAGCCTTTACACTTTTTCTCGTGCTCGAGTTAGGGATCGAACCGGTTGCGCTTGCGCATCGTCTGACGCAAACGTCTGACGCGCTTGACAATCAGAGTAAGACCGACCGGACCGGTCCTACTGAGAACAGCGATGATTGTATTTCGACTTTTGCCGTCTCTCTTGCTCAAGGCTAGCCTGTTGGTAATAGCGAATAGATTGGCCTTGTTATATAACTTAATTAACTACTTGTTTATACAAATTTAAAAAAAAACTCCAACCCCAAAAACAACACACTTGTGAACTGTAATATCTCCTGCGCAGTTGGCTGATCTCGGTTGAGATTGACGCCGCAGTGGTCGAAATCGGCTATAGGCTTATTATTGTCCAGAGTCGGCGTTCGATGAAAACAATATCACGACACGTGCGTCGCGTTATCTCAACTTTTCCTCTGCAGTTGATTGCACGCTGCGCTAGCGCGGCGCAGACGTCACACAATTTCTTTTTATTGTACAATCGCGCTCTGCGTCTCATGAACACCTTTAAGGCGAAAATCATTTGCACATCGCGCGCAATCCCGCTTGCTAATTGCTCCGCGTGTGTCGAAGTGCATGCAAACGATTTACGCTAGAAAGTGTTTACGCGGCGCTGACCGCCAACGTACATGACACCGCAGTAACGCGGCGCATGCGCGGCGTACTCTTGTAGTCTAGCAGAGACGTCGCGTGTCGTCGCGTTGTCGCAGCGTTTGCGCTGCGCATACGACGCTGAACAAACGATAGTGTGAAGGCGCTCTAAGGATTGACTGTTTGCCATTTTTAGTAAAAAATTAAAATTCAAGAACCCCCGTCATGTGTCAGGAATACAGCTGGTAAGATTCAACGGCTGGACGAATTTTGACCAGCCATAGCTAAGAACTACCGTAGTTAAATTGTCTATCGAATAAAAATTGCCCCTGCTTTTCGTCGTGGTTAAAAGTAGGCCATCTTTGCCCTAAAAACCCCCTAACAAAATGTATACCCAGCACTTGTTGTTTTTGACATTTGATGATAAGTGGAGTCAACTATCCTTTCGCTTTTATATACGAGTACCTTGGGATATGTTATGTATTTACTTAATTTATAGCTTTTATTTAGATATGTTATGGTAGAGTCTGTCAAAAGAACTGTTTGTCGATACCTATAAACGATTATTCAGAAGTTTCGCTCTTTTCAATGGCCATTTAGGATGACAGTGTAAGCCCCAAAACAGGTTGGTTCACGCTCCAAAGGGTTTTAGCGGTTAGTCAGTCTTTAATTGTATGGTATGTTTATTGCACTCACACGTGTGCAC
Organism: Pyrausta despicata; assembly: GCA_963921415.1. Classification (NCBI taxonomy): domain Eukaryota; kingdom Metazoa; phylum Arthropoda; class Insecta; order Lepidoptera; family Crambidae; genus Pyrausta; species Pyrausta despicata. Next base: position 13,623,268 of record OY992866.1, on the reverse strand, counting down.
TGCACGTGTTTTACTTCTCGTGACTGCTTCTTTGGTGTAGTGGCAAAGTTTCTGCCTTACATCTGAGAGGTCCTGCGTTCGATTCTAGGTCGAGCCAAAATTGTTTCTGAGATTTTCTGTCATGAATTTCTCAAAAACAGCTCGGAGTCGGGAAATTGGCGGTGTTACACCCCCGTGCCTCGGAAAGCACGTTAAGCCGTTGGTCCTGCGCCCGATCTCTCTTCGGTCATGTCGGATTGCCGTCTCACCGAACTTTGAGAGTGATGGAACAGTGAGTGCACCTGTGTATTGCGCTCACACTTGTGCACTATAATATCTCCTGCGTAGTTGGCTGATCTCTGTTGAGATTGGCCGCCGTGGTCGAAATCGGCCAGGGGGACTATTACTCGCCAGCGCGATTCAAAAGCAAATCAAACGAAAGAGAAAACATTCAAAAAGTTGGAAATTTAAATACGAACTTAAGACTTAATAGGTAATAATAACATGATATCGTAAATAGTTTAAAAACCATTAAAAAAACACCACAGCCTTAACATCTATGAAGTTAATTAAATCAGTTTTTTTTCCAAAAAGCTATGTAGAAACCAATTTTGATTACACACAATTCAATAAATCCATCAAGTCGATTGACTCCGATTTTTTCATGCTATAACTAATGTGACGTCACGTTAGAGTATGGCCATACAAAATCTATGGGCAGATCGTCATAAAGAGTATCTATGGCAACGATTGGTGGTTTCATATAACCTATTTGGCTGTAATACTTGCGATGGGCCGAAACTTAAGCATAGGTAATTTAATCATCTAATTATCCACTTAACGGCATACACGAATGTAACTTTGTATGTTCGGTATTCGCCTTCGGTGTAGGCGGAGCCACGGGAAAAGCTTAGTCGATAATTGTAGACTTTTAGTGACATGCATGGGGTAACACTCAAATTATCTTGATTGCGAAATCATAGATAATTAATGAGTCACTTAAAAACAGGTTTTCAAACCATAAGTATTGTTAGAGAGGATTTCGCTAATAAATTTAATAAGAGGTGTCGCCAATGGAAATGAATACTTCACAAAAACAAAATCATTTTTGAACGAGCTTTTACAGTCAAATTGTGCTTTGTCAATCTAAACATATTACATTTTTATATATTCATATTAAAATTTCAGCTCTTTAGTAATAGCAGTTTCAAATTTTTTGCAAAATAAGTACTGCTTATCTCTCAAAATTTTGAGACACGGCTCTTAGGGCTATGCTGATCAAATAATAATTTGATGAATCCCGATTTTATGGTAGCTACATTTGATTAAAGTGATAAGTCAGCCCAGTAATTCTCTTTATTATTCCACGAAATCAGCACGGATAAGCGTAAACCGCATTTCTTGCGAGACACTTTGTAAATGACAACGAAAGTTAAATATGCCTGGAGCGGTCCAGTTTAACCGGAATTACCCCAATTTCGGGTAAATTATGTCACGACGGATTTCGGGTAGGGATGCGCTTCGTTCGACTGCCGAGCTTATAATGGGCCTGTTATTACAAACTTTGTTCACTGCCTCGTCTTAGTGGAGGCGTATATTCTGCATTGAATCCGAGAGGTCCTGGGCCCTAATCCCAGTTCAAGCCGAAAATTGTTTCTGAGATTTTCTCTCGTGAATTTCCCTGTGACTCGAAAAGCACGTTAAACCGTTCGTCCTGCGTCTGACCTCTCTCCGGTCATTGCGGATTGCCGTCTCACCGAACTTTGAGAGTGATGAAACAAAGAGTGCACCTGTGTATTTCGCTCACACTTGTGCACTATAATATCCCTAGCATAGTTGGCTGATCTTTGTTCAGATCGGCCGCCGTGGTCGAAATCGGCTAGCAAACTATTATTATTTTGATGATCAATCCAGAATCAAGATCGTTGCACATTTACGGATTTGCCAGCTGAATTTGACAACTTGCACTTCGTTTGAGATAAGACAGGTCAAAATCTATCCAATCGTCGAAGCTCAACGGCTGTTTTCCAATCCATTATTAGCTTACGCTTAAAGTGGGGCTAGGTAATTGGTGTGTTTATTAAAACAATTTATTATTATTTTCCTCGCTCGCGTCGAGGTTGTCGGGATCTTTTTACATGTCGATAGAAGTTACATCCCTCTACTATATCGGGCGGTTTTAACAGCGACAGGAGTGACTAATGTCTCTATCTATAGGCCGTCTGGAAAGACATTGCCGAGGACAGTCGAAATTTTGTTATTATAGCGAAACTGATACACTACACCAACGTTGTAACTATATTTTTGACTTTAGCCATGCCTTGCGCTCGCACGTTCAAAATAGCATGATATAGTTGATGGAATCAGGCGTTACTTTGCGGAAATCCTTGACTAAAGCTGAAAAAGAGGATTATTTTGTCGCTTCGACAGACTACGAGCGACTAAATCTGTCGCATGTAGTCTGTCGATGCGACAACATCTCCTGAGGATGCCGCGTGAAGTGGCGAGATGCGTCGAGTGTTTAGTTGGTGTCAGTGTTGTGATTCCAGGTGCATCTTCTGTGTCACATTAGGAGTTGTATTGTAAGTCCAGCGACTTCCAGCTCTAGTTTTTTCAAGTGGTTACAGTTGGATGTACTTGGGTTCCAGCGCTGGCGACGTTTAGTGGTAATTTGAAGCAAAATATATTTTTTATATTTAAAATAGCATGAGTTATAGAGACCGCTATATTCAAAGACTCGTGTATTTTTATTGTTATTACTTACTGAAAAATCTTGATTGGTAGGTAGGTTCATATATCGTATTTTCATTTAAAAAAAAACATGACTATGTACATATTAATAATAAGTGAAATGTCAGTTGAAATTTGGTAATTAAAACAAAATTAAATTAAATTCTATAAAGCTAAAAATATAGGTAGTAATCACAAACTATACGACAGATATTTTAGTAATTTACTCCACTTTCATGATTTTATTCAGAACAAAAGAAAACTAGTGCTAAACGATTCCAATTGGCAAAACGAGATGATTTGTTCTTCCTAATTGGAGTTTATTTTGCTCCGGTTACAGGAGTAATATCACCGGCCTTTTCAGTCAAACTGAAAGTAAATGAATATTGAAATTATTCAATTTTCGTATTTATTTTCATTCAAACGAGGCGGCTTTTTGCGAAAATAATGTTTATTTTAAAAGAGCGGTGGGAGTGAAAAGCTTTACCATTGCTTTGGCATATTTTGAAATGTATCTTTGTAAAACTGGGGCTTTGTCAACAAAGAGGATTTTTATACTTATTTATATTTATTTAGGACAATAAACAATTGTACAATTCAGGTTACAAACTGTTTTACATTAATATTACTTATTGTTCAACCAGCACCATCATCCCCTTCTTACATGTAAAGATTTAAGCCTCTATTTTTATACCAACCTATTAGGTTAAATAAACGAAAAATTATGTGTAGGTTTCAAAGAGATCACTCTGGGAAAACAAGTTACATAAGTTTTTTTTATTTTTTTTTATTTAGCCTATGTCATCCCACTGCTGGGCAAAGGCCTCCCCCAAATTTCTCCACCTGTCCCTGTCCATTGCCAACGTTTCCCAGTCCCTTGTTGTATTGACCAAGTCGTCACACCATCGTTTCTTGGGTCTGCCTCTTCGGCGATAGCCGTCTGTAGGCACCCATTTGGTGACGACTTGGGCCCACCTCTCTGGATGCATCCTGCAGATGTGACCCGCCCACTCCCACTTCAATTTCGCGGCTTTGTTGCCCACATCAGCGATACCAGTCTTGGAGCGGATGGTAGTATTTCGGATCCTATCACTCCGTTTTATACTTAATATGCTCCGCTCCATGGCCCGTTGGCAGACCTTGAGTTTACATAAGTTACCGGCAATTAATTAATTCAAGTATGTATAGGTAGATATTAGTCTAGCCGGAACTGCACAACAGATTTCGATGGAAGTACTCGTATATTATTATGACATATTGATCATTTGCAAAAAACAAGACAGTAACAGGCATGTCAAAAGCAATTATGAATTCCTATGCATTTAGACGACCGCTTGGTGCAGTGGTCCACAGGTCGGACTTCTAAAACCAAAGGTCGCGGTTTCGATCCCCGCACAGTACAAACATAGGTGTGCATGAACATGTGTGTTTGTACTGGTCTGGGTGTTTTCTATGTATTTGTTTATATGTATACTATAGATAATATGTTGTATAATATGTATTTATTTAAAAAAAGTATTTAAGTATAAAAAAAAGAAGTAAACATACTTCTTTTTTTTGTAAATAAATACATATTAAACATAGAAAACACCCAGACCCGTACAAACACACATGTTCATGCACACATATGCTTGTACAGTGCGGGGATCGAACCTTTGGTTTTAGAAGTCCGACGTGTGGACCACTGCACCAAGCGGTCGTCAAATATAAGATACATATATAAGATTAGTGTGATTTTCTACTTTAGACTTAAAATATAAAATATATCGTAAAATAAAATTTAACGTAAAATATATCGTTCTCCTATATCTCTATTTCAGTCTAAACTAGCGTACCTAAGCTTGCAATATTTAAAACCCAACATCCCATCTTACGCCCGGAATCTCCCCAAACTTTCTTGGAAGCTAGACAGATACGATTGGTCATCGTACCTTGGCTCTCTACTCTCTAAGCCGTGGTCTGTACCTCTAGATAGATGATTAATGGATGAACTCTTTATTCTCTAAAAGATATGGAGAGTCAACAAGATTATGCAGCAATTTATGAAGAAAAAAACTGGTCCCTTTCGATATTACGAATGAAATGAAGTTTTATGAGTTCACCGCGTTTTATTTCAAAATAAAATAAACAAAATTTCAAATGGTTAAGGAGTTGACTAGTAACCAAGAGGTCGCGGGTTCGATCCCCGCACTGTACAAAGCATTTGTGTGCATGAACGTGATGATGGTGATTCTGATATCTATAACGCAAGCGCTTAAGCTACTTATTTAAATTAAAACTACCTTATGTTGCCGAAGTCGCGGGTAAAAGCTACTCGTAGTAATTCATAATTCTTTATTTGCGTAAGAACATAGTATTTGGATGTTACAATAAATTTAGTGCAACATGTCTTGCCAAAATTGTTAGCATGCATTTGCATGCTCCTCCACCAATCCGCACTGAGCCCTCGTGGTGGAGTATGGCTCGCACCACCTCATAGTTGAGGTGAGGCCTGTGCCCAGCAGTGGGACGATATAGGCTGATGATATATGATGATATATTTGCATGCTAACAATGCAATACAATGGGATTAAAAATAAGCAAAAACTAACAATGTCATTAAAAAAAATCTCAATTCGATTAATTCAATTTCAATATTCAATATTTATGTCAGTCATGTCATTATCTTTTGACTATCGTGTCGTCAGCGATTTCTCGCGTCAAGTGTTTTGTTGGTGTCAGTGATGTGTTTCCAGGTGCATCTTCTGTGTCACGTTGCGAGTTGTATTGTAAGTCCCGCGACTTACAGCTCTAGTTTTTTCAGGCGATTACAGTTGGATGTATTTGGGTTCCGGCGCTGGCGTCGTTTAGTGGAAACTTAAAGCAAATCAATTCTCTTTTTCAGCTTTTTTACTAGCTTCGATTTTGGTGGTAGACCTTCGGATACAAGTAGTCCCCGAACCCCTGTTTTGTCACTATTCCGGGGTAAACAAAACCGACCCGGGTATCAACAGTGGCTAGCACGTCACGTTAAATACTGCAGTATCTTATGCGCTTGTGATAAGGGCGATTTTGCAACAAAAATGGTTAGCCTGATGTGCTAGCCGCTGTACAATGTAAGGCGTAGTGTACACTGATAGGAGGAAAGTTTGTTTGACACGTTACAAAAGTTGTTCGACATGTTACATTGAACGGTCTTAGGGTTGCGTCTCGAACGGTGATGTTTATTTATGTATTTAAAAAAAAAGTCTTCACAATCTTGTGCACAATAGTGGACTTAATGCCATTCACATTCGAAGGCATTCTCTACCAGTCAACCACAGGTCCAAGCAGAAAACATACAGGCGGTGCACATACAGAGGAAAAGGAAATGCAAGTAAAATGGTTTCCTACTTACTAAATAGTAAATATATAAATATATATTGTAAGTAATTAGTAGATATGTATATTTATTAATAGTTCTTTTTTCATGAATTTAGTTAGTAAGAAACAATTTTACTTGCATTTTCTTATATCTATCTAATATATAAAATTCTCGTGTCACAGTTTTCGTTGCCATACTCCTCCGAAACGGCTTGACCGATTCTCATGAAATTTTGTGAGCATGTTGAGTAGGTCTGAGAATAGGCCAACATCTATTTTTCATACCTCTAAGTGATAAAAAAAATTAAATGGCAAAACAACGGTTGCTGGGTCAGATAGTTTCTTATATTCACAGACACAGGTTCACTTGGTTACAACCCCGAAAGACAGCATCTTTTGCGTCACGGATGGACTGTGGTGTGATTTCAGGATTGCTGGATATGTATATACAACAACATCACATACATTGATCTGACTCCGTGGTAAGTAGCTTAAGCACTTGTTTTACAGATATCAGAATCAACAGTAGTATTACAAATAAACTTAAATAATTACATATAACACCCAGACCAGTACAAACAGACATGTTCATGCACACAAACGCACACAAACGGGGATCGAACCCGCGACCTCTTGGTTAATAGTCAATTTCTTGACCATTACACCAAAGTGGTCGTCAAATGTATGTTAAATGTAATGATATGTAGATACCTTATTGTACCCTAAGTTCGCAGCACAAAGGATCCATTTTAATATTTGTTTCTTCGGTTTACGCAAACAGTAAACATTGAAATAAGTATCTAATACACTTTTATACGGATTATTTGGCGATTTTTTTACATTTTATTTTAACCTGACGTTTCGGACCCTTTTCAACATAGGTGGTGGACACTATTTCATTTCAACATAGTTTTTAATAGGCTTGTTTCCACTATGAAAGAAATATTCAAAAACTGATTTTCTCTAAAATAATTCATAATTTCAGATGCCTTTACACTAATATTTGTCTGCAGTTCGTATTATTTGATTTTTAATTGGAATTCAAATGATAATTAGTCACTCAGTCGGCATTGCACGCGATGACGTCAAAGTGTGTTATTCCCATACAAGCTCTATGAAGAAAAGCGTTTTGACAGTTGATAAAAAGTACGTCAACGATTGGTGGTGTCAACTACCGTATTGATGTCAATGTTTTTAGATTTTCCGCAAATTGATTATTGTAAAGTTGACTTTTCTATAGTTATCCACTTACGCCTTATAGAAGTGTTCTTAAATTTTAAAACACTAATACATCCGCCAGTTAACTAGCTGGTGAGCTTCAACGACTCACGGACGTATTGTGATCAGCAATAACTAAGAATCAACGTGATTAAATTATCTTTCGATTAAAAAACACCGCACTCAAATCGGTCTATCCGTTCGCAAACTACGATGCCATACTACGTCGAGGATTAAAAATCAGTTGATGATGACCATCATTGTTCTATTTTTTCTATCGTCATTGTGACCCAAGCTTAGGTAGGTACTCAGCCATATAATGATTCTGCACTCTATGTTCCCGGAACAGAAGCTTTATTGCGATGAAATGCATTCTCAGAGCTGCTACCACCTAAATAGTGATGGGACAATGTCCCATACGGTATTAGGGTGTTTTTAATATCGTGCGGATTTCAGGACGCACGCGTGAATGGCGCCCGCATGCGGAAAATTAATACAATCAATTTTAAACAATATTTATTTCGATTCCCGCACTGCACAAACATTAGTGTGCATGACCATGTCTGTTTGTACTGGTCTGGGTGTTATATGTTTTTATTTAAGTTTATGTATTTGTAATACCACTGTTGATTCTGATATCTGCAACACAAGTGCTTAAGCTACTTACCACAGATCAATGTATGTGTTGTTGTTGTATATTATTATTATTTTTTTACGTATGACTATTTATTGCCTTAAATGAAAAGAATAAAATTTGTACGCGCGTGCGTGATAGTATAACGCTCCCTTATTTTCATAGAAGTATAGAAGTGCTCACGCATGCCGTGTGCATTTTCCACACATCAGACAATAAATACTTCTTTAAAAAAACATTTGCGAGAGTTACGCATGCGGGGCACAACCGTGAGCGTAATAAAATATTTAAATTACCGCACGATATTAAAATTGCTTTCCACGCAAGAAGCAAATGGTTTACACAATGAGTTATATCACTATAATGATGATAAAAATGAATACATTGATGACATATAAATGATATTTATAAAAATTAATACAAAATAATCGTATCGAATGGCGTAAAAATAACAGTATCCGTATCACACGACTCTGTCGCATCTCTAGCGGACGCAGACGTCGGGAAATATTCGCGCTGCGGTTACGAGCGACAAATATCTCTCCATATTGCTGTTATTCCAGTGACGTCACTACTGCCGGTACCACAGTATGGGCTTAAGCAGTACGTTAGCAAAAAACAAATGTGCATGTACCATTTTTACGCCCGACTAAAGATGATAACAGGTGCCGAATACAAAAAATCAAATTTCAAATATTTTCACAAAATGGCCACTTATTACTTTATGTAAAAACATAACAAAGAAGAAAACTAAATGCATGTTGTAGCCAAGATAGTGAGCCTGGAAAGAAAAAAGTGTACTAAGACTATAGAAGATTTTTTCTATAGTCTTAGTATACTTTTTTGTAGGTCATTTATGATTTTAAAACTACAATGAATGATGCGGCTGGAGGGTGTGGCCTGGTGATCTGTAGCTTAGGGTTCTTCCGAAGAATTTCTGACGTGACAACGTCTTATAAATTGGTTTGCCGGGTGACACTTCAAGAAACTGCGTTACGCTCCGCTCACGTTCCGCGCTCACAATGAGAGCGAGTGAGAGGCACGCGTCCCTTCCACTCGAGCATGGTTAGCCCGCCTAAGAGCGAGAGAGACAGAGCGAGAGAGAGAGAGAGTGAGAGAGATAGGCATACACACCGGTTCATGTTATACGAATGAATATTCACATTAAAATTATTTTACCACTCAAATTCGTTGTCACGTAAAACTTTCGCCCGTATACCGACTTTACAGGCAACCAATTTTTCAACAAACAGGTTACACTTCTATTTAAATAAATAGAAGTGTAACCTGTTGGTTTAAAGTGTATGAGAGTTTGTTTCTTCGATAAAGTGTACCTAGATTTGACCGTGTGTGTGTAAGTTTTAATTCCTGCTTAGACTTTCTTGCGCCCTAGACATAGTTACGAGACAAATTAGCAAAGGGGAGTATAAAAAAGTTGACTTTTATCAACGCAAACATTAGACATTGAATTGATGTACGTTTTACGGATTGTTTCGCTATTTGTGTACATTTTATTTTAATCTGGCCTTTCGGACCTTTGTCGCAAAAAAATCGCGAAATAATCCAATACTAAGTGTCTCTCATAGTTATAAAAACGCCTTAATTTTACACATTTCTTAATATATTATAACTTGTCTGTAAACATGGTTTCTATGGTGTGTAATGAAATCTATCTTTTTATTTCCATGCAAATATATTTTGCAAACGAGCGCGACGAAACGAATTCGAATGCGATTTTCTTCGACTTGGCAAAGTATTTTTTCGAGAGGCGCAGTTAAGACTTGCGTGTGTCATTTCGAACATTTATTTTTAATGACCGTACTGCTCATATCTTTTCTGTGGTACTACTATAATGATAGCTTTTCATTGCGATAGAAACTAGGTGTCGACTGTTATTGGATGATGAATATTGTTTAAGATAGGACAGATTGATAAATGAAATGAAATGGAAATGTTATTGTCTTTTTTAATAATCTTTAAATCTCTATATATTATTTGTGTAAGACCATTCCTGTCTCACTGGCCTGTGTCCCGGTGCTAAGGCCCTAAAATATGATTAAGGTACAGTTTTAAAAAACTCGGCGAGGAAACCGAGATAAAGCCCTAACATTTGTTCGGACGGCCGTTGGTGTTTTATAAAACTCCCATAAATTGTCGTTTGAATTTTTTAATCAGACTAAGTGAATAAATTGCATATTTATTATATTTATAGTTTTTTACTATTCATATAAAAATTGCTATCGAATCAACTGTTTAAAATGTATGAAAATAACATAAATAATAAGTCTTTGCTCATTCGCCACTTTCGATAACAAATTTCGTCGTCGATTATCCAATGTTACTTAGTGTAAGGGGGACCCTTACGAAGGACAGTTACATTTGTTTATTTAATTGGAAATTTTGTTCTTAGTACACCCTGTATACGCAATCAGCGGGTCCAAAAGTTTATTCGGTGCACGTAGCGTAAAAATGAGCGGGACAGCAGCATATCTCTGTCGCTGCTAATGAGGTCCGTTAATGGCGGGGCGGATTTGGCGGGATAAGATAACGCAAGGGTGACCGTGGCTCCTCAAAATTTAGCATAGAGGTATAGTTTGAGTTAGTTTAGTAGTAACAGTGACGTGGTTGATGGAATCACGCGAATCTTTGCGGAAATCCATGACTAAAGTTAAAAAAGATAATTATTTTGCTTTAAATAACCACTGAACGACGCCAGTCGCTCGTAGTCTGTCAAAGCGACAACATCTCCTGAGGATGCCGCGTGTAGTGGCAAAACGCGTCGAGTGTTTTGTTAGTGACAGTGTTGTCTTTACAGGTGCATTATCTGCGTCACGTTGTAAGTTGTATTGTAAGTCCTGCGACTTCTAGCTCAAATTTTTTAATTGTTTACGGTTGAATGTATTTAGGTTCCGGTGCTGGCGTCGTTTAGTGGAAATTTAAAGCAAAATTATTCTCTTTTTTAGCTTTACAGTGACGTGTTTTTCGGACCAATTATGACAATACCGCCTTAGCGCTCTCTAAAACGCGCCAAAACCTAAACGACACCGGTACTGCCTATGATTCATTTTAAAAGTTAGGTACATTCATGAGATTTACGCACCGGATTTAGAAGATAATTAAACATTTCAAAAAGACAACACTTAAAAAATTCTTTTCGGCTCCAGTTATCGGGAAGGATTCGAACCCCCGACCTTTGGAAGTCCGGTCCAATGCTCTGACAATTAAACATTATTTGTGATTACTACTATTATTTATTAGTAGATTTGTAATTTTTTGCACTTCCGACGTTATTGCACCTGGCGGCCGATTTGATTAACTACTTAAAAAGGTTTATTTTAATTTATTTATATTAAGGCACACAACACAGAACACAATTAATGATTTTTAGGCTCCCATACAATATCCGATAAATATAAAAGAAAGATGAACCGATTTGGCTGAAAATTGGTGGAGAGGTAGCTTAGAACCAGAAAACGAACATACGATACTTTTTATCCCGTCCGACCGCGATTGTGAAAACAATGGGATTTCACGCGAACGAAGTCGCGGGAGGCCACTAGTATTCGATAAAAACTAAATCTCTTATATATAAAAATGAATTGCTGTTCGTTAGTCTCGCTAAAACTCGAGAACGGCTTAATCGATTTGACAAATATTAGGTACTCTTGAAATATTCGAGGAGATCCAGGGAAAATATGGAAAAATTGCGAAAACAACGGGCAGGACAGCGTCTGTCGGGTCCACTAGATATATTATACTTCAATGTTGCATCCTCAAGATTTATTATTTAACTATGTAGTTCACTTTCTAATGTACTAGGCATCGCACACGAATTTTTAGAGCTATAATCAAAAATAAAAGGAACTAAACGATCTACGGCAGCGCCCTCTGTCGGCCTTGCGCTGGCGCCGCCATTTTCCTATCATTCGTTTTCTGTGTGCGGGCATCGCAACAACAAAAAATCCGACGAAATTGTTTTCAAGTGTTCTAATATCTCATTAGTGTGTCTTAAGTGTAGTTTCCAAGTGTGATTTGTTTGTTTAATATGGGAAAAAGAAAACACAAAGACAAAAACCACTATCGAAAGAAAATCAGGCGTCTTGAAAAACGCTTACTCGAGCTCGAATCTGAATCATCAACAACAAGTCGAGGTAAGTTCCTAGTGCTCCTATCAATGTAATGAAATAACCAACAAAGGAAAACGCCAAATATCTATTAACATGATGTATTAAGTCTAACCCATAAAATTATAGTTATATATCGAACTATCACGAAGTGTTCGAATTATTGTTGACCTAGTTTTTTATTTTTATTCTACCGTAAGTACCGGACAATATTTATTGTGCATTATTCCTATAGTTTAGATGTGTAGCATACCAATACAAGCAACACACTATACATTTAACATAGTAAATTATTTTCCGATGTTAACAAATACCTACGGTTAAACCAAATAAAAATACTTGGTTCAACGCCGTGACGTGCGCACGGTTTTCTCATAACCAAATAGTCTAGCGGCGTAATGTGCTTACGTTCAACGACTTAACTATTAATCTGAAAAGTATTTAAATACATATTATGGTTACACGCCGTGTCGTGCACACGGCTGATACCAAATAGTCCAGTGTCGTAACGAGAGTACGAACAGTGACTTTAAATGATATAAAATGGTAAAAAATTAAGAATTTAATTATGCTATTACATACCTACAATATTTTTTTTCTTCTCTCGTTATTCCAGAATATAACGAAGATGAAACATATTCAAGTGCCCCGCGTTACCGCTCTTTTACGCCTACCGATTACGACTTACCTCTTTCCGATTTGGAAGATACAGAAGTGGAATGCCACATGAAGTCCGTAGTTGCAGCACCAAATAAAAATCTACCTGCGGAACATTCTGAAACAGACAGAAAAAATGATACACCTCAAGCAAAAACAATTCTGAACCAAATAGTACAGACGCGGAAACCATAAAAGGCCCAAACGCCCCCCCAGAAATTTCCACCTTACCACTGGATATATTAGAAGCGCTTGGGGATCAGAAAGGAAAAGAGGAGATCTTTGGGCCCAATATACCAGATGAAATATCGAAACGATGGGGTCGTGTACTGGTTGATGGACTTACAAAGGAGCAGAAGGATAAAATTATGGAAAATATCCTGATTCCTGATAATTTTCGCTTAGCCAAAGCTCCTTTACTTAATACAGAACTGATCCCAGTATTAAGTGATGCTGCCAGAAACCGTGATAAACTTCTAGAAAAATCACAGAATCAGCTTGGAGTAGGCATATCAGGCCTTTCAGATCTAGCAACCTGCATAATAAACGGCAATACAGACAAGATTGACATACTTAAAAAGATTGCAGATATAAGTAAAATTTTCCTGGATCTTCATTATGAAGATACTAAGAGAAGAAGGAAGTTGGTTGCTTCATCTTTAGACAAAAAGTTTTTGAACATGATAACTGACGTCAAAAGAGATTCCTTCCTCTTTGGCACCAACCTTACTGAAAAAATTAAAGCCTCCAAATCTGCAGAACGATCTGGTTTGCAGATAAAACGTAATGATGCCGTACCATCGACTTCCAGAAGATATCCAAACCAGGGAAACTGGAGGGGCCCACCCCGGGCACAGGGTCACCGGACACAGAGACAAGGTGGGCAGAGAACCCGATACGCGTCGCAGTATCCACAATCCAACCGACGCCCTCCACCAGTAGCGGATCGCCGCCCCCTTCCATCGAAGACCAACACCAAACCCCGGAAGACCCAGTAAAGGTAATAATACCTCATGCAGGACGACTACGTCACTATTTAAGCGAATGGTTAAGCATTACAAATGACCCTTTGGTCTTGAAATGTATTAAGGGTTACACTATACCATTTGACCGCCCAGTATTACAAAATTTTTGTCCTAAGAATGATAACTTTAGTAGTTCTGAATCACAAATGATATCTAAGGAAATTCAACAATTAATAGAAATAGGTGCCGTTGCAAAGCGACTTGACACAGCCGGTCAATTTCTATCTAAAATATTCTTAACTCCCAAACCAGATGGCTCGTATAGGTTCATATTAAATCTCAAAAGTTTAAATAAATTTATTGATCCTCAACACTTCAAAATGGAAGATATCCGAACTGTCAGTAAACTACTAACTAAAAATTGTTTTATGGCCACTGTAGACTTAAAAGACGCGTACTTTTTAGTCCCTATCAGTAATGAGAGTAAAAAGTATTTGAGATTTAAATTTAAAAATGATACTTATGAATTTCAATGCCTCCCATTTGGGCTTTCTCTTGCACCTTTGATTTTCACAAAAATCTTAAAACCGGTCCTGTCAGCTCTTAGAAGCAACGGTTTTCTAATAGTAGCATATTTGGATGACATAATATGTCTAGGTAGCACATATAGTAAGTGCCTCTCATGTGTTACAGAAACCGTCACGTTGCTAGAAAAATTAGGTTTTATAATAAACACCAAAAAAAGCAAACTTATCCCAAACCAAGTTCAGACCTACTTAGGGTTCCAAATTGATTCACAAAATATGTGCCTAAGACTTCCAGAAGAAAAAAGAATAAAAATTTTAGAAAGACTAAAAGTCACTTCGAAACTGAAAAACATGTCTATTAGAGAATTTGCTAAACTGCTGGGGACGTTATGTTCCGCGTGTCCAGCTATTGCCTATGGCTGGCTGTATACAAAGAGACTCGAAAGAGAAAAATTTTTAGCTTTGAAGTCATCCAGCGATGATTATGATTGTCAAATGAACTTAAATTGTAACTTACAGCCAGATTTCAAATGGTGGATTAAAAATATTCAAATCTCTTATAACCCTATTCGAAATGGAAACTTTGAACTAGAAATATTTTCAGACGCGTCATTGACCGGTTGGGGAGCTTCATGTAACGGGGAACGGTCTGGAGGTTTCTGGAATACAAGAGAGGCACAAAATCATATTAATTTATTAGAATTGCTAGCCGCATTTAATGGACTAAAATGTTTTGCCAAGTCACTTACGTCTAAAGAAATATTACTTCGCATCGACAACACAACAGCAATATCATATATTAATAGGTACGGTGGCGTACAATACCCACACCTTAATAAAATAGCACGAGATATCTGGCAGTGGTGCGAAGAAAGACGCCTGCACGTCTATGCATCCTATATAAAATCAAAAGAAAACGTTGACGCAGATGAAGAATCGCGACGACAAAATATCGACACTGAATGGAGCTTATCCCGACCAGCGTTCGAAAAAATCAGTAACACGTTTGGTCATCCTGAAATAGATCTTTTTGCCACGCGCTTAAAGCTAAATGTCAAAAATATATATCATGGAAGCGTGATCCCGAAGCATTCAACATTGACGCGTTCACACTAAATTGGAGCTCATTCCTTTTTTACGCATTTCCACCCTTTTCAACCATCTTAAAAAGTCTTCGTAAAATAATAAATGATAAAGCCACAGGAATACTGGTTGTACCATATTGGCCAAGCCAACCATGGTTTCCACTTTTTATGAAACTATCGATATATGAGCCACTGTATTTTTATCCCGACCCTGAGTTACTTTTATCTCCTTTCAGGACACGTCATCCGCTGTGCGATCGGCTTACCCTGGCTGCATCTCTGTTATCAGGGAGGCTTATCAAAGGCAATCTTTAAGTCACGATACCATAGATATCATAATTTCGTCTTTGGCTGATAGCTCAATAAAGCAATATAACACCGCTTATAAAAAGTGGTGGAGTTTTTGTAATCAGTACGAGATTGACTATTTTGCCAATGATATTCCAATGATACTAAATTTTCTGACTGCTCAATATAAGGCTGGTGCAAGTTTTTCTACACTAAATACACTTCGCTCCGCATTAGCTTTGATATTGGGCAAACAACTTAGCGATGATCATCGTATTTCTAGATTTTTTAAGGGTGTATTCAAAACAAAACCAAGTCTACCGAGATACCAATCTACTTGGAATCCAAATCAAATCCTAGACTATGTTAGTTCTTGGTACCCAAACGAAGAATTACCCCTCACTAAACTTAGTAAAAAACTTGTAGCTCTGCTCGCGTTGTCGACAGCACAACGTGTACAGACGCTGTCACTGATCCGAATGTCCAATATCAAAGTTAATGAAACAAATATTGAAATTATTATTAATGACATCACAAAAACCTCAGCACCAGGCCGAGCAATGCCACGTTTAGTGATCCCATTTTTTCGTGATAAAGAACAAATTTGCCCAGCAAAAACATTAACCCCGTACATTGAAATGACCAGTGCCTTTAGAGATCTTCCACACACTGATAGGTTGATTTTGACTGCAAAAAAGCCTTTCCACAACGCTACCCCATCGACAATCAGTCGTTGGATTAAGTCGATGTTAGCAGAGAGCGGAGTCGACATCACTGTCTTCTCAGCTCATAGCACTCGCCACGCTTCCACATCGGCGGCTAATCGAAAAGGTTTATCAGTGGATATTATTAAAAAAACCGCAGGTTGGACAGGTCGTTCATTAGTATTCGCTCAGTTTTATAACAGACCTTTAGTCCAAGACGAGGATAACGTTTTTGCAGAAACTATTATCGATTGAATTATCTTTATTTGTTGATTGTTTGTTATCTGTAATTATTCTAATAAATAATCATTCTTATGTTAAATACTATGCATATTATAATAAACCTATGGGTACAAGAAAATACACAAGATTTAAAAATAAGCTAACGCGTTTTGTTAATTCGGTACCTATTTTGCATTAAGCGCTAAACATCTACATAGTTAAATAATAAATCTTGAGGATGCAACATTGAAGTATAATTAATGGTTAAACAAACTTACCTTAAGTGACGTTTGACCGTAATTATACGAAATGTTGCATCCGAAAAGATTTATTACCCTCCCAACCCTTTCGACGTTGCTGATAGCATGTCTGTAGTCCCACGTTAAAACTTACCTGCAAAATAGGCTATTATCTAAAAGTAATGATAGGAAAATGGCGGCGCCAGCGCAAGGCCGACAGAGGGCGCTGCCGTAGATCGTTTAGTTCCTTTTATTTTTGATTATAGCTCTAAAAATTCGTGTGCGATGCCTAGTACATTAGAAAGTGAACTACATAGTTAAATAATAAATCTTTTCGGATGCAACATTTCGTATAATTACGGTCAAACGTCACTTAAGGTAAGTTTGTTTAACCATTAATTATATTATCATCAACATCAGAACAAAAAGCCGCAAGACGTCAACTTAGTTTGACTCAGACGGCATTCATCTTATCAGTCGTTCGACGCCAACTGCTAAGCATAGGTCTCCCTTAAGGATCTCCACCGTCATCGATTCTACAGTGCCCGCATCCAGCGGCTTACCACGCACCAGGTCATCGGTCTACCTTGTAAGGTGCCTGCCTGTGGATCTGCTGCGATGATCATTTAATATTTTGATCTACTATTTCAAGCGGCCTTCAACTTGATTTGACTGCCTTGTTGGTTTAGTGGCAAAGTTTCTCCCTTACATCCGAGAGGTCCTGGCTTCGAATCCCAGGTCGAGCCAAAACTGTTTCTGAGATTGTCTGACATGAATTTCTTAAAAACAGCTCGGAGTCGGGAAGTTGGCGGTGTTACACCCCCGTGCGTCGGATAGCACGTTAAGCTGTTGGCTGTTGGTCCTGCGCCTGATCTCTCTCCGGTCATGTCGGATTGCCGTCTCACCGAACTTTGAGAGTGATGGAACAGTAAGTACACCTGTGTATTGCGCTCACACTTGTGCACTATAATATCTCCTGCGTAGTTGGCTGATCTCTGTTAAGTTTGGCCGCTGTGGTCGAAATCGGCCAGGAGGACATTTTGATTTATACGACTTTATCCCATTGTAACTAACACCATAACACCGTATTAAATATGATCCACCCCACACATGTTTACCCCTCTCATATGACACTCCATGCCTTTTCGTTCTAAAACTTGCCCGCCCTAACGAACGCAAACATCCAAGATAAACACACGGTCAGCGAAACCGCTTGTTGCTCACTCGGGTTCAGTTCCCCTAATCTCTAAGCCTTCGTCCATTGTTTCAAGTGTGGCAATCCCTGTCACTCTTACAGTCTTAACCGTGAGAGAAAACGAGCTGGCTATACCCCGAAAATAGGAACGAAACAGCCTCAGGGTTGACACGTTCTAAAAGGTTTACAGGTGTTTCCAAAGTGTTAACTTATCTGAATATGATAATAATAATAGATATACAACAACATCGCATACATTCATCTGACTCTGTGGTAAGTAGGTTAAGCACTTGTGTTACAGAAAACAGAATCAACAGTGGTATTACAAATGCACTTAAATAAAAACATATAACACCCAGTACAAACAAACAGACATGTTCATGCACACAAATGTTTGTACAGTGCGGGGATCGACCGCGACCTCTTGTAAAAATTGGAAAATCAACTCAAAACTTACCGATAGATAGCGCCACACGGTTAAATTTTAAGGGCTAGGGATTGTGGAAATACGGGGTTTCCACGCGGAAGGATAAAAATAAATAAATATACGACAACATCACATACATTGATCTGACTCCGTGGTAAGTAGCTTAAGCACTTGTGTTACAGATATCAGATTCAACAGATAAACATAAATAAATACATATAACACACAGACCAGTACAAACAGACATGTTCATGCACACAAAATTGTTTGTACAGTGCGGGGATCGTACCCACGACCTCTTGGTTAATAGTCAACTCCTTGACCATTACACCAAAGTGATTCTCGGGCGTGTTTGATTTCGCGTCCGCGCCCTCGCTCTCGCGTCCTATATACAAGTATTTTATCATATGTGCTTTCGAGTCTATATTTCGTGTCATTTCTTTGTGTGTGTGCGATGTCCGAAATCAATAAACACTTTTTCGTTTTTCTGTAATCAAGTAGTGAATGAATGAATGAATATTTATTTGCTCATAAATAGGGTTACACTGATGATCTTAATTGTAATACTGTTCGTCCTAGTTAACTATTAAAAATAGCATGTAAACATTAATGTGTTGGCAGCCCTAATCACTGAACAGAATGAAAACACAGGGTTTTGTTTACCAATTTCCTGCCATTATTTGTTGATCAGTCCAATTTGGGAGGAGATTCCGATTAATTTACAGACAGAAATGAAAATAAATAAATAGTCCTAGGCTTAACACACACCTGGGGCATTCTGTCTCGCCGCGACTCGCGTTTTTTAGCGAATGAGTTGACACATTGTGAGTCACGAGTTGCGACGATAGTTCACCGCAGATGTGCGCGATGGGCGGTTCCTATATAGAGTTTAGACTTAACTTCGGAATTAGGAATGCTTACAGGTATTTACAAGTTATGGAAACATATTTTAGGCAAATGTCTCATAAACGTGAATAAAATAGCATTAATAGGCTTGTTTCCACTATGAAAGAAATATTCAAAAACTGATTTTCTCTAAAATAATTCATAATTTCAGATGCCTTTACACTAATATTTTTCTGCAGTTCGTATTATTTGATTTTTAATTAGAATTCAAATGATAATTAGTCACTCAGTCGGCATTGCACGCGATGACGTCAAAGTGTGTTATTCCCATACAAGCTCTATGAAGAAAAGCGTTTTGACAGTTGATAAAAAGTACGTCAACGATTGGTGGTGTCAACTACCGTATTGGCCGAATCTTTATAATTTCAAGTTAAGATTGTTAGTAGGTAAGAGTAGCAGTCCGTTTTTTCTTTCAGTATGTTTTAATTTTACATAAATCAAAGTTTATTTCTGGAGTCAGCGGGCTTTGTATTCTGAGAAACATATTTTCTGGTCACCCTAATCAAGCTGAAATTGACACAATATGCGAGTAGGACGTGCACCATAAGAAGTTACATGTATTTCTAATTAAACACACTTTTATTTTACTCTAAACATAGATACATGTTTGACAGTTAAGGACAAAGGTTGCGCTAGCAGGAATATTTTGTTACATTTCTACAGTATTAACCATCACAAATACCTTCGTAGGTATTTCGGCGCTACATAGAGTTAGGAAGCTAAAGGTAAGCGCTAACTACCGACCAGGTGTTATGGTCAGGGACCAAGGTCTGATAGACATAATCTTGATTTGTCTTTCTATATTATTCTGGATCCAAATCTTATATGCTGCGGTTCATGTGTGGTACTAAGCTAACAGCGCCATCTAGCCTACCGTATCAGCGCTCGCTGTCGTGCTTACCGCCGCTAGGCATGCGCTTGTGATGGCGAACGGTAGAGGTCGCCACAGTATACAAAAAAATGTTTTGAATTAAATATATTTTATTTGAAAAGGTAAGCGGCCACTGCGTGTTTTAAATTGAGAATAATTTTGAATTAGTTTTTCAGGTTTCAAGTTAAGATTGTTAGTAGGTAAGAGTAGCAGTCCGTTTTTTCTTTCAGTGTGTTTTAATTTTACATAAATCAAAGTTTATTTCTGGAGTCAGCGGGCTTTGTATTCTGAGAAACATTTTTTCTGGTCACCCTAATCAAGCTGAAATTGACACAATATGCGAGTAGGACGTGCACCATAAGAAGTTACATGTATTTCTAATTAAACACACTTTTATTTTACTCTAAACATAGATACATGTTTGACAGTTAAGGACATAGGTTGCGCTAGCAGGAATATTTTGTTACATTTCTACAGTATTGACCATCACAAATACCTTCGTAGGTATTTCGGCGCTACATATTTAGAGTTAGGAAGCTAAAGGTAAGCGCTAACTACCGACCAGGTGTTATGGTCAGGGACCAAGGTCTGATAGACATAATCTTGATTTGTCTTTCTATATTATTCTGGATCCAAATCTTATACGCCACGGTTCATGTGCGATACTAGGCTAACAGCGCCATCTAGCCTACGCGGAGCCGTATCAGCGCTCGCTGTCGTGCTTACCGCTCTTAGGCATGCGCTTGTGATGGCAAACGGTAGAGATTGCCACAAAGCGGCCACTGCGCGTTATAAATTGAGTTAATTAGTAGTGAATAATTGAATTAGTTTGGTAGTCATTTTTTATTTTTTGCCTTCTTTTTATTAAATGATATGATATGATTAATAAGCACTCATCTTATCTACTGCGATCTTAAATTGACTTTTATTTTTGTGATTTCTGATCGGCAAATGACCCTTGCAGAATCGTTCTATATAAGCAGCTGATCATGTCGTTTAAAGGAATTACACGATTTCGTATTCACCCTGTATTGATCTGACTCCGTGGTAAGTAGCATAAGCACTTGTGTTACAGATATCAGAATCAACAGTGGTATTACGAATAAACTTAAATAAATACATATAACAGCCAGACCAGTACAAACAGACATTTCGAAAAGGATGTATATCCAGAAACGAAAGCTAGAAGCTTAATAAACGTGAAAAATTACTATATCTAGTTCTTTTTCTGGTTGGGTCTCCCTAAAAGTTAATTTGAAAGAGTTACCATTCGATTTCAAAATAACACGCCTCCATACAAAGTGATGGTATTACCAAAAACTTGTTGGAGACGTCTAGCGACCCTCTAGTTTTTGATGACAGAAAGGCACTTCAGATTGGGGCTTACATCTAAGTGGAAATGAACTCTTCAGGATTGAAAAATGCTTTGTTCCGATTGGAAAGGCCTCTTCAGTGGACATCCCGCCTGAAGTGATAACTTATTTGTT
Organism: Pyrausta despicata; assembly: GCA_963921415.1. Lineage (NCBI taxonomy): Eukaryota > Metazoa > Arthropoda > Insecta > Lepidoptera > Crambidae > Pyrausta > Pyrausta despicata. Next base: position 13,601,668 of record OY992866.1, on the reverse strand, counting down.
GTAATTCTGTAGCAAAAAAACCCTACAATGTTTTTTCTCGAAATCAGTATAAATATTTCAGCTGCAAAAAATTTAATTGGACAACTTTTAAATAGCATAATCGAATTGACGCCAAGTTTGAATCTAACAGAAATTTCAGATTTTTGTTTTTCAATAACATTTTTTTTATTGAATTATTGAAAGCTTAAGATGGAAATATGCGTTGAATAACACATCGGACAAAGGCCTCCATATATTTGATGGAATCAGGCGTTACTTTGCGGAAATCCATGACTAAAGCTAAAAAAAAATGCTTTACATTTCCACTAAACGACGCCAGCGCAGGAACCCAAATACATCCAACCGTGACCACTTGAAAAAACTTATGCTGGAAGTCGCAGGACTTACAATACAACTCACAACGTGACACAGAAGATGCACCTGGAATCAAAGGCCTCCATGACTGCTGGTAGGTCACTCTTTTATCAAAATAAACTGATTATTTTGATTGAAAGACCTTATTGGTGGCTTATTTTTATTCGATTATGTACCATAAAAATGTTTACAAATCATAATATTTCAATTAAATTGAATCGCTTACCAATTTAGTGTGGGACTCTATTAGAGCTAACGACGAATAATTCAACCACAAGCAACCTTACATTCGTTAGCGTACAAAAAGGCTAAAAATGAAATAATATTTTTGGGAATCTGTATTCCGAAGATTTTAGTGAACCTTTTCAGGTCTAGCAACCCAATAGGGATGTGGACTATTTTTGGGAAAGTGTTTAAAACCATATATAAGTACCAAAAATAGCACTAAATATTTTTATTTATTTTTTTGATACAACAAATACCTTTAAAATTAATTATTTAAAATTGTATTACAAATTTCGCGCCAGAACGAACGAACCTGTCAGTCAATACCGCTGTGACGTCACCTGTTCCAAAACGTTGTCGAAGTTGTATGTAAAAGAAAGCTATTTCGTAGTTTTGTGCTACTAAGATGGATTCTAAATTTTATAAATATTGTGCGGTGCCGCAGTGTGAAAGTACTACTATTAAAACACCTAAAAAACTATTTATTCACGTTCCACGTACAAAAACAACCATGTTTAGTTTGATTACAATCATCACACCTAATAAGGTGCTTGTGGCGCAGTGGTTTGCAGCGCTTTGGCAGTGATACCAAAAGTTAAGCAACCTAAGGCGCGGTCATGTCTGGGATGGGTGAACATTCTGACCATTTAAGTGACGTCTATTTACAAGTATTTCCGTGCTTCGGAAGGCACGTTAAGCGGTTGGTCCCGGTTAATATCGATAGATATTAGCCGTTAGCCTAGTCAGAGGCCCTCGCGCGGCTAAATAACATCTGACAGTAAGATTGGTCACTTACCTTACACACACCCACCCGTCCACCAATCCGCACTGAGCCCGCGTGGTGGAGTGTGGCTCGGACCACCTCATAGTTGAGGTGAGGCCTGTGCCCAGCAGTGGGACTTATACTATAGGATGATGAGAATCATATCTAATAGGTTTAGACTTAAGTTTTACTATGTAATGTTTTAACCCTCTACAAAAAGGAGAGTATTAAAAGTGTGACATACAAACAGACTTTTGTATGTCTGCCTGTGGCACCGTAGTTCCCATATAGCTGGACCAATTTTAATGCAGTTTTCTTTATTTTGAAGCCAATTTAATCGAGATGGTTCTGAGCTTTGTTTCATTCAAATCGGTTCAGTAGTCTAGATAAAATTTAAGTGTAACTGTTGAATATTTCACAATTTCCGTGAAACAGTAACTATCATTTTAAATATAAGAAAGGCTGTTTGAAAATAAAACATGGTTAACGGAAAGTATTGTTTAATTTTTTATTGTACACTTTTATTCAACAATAGTTAGACATACTCTTTCCAAAATGCTGAAAGTTGAACTAGTAAATTATTAACATAGTCAACATCCAAGTGAACACAAATGATATTTACATATTCATTGGTTTCAAAGTTATTATCTGCTACACAAAAATAACTCTTTTTCTTGTCAGACAAAAACATTTGTAACTGCACTTGTGCATAATATAATTTTGTAGGTTGTTCTTCCTGAACATAGTTCTTGTAATTATTGGCACTAGTTGGGCACTTAATTTCGATGACAAATTCATCACTTATACCATCTGGTGAACCAGCGATCATCAAATACTCTTAAGAAATCATTAATCCACATTTTCCTATTTTTGCTCCAAGTTTAATCTCTACTATTTTGCGAACAGCATCTTCTAATTTTCGCCCACGGCTCATTGCAGGTGTATCAGGAATTTTGCCACCCATAATTTGGGCAATTAAACTTCCATCAGGGGTTTTGCATTTACTAACCGAATAAGCTTTCGATGCAGTTATGCGTCCATATCGCAACTCAAACCATAATTTGTTTTGGGATTGATCTCTTGTGAGTTTTTTAATTTCCATTATGGTATGCTTAGTAATTAAGGAGCTGGCATTTACCAAAAAATTCTCATAGTCAGCATCCTTGTATTTCAAGCACAGTTGGTGCATTGAACACTTTATAATTTCATCTTTGTGAAAATCCGGCTGGTGTTTCAACAACTGAATATTTTTAATTTTTCTTTCCTTACCCTCTTTTAAAAATTCTTCTCTATTCTAGGTTCTGGCAGGTAACTTCGTGGATATCCTTTAGAGAGCTCCTTTGATGTTACAAATTTTAAACCTTTGCTAGACGTGACTTTTTCCAGTAGCATTCTACAGAAGTGCATGAAGGTTCCTCACTCCGGTGATGCACCCACATGATGAATGCCACAGCATGTTTGCAACCTCCTTGAGAAGCAGTACAATCATGACACTCGGCACTTACTATTTCACCGTTTTCTTCATCCACAACCATAGTGGCTGAATATGGTTTGCTACGAACTTTATGCTCCGGGCAAATTTTGCACTTAACAGTGCACAATTTTGAATCTCGACGAAGTTGGACATATCCCACAGCTTCGTCTCCTTATGACCGCCTCGAGGAGCTAAAAAGAAATGAAACAATTTGTTATAAAGATAAAACATAACCTCAAAATCATACATCAATCATTTAATTTAATCAATATAACTTTTCCAGTTTAAATACCTACGATTGCTATTATAATGTATCCTGAGTATATTACTTACATGGAGGTCTTCACATTTCTAAATTCAGCAGAGCAGAAGTTACTATTTGTTGCGAAGAAATTAGCCACCGTAAAGCAATCGATTCTTGGCAAATTTGAACTTATCTGCCTTTATAAATCCACTGTCCATTATGGGAAAGCCTTTAAAAATCGATTCAATAAGAAAATTGAACGAATTTCGAAGAAATTTCACAGGAATCACAACAATAATATTATCCAAATATCAACAAACACCATAGTAATTGACAGTGAAAATTCTTGTTTGGCAACAGGTGACGTCACGAATTTTGATTGGTTTTCATTGTCACGTGACTTGAGAGTGAAATATTTAATTACATTTTATTAAATAAATAAATATTCCCTTGTTTATTAAAGAAAATTTTGTGTTTTTTATGATTTGTATTATAGAAACTACCCTTTCGTGGTAAAATTATATACTTATTTGAGTACAGTCCACATCCCTATTCTAAAATTTTGTTACTAAATAAACCTATATTTACAGTATATTTACTAAATACGGTTTTGTCGAGTTCATTACTATATTATACTATTGTTACGTTCTAGGGGTGTGGGGTCTAGATTGAAATGCACTTCTAAACCGATGAAGTAGAGTAGGATTTATTGTACACACTTTACGTTACAACACTTAGTACACAAACACTTATATCGCACTCCAAAATCTTCTTGTCGCAGTTTTCGCTTCGATGTTTACTCGTCGCTTTCCCAAATTAAACTCCAACTCGGTCGCATTCCCGGGCTCCTTATATACCGGCCGTCAAGGACTCCCGAATATTCGGTAGGTACCTACTACCCAGTACAAGACTGTTCGGGATCCTTCCAAATGCCGTCTTGCCTAGCCTAGACCTTTCTCGAATGTTCGGCATCATAGTGCTATCCTTGTCTTGTGCTGTCTCTGTCACACCTTTCTGGAATGTTCTTAGTATAGCTGCCTCTCTCTAATCGTGCTATCTCTTTCACTCCTACTGAAAACTACGTCATATACTGAAGTGGGCTTCAAAGGCCCATAAGGGGTCCTGAAAACGCCTGAAAACGGGTTTTCAGGTTATGGCGTCATCTGATAGAGGGTGGCCTGAAACGGACTGAAAACATGTTTCAGGCGCCTGAAAACAACGGCAACTTGGGTGAAATTTCGATAAACTAGTATGTGTTAGAGCACTCTCTGAAACGGCCTGAAATGGTATTTCAGCCTGCTGAAAACGCCTCCAAGGCATGGAAAAACACGACCAAAGTTTTAGCACTAGCCCACCGGCGTAACACTATATTATTATATTTTTGAGATATTTCAAATGTTTTAACTGATATCGAAAGAATATAACCTAATGTATAAAATGCCATTTATAACTTTTTATTTGCAGAACGATAGATATCTAAAAAAATACTTAAAACTACACATTTGGTATTATTTTAGTGAAAATCTGTAATTACTCTTAAAAAAAGGTTTTATTGTTCCAAAACATATTCACACATATAAAATCACCAAGAAAGGTATGTAAAGCTCTTCTTTACTGAAGCCATACTAATTGTATGGAGGAGCGTCCGACCATCTCTTTCTTTTTCTTTTGCACACCACTTTACTCGTCACCATCAGTCTCTCGACGCTGTCATCGGTTTTAAAAGGCAATGTGGCCAAGGTATTTCAGGCTTTTGCTGACAAATCTGAGACAGTAGCAGGTCTTTCTCAATGTTAAGTTCTTTTAGAGACATACACATGTATGGTGAGCTGTCAAAGGGATTCTTAACATGCGGCGCCAACGCCACATATCAAAAGCGTCAATCCTCTGTTTGCTGCTTTCAGTGTTCATGTTTCTGCCCCGTAAAGAAATATGGAGAACCAGTGACCGCCCGACTTCGTTCGCGTGGAAACCCTTTACCTACATTATTCTTTATAAATTGTAGTAAATGTGTTATTCTGATGTATAAGCTATATTCTGGTAAAATTTAATTAAAAACCTATACCGACAGTAAACTACTGTCGGTGAAAGTAAGTAAAAGAGTAACAAACGTCCATACTTACAAACTTTCACGTTTATAATTTGATAGCCGCTTTGGTGTAATGGTTAAGAATTTGAATATTCACCAAGAGGTCGCGGGTTCGATCCCCGCACTCTACAAACATTTGTGTGCATGGTCTGGGTGTTATATGTATTTATTTTAGTTTATTTGTAATACCACTGTTGATACTGATATCTGTAACACAAGTGCTTAAGCTAGTTGCCACGGAGACAGATCAATGTATGTGATGTTGTTGTGTATTTATTATTTTATTTATTTATTCATAATGTTAGTCTGATAGTTGGATAGGATATCAGTAGGATACAAGACTGCGGACTAAGCTCCAGCACACACGGTGAAACGCAAGAGGGCAACGAAACAGCAACTTCTAGTTACTTTTGAGTATCATTTGTGTCTATGCCATAGACTTCTTTGAGGGACGCGACCATTTTGAAACCGGTTTGAATGGCATCATATAAGGTTATTGAATTTCAAAAGGGTTTCGTTGCAGTTGCATTTCACCGTGTGTTCTGAGCCTACTGAGTAACTTTGTCCGATAAGGTATATCTAGCAGTACGTCTAACAGGCGATTTTGCAACAAAAATGGCTAGCCTGACGTGCTGGCCACTATATTTTTCTTTTGCAATAACCTTTAGTACGTAGGCCATAATACATGAGCTTCTTCCGTTTCCAAATATAATTTTGCCTACCGAACTTTGCCTTTAAAAATAATTCTCGCACTTCAACTGTCATCGAACCGTGGCGTTAACGAACCAACTCGATCGAGACCCGCGTGTCGCGTCTGATTACAGGAGTGACGTCACGCTAACGTCACGCGCTGGCGGGACGAGCGACTGTCTGACGCACTAGTGAAGCGGGCGTTGTGACGAGCGAAGCGGAAGCGGGAGCGGTGGGCGAGGCGGGGAGAGAGCGTTTTGACTGCAAAGATACAAATATTCTCATTGATTGGTTGTATAGACCCTAGGTCATGAATCCAGCAAGACACCCTTAATCATATGCTATGGAAGAAACTGCCTCGTTGGTGTAGTGGCAATGTTTCTGCCTTACATCCGAGAGGTCCTGGGTTCGAATCCCAGGTCGAGCCAAAATTGTTTCTGAGATTTTCTGTCATGAATTTCTCAAAAACAGCTCGGAGTCGGGAAGTTGGCGATGTTACACTCCCGTGCCTCGGAAAGCACGTTAAGCTGTCGGTCCTGCGCCTGATCTCTCTCCGGTCATGTCGGATTGCCGTCTCATCGAACTTTGAGAGTGATGGAACAGTGAGTGCACCTGTGTATTGCGCGCACACTTGTGCACTATAAAAAATCTCCTGCGTAGTTGGCTGATCTCTGTTGAGATTGGCCGCCGTGATCGAAATCGGCCAGGAGGACTATATATATATATATATAAACACTCGACGCGTTTCGCCACTACACGTGGCATCCTCAGGAGATGTTGTCGCTTCGACAGACTACGAGCGACTAGACTAGACGAGTCACTCGTAGTCTGTTTTGTTGGTGTCAGTGTTGTGATTCCGAGTGCATCTTCTGTGTCACGTTGTGATTTGTAGGTATTGTAAGTCCTGCGACTTCCAGCTCTACTTTTTTCAGGTGATTACGGTTGGATGGATTTTGGGTCCTGCGCTGGCGTCGTCTAGTGGAAATTTAAAGCAAAATAATTATCTTTTTCAGCTTAAGTCATGGATTTCCGCAAAGTAACGCCTGATTCCATCAACTATGTCCTTTGTATGGTCAGAATGGTCACCCATCCCAAAACGTGACCGCGCCATAAGTCATAAGTCAGTAAATTCAGTCGCGACTGTTAAATGCTAAACTTAGGATTTGCAACAGAGGTTCATCGTGTTTGGTTCCGTAAGATGAGCTTCTTGATTTTGATTGCGTTATTTGTGATTCATAATTTTCCACTCTAACAGCTTCTTGTGATATTTGATTTGCCACTGCCACTATCTTCAACATTTTCTTCGATAGCAATTGGATGACATTGCATTTTTTTGGAAATTGAAACACCAATATCACCTGCACAGCATTTAACACAGTTATAAAGCATAACAATAGTATAACAATCTCAGCACAGAATACGAAGTAACATTAAATTGAAATAAACAAATGAATCTTTTTGAAAAGCTGTCCAAACTCTTAGCATATTGATTTTCCAACGGCAATAAAGGAATGAGGTCTGTAAAGATCTCGTTACTGAACTGGGTGCGGAATGGTTATAGCTGCTCAATCTAAAAGTCTATGAGGCCTGAGTTCAGCAAAGGGAACTGCAAATTAATTGCAAAATTGACAGCTTATCATATATTGAAGCTGATAATGATAATGCTTTTGTACTTGCACCACAAAAATCAATTCGCTCCCCGCTCCGCTCGTGACAGCACGCCCACAGCACTCCGCGGGCGGGCGGTGGCCACTCGCGCCGCCCGCCCTGGCCGCACACAATGTAACCTTTCGCCTTCCGACCGGTTTGTTTTAAAAGTAAAACAACTGGCAGCGCGCGTAACCGCCGCCGTCGTCGGAAAAGAATAATGTTTGAATTTCAACGGGACGAGGCGCGAACGCGTTTTTGAATTTCGAACTAGCGGATTATTTGTTTAAAAGTTTTTTTTGTAGTGTGTGACTGAAATGAATGTGTGACACAAAAAAGTTAGCATTTGAAAATAAATCAGCCTTGTTTTTATTTAAGCTATATTATTCGACCTCTCTGTGTGACGTCACACTGAAGTGGAAAACATGCTAAAAGTACGAAAACTTTTGTGTTGAAGTGCTCAAACGTATTAGTGAGAAAATTAAGAGCGCAGTTTTCGTGCGATAAAGTTATTAAGCAAAATTCCAGATTCAATCAACTTTATAAAGACATTGTTGTACAACCTTGACCGATAAATAACAATACGAGTATAAAAGGCTCAATTTGTAACGGACCGGATTAATTCAACTTTGTCTTTAACGAGAAAACAATGTTACTAATGGATGTCGTTTAGTTAATCGAATCATGAAATCCACGGGAGTTAAATAAAATGATTTTATAAAGCTACAGTTAAAATGTTTTCAGTACTGAAATGGTGGGACAAATCGATAATATTGTTATCAGTAGATATTTGTCCTTGGAATTCAATGTATTCACAATAAGTGAGGTATGGCACAAGGCATTGTAATTAAAGGAAAAATAGAGGGTAAGGTAATAACCTGTTACCTTAACATTTAGTTTTACAGCCGGGAATTTAATATAAATAAATAAAATCCTGGTGTTGATAGATTTTGAACAGCCATTGATGCTAATAATATTTTTTCGAAGTTTTTATGGCATAATGGTAAATCAAACATCAAATACAAAATAGGTTGATCAGAAATCGATATAAAAAAAACATTTGAAATCATCCAGTCAAAACGATTTGTTTCCATAGATTTTTTATGGAAAAACTCAATTGTGACTTCACGTTTGAGTGTCAGACATCGGAGTGAATACACTGAATGTTTGTTGAATTTCATGTTTATTTCAGAGGTTTCTACAGTTTTTTTAACAATCAACAAAGATTATGTTTTTAAAACACTTTGGTCTTAAAAATATTTGCAATAGGTTCTATCATGCCTAGTAAAGTTTTAAAAATACTTCAATGTTTCGAAACTTAGAATACGAAGAGATAGAGAGATAGAGATACGAAGTATTCTGTACAACTTATTAAATGACCTAGGTAGACTTTTAACTTATTCTGATTTGCGTAGTTTTACTAAGTGATTCCAGTAAGTGGTGCGCTCACGCATCGTGACTGTGTGTTATATTATGTGTATATATATATTTGGTGTCTCTTTCTAAATAAATAAATTTGATTGTGTGCTAGTTCCTTCGTTAAATGTGAGTTGAATAATTTCAAGTGCTTGGAGAATGGATTTGCAATGGATAACGGTGAAAAGGTGAGGTCATGCGATTTTGTTTTTTGTTTAAATAAAATGAATGTTTGATTTGTAAACCTCTGGCGTTAGTTTCACAGATATGGGTTAGTTAGTAATAGCTAATTTGCGAAGTAAATAAACCTGATTTTGATAAAAGAAAACACATTTAGTAGTTTAAACTAGACATTACTTCGGCGAGTGTGGTCATCAACTACACCAGCTCATTCCGCCTGCCCCCTTTTACCATCGGACCACCAAACGAACCGCGGGATACCATCCGTACCGTGTCGATGTTCCACTGATACGAACCAAGCGCTTCTCATCTACATTCCTGATGCGCACTGCATAAGAGTGGAACTTACTACCTGCGTCAGTGTTTCCCTGCAATTACAACTTAGGAATTTTCAAAGCTAGAGTGAACAGGCATCTTCTAGGCGAGCTCGCTACATCGTAGACTTAGTCTTTGCCTCGTTGGGCTTAGTCTTGGAACAAGAGCGAACCTATACCAAAAAAAAGTTGGTTGCCTGTAAAGTCGGTATACGGGCGAAAGTTTTACGTGACAACGACTTTGAGTGGTAAAATAATTTTAATGTGAATATTCATTCGTATAACATGAACCGGTGTGTATGCCTATCTCTCTCATTCTCTCTCTCTCGCTCTGTCTCTCTCGCTCTTAGGCGGGCTAACTGTGCTCGAGTGGAAGGGACGCGTGCCTTTCACTTTTTATGTCTGTCTCACTCGCTCTTAGGCGGGCTAACCATGCCCGAGTCGAAGGGACGCGTGCCTCTCACTCGCTCTCATTGTGAGCGCATAACGTGAGCGGAGCGTAACGCAGTTTCTTGAAGTGTCACCCGGCAAACCAATTTATAAGACGTTGTCACGTCAAAAATTAAAAACAAAACCTTGTGATTGTTCTGGTTCCACTGCCATGTTCTAAGTTGAACTTATTGTAGCGCTGGATTTTACCACAAAATTATTATCTATAATATAAAAATAAACCGCAAAATGTGTTGGTAAGCGCATAACTCAAGAACGTCTGAATCAATTTGAAAAATTCTTTATTTATAACTAGCTGACCCGGCAAACGTTGTTATGCCATATAAGTTATTATCACTAAGGTGTATAAAAAATAGATGTTGGCCGATTCTCAGACCTACTCAATATGCTCACAAAATTTCATGAGAATCGGTCAAGCCGTTTCGGAGGAGTATGGCAACGAAAACTGTGACACGAGAATTTTATATATTAGATAATCCTTAAAGTACGGTGATGGTTTTTACGAAGAAAAAATTAAAAAAAAAACAACACGCAGGACAACGTCTGCGGGGTCCGATAGTATTCTATTAAATCTTCAGATTACTATAGATTTCGGTGATATAAGCTTTGCTTATGTTATATTTAAGTTTAAAATTGTTCGATCAAATAGTTCCATGGAAAAATATTTTGGAACCCGCGTCCATGAGAATCTGGCCCGTGTGCCTACACCTACTTTTGCGCGTAGTTTTTTACTAGAAAAACAGAAAAACATTTTCAGTTTGATCAATACCTAATACCAAGCACTTATCTTGAATCCTTTTCCGCTTTTGAGAAATGAATGAACATAAATTCATAACTAGTCCCAATTATAACTAATGTTGTTTCTTTGGCATCATCTCATCTTTTTATATTTTTTTAGTTTCACATGTTTAAACCTTCTCAACAAAATTTTAATCGGTTTATTTCATGTATTATTTAACCTGAGGAAATTTAATTGCTTTACGTGGTAATTTAAAAACCTACTTTGTTATGTAATGTTTAAAATGTATGTTTTCCAAAAATTAATAAAATAAAATGAAAAATTAAGTTTAAACACAGGTACGTACGTGATACACGATCTGCTTTTTCTAATATTTTCCCCGATATATCAATTTTTGTAATTAATTTCCTAACCTAAGCTAAGTATTGAACTCTTAATCTAACTATTAAAACATTAATAACGTTGTATCCCGTAATAGTGTAAGATGTCGGCCCTAATGGAAAAATTCAACAAATATTAAATCTGAGCGGCCATATTGGCTAGGCACGATGTGGCTGTTGGTGCAAGGCCTAGTACCCTACTCTGTAACGTCACGCTAAAGGAGTCGTTTTTTTTTAAATCTCATTTATTTTCAGGACTTTTGTTTTAACAAACATGTCAGTCCTATAGTATCCTAAACATAGTACTTACATAACTCTATAAATAATCTTAACCTAATCTTGTAAATTGTATCAAACCACAAATCATTCTAGCCGCGTCTGACAATAGTTCGGATAGAAGGTTTTGAAGACAGCCTACTTACGTCTAGTTTAGTATGAAACCTCATGAAAACTCACCTCACGCACTTACCCACGTCGAATCGTCCGAATCTGAAGTTTCCGAGGTTGTCAGGTTGTTTGTCCCTTAACGTGGCACATAAGCCAAAATATGTACATGCACCAATTTAGTTATTAGGTACTAACATAGTGTGTAAGATGTATTGTTTACTAACCCTACTTGGATCTTTTGTTGTCCGATTAAATAAAAAAATATACAGAGTTCAAAAATTCGTTTCGTTCGACTCTTCCGGCTTGAATAAGTGCGCTTTTACTTAAGGGGGTCAGTAGCGCGACCGCAACGCTACAGCGGTAGATTCCTTTGAAAGTGGTCCTTTGAAAAAATCTTTAAAACGGATTCAATCATATTTTTAGTCCCTAGCACCGCGACACAGACTGCTTCCCACCAGCCTGTGCCAATAAATTGCTCATCGGTCCGTAAGTGTCACGGTAGCTCAATTGGGAGAGCAATCGCCCGGTTTGCGCTAGGTGCGATTTCGAGTCCACCTGTGGCAGTCCATTTTTCTTTAGTTTTTTTATTTTTTATTTGTACATTGTAATGAAATTTGCATTGTTAATGTTAAAACAATAAAGAAACTTAATAGTATGCTACTGTCTCTGGAAAAATCTTTTTTTTTATATTCCGGTCATGTGACCATGAGTGACAGGGATGACTATATTCGAAACTCGGATGACATTCAGGGTAGGGCCTTAGTTGCGGGTGGCCGGCCAACTGGCAACTACCAGACTATTCAGCCATATCTATTAGATGAGCATGTTTTATATTAATACCTACATATGTTTGTTAGAATTCACTTGCTAGTTCGGTCGCCAGTTTGGTTGTAAATAAATAAATAAATATACAACAATATCACACACATTGATCTGACTCCGTGGTAAGTAGCTTAAGCACTTGAGTTACAGATATCAGAATCAACTGTGGTATTACAAATAAACTTAAATAAATACATATAACACCCAGACCAGTACAAACAGACATGTTCATGCGCACAAATGTATGAACAGTGCGCGGATCGAACCCGCGACCTCTTGGTTAATAGTCTACTTTTTGACCATTACACCAAAGTGGTCGTCGTGATGGTGCACATAAAATATATTCATCACCTATTAAGTCACTTCTAAGCGCTAAGAAAGTATTACACTGTCCAATATCAATACCAATATCCTTAACCCGAATGTTGTCTGGACGAGATCGCTCTTAGCGATAACATTGCCTTAATTATGCATCTTTCTTTGTATAATTCATTTATGGTGTACTACAAAGTGTTCTCTATCTATCTATCTATCTACCCTGTAACCAAAGAAAGATATCTAGATATTGCTGAAATCAAGTTATTTTAACCATTAGTTATTAGTTCCCATTAAATTCTATAATGGTTGCTTGATTCTATAATGTTTGTTCTTTACTTGCAAGTTGATTATAAATTTTAAAGCTTTAAAAACCAAATTTGTTTATTTACTAAGTAAATTTACTTATTTACATGTAAGGCTTCATAGGTATTTATATTAAGTAGTTTGAAGTGAAAATCATGAATGCCTTAGAAGGTCATATCGTAACAAAATGAACATCTTATATACCTGTATTGGGAACTGCTGTTACTTTATGGAAGTGATTAAATGAATATGAAAGAAAACAACGTGTTTCTTTAAGTTTGTTTTCAAATAACTACCCACTTGTACTTAGTTCGAAAACGTATTAATGTACAACAAATAAAAGCATACAAAAGTTTGTCGTTAACTTTTAAATGAACACCCCAAGGTTTTCAAAGTATAAATTGAAGATGTCAGTCAGGTTCCTGAAGCAGTGGATATATTGCTGGAAACTTTAAAGTCGAAACAAATGTGTAACCGCTGTTTTTGTTCGAAATTTAACTGAGTTACCTACAAACAGACACTATCAAATACTATAAATTCAGTTTTAAAGTCTAGACCATGCCAATTTGGTTTGCCGGGTGACACTTCAAGAAACTGCGTTACGCTGCTCCGCTCACGTTCCGCGCTCACAATGAGAGCGAGTGAGAGGCACGCGTCCCTTCGACTCGGGCATGGTTAGCCCGCCTAAGAGCGAGTGAGACAGACATAAAAAGTGAAAGGCACGCGTCCCTTCCACTCGAGCACAGTTAGCCCGCCTAAGAGCGAGAGAGACAGAGCGAGAGAGAGAGAGTGAGAGAGATAGGCATACACACCGGTTCATGTTATACGAATGAATATTCACATTAAAATTATTTTACCACTCAAAGTCGTTGTCACGTAAAACTTTCGCCCGTATACCGACTTTACAGGCAACCAATTTTTTATGCACGTAACCGTTTGTACAGTGCGGGGATCTACCCACGACTTTTTGGTTAATAATCAACTTCTTGACCGTTACACCAAAGTGGTCGTCAAAGTTATTCAAGAGGGAGGATTAAGTAAATGTATCAAAATATAAAAAAATGCGAAAACAGTGGGCAGGACAGGGTCTGCCGGGTCCACTAGTATTACAATCACACATAAATGCGAAACTTTCTTTGTGTAATATTAGGATGTTTGTCCGCCAAATACGCTGAAACTACTGAACAGATTTTGATGGAATTTGGTACATAGACACGGTATGAGCTGACTTATATAGTATGCCTTTTATCCCGATTAAGTCATCCCTTAGAATGAAACAAGAAGGTGGTATGTAAAATCCCATCGCGCGAAAGAAGACGCAGGCAGGCCGTTAGTTAATTTAATTTAATTTAATTTAATTGACCATATACCTAATATGATAACTCGTTCGAATCATTCCGATAAGTTATCAAGTGCTTTAAGTTTAACCATCCATAATAATATTATAAATGCGATAGTAACTCTGTATGTCTGTCTGTTACTCAATCACGCCTAAACTGCTGAACCGATTTGCATGAAATTTGGTATGGAGGTATTTTGTTACCCGAAAAAGGACATGGCTACTTTTTACCGCAGGAAAATGACGCATTCCCATTGGACAAAATACTTTCCGGGAATCTGATCGCATTCACAACACAATTTTGACATATTCTTTAGTAAGTTAGAGAAAATTTTAGTGTATGCCTCAAAACTGAAATGTAACAATGTACTTATTGCTGGTGATATAAATATTGACATGTTAAAGAGTAATAGCACAACGTTGAATTTAGAGTGTTTACTGTCAAACTATAGTTTTAAATTAGCTATAAAGCAACCTACTAGACTTGTGAGCAAAACATGCATAGATAACTTTGCTCATAACTATGGAAGGCCGTGTAAGGCTGAAGTGTTAGAATTTGGCTTGTCTGATCACACAGCTCAATTAATTAAACTACCAGTAAAAAAAAGAATTAAAATAAAATACTGGCATTAAAAAAATACGGGATTACAGTAAAGAAAACATACAAAAATTTAGAAAGTGCATAGGAAATCTGTCCTTGTCCGAAATGTACAAAAGTGATGACACAAATGTAGCATACAACTGTTTTTTGCAAGAATTTCGATCGTTTTTTAATTTATGTTTTCCTTTTAAACAGATCAAAATCAAAGTTTTTAATAAACCGAGGTGGATATCACGTGGTTTAAAAATTTGTAGCAAGAAAAAGAGAGATTTATTGTCGAAATATAGAAGATCACCTACAATTGCTAATAAACAAAACTATAAACAGTATACAAAATTATTTAAAAAATATATATTACTGACAAAACGAGCTCAAAATAACTATAAAATAAAAACAAGTGACAATAAATCTAAAACAACATGGCAAATTATAAATAAAGTAAGATTAAATATACCCACTCAATCCATTTCAAAAATAAAAATAGAAAATAAATATATCACTGATCCGAAACAAATAGCAGAAGAATTTAATAATTATTTTATTGACAAAATTGAACCAGTGGAGGGATACGGAAGAAATGTTACTAGCAATCTCAGCCATAAACTTGGTTCTATGTTTTTGGCTCCTAGTCTTCCGCTTGAAATATATAAAATCATAAAAGGTTTAAAAAACACAAATAGTGCAGGATATGATGGCATTACTACTAAAATAATAAAGTCAGTAAATGAAGAAATTTGTAGACATCTAAGTCATATCATCAATCTCAGCATAGAAAAAGGCATTTATCCCACTGATCTTAAAATGACAATTGTGAAACCTATATTTAAAAAAAAATGACAAAGAATTAATGGAATGTTACAGACCTATTGCATTAATATCAATATTTTCCAAAATACTTGAGAAATACTTATATAATAAATTGAATAATTATTTAGAAAAAAATGTCATTTTATGCAGAGAACAAAAAGGTTTTCGTCAAAATAAAACAATAAACATGGCAATTTTTGATTTTTATAAAAATGTTATATCTCATGTTGACAAGAGAACACCAGTTTGCTCATTATACTGTGATATGACCCAGGCTTTCGACTATGTCGATCATAATATTTTAATTCGCAAACTTGAAGCTTATGGCATAAGAGGCAACGTACTAAGCTTATTCCAGTCCTATTTAAAAGATCGTCAACAAAAAACGGAAATATGTAGACTAAATCTAAGATCCAAATATGAAGAGATAAGCTCATCGACAGTGCGTACCGTCAAATATGGTGTCCCGCAAGGCAGTGTATTGGGTCCTCTCTTGTTTATTATATACATAAATGACCTACCAAATACTATTAAACAACCTATGAATTTATTTGCTGACGATAGTACTATAACTATAAACTGTAATGACATTAATTCGTATAAAAATGATATAAATGAATCATTGAAATCTATAATTGCATGGCTTCAAAATAATAATTTAAAAATAAATCTTATTAAAACTCATATTATGCACTTTTCGCAAAGATCCAATATTCCATATAATAATGTATTATCTTACAATGATACAATCATTGGTGAAGTGGATACAACTCGATTTCTTGGTTTACAAATAGACAAAAAACTAAACTGGAAAAACCATATTATGAATTGTGTAAGAAAACAAGTAGATCAGCGTTTGCTTTGTTTAGAATTTCTACCTTGGTTAATATTGACGCACTGCTCACTGCTTACCATGGACTGGTTGAATCTGTCCTTAGATACGGAATCATTTTCTGGGGTAACTCAACTGATAAAGAAATAGCATTTAGAAGTCAAAAGAAATGTATCCGAGCTATGTTTGGTCTACAAACAACTGATAGTTGCGAGCCGTATTTTATTAGACATAGAATTCTCACACTTCCGTCTTTATATATAATGGAGATCGCTATTTTTGTAAGAACTAACTCTCACCTATTTCCACGGTTATCTGATAGGGTTGTTCGTAACCGTCGAGATGGTAGTGAACTGTGCTTACAACGGGCAAAAACGGCTTTAATGAGAAAGAGTGTAATATGCATGGCTCCGAAGATATATAATAAAATTCCTCAGGCTTATAAATCCTTAAATGACACTATTTTTAAGAAGAAATTTAAACAATTACTACTTGACAAGTGCTACTATAGCTTAAATGACTTTTTAAATGATAAATTTTGACATTGTTTTATTTTCATTATGTAATAATTTATTTTCTTATAATAATTCTGACTTCACTGTATTATTATGTTAATGACAAGCACTTTAAAATTTGCAGGCCAAATATTGGTCAGACATGTTGACACTTTTAGCTATTAATATCAAGAATTTACTGTATGAAATGTTATATTCTTACACATGTTTCTGCAAATAAAATAGCTTTATCTTTATCTTTATCTTATCTTTTCACTGCTAAATTACCAAAGATTTGAATTATATTTAAATAAAATTGGTATTACGGGAAAACAACGCATTCCAAAAAACCTACCCAATGCGGACGAAGTCGCTGGTAAAAGCTTGTTAACTTTAAGTAAACAGAAAGTAATATCAATGCCTTACATAGCGTAACTAATAAGATTTTAGTGTGAAAAATATCATAGGTAAGAACTTTTTGGTTGTTACGTATTCGTAATAACAAAGTTTAGGGATCCCATAAATTTATGTTACCGGCAAAAAAAAAAGTTATGCCATGGAGGAGGTCATCAAAACGAAATCTTATTTACAAGAAGAGCTTTACATAAGCTCCCCATCAAAACTGCCAGACAAATAACTTTCGTTTGAAGTTAAAAAAAAAATCGTTATCTTCTTTTCATTTACGCAAACTTACACTAAAGATAGAAATGATACACTTTTTACATTAGTAAATAAATCGCGACATAATCGCGAGTAATAATAATAATAATTTATTTCAGATACAAAGAATCCATACAATGTTGTTAGTAAAAAAAACAAGGGTTGCACTCCGGGAGTGCCGGCAGAAGTGAAAACTTGATTATTAACGTTGTGCATTTTTCATTTATTTGAACCGTCTTACGGTTTTTCGATCAGCATCACGTGACCTGACGCGAGTTTCACAGTTTCTACCCATGCCACAAAAGTGCTCAACGCCGCTAAAGAAGTTTTCACTTCATTTTTGAAGTCAACTAACACAGATTTTAAGTTTTATTATTTTTATAATAAAAATTAAAATCTGTGTTAGTTAACTTAATCTAATGCATACCTACACGACCCTCTTTTCTGCAGCTCGGTCCAATGTCTAAAGATAAGACAACAAGGCTTATCTCTAGGATGCTGTTGTTGCTCTGCCTTACCCTGCAGTGCATTGAGGCGGCCCGCTTTCGAATGATTGCATAAATATCGTCAACATGAGCTTTAGCAAACATTGTTGATGTAATCCTCGTATTTCACGATTTATTATAATTTATTTTATAGTAACCTGTCGTGTCGGATACTTTTATTAGTATCTTGAGGACTTGCAGTGCGGGGTTTAGTTTGAACAATGACCAAAACAGGCCCCCAAGCTAGTGGATTTTATGGAAGTTTCATACATTACTTTTCATGACAAGCTTAAGTTTGATTCCTGAAAAGTGCAAGGTAAAGAAGTTGAAAGTGTCTTTATTACTTAAAGTATTGATTTTTTCATATTTCGCTTTTTAGATATAAAAAAAAATTGTTTTGTACAAGCTGTAACTAAGTTTAGGATTTAAACGCCAGTTAACAATGGTCAACTGTAATTGGTTAATTAAGTTATTTCCTCACGTAATTTTTTAAGCTGTAATGCTGTTGTTGTCCCTAAAAAGTTAATAAACAATACTTTAAAATCCCTGTATATTCATCATACAACAGGCGTACAACTTACCGTAACAAACATCACTCATTAGCAATGTATTCCAAGAATAGCCTACATAACGTTAACAGATGTTTTTCTTTCCCAACTCCTTGAATATATAAAAACTCGGATACACAACATTAAGAACCTTGTTTTGTGGAATCCCAAATCGCAATTACACGGTGCTACGCAATTACAATGTGCTATTTTGTTAGAAAATTATGAATATTTTGCTGAAAAGAAATACTCTTTTAATATCTAATTTTCTGCCTTGAAGCCTTTTCACGTCTAAATTACGTCTATTGATTATTTTATGTTTTATTAGTCTCTCCTTTTGGGCACTCTCATACAATAATATTATTCTGATCTATTGTAAATTAGAAAAGTATATCTTTTTTGAGGTGCTTGTGGCGCAGTGGTTGCAGCGCTTTGGTAGTGATACCAAAAGTTAAGCAACCTACGGCGCGGTCAGGTTTGGGATGGGTGACCATTCTGACCATAAAAGTAACGTCTATTTACAAACATCTCCGTGCATCGGAAGGTACGTTAAGCTGTTGGTCCCGGTTAATATCGATAGATATTAATCGTTAAGCCTGGTCGGAGGCCCTCGGGCGGCTTAACAACATCTGACAGTGAGGTTGGTCACTTACCTTACACACACCCCTCCACCAATCCGCTCTGAGCCCGCGTGGTGGAGTATGGCTCGCACCACCTCATAGTTGAGGTGAGGCCTGTGCCCAGCAGTGGGACGTATATAGACTGATGACATCTTATTTAGTTCTGTAAAGAGGTGGTGCTATCCTCTTCGGGGTTTGTAGCTGTAGTCGCCAGTCGGGGCAGAAATTGAAAAAAACTCCAAATCGTAAAATGACGTAATGCGGATTCGTATTTTTCATGGACGCAAAAACCGACTTTTTACAAATTTTTATTTAGTTTCACCTGTCCCGTGTCTGTTTGACTGTAATCAAATTCTTTTATACATATAATTTTTGTGTACACGTTTAGTTTCAATAACAATATACAATTTTATTTTGTTACATTTTTTCGTACTAGATCAATGTATTCTATTTTACAATGAGAATAAAATAAGCTTCTCATTAAAAAAAAAACCGTTCAAATGTGAATTTTATTCATTAAGCTTATTTTTTATAAGCTATTTGTACATATATGAATAAGTGTAGATTTTTCTTTAAAAACGATTTCTGAGCTACGAGTAATCCCTAAAGATTAGCAACGATGTTTGCCTTTTCCTTCATTTAATATAAAACAAATTATATATTACTTTTCCTCGTATTAGCGACAACCTGGTGATTTCGAATTTTCCTTAATTTTGTCATACACGTAAAAAAGTAAGTATTCAATTTCATAACTGCGTTCTACCTTAAAAAAAAAACAATTTAAAGATTTGCCACTTTATCAAAATGGGGTCTTAAATTTGAAAAGTTACACGTTTTTAAGGTTAATGTCTATGTGACTACAATTTAAAAAATATTTTAAAGGGTTCTACATTTTATTCTGTATTTCGTCCAATTCAGCAACCACTGGCACAATCTAGGATAAGCTAATCCCCGAATTCCGGTTCGAAAATACATTTAATGATATTTTTTCTGTTAGTTTAACAGCTTATAACAGCCTAGACGTTAACATAGACATGTTTCAGTGTACTCTAGAGAATTTTTAAGAAAAAGCTCAAAGGAAACAGTTAGTATATGTAATTTGTCAGTTATAATTGAAGTATTTCTAAATTAAATGTTTTTATTCTAAACTATTTTTTAAGTTTAAAAAAATGTGTGCAGTTTTAATTGGCAGTCGGACTACTATATGTCTGTAGTGTGTAAGCTTTTATAATCGGCAAAAGTTTGCCTGATGTAACTGTACCCTAATAAATAAATAAAAAATAGATGCAGTAACCTAGGGTGCTTAAAGGCATCATAATAACATGCAAGTCAGTTTGAATTTCATCCAACTGAGCGGCTGTTGACGCGCCACCATGTAAATATGGGCGCCATTAATATTCATATCGAGCCTTAGATCAAACCAAAATGAGGCAGATACGCAAATAAAAATACGCAGCTAGTTACTCGTAGTCCCAAACCGAATCCGATGTACCTGCTCCGCTCCTAGGCGACGTCAGTGGGCACGAACATTATGATCTTCATTTTGAGGACAGAAGCAGCTCTTACCACAAATATGTAACTACTACTTTACATTTAATTTATTTTTAGTATAATATGCGTAAACTATTATACAAAAATGGAAACCTTGTAATTGGCCCTATTTATTGGTAATAATTTAGCATTATGTATACATATTATTCAAAACGCTGTATGGTTTCTCAATAAATAAAATAAAAAATATTGTAACGTATTCGTGTCGTCCAAACGTCAGAAACTGACAGTTATCCTATACACATTGACAAGTTAACGATAATTAAACGCTACGAATACGTTACGATAGTTGTTCGTGCTCACCCCATAGTACTGCGAGACGTTTGCGCGATGGTGCGTCCCATTTTATTTCGGCGATTATAAGGACGTACCGGATCTTCCTGTGTTTGGTTTGATCTAAGTATGAAGCGCGTCACAGTCTGGGCTGGGTGAGGCAATTGATGGTGTTACGCTCGATATCTTATTAAACTAACATGGCTTACTAAACCTAGAAACTATTTCTTTTTATTCTAAGCAATTTTTGAATTCGAAAATACTTATTTCACGGCTTAATTAACATAGGAACTTTCTTTTCATCCATACTGATATTGTATATGCGAAAGTAACTCCGTCTGTCTGTCTGTTACTCAATTACGCTTAATCTACTAAACCAATTTGTATGAAATTCGGTATGGAGATATTTTGATACCCGAGAAAGGACATAGGCTCCTTTTCACCGCGGGAAAATGACGCATTCCCATGGCGAAAATTCCGGTGGGGCGATCGCTTTTTTAAATATAAAAATGAATTGCTGTTTGTTAGTCTCACTAAAACTCGAAAAGGGCTGAACCGATTTCAATAATTTTAGCCTTGAAATATTTGCAGAAGTCCAGGGAAGGTGTAAACGATGCGAAAATATTGATAAATTGCGAAAACAGCGGACAGCGTCGGCTGGGTGCACTAATAATAAATATTTTTGTTATGAGTATTTTCGATTACCCAAAGGTAGTCTGGAAGAGATCGCCCTTATCAAAAGGACCGTCTTAACTTACACCAATCTGTTAAATTGCTTTTTAGATTATTGTAGTGTGCAATCAAAAGAAATCAAAAATGGTATTGCTTTTGACGAATACTAAATTATAATAATTAATCCATACACATGCATTTAGTATTTTCCATGCAAACTTTGCATAACTAGTAGTGTTTGGTTCGTTCTCTTTACCTAGTTATTTTTTATTTATTTAATAAATGTTCCTTAAATAGCACCTTCTGAGAATTAAGGATTCCCATACAAAAGTAAAAAAAATAATGTTTTAGTATTGTAGGAATAATAATAACACTTGAAAGTGAGATTGGTTTTTGCTAGACTTTTCTGCTGTAAAATACCTGTTAAAGATGCATCTAGAATTTATAAGATAAATTTAAACAAATAAATTCAAACGTTGCCCAAAATATATTTATGTATGATGCACTAACATGAAGATGTTCCGGTATTTCAAGTTATTTCCAGCTCACATATCCACTATTAAACTGTTTCAAAGCGCCCGTAACCGGATTCAGGAGGATCCTTTCACTGGTAATAAC
Source organism: Pyrausta despicata (assembly GCA_963921415.1). Classification (NCBI taxonomy): domain Eukaryota; kingdom Metazoa; phylum Arthropoda; class Insecta; order Lepidoptera; family Crambidae; genus Pyrausta; species Pyrausta despicata. The sequence goes on along the minus strand of OY992866.1, from coordinate 13,579,373 downwards.
CAGATTTATCTGATTACATCTGTTGGATGGTAGTAGAGACCTTTTGAGAGAGATATCTTTATTTAGGTCACCGTCGATTAAGATGAAACGCCTATGTGTAACTACATTAAAGAGTTTACTAAAGGATTAATCTTGCAATGCAGTAAATGAGTAATTGAAAATAAATATAAATAAATAAATAAAATAAAATAACTTAAATGAATCATTTGAAATATTAAATACTTGATTTTTTTAAAAATATAACACAAGCATGTCTAAATTCCAATGAATGAATTCAAGATGCACGTTAAAATACCTTCATGTCTAAACGATATTATGAGGTCCAAGATTATATGAACGACAAGAATGTGTGAACAGGTCAGCCTGCACCAATCTGATGTATAAATCCTATGGTTGTTTTTTTTTTTTGTTGCGACGCTTTGTTAGGTCCAAAAGATTAGAAGACATGTCCCCAAGCCTACCAACCAAACACTGTTAAAATCTAATAAGTTTTGGAACCCAAATAATTAAAATGAAATAATTTTAATAACATCAGTTAGTTACTTAGTAATGGGATAAGACTTTAAAAATATGCGACCGGTAGCTCAGTGGTTAGAGCATTGGACCGGACTTCCAAAGGTCGGGAGTTCGATTCCTCCCCGATGATCGGAGCCGAAAAGATTTTTTAAGTGTTATGTCTTTTCGGTATCAAATATGTAACAAAAATAAAAATATGTAGATACACTGAAGTTATTTGCAAGCGAAACGATCACTTGTTGTCATAATCCTCAGTCCTCACATGTCGTATTCTAACTTGCCAGACTAAGCATGACGTGCTAATTTCTTTTCGCGCTGACCTGTCTTATATCTTTTCAGATTCAGGTCAAACATAAAGCCTTACGTTCCAAGGCCGGCGTCCATAGCCAGGCAACCATTTATCAACACTGGGACACAGTCAACATTACTGGTAAAACAGTATCTTAACTATGTTCAAAAAATTATATTTGGTATACAGAAAATGGAACAAAATTCGAACCATTCTGAGTCAGAATTTATAGTGGGAAGTCAAGCGGTCATAATGTAAGAAAATTATAAGGCAATGTCTGTGATTTCGGCAGCGAAGGAAAGAACCGTAACTGCAAAACGACCATGAAAGCTAGCAGGGTAATAAATAGATAAGATTGTAAGCCGTTGATGTTTGCCGATATTTAAGAAAAAACTTAACACTAACTTACGATTAGCAAATAGTAGAGTGTGAAGGGCATTAGTTATGTGCTAATCAAATGTTTTACAATTAACCACATAATTTATTGCCTTAAAAGAACATTAACTTCTTACTTATATTAAGTGCTGGCAATAGTACGTCATAGTAAGCACCACGGTATCTTATGCTCTTGGAATAAAGCTTGTTTCGCAACAAAAAAGGGTAGAGTAGCTTGATGTGCTTTGATTCTGCTTCAAACATTAATGATTTTTTTTAACAAGTTTCTGAAAATTTGAATAAATTACAGTTTACAGACATTTAATCAAGTTACTGTATTCACGAATCTGTTGACTGTGGCTATGTTATAGTTTTACGACCGGACCATCAACTGACGTTAGTACAATTCAGGTCAGAGAAAGCTATAAGCATCAACAAATCACTTGTACGTAGCCTTACCAAATAAAATAAATAAACATTTCGCAACAATCACACCAATTCTCTAGTCCCAAATTAAGCTACGAGGCTTGTGTTATGGGTACTAGACAACGGATAAACATACTTAAATACTTTTTTTTGTAAATAAATACATATTATACATAGAAAACACCCAGACCACTACAAATACACATGTTCATGCACACATTATGCTTGTACTGTGCGGGGATCGAACGCGCGACCCCTGGTTTTAGAAGTCCGACATGTAGACCACTGCACCAAACGGTCGTCAAGTAACCTAACATAAGTTTATATTCCTAGTTTAGGATCTGTTATGAGTGTTATTGTGTTATTAATGGAATCAGTCCGCAATACTTTGCGGGATATCCATGACTAAAGCTGAAATAGATAATTATTTTGCTTTAAATTTCCACTAAACGACGCCAGCGCAGGAACCCAAATACATCTAACTATAACCACTTAAAAAACCAGAGCTGGAAGTACTTACAATACAACTCACAATAGATGTACCTGGAAACACAACACTGACACCAACAAAACGTTTCGCCACTACACGTGGCATCGTCAGGGGATGTTGTCTCTTCGACAGACAACAGCGACTATTTTTAAGTGGTTACTCTCTCATCAGCCTATATACGTCCCACTGCTGGGCACAGGCCTCACCTCAACTAAGAGGTGGTCTAAGCCATACTCCACCACGCGGGCTCAGTGCGGATTGGTGGAGGGGTGGCTGTAAGGTAAGTGACCAACTTTACTGTCAGATGTTATTATTAAACCGCCCGAGGGCCTCTGACCAGGCTTAACGACTAATATCTGTCGATATTAACCGGGACCAACAGCTTAACGTGCCTTCCGAAGCACGGAGATGCTTGTAAATAGACGTCACTTAAATGGTCAGAATGGTCACCCATCCCAAACATGACCGTGCCGTAGGTTGCTTAACTTTGGGTATCACTACCAAAGCGCTGCAACCACTGCGCCATAAGCACCTCTAAGTGGTTACGGTTGGATTTATTTGGGTTCCTGCGCTGGCGTCATTTAGTGGAAATTTAAATCTTTTTTCACCTTTTGTGTTGTTTGTTTTTACATCAATGCTGCGTACGCCTATAAAAGGTTCACATATAAGATTGCTAACACTAGATGATATTGAAATATAAATAAATAAATATTTCACAATAATCACACCAATTCTCTAGTTCCAAATTAAGCTACGAGGCTTGTGTTATGGGTACTGGACAACGATAATAATATAATATTGAAAAATATACATTTAATTTAGCATATTTTAAAAAACGCGCGTAACTAATGTCAATGACATTCGATGACATTGTTCAATCATTGCAACGCTAAGGCGGTACGAAGTTCGCCGGGTCAGCTAGTTTGTAAATAAATACATTTATACATAGGAAACACCCAGACCAGTACAAACACACATGTTAATGCACACATATGCTTGTACTGAGCGGGGATCGAAACTGCGACCCTTGGTTTTAGAAGTTTGACATGAAAACCACTGCACTAAGCGGTCGGCAAATTTATTACATATCTGTACTGTTGGCGTACCTTTCTAAATAAATAAAGGTAAAACATTGCTCATAGAACTTTATCGGACCAAATTTTAAAATAGTGCCTTCATAAGTAGTTTATCATCATTAAATGTTAATTGATTGATTTCAAAGCTTAAACGCTGTCTCATTTAATTGTTTGAGTTGTAAAACATTTCAAACTTGTTTTGATATACAGAATATTTTATACAGAATCTCAAACAAAATTGGCTAATCATATATATATATATATCATCAGCCTTTATACGTCCCACTGCTGGGCACAGGCCTCACCTCAACTATGAGGTGGTGCGAGCCATACTCCACCACGCGGGCTCAGTGCGGATTGGTGGAGGGGTGTGTGTAAGGTAAGTGACCAACCTTACTGTCAGATGTTCTTAAGCCGCCCGAGGGCCTCTGACCAGACTTAACGACTAATATATATCGATATTGACCGGGACCAACAGCTTAACGTGCCTTCCGAAGCACGGAGCTGCTTGTAAATAGACGTCACTTTAATAGTCAGAATGGTCACCCATCCCAAACATGACCGCGCTGTAGGTTGCTTAACTTTTGGTATCACTACCAAAGCGCTGCAACCACTGCGCCACAAGCACCTCACGCCACAAGCACCTCAAACAAAAATGGCTAAAATGTTTTCGAAATAATTGATGGCGATCCTATTTATTTATTTTTGCATTTAAATACCATACATTGATCTGACTCCATGGTAAGTAGCTTAAGCACTTATGTAACAGATATCAGAATCAACAGTGGTATTACAAATAAACTTAAATAAATACATATAACACCCAGACCAGTACAAACAGACACGTTCATGTACACAAATGGGATCGAACTCGCGGGTTCGATTAATAATAGTTAACTTATTTACCATTACACCAAAGTAGTTGTCCACGTTAATATTCCGTTGGCAAACATCTTAAGATGTACCTACTTTACCAAAGCGTACTCTTATATCGCTCTAACGACATTTGTTATCTCACATTCAAGAACCTGAGTGCGTTTTAGATACAGCGAAACTAAACTAGATGTAATTGAACACTTGCTATCGATTTATCTGTTAAGATAATAGAATTTTCACTGGCTAGACAACGTTCCTCCCCCTTCCCTCCACTTTACGACGTGCACTACGTTACACGTATGCGGCAATAAAAGGTTCACGGGTATATTGTATACAGGGTGTAATAACATTTAAAAACCCTCGACATGAGCCGGGAAAACAGCTGGTGATCTTCAACGGCTGGACCGATTTTAACCACAGGACAAAAAATCTTTCTTGTCCTCTGTGCGGCCTATGGGCATATTACCTACTTCATTCTAGCGAGGTGAAGAATGAAGGCAAGAAGTGTATTTAATGAGATATATGATATTGATAAGATTTCGCTTTTATTATTTTAAAACATATACTGTGGATGGATAAGACGGTGATATTTTATTTTATCACAATCACTCGATTTTTTTTTCATTTTTTTTTGGATTTAGAAAAAAAATGTGTTTGAGACTCGACTCTTTCCAAACTCCTTGTATTTGTTCCGGACATTTTAACACCCTGTATCTCGCCCACGAATATGTCGTGTAGGGAGTTGGTTGACTTCATTTTGTTTCGAAGTCGTATAATACTGCTAAGAGAATTTACTGCAATATGACACAGAAGTGTGTTTCGGTACAAAATACTGTGAGGGTTATAACTTCATTGCGAGTTCGTGGTGACAGCAGAGTTTGTTTGTATCGTTTTATAATTTAGTTTTTGGTGTCCGCACTAATGCACATAATACCATCATGAAAATTCTTTACTTACTTACTTACTAGGGTGACTCAACGACCCAAAGTGCGTCTTGGCCTCCGACACCAGATCACGCCATGCATCTCGGTCTTGCGACAGTTCTTGCCAATCGCTATGGCCGAGGTTGAGCAGATCTTTAGCTACAGCGTCTTTCCAGCGGTACCCAGGACGTCCAACCGGGCGTTTCCCATTTGGTTGTCCCAGGTACGCTCTGTGTTCATTCTCTCTATGTGTCCGAGCCATCGAAGCCTGGCTGCTTTGGTCTCTCCAATAATGTTAGGTTCGGACACTAGGTCTTCAATCTCCTTATTCTTCCTGACTCTTTACCCATATTCTTTACCCATAAATAAATGTAAAAAGACTGTTACTGATTGATTAAAATCCCTTAACTATATACAAACAGAAAATATTATGTAGGTAATATAATATTGTGTAGAAGTATAAGCACAACAAAAAATAATAAAAATTAAAATAAAAAGGCACATGCACATGCACTCGGAACGCGGAAACGCACAAACAAACAAACACACACACACACACACACATACACACGCACACATAAACGCACACACATGTTATGTAACCACCACTATGTAATTCACTTATTCTAAGATCACTTACAAGTGTTACATGTACTGTAGAAGAGCAAGCTTCTCATATTACAAGTATTTCACTCAAAAGGAGAACCTCGACGTGATTGTGATTGACCACTTAAGTGAATAAAGAAATTTTGTATTTATGAATAAGTACATAGTAGGGAAGTTTAAAAATGCATTAGCGGAAGAACGATCGCTTTGTAGTTGGAAGCGATTATTGAAAGCGTTCGATACAGTTTATGGAATCACGCGTTACTTTACGGAAATCCATGACTAAAGTTAAAAAAGCGAAATAGTTTGCTTTAAATTTCCACTAAACGACGTCGGCGCAGGAACCCACACTGGTAACATTAAACTGTTATGTTTTCAGGTGCATTTACTGTGTCACGATGTGAGTTGTATTGTAAGTCCTGCGACTTCAAGGTCTAGTTTTTTCAAGTGGTTACGGTTGGATGTATTTGGGTTCCTGCGCTGGCGTCGTTTAGTGGAAATTTAAAGCAAAATAATTATCTTTTTCAGCTTTATACGAACTGTGTCTATAAAAAGTAAATATAACTTCGCCCCCCCCCCCCTCCCTCCCCCTTTAATCGTGGTAAAGGCCGTCGTTAACAAAAATAAAATGGCTACAATGTGATTGTATCCGTCGACGGTTTTAGGACAGCACGCCACAGAGTTGCGTGAAACAGGTTTTAAATAATCGGTTGTTTGTAGTTTTAAATAACCGGAAGCGGTGGATTGGTTGCGCAAGCGCAATGTGGACCTCTGAATATATGTTTGTTGTTTCAATATTTTGTATTGTATTGTATTGTATAAACTCTTTATTGCAATAAGAAAATACATTTAAACATATCAGAAATACATTGATGAGCAAGGGCGAGCTTATCCCTGGCGAGATCTCTTCCAGCTAACCCAGAAAGGGCATGCAGAGGAGTTACATTGGGCAGGGTTCATACAATATAACTAGGTATACTATAACATAATATATATACATAAACATACATACACACATATACAAAATACATAATGTATAATAAATATTTATTTGTATAGACTTACTTAAACTAAATATAATATATACTTTATATGTATATATTTTGTATTGATATTAATTATTTTTGTAATTTATTTTCATTGCCTACGATATGCAAAGTGCCATACGATGACCGCTTTGGTGTAATGGTTAAGAAGTTGACTATTAACTAAGAGGTTGCGGATTCGGTTTCCGCACTGTACAAACATTTGTGTTCATGAACATGTCTGTTTGTACTGGTCTGGGTGTCAAATGCATTTATTTAAGTTTATTTGTAATACCACTGTTGATTCTGATATCTGTATCACAAGTGCTTAAGCTACTTACCACGGAGTCAGATCAATGTATATTGAATACATGATACATGATGTTGTTGTATTAATTTATTTATATATGATGAAACAATTGGTGCCACTATAATAAAGTGAATAATACTCGTAACTTTGTGATGAGTTTTTATTTGTGAAATTCTGTTTGTAATGTTTCAAAAATGTTTGCTGTTGAATTTTCATCCTTATAAAAAACTTTTCATTTTGGCGAAATCTCACTGATTTATATGCATCGAGAAATCACGATCTGGCCGACTTCTCGCATCAATCTCTACATTTATTTACTGTTAATTTTTACAATTTAATAAAAATACACAGGTATTTTATTCGTACATATGTATACCAAATTTTCACGCATCCTCACCATTGTTCAAGTCTCCAGTTACTTCTTCTTTGAAGACGCTCTGTGCAGATTCTGCCACACAGAGGAGGAAACGGCCATGCATATTCTCTGCTCATGCGGCCCGCTTATGAGCAAAAGAAGTATCCATCGCGGGCGGCACATCATGCGCCCGGATGAGATAACAGAAGTCACGCTCCAAAGAGTCTGGCAATTTATAGACTCAACGGGACTAAGCAGTGAACTGTAAATACCAAGGGCTGCCACAATAGATCAAACTTGGTCGAGTTGGCGATAAGAAGGCCCATAAACCCAATAATAAAATAATACTTCTTCTTTATAATTTTCACGCATTCGAACGTTGCTCGCAAGTTTTATTATTTCAACATGTTTTATCTCTGCGCGTCTCTGTGGCATCTCTAACAATGTGACAGTTAAATTTTTACAGCTGCTAAGCCGAGCGGATCAAGTTAGTGGGTTTTCGCTGTTCATGGCACCCAAGTTAGATTATGCGTGCCAGAGATTGTAACTCAAATGGACTAAAAATCATGACGTTTTTACTGGCTTCAAACGAGATTTAACGTTGAGAATGTCTGTTGGCTGTTCATAACGGACCATTGGGGAAATGCGAGGATAAATTTGGTAGAAAAAGATGTAATCAGTCAGTACTATAGCAAATGAGAACGATTGGAGTGAACAGAGGACTTTTGTTTTACTTTTAAAATGAAATTACGTTACTGATTGAAATGGGATATAATTTAAGTAGTTTAAATATGCAACGCGATAGTTTAAAACTGAAGTTCAAGATTATATTTTTGCAAAAGAACCAGCCCTACGTCTATGGAATTTATTTTCTTCTGCAAAAATATCAACGATGTGTCATGTTATGAAGATTACACATTTTACACGGTATGCAGTTACACTTAAAAGCATTTCAGTTACAACGCGTTGAAAATAATTTTTAAAAGCCCCAAAAGTTAATTATACGAGCCCGTAGCACGTCGTAGTCCGTAGCACTTCGTAGCAAAGTGAATGCGTCATCCATTACATCTGTTACGAAAGCTACGGTGCAGCGGATGTGAATCCGATATACTAATGGCTGTTAAACTGTTATACAGTGTGAGTCTTCATAAAGTGGACATATTTAAATATGCCATTCTATGCTTAACTTTATCGACGGAAAACATCTTAAAAAATCTATAAAAAAACACAGTTTTTTTAATGGATTTTTTAGTTTTTGTTCCTTACTGTGACCTTCGTGTACATAAAACCGTGTTTTTTCTAAACTAGTTGGTTTATAACGGTGTATTAAACTTAACTATGATCGGAGATGATCAGGCATCCTTGTAAAATTTGAATCTATGAAAAAACTGCCCACAATACAGAAATAAATTGTGTTTTTGAGCAAAACTTTGCTTTTTTATCTTTTTTTTCAGTAATTGCTAAATATCTTATAAAAACCTATGCTTTACCTGGCTTTTTTATAACTTAAAATCATTCTACGTTTTATTATACCTATTTATATGTAGCAGTATACGTTGTATACTGCTACAATAGATTAGATTATATTAGACAACTCTTCATTGAACACCATAAAAATACAAACATCAACAATCACAAAAAGATGGACAATTAAGGCGTTCTTATAGCTAAGAGCAATCTCTTCCAGCCAATCTTCGGGTGAAGGATAGTTTGGTGTAAGATTAGTCATCATAATAATATTTGTGCATATTGTATTACTGTAAGTGTTTTTGGTGGTGTTTTTCTTTTTTTTTTCATTTTAAGATAATTGTGTAATTATTTTTATTGTATATCTAAGTTTTACTTAATACTAAAATGGCGGGTCATCTTTGGTTGTGACGTAATAATATTTTTTGTAACGTTTACAATTTTGATGATTTATGATAACTTACCTCTTTTCTCATTCTTATGATAAGGGAAAGAGTTCATATATTCTAATAGACTATTAACAATAATCAAATCATGAGGTTGTTATAAATAATATTTAAAAAAAAAATATTAAATTAATGACATTTACCATAACATACACACTTCACGTTGCGTAAATATGAGATCTATCCGCTACTTTCTAACTATTATATGACATCACAGTTACACTCAAAATACCAGCTCCTCATGTCCCATCACTAGCGTCAAGTGTTGTTCCATTTTCCGTGCATTATGCGCGGTCGGGCTCGGCTGGGAATTTGGGTTTTTTAATTACAATTCGCCCCTTGTTACATCGTAAATATGTAAATGAGTAAATAATTATGTTTTTGGCCGTGTAAATAAGTGGTAAAATAAAAAAGATTTATTAAAAAGTTTAAAGGATATTATAAATTTATGATTACTCATATATAAAAGACAAAGAAATATGGAAATGTTTGACTGTAAACATTTGCAATAATAATTATTCTACATCAAATTTGAAAAGAGGCAATGGCAATAGTGACTGAGGGGCGTTAGTAAGGCAAATGACCCACTTTACTCTCCGGTCTTAAGAATAAATATCGCTTTGACTAGGTTAGCGATCTAATTATGAAATTACTTCATTAATTAGCTTTAACATTGCAAATATCTTAACGATGTGAAATTAAAACACAGTTAAAGAAAAATGGACTGCCACAGTCCTGTGGCAAAAATTAAGTAACTTAATAAATTAGTTCATTCATCTTAACCGATTGTTAAATAGCTGTAAAGGTGTTTCATTCGGATATAGTAGGTGTTTAACCGCAACAGTGATGAATCATGGCTGGCTGCAGCCTAAGGAGCACTTAAAGAAATTCGGACCGATGAGTAAGTGTCACGGTAGCTCAGTTGGCAGAGCAATCGCCCGACTTGCGAGAGGTGCGGGTCTCGCATGTGGTATGGTCCATTTTTCTTTCAGTGTGTTTTAATTTCAGATCGAATTATAGTCAAAATCGATTTATAATAAAGTGCTAGTTATCATTAAGTAGTGATAAGTAGTCAATAGCATACACTGACCACTAAATGGCGTGTCGAATGTGGCTTAATGCCCACCAAGCGTAATACCAGCCCTAATGGATGCAACGTCACTCAAAGCATTGTCCTAACTCGCACTAAATGGTCCCTTTGTCACGGCCGGTTGAAAATAGAACCTATTTTCAGGGCTTTTAGCATTCGTTAAATGAAGTAAAATCATTCTAGCATCAAACACTGTCACGAAATGTCAAAAAGGTCAGCATTACTTTTGCATTTGACGGCAGATTTTTTAGAAATAAAGAAATTATTTTTGGAACCAAAAAATATACGACAGACGTTTCATTATTCTATCTATCTTTGACTGCAAGTTAGATAGCTATCAGTTAGACGACCACTTCGGTTTAATGGTCAAGAAGTTGATTGTTAACCAGAGGTCGCGGTTTCGATTCCCGCACTCTGGGGTGAGCACGAACAACTATCGTAACGTATTCGTAGCGTTTACCTACCATTAACTTGTTAATTTGTATGGGGAAACTGTCAGTTTATGACTTTTGGACTATACGATAACGTTACGATAAAGTTCGTGTTCACCCCACTGTACAAACATTTGTGTGCATGAACATGTCTGTTTGTACTGGTCTGGGTGTTATATGTATTTGTTTCAGTTTATTTGTAATACCACTGTTGATTGTGATATCTGTAACACAAGTGCTTAAGCTACTTACCACGGAGTCAGATCAATGTATGTGATGTTATTGTAAATAAAAAAAATATTAAAGATTTCTAAGACTATAACTGTTTGTATTAGTGACTATACATAGCGGCCTCCAATTTTCGATTTATCCTTTGAAATCCAAGTTTTTAGCGAAAAACTGCTTAGCTGTAAAAAAAAATTGGTTGCCTGTAAAGTCGGTATACGCGCGAAAGTTTTACGTGACAACGACTCTGAGTGGTAAAATAATTTTAATGTGAATATTCATTCGTATAACATGAACCGGTGTGTATGCCTATGTCTCTCACTCTCTCTCTCTCGCTCTGTCTCTCTCGCTCTTAGGCGGGTTAACTGTGCTCGAGTGGAAGGGACGCGTGCCTTTCACTTTTTATGTCTGTCTCACTCGCTCTTAGGCGGGCTAACCATGCCCGAGTCGAAGGGACGCGTGCCTCTCACTCGCTCTCATTGTGAGCGCGGAACGTGAGCGGAGCGTAACGCAGTTTCTTGAAGTGTCACCCGGCAAACCAATTTATAAGACGTAGTCACGTCAAAAATATTAAAGATTTCTGAGACTACAACTGTTTGTTTTAAACTGACTATACATAGCGGCCTCCAATTTTCGATTTATCCCATGAAATCCAAGTTTTTAGCGAAAAACTGCTTAGCTGTAAAAAAATAATAATAAGGCGCTTAATCACGACTAACTAAATATTGTTATTACATTAAGACTGGTTCATATTCCAAGGGGCGTGCGCCTAAACTTTTGACTTAACGTCAAAGCAAGAGCTTTGAAAAGCTCAAATCGGCATCAAATGTCACAGAAGTTCGACCCTTCAAAAAGACATCACAGTGCACGGTAATAACATAGAGGGTCTTTGAAATACAATCCATCCTTATTTGACTGCCTCGTTGGTGTAGTGGCTAAGTTTCTGTCTTACATCCGAGAGGTCCTGGGCCAAAAGTGTTTCTGAGATTTTCTGTCATGAATTTCTCTGCAACAGCTCGGAGTCGGAATGTTTGCGGTATTACACCCCCGTGCCTCGATGTGCACGTTAAGCCGTTGGTCCTGCGCTGATCTCTCTCCGGTCATGTCGGATTGCCGTCTCACCGAACTTTGAGAGCGATGGAACAGTGAGTGCACCTGTGTATTGCGCTCACACTTGAGCACTATAATATCTCCTGCGAAGCTGACTGATCTCTGTTGAGATTGGCCGCCGTGGTCGAAATCGGCCAGGAGGACTATTATTATTATAGTGATAAGTGTTCTTTAAATACAAAGAAAGATTGTCATTTATAGAATCATCAATTTTATAATATCCATCAATTCTATAATAAAATGGCATCTTGGTTGTTTTTACGCTAAATCCTTTCTCCATGCCTTTGTCTCTCTCACACGGCATCAAATCGGCATTATGCGTATTATCCCGCCGATGGTTCCCGGTTCACTCGTGTGTCGGGAGAAAAGGGATTTCCTTGCAAATTGACTGCGATTCACTTTAGGCTGGATGACCAATTTATGAGCATACGCGTCTTGTAGACGTGGTAACTTTGTAATATTATTTATATCTGTAGAGATGTCAATAAAATTCTGTACATTAAATATATTTGCAAAATAACTATCGGGTTTTGATAAGGGTTGTGTAAGATACTGATGCATTCAGTAATTTTTTTGATCTGAAAACTACTCGACAGTTTTTAACGAAACTTGGTAGGTACATTATTTTTTATACTCCTGAGCCAGTTAAAGTATACTTTTTATGAACTGAAATGTTCTCCTTAAAATTCCACGACAGCATATGTCGATCTTTTATGGCTGGCTCACAATAACACCTTGTAACTCCCGATAGCTTAGCAGTTTGAAGCTTTCTGACTATATTTGTCGTTAAAAATACTCTCAGTCATAAATATATAAAAATAAAGGGTGACTAACTGACTGGTGTGACAGGGTGATCTATCAACGCCCAGCCCAAACCACCGAACGGATCGGGCTGAAATTTGACACGCAGGTAGATGTTATGACGTAGTCTTCCGCTATAAAAAGATTTTGATAAATTCTACCACAAAGTGGATAAAATAGAGGTTGGAAATTTGTATAAAATTCGGTGGCAAAAATCTAAAGTTCACGCGGAGCGTTCGTGAGTCGCGGTTTGAGGCTTGTCTTGTAATAAAATAATATGAGCCGAGTTTCGTCCTCTGTACAAAACATGACTCTTTCCTTAAATAACGACGTAAAGTCTTTATTCAATGTTTCGTCTTGTTTGCTTTAAGAAGTGTAAAATGTCTTTAGCTTTATTAGACATAAACTAAGCAAACTAACTGAATATGGGGCTGTATTAAAAACGTTTTCGAAAACGCTAATTATGATACACTAGCTAGCCGCAAGCGGCTTTCCCCGCGTGGAATCAGAACAATTGAGCTGTTCAAGTTCGAAAAAATTTATCTTCTACTCGCCTAGGTCTTTCCAATGGTGTCTGTACCATTATTTTACGAGTCGCTCGTAGTCTGTTGAAGCGAAAACGCCGACAACTCCTCCTGAGGATGCCACGTGTAGTGGCGAAACGCGTCGAGTGTTTTGCTGGTGTCAGTGTTGTGTTTCCGGGTGCATCTTCAGTGTCACGTTGTAAGTTGTATTGTAAGTCCTGCGACTTCCAGCTCTAGTTTTTTCAAGTGTTTGCAGTTAAATGTATTCGGGTTCCTGTGCTGGCTTCGTTTAGGGGAAATTTAAAGCAAAATAATCCTCCTTTTCAGCTTTAGTCATGGATTACTGCAAAGTAACGCCTGATTCCATCAACCATTATTTTACGCCTAAGTATCGCGACGCAAGATTCCCTTATTGGATCTATCTACTTTTTGTTACTAAGTGAAAAAACTTATTTTTTAAATCCGCTATCTTCTTCAGATTGAAACAACGCACGCCTATTGTCAAGCAAAACGCTGACATTAACTGAATTTAACGAGCAATGGGAGGCGCACGCACTTACCTTCCCTCTCTTCTCTCCGGGGAAATGAGGTTTTAAAACGTCACGTGTGGCGCCGTGGTTAGGCGCCTGATTTGATTACAATAAATCACGGATGAATTTATTGTTAACTTTTAATTTTTACATGTTTTTGTCATTTGGTTTCAATTATCCTGAACTTTTTTGTTTGTGATCAAATCTTGCAAAATAATGTTTACTTAATTCCGTTTACCCACTTCTGATTGAGCTGAAAATGTGTGAATACTTTTAGATTTGATGAAAATTAATTTTTATGAAAATTAACAATTTGATTATAAAATTTTGTTAAAAAAACGATTTTTTTTGTTATGTACTTTTATTTATCTCTTAAACATATGAACCCGAATTCGGCTTATTCATCCGGTACAAAGGATTTTTCAGCCTTTTGTGCGGGTACACCCTGTATATAATGTGTCGGATTCGCAATCGGCCGGCCTCAAAGCCAGGATTGGGTTACGTAATTGATTCGCACGGACAAAGGGGAATTGTTACATGTATTGAAAGCCTACGTGCTTATACTATGAGTGGGATTGGGTTAATCAACCATGCGGCTGGAATTTACAATTAAATTTAGCAAATTCTAATTTAGAGTGATAAATGAACGCCGCAGACGTTATCATGCCCGTTGTTTTTAGAAATAACAATCTTTTTATATCATTTTTGATATGAAAACCTCGTCCCGTCTATAAAGAATAATAAATAATAATAAATATTTCACAACAATCACACCAATTCTCTAGTCCCAAATTAAGCTACGAGGCTTGTGTTATGGGTACTAGATAACGGATAAACATACTTAAATACTTTTTTTTTGTAAATAAATACATATTATACATAGAAAACATCCAGACCAGTACAAACACACATGTTCATGCACACTTATGTTTGTACTGTGCGGGGATCGAACCCGCGACCCTTGGTTTAGAAGTCTGACCTGTGGACCACTGCACCAAGTGGTCGTCAAATACTTTAAAAAAAGAATTGGCATGATGACAGCTATCTTAAATATTTTCAAGACCATGGCGTTTAAAAAACATAGCCCCTATGAAGTAATTATAACCAGTTTATTTCCAAAAAGCTGTCGAAACCAATTTTTAAACACACAAAACTCAATAAATATTCGGTCAATTGACTCCGATTTCTAATATATGACCGTGACGTCACGTTCATTTATTCCCATACAAAATCTATGGAGGCAGACCGTTTTGACAGATAATAAAAAGTATGTCAACGATTGGTGGTGTCGTCTAGCGAATTATCCAATTTGGCGCAGTCGGTTTGAGTAAGTTATTTATCTAAGTTATGCGCTTACTAAGATACATTACGGAGATTTATTGTTATTCCACTTATAGCGATATGATTTACGGACTTGATGCCAAAAGACATTGTCTACCAGTTAATCTCATCTCAAAAATCATGCTCAGGATGTTAATAATTGAAACACAAGTGCAGTGTGAGTCTTCATAAAGTGTACATATTGAAATACTAGCTTTTAACCGCGACTTCGTCCGTATTAGGTAGTTCTTTTGGAATACGTTGCTTTCCCGTAATACCAATTTTATCCAAATCTTTGGTAATTAAGGAGTGAAAGCGATCAGATTTTCCGGAGAGTAATTTTTTCCATGAGAATGCGTTGTTTTCCTGCGATCAAAAGTAACTCATGTCCTTTCTGTCTCAAACTATCTCCTTATTAAATTTCATTTAAATCTGTTCAGTAGTTTAGGCGTAAAAGCGATCGGCCCACTTGAATTTTCCCATGGGAATGCGTCATTTTCCCGCGGTAAAAAGTAGCCTATATCCTGTCCCGGGTATCAAAATATCTTCATACCAAAGTTCATGCAAATTGGCTCAGTAGTTTAGGCGTGATTGAGTAACAGACAGACAGACAGATTTACTTTCGCACTTATAATATTAGTATGGATTCTTACTGCCTCGTTGGTGTAGTGGCTAAGTTTCTGCCTTACATGCGAGAGGTTCTGGGTTCGAATTCCAGGTCGAGCCAAATTTGTTTCTGAGATTTTCTGTTATGAATTCCTCAAAAACAGCTCGGAGTCGGTAAGTTGGCGGTGTTACACCCCCGTGCCTCGGTAAGCACGTTAAGCCGTTGGTCCTGCGCCGGATCTCTCCCCGGTCATGTTGGACTGGCGTCTCACCGAACTTTGAGAATGATGGAACAGTTCGTGCACCTGTGTATTGCGCTCACACTTGTGCACTATAATAACTTCTGCGTAGTTGGCTGATCTCTGTTGAGATTGGCCGCCGTGGTAGAAATCGGCCAGGAGGACTATAAGTATGGATTCTCCAGTAAGTAGTGGCGGTTCATAACATGAGTATCGATCTGTCATTATTTATGCATTCACACGCGTGCGTGACTCTGGCGCATGCATACGTGTGTGCACGTTAATTATTCACTTTGTAATTTTAATTACTTTTAGTCTCAACTGAAATAAGAGGCTCTTTGTAGTTAGTTGAAAATCATAGCTGCAGTCAAGTAGGTAAAAAAATTATGATTATGAAGTATCCAAGCCGCCTTCAGCGCACCGCACTGAGCCCGCGTGGTGGTGTATGGCTAGTACCACCTCATAGTTGAGGTGAGGCCTGTGCCCAGCTGTGGGACGTATTATAGTGTGAAGCTCACTTAACCCTTATTGTATTTATATATAAGTAGTTGTAAGCGTTATTTGACGCATTATATAGGAAGCTAGAACCAAAGCA
This sequence comes from Pyrausta despicata, assembly GCA_963921415.1. Lineage (NCBI taxonomy): Eukaryota > Metazoa > Arthropoda > Insecta > Lepidoptera > Crambidae > Pyrausta > Pyrausta despicata. The sequence goes on along the minus strand of OY992866.1, from coordinate 13,562,722 downwards.
ACACGTCTTTCTTTTGGTCTCGGTCCCATTATTTTACAGTAAGGATATAGGCTGGTGAGAGAGTATCCAACTATCCATTTCAGCCAAATCTTGTCATCATAATTATACATACATAGGCCTCATCCAAAGATTTCAGGTCGATCAATTATCAGTCCGTGGGAATCCGCCCCGAATGGTTTAGGCACACGCGCCGGAGTCCCGTAGAACACGGATTCGATCCCCGCCTCTGTTTTTATTCACAGTCCTTTGTTTTATTTCGTGTAACGGTTATTACTTAGTTGATTTTAATAATTATCTCAGATAGATAAATTACTTCAGATAGTGGTAGTAGGTGAAAATATGAACGAATAATAATAAAACTTCATCACTGCACCAATGGACTTTACAAAATAACACGTACATTGTACAGCAATGTATTGTTCTGTTAATTCAGAGACAAGTTTGTTACCAACAAAATCGACAACTAAGCTGCTGCCCGACGTAATATTTTGACGTCAACAAATTATTTGTTCAAACTCGTCGTGTAACTCCATTGTGTGTATTTCCACACCTTCCCATTGTTTCAGGGATTATTCAGTAATGGCGACACTCGTTATGGGAAGCCCTGTAATTCCTGTAAGCTGTGAATTATGATGTTATTAATGTTGCTTAGGACTTTACGGAGCTTAATTGTGTGAATGTGTGTTAATAAACATTGAAATGTAATTGTTAGATTGGTCTTTTTTAACACGATTTTATTAGCTCGGGCTGTATGTATGATCTTTGAGCTCAATTTTCACCAACTTCCAAAAACTCGGATTAATTTGAAACTTTGCACACGTATCAAGTACCGATAGCAGTGCTATAGTTTGATAAGAGCTTTCCATTATCCTTATTAACTTAAAAAAAATAGTTTAAAAAACTAAAAACAACACGCTTTTACTGCTAACTAAAAAATAAAAAAAATAGACTGCATCGTACTTTTAATAATAAATTTAATGTCACTGATATTTTTCACAATAGTAAAAGAGTTTTTAAGAAAGAAGTTATGAGGGTGCTTGAGGAAAATGTTTAGAACACAAGACTAATACACACACACACGCACACACACACACACACACACACACACACACACACACACACACACACACGCACACACAGGTAGTTATATCGTGTGAGAGATAAACCCACTTATTAATTAAAGATTATATTATTAATATGATTGTCGTAGAATATAAAAATTGTAAATTAAAATTTAGATTCGTTATTGGCTGTAAGTTTAGTTATTAAGTTGAAACATAAATGCTTTATTAGAGCGGTGAATCTTTTAATAAAATAAAATAAAATAAAAATAAATAAATAATATCTGAGTATATTCTTTCATCTTGATTTTTAAGAGGACCAGATCTTGACGAACTGACGCGTTCTTGGCATGATTTGTCACGACAAGACATTATTAAAAGGTGTAGCGCTGTCTTGAGTATGAACACGCAACATTTTTGGTAATCTCTCTGAAGATTTGATTATTAAGATGGACAGATGTAATAAAACCGAATGCTTCAAAAACTTGAACTTGGATGGATAGTTAAACATTCGATAAAGAGTTAGACATTTATATATATATAACTTTTTTACAATCGCTAAATAGTCATATTTTAAACTAGATGAAGCAAACATTTTCCTGCCTGCTGTTTTTAGAAAAAAAATTAGGTATGAAAATCTTGTCCTGCAATAAAGAACACAAAAAAACAGTCGGCCTGAATCATTTTTATTAGATATCATGTCTTATTCTCACTCGACCATTACCATAATATCTGGTCGATTGAGATCTAAAAACCCTTTTCTACCTGTTCTCAGGTCGTCGTCATGGGTAGCAGCACGACGTCAGACAAGACCATCAACACGAGCACCGACTCAGCAGCGACAGCTCTCACGTCCATCACCGGCACCGATGACTCCATGGACGCAGAGCCAGAACCTCCCGAACCGCCCCCTCAACCGCCGAACCTCATCGACGAACCAGCACCGGCGAACCCCAACCCTCCATCGACCGCCCCACCGCATTACCATCGAGCCCAGAACAGCTGCGAGATTGAATCTCCCAAGTACACCAAACCACAATCAGCAACTGACACTCTAGATTCACCAAGACCAGGCCCCGGTAGATTCATCTTCGACGTACCTTTACCTGATCCGAGGAAATCGGAAGAAAGAAAATCTCGTAACAAAACTCAAGTCCAGAACAGCTCTCCGTCAACTTCTATCCAAATCCCTTACGACCCGAAGACAGAAACTCCGAAAAGTCCCAAAGTGGTGCAGACAAAATATGAGACGCATTTTAAGTTTGATCCCGAGCCGGTGAAGAGAAGGGGCAGCGAGCCTCGGATGAAGAATAAACAGAAGATGGATAAACAGGAGTACTACAAGGATGAGGTGGCGAAGTTGAGGAGGCAGTTGGAGGGAACTGAAGTGTTCACGACGACGAGGCGACGGTCCTCGGCGCACCAACACTCGGTGCCGCCGCCATCTTCTAGAAGACAGTCCACAGGTATGCTCAATTAAATGATTTACCGTGAAAAACATTCGCTTTGCAAAGTTAAAATAATATTTTTGTAAAAGAAAAAATCAACCGTTTGAGGCGGGGATCGAAACCGCGTTCATAGGAATCCGGCCCGTGTGCCTAATCTACTCCAAGCCATTGGCATCTACTTGCTTTCCTAAAAAATAATAAATAGAGACAACATCACATACATTGCTCTGATCCCAAAGTAAGTAGCTTAAGCACTTGTTTTATGGAAATCAGAAACAATCCCAAGACAAACCTTCAGGAGATTTGGCTTTGTCAATGTCTGTCGAGTGGTATAGGCACTTGGGCTGGATTCCTATGGACTAGAGCAGTTCTCCAGACTATTGGATTCTACATTAGATACCAAGCTGAAAAGCTTAAGACTTTCAAAAAGAATTCAACGCTTAAATTTAAAGTTTAAAATTAATTTTACCGCTACTACGGACTTTTTATCAGAGCAACAAAATAACTTCAGAAATGTGCTTAACAAGGCTAGTGTGATAATCAATGAGCTTCTGACTGAAAGCAAAGTGATCTAACCCTTTTAAAACAATAATCACGATTTTGTTCAAGGCAACTAGAAGTTGCAACATACAGATTTACTCAGTACGTGAAAATTTGCTTAATGTCATGAAAAAAATTGCCCGATTGCTTTGACTGATATAAAAGTCATACGTCGTGTAGCCAAGTTAAACCCATCATCAAACGAAACCGTCCTCGCAACATATTTGCCCTCGGAACGCCACATCGACGTGATCATCTTTGCAGGTACAATCGCCCGGCTTGCAAGAGGTGCGGGTTCGAGTCCCGCCTGCGGCAGTCTCGGCCTAGACAGTATTTATTATAGCACTCACCATAGCAAATCACAGGCACTGTGGCAGTTCATTTTTCTTTAAGTATGTTCGAGTTTCACATTGTTAAGACACATTCAAATTTGCATTGGTAGGTACTATTGGTAGAGCTAAAAATATAGAAACTTATTAATAATCTCCTAAATTCTAATAAATAATCTGTGGCATCGTAGCTCACGAATGGATGGTCCCATTTCATTGCGTTTTTTGTTATTCTAAAGATAATTTGATCACGGTGGTTTTCAGGTGGTCAATATCAGTTTAGCCGTTACATTTCACCAGCTCTTTTTTTGACTCATGTCGGAAACGAAATGTAATGCGTCTTTATTAGAGAAAATAAATCTGACATCGTCGTATGACCATGACATTTGACCACAAATAAATCAAGCTTCAGGAAAAACAACAAATCGACCCCTCTAGAACGAAACGTTGTAAAAGACAAAATGAGATTTTTTCAATACGACTAAAAAACCAAAAAATGGAAAAGTCATTTCATTATGTAACTTTTGATAAACTTAATCTACAATAAACCACCATAGTTCATACAGCTACCGTTTATGAGTTCTTTACTTTATAGAATCTCAAAATAACGTATATTCATTAGTTCCCGAAATTTCATGGCTTTAACAACCAAAAAAGTTTTTGCAAATGGCTTCTACGACAAATTTTTTTGTTTGGCAAAATTGATTTGACAGTTGGTTTTGATAAAGCTATTTTTGAATTACATGACAAGTTTTATTTAACTTAACTGTAAGTTAATTGACGACCACTTTGGTGTAATGGTCAAATAGTTGACTTTTAACCAAGAGGTCGTGGGCTCGATCCCCGCACTGTACAAACATTTTTGTGCATAAAAATGTCTGTTTGTACTGGTCTGGGTGTTATGTGTAACTATTTAAGTTCATTTGTAATACCACTGTTGATTCTTATATCTGTAACACAAGTGCTACTTACTACGGAGTCAGATCAATGTGTGTGATGTTGTTGTGTAAATTTGTTATATTTATATTTATTAATGTGGTAAATTCTGCACACGTAATAAAAAAAGTCTATTTAAATGACGTTTTCAATAATTTAAAAGTCAACATTTTACTTATGTACGCACACAAATATAATAAATGAAGTATAAAATAAACGCAACCTATTAAGTTTGAAAAAAGGTTCTAATCTAGAATACATACGCGTAAAATATTTAATTTTTTCGTATATTAGACCAAGAATTACAATTGAGCATTGTTCTATTATCCATAAAATGAAAAAAAATGTCTCTTACATAAAGTTTACAAAAATTTGCTCAAAATTGGGTCATTACGACATTAAAAGGAAGAAAACGTTGTTTAGAAAGCTTGTCGAAAGTGTTGTTAAAGACAGTTTTTGAACATTTTAAATATACAGATTGATAGAACGCGCGATATCGGGTATGAAACCAAATTTTGGCCAAAATAGCTTTAACGACGTTTTTCCCCGAGGAGTCAAAATGAGTATTTATGTGAGTGTTTCCACCATGTTACTTTGTTGATCAATCATGGCACGCCCTTCCGGTGTTTACTCACCGCTTTATTACAAGAAAGATTGATATTTTTTATTTTGCTTGTGGCTAGAACAAACTGAACGTAGGTGTGTAACTAAATTCCAAAACATAGTCTCTTTTGGCAAGCGAAATAATTATTTCTACACGTCACATAAAAAAACTGAACTTAAACAAAATAGTGGTCAATCTTTTAACACCCCTTATTTTCGTTGGGGGTTAAAAACATGGGGTCAAAATGAATACATGAATTTTTATCTGAGGTTACACCTGTATAATCAACACATCAACAATGTACAATCAGTTGAAAATTTCAACAGGCTTTGGCCAATGTCTGGGAAGCCTAGTGGTATAGGCACACGGTCTGGATTCTCATGGACGCGGGTTCGATCCCCGCCTCAGACAGTTAATTTTCTTTGCTGCAAAAATATTATCTTTACATGCAAGCATTTTTTTTCCACAGCCGCCCAAGTGCACGTGACTGCCAACCCACTCGACTCCGCGGCGACCACCATCCCAGCTGGTCGGACGACCATCGTGGTCCAGCAGCCGTCTCTCTCCCTCGACTACGGGGGGTGCTCCACGATCCTCGTGAGAGACGAGGATGGCAGACGGAAGAGCAGGGTCTGCAGCGATCATATCCAGCAGCTGTTGGATGTGACGAGTCAGTTCACATCAGAGGATCTGCATGACTTCGATAAGAGGTCAGTGTGACAATTTAGTGGGGAAATAATAAATATATCGACTGTCTCCTTGGTGTAGTGGCAAAGTTTCTGCCTTACATCCGAGAGGTCCTGGGTTCAAATCCCAGGTCGAGCCAAAAAATAGACGTATATAGTATTACACTGATCTCACAACTTTTTACGGTAGAAAAACTGAGCTGCTAGAATTGGTTTTCTTACAGGATGTTTCTGGTGGTATACTTATAATTCTTTATGTGTGTTTTAATTTCATATTGTTAAGAAAACATCCTTAATTGAAAATGTAAACGAGCCTGCAAATCAATATAGTTTGCTTACTTGGATTAAGGAATATTTTGAAGCTATGCATCTTACGGCTCCGTGGGCAGGCCACCTTCAAGGTGGCCCGACGATCTGGTAAAGGTCGCAGAAAGCCGCTAGATACGGGAAGCGCAGGCGCAGGCTTAGCAGTGGGCGTCGAAGGGCTGATATGATGATGCATCTTAATGCTGCACGTAATGCTTCTTACGTTCCTCTAACATTTACTAAAACGAATATCGATTGAACGCAGAGCCAAGACGCTCATAGGTGACGAGAAGTTTGCAAGCACGCAGCTCCAAAGCTAAGTTCATAGCCGCAGAGTCGCCTGCTTGTCAATCTTTTACAGACTTTACTTCGGCGAGTGTGGTCATGATCTACACCAGCTTATTCCTCCGGCCCCCTTTTACCATCGGACCACCAGACGTACCGTGGGATACCATCCGTACCGTGTCGATGTTCCACTGATACGAACCAAGCGCTTCTCAGCTACATTCCTGATGCGCACTGCAAAAGAGTGGATCTCACTACCTGCGTCTGTGTTTGCCTGCAATTACAACCTAGGAATCTTCAAAGCTAGAGTAAACAGGCATCTCCTAGGCGAGCTCGCTCCATCGTAGACTCAGTCTTTGCCTCGTTAGGCTTAGTCTTGGGTCAAGAGCAAACCTATCCCAAATAAAATAAAAATTTATGCTTCTTCATATTAAGTAAATTCCAGTCGTCCATTGACCAAGTCTTACGCTTCCGACTGTCAAAAGAAATATAGGTGGCTATGTAGTAGTATTTACCTACTATTTTTAACCCCTGACAAAAAAGAGTTGGTGATGTTTGAGCCCTGTGTCTGTACTGTGTGTATATGTGTTTGTGTATCTCTGTGGCCTCGTAGCACCGGAACGGATGGACCGATTTCAATGCGTTTTTTTTCTACTCGAAAGATAATTTAGTCACGGTGGTTCTTCTTAACTATAGCTAGTCAAAATCCGTCCACTGTTCACCTGGCTCATTTGGAGGTTTTTTTTATAATTTATATTTATGTTTTATAAGAATATGTATGTAAAACTTTAAGGTATTTATGATATGGGCCATAATTTGTTTTCAACACACTTGCTCGTAAAGTGAGCCTTATTATATCGTTCTTAGGGCCATAAACCGAAGTATAACATACACGTGCATAATAATATTACACACTAGTGCATAATAGAATGATCCCTACAAAGTTAAGTTAGTACCTAACTGCAAATTATATGCGAGTAAACAGAGCATTTTCAATTTAACCGGGTAATACAGTTTTTTTTTTGTAACAACAAAGAGGTTTTATGCCACCGAAAATCCTTTTACATTTTTGAAATAAATAAATAAATGTGTCCCTAATTAAGACGAAAAAACATTTATTATTATCAAATTATTTATAATTCACAATAATTTCTTATAAAATATTTGCATTTTATCACTAAAATTATCATTTTGAAGTAGGCTGTATGGCTGTAATCAATCACCTTACATTTGGCGCGTGCAAAAAAAAAAATCGCGCGCCATTTCCCAATTTTCCCATACTTAATTAAACGATTTATGCAATACATGTTTGTTTTTTCCTCGCAAGTGTGTTGAAAAACGTCATATGATACACGTGTGTATTGATGATTACCGTCCTCGGCTCTCTTAAGACCCTCACCTGACGGCTCGGGTCTCAATGGCGCCTCAGCGGTAATCACCAACATTACACACTTGTACCATAATGTACTATAAAATTCGTTGCCTGAAATAAAAGTTATTATTATTATTATTATTTTATGTGACATTGCTTTGATCATGCAAGGTGGAACAGGCTAAAAAATGGGCGAATATCTCTACATCGTCGTTCATATCGTTCTTAATACGTAATTTAATGAATATGGTAAAATTTTAAGCATTCTTTAGTAACTACAAAACCCTGAAAAATGAGCGCAAAATTTCCCTTCACCAAGGAAGACCCGTTTTAAAACTCTTTGTAGTATTTTTTAATAAAAAAAAAACCCCGGCGCGCCGCTGACAATGAGCGCGTAAAAATGAAATAAATGTTCTTTAAAAAGGCAATTCGCTCTTTGTCCCGCCTTTTTGTGGGACGCGGTACTTTGTCCCACTTACATTCATGGTGTATTTCGCTTTATTTTTTATATTTTTTAATTGGTTCCTTTTCATTGTTGCTAATTTATTTTGTTAGAATAAAATGAGGATTTTTTTTTGTAGAAAAGTGATATCACACTATCTCACTTATATTATAAATGTGAGTGTTTCTTTGTTTGGATGTTTGTATCAAGCTGAAACTACTGAACGGATTTTGATGAAATTTGGTATTTTGTCGCGGGCGAGCCGCTTGTAAGTTTATAATCTAAATGAGTGAGTAAGTTAAGTTTATAATCTTAATACGATTGATTTTATGAGCAATCATGATACAGTATTTGTATTGTATTGCTCATAGCCATACTTACAATCAAATTTCAGGTACTGAACATAACAAATATTGTCATAAAGTCCCTTAAACAGTACGTTCATCACAAATGACCCAAAGGCATTTATTTAGTGGTAAAACAATTTATTACCGACCAGCCGTGGCGGGCTTATTTCCTGTCTGTTATTTCTCATTCTCTTCAAAATAACAAACTTCCGACTCGACAATAAGCCATAAATTGTTATGTTCCGTTTTGAACATAACAATTTATGGCTTATTGTATTAAAAGGTGATCTGGTGGTATTTTGGTAAAATAGTACCTGACTAATATTTCAATTTATTTAGGCTTACGAAGAAGTGCGACTCAGCACATAATCATATTCATTTATTCACTTCATAATATAACATTACAGCACGTAACGTACAGGCAAAACATGGTTATTTAGTTACATTATGACCTCAAAGAGGTATTTGTGAATCAAAGTTATTAAATTCTATAAATTCTTCGTTAAAATAAGTACATGTCAACTAGTATTTTGTCAAATTATAAGTAAGTCAAATATAAAGTCATTTATATCTATCTAAATAATAAAATGTTAAAAACTCAAGGATTCAACCCCTAACGCACTTGCTCCGAAAGCTGAAAACGAGAATATTATTATAAGCACTCGACGCTTTTCGCCACTACACGTACTACGTAGCACTACGAGCTAGTAGTCTGTCGAAGCGTTAACATCTCCTGAGGATGCCACATGTAGTGGCGAAACGCGTCGAGTGTTTTGTTGGTGTCAGTGTTGTGTTTCCAGATGCATCTCCTGTGTCACATTGTGAGTTCTATTGTTAGTCCTGCGACTTTCAGCTCTAGTTTTTAAGTTGGATGCATTAGGGTTCCTGCGCTGGCGTCGTTTAGTGGAAATTTAAAGCAAAATAATTCTCTTCTTCAGCTTTAGTCATGGATTTTCGCAAAGTAACACCTGATTCCATCAACATTTAACGTGATTAGGGGCTAGTGCTACATTATTGTCTTTTCTTAAAATCGCTTATACCTAAGGTCATAAGTACTAATCTATGTTCTCTTATTAAACTTGACCTAACTAGAGGCTCCACTTAAATTTGAAGTGGAAATAAACGTTGGCCGGCAGCCAGCGACGGTAGCGGATATTGGCCCATCTAAGAAATTAACCTGCTGGCTGACAGGTGTCATCACCTTGTAAAACATTGCGCGAAGAACAGAGAATGTTAGTCGGGTGTAAAGAATTACTCATCTGAAGAAAGCGTGTAAACGAAATGATCCTCCTGGCGTTAGATTTTGAATGCAAAAAGTAGGCAAGCTTAGGTCATGGGAAAATAGTCCAAGGCCTGTGGGACCCTTTGACTTTACCCAAAAGTCTTACAGCGGCCTTCGCGTTCAATATAATAATGCTTTCAGGGCACTGCTGCGGCTGCCGCGATGGTGTAGTGCATCGGGCATGTTCGCGGATGCGCAGGTCGACAGTTTCCCGACAATACTGCGCAAAAAAGCCGGTTCTTTGGTCAGACGGGTTCGCGGCAGCCGCAATCGTGTTCCGGACGTTATAGCCAATCGTGGGGACTGTCCACTTTAAGAAAACTAATTCTACGTGTGAAATCTATTGCTTCTTACTGTATTTTCTAAATTGTACTAACATAGGAGATAAGTTATTGTTAGGTACTAACACTCTGGATCTTGTTGTCTTCATAATAAATGTTTTTTTTATTTTATTTTTTATTTGAACATGTGAAAATAATAAAAATACTGTTTTCCTTTTCGCATGGCTGAATACACAAGACGCATTAAGCACGCCATGTGTGACCCGTTAAACTTTGTCATCGCCACAGTTAGAAGTTCACAAAATTTGACTATCGCAATGAATCTATTAAATCTAAGTTGTATCACTTCTCTCAAACTCAAACAAGAATAGTATCTCGTTGATTTCCCTAACACCGAACAAACAAACATCAATGTTTATTTAATTAGCATGCAAACTAACAAGCACAAATGAACATCACCTATTAAGCTTGGAACGTTTGCTTTCGGTAATTGAAAGTCGGTTACTGAAGGAAGATGTTGACATACTGTCAATCAAGAAATTTCAGTAGACGTTAAGGCCAGCGCACACTGCGGCAAACTATCGCTACGACTCACGACACGAATCGCTGACAGTCGCTCATCAAAGCAAAGCATGTCATATTTTCTACATTCATAAAATGTTTCAAATTCTACGGTATGCTATTTTCCCAGCCAAACACCCTCATTCATGCATTAATAAGTCCTGCTATACCATAATACTTTTTTAATACCCATTCATTAGACAAGTAACTATGGCAAAACGTTCAACACGACCATCGCGTGATTGGCTACCGACATGCCATGACCAACGGCTGAGTTCCACCTCCAAATTAAATGGTGTGGAGTTTACGTCTTGTTGCGTCATGCTAGTCTATAATATAGAAATTAATTGTAAAAATCGCATAACTTAAGAACCCCTGGACCATATTGGCCACAGTCAGACACACACAACCACAAACAAAATGGAGGTCAAATTTTAAATTCTCCTCTTTTTCGTCGTGAGTTAAATATGGGAAATGCAGGTTTCAAAAGTATTATGACTTGTATTTTCCCCTTAAGTAAAATTCTTACTTGACGTGGTCAAGAAGTTGACTATTAACCAAGAGGGTTCGATCCCCGCACTGTACAAACATTTGTGTGCAAGGACATGTCTGTTTGTACTGGTCTTGGTGTTATATGTATTTATTTAAGTTTATTTGTAATACCACTGTTGATTCTGATATCTGTAACACAAGTGCTTAAGCTACTAACCACGGAGTCAGATCAATGTATGTGATTTTGTTGTATTTAAAAAAATATACTTATTAATTAACAAATTTTCGATGATTTCTCCACTGTTCAACTTGTTAGTCAACTTATCCATTGGTTGGAGTATATAACAAGTTATGTATTTGACCTAACTACAAGCACTTTCAGTGACACAGTTCCCGCAAACAGCTGTTGCTGAAACTTGCTCTCAAGTGCACCCGAACTACGGTGCACTGTAGAACTGCAACAACTAATTAGGAAAGTTTGTCAACGTGTTTGTATGGAGTGACATAATCGTTAGAACATAATAATTGGCTAGATGACACCACCAATCGTTGAGATACTTTTTATTACTGTCAAAACGGTCTGCCTCCATAGATTTTGTGTGGGACTACATGATCGTGACATCACGGTCATGTATCAGAAATCGGACACAACTAACCGAATATTTATTGCGTTTTGTGTGTTTAACAATTGGTTTCTACAGCTTTTTGGTAATATTTTGGTTGTATTAACTTCATAGGGGCTATGTTTTTTAAACGCCATGATCTTGAAAATATTTAAGATAGGTGTCATCATCCCAATTATAGTTTTCGAGAGTTCTGAAAGTTATTAAGACTAGCGGCCGCCCGAGACTTCGTTCGCGTTCAAGTTCGAACAAATGTTAGAGTTGTGGCGACCTCTACCATTCGCCATCACAAGCGCATGCCTAACGGTGGCAAGCACGACAGCGAGCGCTGATGGCGTAAGCTAGATGGCGCTGTTAGCCTTGTACCGGACTGGTACCGCACATGAACCGCGGCATATAAGATTTAGATTAGATAGACAAATCAAGATAATGTCTATCGGACCTCGGTCCCCGACTATAACACCCGGTCGGTAGGAAGCGCTTCTCTTTAGCATCCTAACTCTAAAAAAGTTGCGCCAAAGAGTTTTCGCCCAGTCTACTCGCCGAGATCTGTAAAACGGTACCTCGAAAATATTTCTTTGCCCTAGCACCGCGACACAGGCTGGTGGGAAAGGAATGCTCTTACAAAAATAATATATAGTATAAGACAAGGGCGGCGGTAGATTAGTGAAACGCAGACATTGACGTGCATTTACTTTTATAACGAAGTAACCGTTTACAAAGGGGAAGCAGTGATACTATAATATATAAGCGTTCAGCCAGCCGACCTCGAGAGAGATGCAACCAATTTGCAACCTTTATAGCGTCCTCTGATTCAACTACCGTCTCAGCTGGTGTGAAAGCGGCTTACATGCACGTTGGACTAATCCTACCCTAATGGTTAACAATCATGATCTATGCTTAACGCTGACATACTATGAAAATAAAAAGGTGAACCGCGAGTTAACTACTATTAGCGCCATCCATCGGTATAAGACGGAAGCTGTCGTTTGGCTTGACGTTTCTTGCGTGGTGTGTTGGTGTTACACAAGAGATTTTGATTGTCATATGGAGTAGCTTAGAAGTTACTTACGCAGTGTAGTGTAGGTAGACGTCTTGATGAGTAGGCATAATAAATGCCTCAATGACAAAGAACACGATGGTGGCTGGCATTTGATTTAATTAACAGTTTCCAAAATTAAATAAACATCAAATAATTGCAACTAGTGGGACGTGTTATATACAGAAAACAACATAAAGATGTTATTTTTCTATCAACTAAATAAGTTTTGTCATAAGCAAAGATACTAACAATTTGTTATCTTGCAAACACATTATAAAACTTCCACCAAGAATATAAACTTTACCACATGAGTGATAGGTACTCAATCCTGTGTACTAGGGTATGCACTCCTGTGTAAATTTTCAGGATCAGTCCCGAAGCAAAATATGTCGAGATCTCGTCTAGGATTGACGGGATTACTTCACTTAGAGGAATAAGAAGAAACTCTGCAAGATTTACAAAATCTTTTTACACGTGTATCCTCAAGCTTAGACGACATATTAGAGTCGGTAATTAAAAATTAATGGATTTATTGGAGTGTGGACGTACAAGCGGGAGATTTTTGCAGTTTGCATAATGATTGCTTAGGTACGCTGTTGTCCACCGGTAAGATGCCGGTTAGAAGACTTGATACACTTTGTTTTTTAAGAAGTTACTTTCAAAATCTTCGGTAACTATTTTGTAATCTCTTCGAGCTATACTCAGTTTTGTTTTGATTACGTTCATGTTAGAAAAACTGTTACTTATCTAGTTGAATTTAATGACTTTGAATACCAAATATAATTTTGTTTTAATTAACCTTACTATCACAAACGAGCAGTTTTCATCATAATCGTAGGTACAGATTATTTTATTGAGGATGGGATCCCGAATTTATAATCCCCAGTCGGGATTGCATTCCCTAGTTACGTACATAGCAAAAACTCAAAATAACTACGCATTTCTACACACATTCCTGTTTCTATTTACTCAAGATATTACACGCAAAAGCTGGTCCGTACTTGAGCATAATTTTCAATTTCTACATGTTGGTACAAAGGATGCGGGCGAAGCAAGTGCTCCCCGAGTGGTCTCCACTTACTCTGTCCAATTTATGAGAACTCCACGTTTTCGCACGCCTATAAAGCCGGCTCTAAACCCATGGATTAGTGCTGGGAAAATTTCAAATCTCGATGTCTATGAAAATGAAATTAATATTTTGTTGAATAATTTTAACAAAGGTAAAGGACACAGATCAGGCCTTTGCCAAGAAGCGGAATGACAATTGTTAATGAACAATATAAATATATCGACTGTTACAATTAGCTTCGAAGAAAACAAGAGAATTGCTTGCGCGGGCTGTGCCGCATCCAATTACATAACTTAAATACATTTTGATTGTCTTGCTTCCGTCATTTTGGGTGGTCCTTTAAGTGTCTCGTGAAATAGATTGTATCTGTTTTTCAATTATGTGAATCAGGCGTTAGTTTGCGGAAATGGATTTCCGCAAATGGATTCCATCAATTTTTACTAAAGTTTATTTTGACTAAAGCTGAAAAATATATTTTTTTGCTTTAAATTTCCACTAAACGACGCTAGCGCAGGGACCCAAATACATCTAACTGTAATCACTTCAAAAACTAGAGTTGGAAGTCGCAGGACTTACAATACAACTCACACCGTAAACAGATGATGAACCTGGAAACACAACACTGACACCAACAAAACACTCGACGCGTTTCGCCACTAAACGTGGCATCCTCAGAAGATGTTATCGAACGATCGTTCGTAATCTGTCGAAATTTAAAGCAAAACAATTCTCTTTTTCAGCTTTAGCATAAATAATATCGAGTATCGACACTGACTATGTGCCTAACACTACAACGAACAAATAAATCGCAGCCACGCACCGTTACGATGTGTAGGCGAACACGTTTGCATAATTCTATGCCGACGGAGTTGTTAGGAGTCAGCTGTTTGCAAGGCACCATAATGACATTATTTTGGGGATATTGTTTAAATAATTTTATGACAAAACGAACTTAATGAATGTCATGGTATGATACAATATTTTCTTAAATTTTACGACTTTAAAATCCCAACTCTCGCGATAATGCACAATTCTTTATTTGCGTAAGAACATGGTATGTGGATGTTACAATGTTAATCGCGAATACTCGTAGATAGGTATCATTCCATATTGAAGAAGGTTTCGTTAGCGGTTTTACAAATAAACTCGTTATCTTGTCCGTAGTAACGGACCATTAAGTTTATAATGATACTTTAGAAATGAAGGTAGATATTGCAGAAATAATATTGGAGGTAGAATTTTTAATTTGCGGGTTAATAAAGGAGAGATCGAACGGGGTAAGGGGTGGGGTGTAATATTGAGTCTTTGTTTTGCTAACCCCCGACGGAAAAGAGGAGTGTTATAACTAAGATCCTTTGTCTGTTTGTGTGTATAGAATGTTTTTGTGTGTGTCTGACTGTGGCATCATAGCTCTCAAACGGATGGGCCGATTACAGTGCGGTTTTTTTTTATTCGAAAGATAATTTAAACACGGTAGTTCTAAGCTAAAGCTGCTCAAATTCCGTCCAGCCGTTGAATCTTACCAGCTGTTTACCTCGCCCAGAGTTTGTACGACATTATACCATAAATATTAGCAGATATTAGTAATTTTTTTTGCTAAGAATAAGGAACAGACAAAACACATTAAATAAAAAAGTTTTACGTGACAACGACTTTGAGTGGTAAAATAATTTTAATGTGAATATTCATTCGTATAACATGAACCGGTGTGTATGCCTGTCTCTCTCACTCTCTCTCTCTCGCTCTGTCTCTCTCGCTCTTAGGCGGGTTAACTGTGCTCGAGTGGGAGGGACGCGTGCCTTTCACTTTTTATGTCTGTCTCACTCGCTCTTAGGCGGGCTAACCATGCCCGAGTCGAAGGGACGCGTGCCTCTCACTCGCTCTCATTGTGAGCGCGGAACGTGAGCGGAGCGTAACGCAGTTTCTTGAAGTGTCACCCGGCAAACCAATTTATAAGACGTTGTCACGTCAAAAATGAAAGGAAATTATTTTCCCAAACCAGCACACTTAACTGCACCACGGTAATATTATCTATACTGCACTGCACATTAACCAAACAAAACATGGATCACTATAAATATAAATGAAACGACAAGCTACACACACACACATTTAAAACGTTGTTTTTTTATCCAATTTTACTGGCCATGGTTTCTAGACCTTCAGCCGAACATGCTTTGTCACACCAGAAAACCATAGAGTAACGTAACATATTTAAGCGTTCGTTCAACATTAATAAAGCTATGTACGAGCTTTGGTTAGTCTACGGACCAATACATAGATGGCGCTGAAAGATACATCATATTTTTAAACATCGATGTGTCGTTTGCATTCTTAAAAACAAAACCTTTAGTTCCTCCTGTGAATAACAAAATCCTTAACCCGAAGGTTATCTGAAAGAGATCGCTCTTAGCGATAAGACCGCTTAAATTGTGCATCTTTCATGTTATTGTTTTTTTGTGGTGTGATATAAAGTGTCCTCTAAATATCTATCTATACCTAGATCATCTCAAGACGCAAAACACTCTGTAACTGATGAC
The DNA here is from genome assembly GCA_963921415.1 of Pyrausta despicata. Lineage (NCBI taxonomy): Eukaryota > Metazoa > Arthropoda > Insecta > Lepidoptera > Crambidae > Pyrausta > Pyrausta despicata. The sequence continues at coordinate 13,546,476 of OY992866.1, read as the reverse complement.
AATGATGACGAATTATAGGTACAATTCCTTGCCACCAGGTATGGCAGTCCACATCACTCCCGGTCACAATCTGTCAAGGCTGGCCGGTCGAGGACAGGAGAGAGGCAGCTCCTGGGCCTCCCCCAGCAGAGGGCCAGAGTGGCCTCCATGCCCAACACTGGGGTAGAAGAGGAGTACTACAGGCTGAGGCACTTTAGCATCACCGGTAAAAACTTTTGTGATTTTATTTTGCTTATATTCAGGAAATCAACAGCGATACATTATTCTACAAATTTAAGTAAAGATGTGGACATACAATTATTAAAAGAAACATAAATAGTCATTCTTTCTCTTGTATACACAGTAAAAACTCCGCCAAAACTAAACTTGACGCCTCTATATATTTCGCTATCGAAATATCAGGAAAAAAGGCAATTTCTCGCCCTGACATGACCAGACACGCTGACAGAAAGTTCACAAGCTTAATTCTAGTCAGACCCAACTTGGAGCTGCAAAAACATGGTTCGGGTCGTGCCAATGCCATGGTAATGATAAACTAGAGGTGGTTCTACGCTAACAGCCAAGCACGTGCGCGGCTCGTATACGCAGACGCAGCTCAACAGATATTGAGCAGGATTTCTAGTTCTAGACTTTCATGTAGATCTCACCAAATCGATGCTTTCCACCAGGCAAAGGCGTGGTGAACCGAGGCGACTCCTTACGGTCGCGCCGGTCGCGCTCCAACACATCTGTAGCATCAAGCGCGTCCAGCACCGAGGCAGCGACGCGTGCGTCTGCGCCCTGCTCGCTTGCGTCTTCCAGGTGAGACTGCCAGGAAAATATAACTCTACTGTCCTTTCTAGTAAGATATCTAAAAGTAGGACAGGCCTGGTCACTCTCCAACACGTCTGCTAGGTAAGAATGCCTCAAGAACATGGGTCTAATGTTATTTCAGGCACGGTAGCTTTATGAAGAACAGTCCAGGCCACGCTCACATATCAGTAGCTTAGAGGGCATTAGACAGCCAAAAAATATGGGTTTAATATCCTTGCAATGTGCCCTGCTCGCTTGCGTCTTCCAGGTGAGACTGCCAAGAGAATATGGCTCTACTACTGTCCTTCCAAGTAAGATATCTTAATATAGGACAGGCCTGGTCACGCTCCAACACGTCTGCCAGGTAAGAATGCCTGAAGAACATGGGTCTTATGTCCTTTCAAACACAGTAGCTTAATGAAGAATAGTCTAGGCTACGCTCACATATTAGAGGCGTCGAGGGCATTAGACAGCCAGAAGAATATGGGTCAAATGTAATTTTTCAGATAAGTAGCTTATTCAAGGATACTCTCATTCGTGCTCCTACACATCTGTAGTATCAAGCGGTTCCAGCACGGCGGCAGCCACGCGCGCGGCTACGATTGGTTCGCTTGCGTCTTTTAGGTAAGATGTAAACCATTTTGTACTCTCCACTTACTGCTACAATAACCAATATCATAACTCACGAGGTATCTAGCAAGAGATCGGCCTTGCGCGTTGGCGCCGTGCTCGTTTGCGTCTTCCAGGTGAAATAGCTAGAAGAAGAACATTCTAGAAGTATGCTTTTTACTTAGTTTTATGTACCACCAACACATCAGTAGCATCTAGCGCGTCCAGCACAGAGGCGGCAACGCTAATCTGCGACCTGCTCTCTTTCATCTTCGAGGTGAGATAGCTAGATGTTCATGCACACAAATGTTTGTACAGTGCGGTGATCGAACCCGCGACCTCTTGGTTAATAGTCAATTTCATGACCATTACAACAAAGTGTATGAGTCGAAATAAATACTAAAATACAGCACACGAAACAAGCAACAATTCGCTTAGAATGTAGAAGATAAGCAAATAGGAAGCGGATGGCCCCTTTGTTTACGTTAGGGCGCGTTTAAATATAACGTCCGTTGTACATATAAATAAATAAATAATAAATAAATAAATAAATATTTCACCACAATCACACCAATTCTCTAGTCCCAAATTAAGCTACGAGGCTTGTGCTATGGGTACTAGATAACGGATAAACATACTTAAATACTTTTTTTTTTGTAAATAAATACATATTATACATAGAAAACACCCAGACCAGTACAAACACACATGTTCATGCACACATATGCTTGTACTGTGCGGGGATCGAACCCGCGACCCTTGGTTTTAGAAGTCCGACATGTGGACCACTGCACCAAGCGGTCGTCAAAATACGTCGTAAACATATCCCTTTGAACGTATGTGTTTTTAGCGTATGTAGTTGTATGACCCAGTTTATATACAATACAGTATTCCGGATCCAGTAGAAAAGTTCGATCCGAAAAAATAAGCAGCCATCCCCTTTGCAGGTCCATTTAAAAAAATACTTTATTAGCGAATGTAGTTTTGTGAAACAGTTCACACAAAATACAGTATTTCGGATCAAGTGTACTAAAAAAAAATTGACTGCCTCGTTGGTGTAGTGGCAAAGTTTCTGCCTTACATCCGAGAGGTCCTGGGTTCGAATCCCAGGCGAGCCAAAATTGTTTCTAAGATTTTCGTCTTGGAATTCTCAAAAACAGCATGGAGTCGGGAAGTTGGCGGTGTTACACCCCCGTGCCTCGGAAACACGTCCAGCCGTTGGTCCTGCGCCTGATCTCTCTCCGGTCATGTCGGATTGCCGTTTCACCGAACTTTGAGAGTGATGGAACAGTGAGTGCACTTGTGTATTGCGCTCACACTTGTGCACTATAATATCTCCTGCGTAGTTGGCTGATCTCTGTTGAGTTTGGCCGCCGTGGTCGAAATCGGCCAGGAGGGGTGCTGTACTGTGCTAAGTGAATACTATCAAGACAAAACATGCTGAGCTTATACCTATTTGTAATGTCATTATTGTTACCATGTTTTGTGCAAATAAGTATTTCATTCATTCATTCATATCTCCAGTAGCGACGGATCCACTGAAAAGGAGCTTATAAATGCTGTGCCAATATTATCTCCAGTAGCGAAGGGGATCCGTAAAAAGGATCCTGTAGAAACGGACGGTGTATGTGAACGCACCGTTAGGACACTTACTGACGGTTTTCAGGAAGTCAAGATTTATTGCTTAAGAAACAAATTTACGGTAAATTGAATATTTAACAATCCCATTGAGACTAGTTTGCCAACCTATTGCCGCCCTAGTTAGCCGCCCTTTCGGTGAGTCAGTGTGTCACATAACGTTAAATATTAACGAAAAGGTCACCGGAAATGTTAGCACATCCTCGTTATCGAAAGATTAATTAGTATGGAACAAATATTATTGAAAGGCTGTTGATAAAGAGGGTAATATATGATCAGTGATCGGATAATCGGATGCATATTTACCTAAAGTTGAGGTGTTGGCTAATATGGAATGCGCTTTTGATTTGAAAAAAGTTAGTTAAATTATTTTACTAAAAATCAAATCAGATGTGGATATAGTTACTAATTTGAAGGTGTTAGCTTAAATACCATAATAATAATAAAAAATGCTTGCACTGTCAAATTTGAAGGTGTTAGCTTAAATACCATAATAATAATAAAAATTGCTTGCACTGTCAAATTTAGTGTGTGTTTAAATACTTATTTAAATTTTTCTACAAAATACCGTATTCCCGGGATGTAAATTATAATAATGTTTAAAGAAGCCGCTTCCATAATATCTTAGGCAAAAATTAACTGTAGGTAAATATGCATTCGATTATCCGATCTATGTATATAATCTATAGATTCATACGACAGCAAGGGCGTTCAGCTGCCCCTCTCTTAGGTTTCTTTGGGAAAGTTGTTGAGTATTTACGGGCACAACAACACCCTTTAGCCGTTACCCGTTTTTTTGTAACACCCAGTACATGTCCCACTTGCAGCGGGTGGTGCTACCCTAAGGTGGGTTAGCTTTATTAAATTGAATTCTTGTCTATTCTATTCCTAACTCAGGTTTGAAAGATCATGCGGCTTCTGTCCGTGTCAAAGCTCAGAGACATCGGTTTTTTTTAATCTTCTGCTTTACACTGTGAAGTTAAAACACACTTAAATAAAAATGGTCTGCCACAGGCGAGGGACTCGAACCCGCATCTCTCGCAAGCCGTGAAATTGCTCTCTTAATTCAAGAATAAATTTGTTTTTATTATTGAAGTACATGCACATTATTGAGATACATACATTTTCATTTCAACATACAAATTATTCTTTCAGCAACAAGCGTCGTAAATTTTTACACAAATAGTCATAACTTATAAACATTTTAACTCTCTTAATTGATTGATTTAACTTCATATTAACTGACCCAAGCTGGCGCAAGTAAGGCTAACTAACATACCTCTTTACCGGCCATTTTGAAATCGGTGACCATAAACTTACATCTCACTTATCTAGCGTTGTATTCGTCGCGCTCGGCGTGACGGAGTTTTGTATTTTAATACAACTTTTAAAAAAAGTGAAATCATGTCACACTGCGGGCGGAACAGCCGGTGCTACGGCACACTGTGGAAAATGGTAGAACAACTGCATATCATACATCGTTTTTCAAAATGTCACTTATGACATACTTTTTTAATTTTATTTAATAGCTAAGGAGTCAATCTAATGTATTATGTACTCATTTCACAAAAGTATGTAGAAATAATCATTCTGTACCATCACAATCCGCAGTGTGACTGCCCCATAGCGCTAACGTCGCGTCGCCGTCACGTCGCCGTCACGTCGCCGTTCCGCCACGCCGGCTGAGTGCCCAGACCTTAAAGGTGAAGCCTTCGTCGTGGCGTGACGTCACGAGTTGCGGTCTCGCGGTCGTTAATCCGAATGCTTCAAACAAAAATATTGTCAGCTAAGCAGTTTTTTGCCGAAAACTTGAATTTCAAAAGATTAATCAAAAATCGGAGGCCGATACGAAGTAAAATCTTTGTAATTAGATACATGTTAAGTTTTCAATCGCGTTAAAACATTGTCAATGTATAGATCGATGCACTGAACTGAATTTTCCCACCGGATCATCGAGCTGTATATTGACAGTGTACCTAAGTAATTACAAAGCTTGTACTTCGTAGCGGCTTTCAAAAACAAGGTTTCGGCAAAAAAAACTACTTAACTATCAAAATTGTGTGTTATGAACCATAAACAATCTCCAGGACCGCGTTGCGTGACCGCTACCTTCGACCTCACGTGTTGCGGTCGCGCCGTCGCTTGGAACCGAATGCTACCTTTAATGTGACTCAGCATCGTCAATCGTCAAGTATCTTCAAAAAACAATTAAAAATTGTTCTCCATGATAATAATAATTAAGCTTATCTTAATGTTAACATTAGGACTTTTATTTGAATTTTTATTTTATTTACTAATTGACCTTGACTGTTAAACACAAAAAATGATCTAGCTTCAAACTCAGATACGAATTTTAGGTTGTAATCTAGTGAATACATTTACTTGTCTCATTGTATTTAAATAACCTTACCTGATTGTAACCTGTTTTGTGTCTATAAATAAATAAATAAACCTAAAGTAACTCCACGGTTTCTCCACAGGGACTCTTCGGCGGGCCTCAGCGCGTACAGGGTGCTCGTGCTAGGCGGCCCAGGCGTGGGCAAGTCCAGCCTGGTGGGACAGTTCATGACGTCAGAGTACCTTCACGCCTACGACACTAGTATAGGTAAGATTTATAATATAGGCAAGACTGTCTCATTGGTGCAGTGACGAATTTTCCACCTTACATCCGAGAGGTCCTGGTTTCGAATCCGAGGTCGAACCAAAACTTGTTTCTGAGAATTTGTGTGATGAATTTCTCAGAAATAGCTCGGAGTCGGGAAGTTGGTGGTGTTACACCCGCGAGCTTCGGAAAGCACGTAAAGCCGTTGGTCCTGCGCCTGATCTCTCCGGGGTAGTGTCGGATTACCGTCTCACAGTGTGATATTTTGACTGACTTGCGGACATCCTGTTTTATGATTCCATTGGATAGACAAGATAAAAAGAAAGCTCTGACAAGAATTCTCACAGCGTAATTAATTTTGGAGTTATCACAAAATCAAGAGAAGCCCCTGATTACCTTTAAAACGCAATATTTATGAATTCTTAATTAATAACCCAACTCCAGTGGTACGTACCTACCACGATAAAGGAAAAAATATTTTGTGCTAGCCAAACAACAGTAAAAACGTGGTACCACTGGAATTGGTTTGTTAACGAGGACCTTAAGAATATAGCGTTTCTAGGGTTTCTAATGAGTTTTTTCTTGATTTTGTGATAACTCTAAAGCTATATCGAATTACGCTGTGGGAATTCTTGTCTGAGCTTTCTTTTTATCTTATCTATCCAATGGAATTGTGGCGACCTCTACCATTCGCCATCACAAGTGCATGCCTAACGGCAAGCACAACAGCGAGAACTGATACGGCTCCATAAGGCTAGATGGCGCTGTTAGCCTACCGGTCTATTGTACCGGCCTAGTACCGCACGTGAACCGCGGTATATAAGATTTCGATCCAGAATAATATAGATAGACAAATCAAGATGATGTCTATCGGGCCTCGGTCCCCGACCATAACACCCGGTCGGTAGGAAGCGCTTCCCTTTATCTTCCTAACTCGAAATCAGTTGTGCCAAATTGGTGACCCGACGTGATCTACACCCTGGAGCCGACCGTCATCATCATCGTCGCCCTCTCCTTTCTCTCGCCAACAGCACCCCACCAGCTGTCTCAAGCAAGCCAGCACCAGCCTCAAGAGGACCATCCGCAGACCCGCACTGGATCTTCCTGGTACCTCCGGCAGCCTTATCCAGATAAACCCGACTCACGGTGGCCTCTGGACTCGTCCCCACACATCCTGGTCAGCAGCAACCGCCTTATCCCGACTCACCGTGGACAGCAGGCGGGCCTCTTCCCGACTCACCGTGGAGTACAGGCCGCTTATCCCGACCATCGTGGACTTCCGCATGCTCATCCCGACTCACTGAAGACATCACGCATGCTCATCCCGACTCGTAGCGGACATCCTATGTGCACATCCCGACTCACCGAGGACATCACGTACACTCATCCCGGCTCATCGTGGTGGACCCGAGAACACTGGCACTTGCAAGCTCAAGACGCACAGGCTGCTGCTGGCTCATCCTGGCTCAACCAACCTTCGGTTATTCGGAGAGGAGAGGTGTGGCGACCTCTACCATTCGCCATCACAAGTGCATGCCTAGGCGCTGTTAGCCTACCGGTCTATTGTACCGGCCTAGTACCGCACATGAACCGCGGTATATAAAATTTCGATCCAGGATAATATAGATAGACAAATCAAGATGATGTCTATCGGACCTCGGTCCCCGACCATAACACCCGGTCGGTAGAAAGCGCTTCCCTTTGGCTTCCTAACTCGAAATCTGTTGCGCCAAAGAATTATAAAATAGGATGTCCCCAAGACAGTCTAAACTGCACATTGTGCGTCTCACCGAACATTGAGAAGGAACAGTGAGTGCATCTGTGTATTGCGCTTACACTATAATATCTCGTGCGCAGTTGGCTAATGTCTAGTGAAATCGGCTAGGACACCGCCGTGGTCCAAATGGACCTGAATATAGTACATGCAGTACTTAATATTGTGAATGTTTTTTTAATGATCCTACCACACAAACGCGAAAGTAATTTTTTTGTTACTCCTTCACGTAAAAACTACTGTATAGGATTTTAATGAAATTATACCAGAATATAGACTATACATCAGAATAACACATAGGCTACAATTTATAAGGAATTGTGGAGATAAAGTTTCCACGCGGACGAAGACGCGGGCGGCCATTATTAAAAAAAAAAAAAAAAAATATTTCACAAAAATCACACCAATTCTCTAGTTCCAAATTAAGCTACGAGGCTTGTGTTATGGGTACTAGACAACAGATAAACATACTTAAATACTTTTTTGTTTGTAAATAAATAATTATTATACATAGAAAACACCCAGACCAGTACAAACACACGTGTTCATGCACTCTTATGCTTGTACTGTGCGGGGATCGAACCCGCGATCGTTGTTTGTATATTATGATGATATAATCTGATCATTTTCTATTCCCAGACGACGAATCCGGCGAGCGGTCGGTGTGCGTACTGCTGGCCGGCGAGGAGTCGGAGATCACGTTCCTGGACTCGCCGCCTGACCACGTAGTCGTGAGTTTAGTTCTGCATGACTAAAGCAGAAAAAGAGAATTATTTTGCTTTAATTTCCACTAAACGACGCCAGCACAGGAACCAAAATACATCCAACTGTAATCAAACGAAAAGCTACTATGAAAAAATCTACTATATTAGTTCTTCATGTCCTCGTCTTCATTACTTGAAATAACTTCTTACTTAAAAGAAAAAAATATAAGCTCTTTCTAGCCTGAGATACAGGTTTAACCTAGTTCAGGCAAAGAAAGTCTTCTATCTCAGTGTAATTTTAAGCTCTAATGTATTAACTTTTGTTCATTGAAACTAAATAAAATATTTATTATTATTATTATATTAACATTTTTAATTTAAAACACATTTGAAGATAAAATCGGACTGCCACAGTCGGGACTCGAAACCACACCTCTCGCGAGCCGAGACACACAAATTACACTGTGATATTTTTAAATGTTTTTTTATTCGTTAATTTTTTTAATCATGACTGATAAAGTAGAAATAACACAAATCTCATTGAGCACGAATCAATACAACTTCCACTATTAAAAAGTTTAACACAAGAACTGTAGGATCATATAAACTTGTAACTTTTATAAACTTTCTAACAGAAAAACTTAAACGTCGGAGAGAGTGAAAAAAGTCTCTTTTCCTGCCTAGAAAGAAAAACCGCTGTTATACCAAGTAACAAGACTCCAAGATTGCTGAACTAGGTTATAAAAGACATTTTTTAATTCCAGTCTATGACCGGTCAGGCGTTGACCCTTACTTAGCCTGGCCTTTTATGAAATGATATAAGTAGATGTCATAATTGATGATTTTTTCTCCAAACTATTAATTAATGTAACACTAATCTCCAAAAAATCGTGTGATCCCTGCTAAATTAGAGATTTAATCACAATACAATCGTGAGATGGCGTCCTTCGCTCTTTGAGATCTATCCATAAAATAGCAAGAGTCTAGACTTTCAGTGTCATGCTAGCATTACCCGTAGCTCGCCAGTGCTGTGGGTTGAGCACGAACATTATCGTAACGTATGTAAACGTCAGAAACTGACAGTTTTCCCATACAAATAGGCTAGACGACATCACCAAACGTTGACATACTTTTTATTATCTATCAAAACGGTCAGCCTCCATAGATTTTGTATTGGGAATACAAGAACGTGACGTCACGGTCATTTATCAGAAATCGGAGTCAATTGACCGAATATTTATTGAGTTTTGTGTGTTTAAAAATGTGTTTCCACAGGTTTTTGGAAAGATACCGGTTGTATTAACTTCATATTAGGAGCTATGTTTTTTAAACGCCACGGTCTTGAAAATATTTAAGATAGGTGTCATCATGCCTATTGTCAAGTCAACGAAAGGTAAACGCTACGAAATACGTTACGACAGTTATTCGTGCTCACCCCCTTGCAACGAGTTTACTCGATTATGGAACGGCTAACATAATGATAATGGTATTCTATTCAGACGGACGGCTGCGCACACGGCTACTGCGTGGTCTATTCCACAGCAGACCGGGCCAGCTTCGCGGAGGCTGAAAGAATATTGCAGACACTCTGGGCAGCAGGTCACACTGCTAGAAGAGCCGTCATCCTGGTGGGGAACAAGGCCGATCTGGCCAGATCGAGAGTGGTGCCTACTGATGGTAAGTCTTCTTTAATAATAAAATAAATAAATCTTTATTTATCGGACAACAAATATCCATTAAAGTTAGTAGCACAAAAAGACTTATTACCTATGTTAGTATTTAATATCTAATTTAGTGCGAGTTAATTGACACAAGTGCTCGACAAGCGGACAGTCCCCGCTGTCGGCGATGACGATGACGAACTCGCCGTAAAAGTGAGCCTGCTTTTTTACGTAGTATGGTTGGGAAACTGTCTACCCCTGAGTACGCAAACATACTAGGCGTCTAGTATGTTTGCGTACTCAGGGGGGGCTGCAATAACGACAATAATAATAATAAAATTTTATTTCAGACCATTTCTATAAATTTTTAGTATAACACACTATCTTGTAAACTAATGTTATAAGTGCAATTAACAAAAAAAAAGTATACGTGTGCGGCGCACATTGGCTGCATTTACCCACCTTGACAGGTGTGCAGGCGCATCCAATGTCGCAGCATCGGTGAGTCCCATCGTTCAGCAAATGCGCCCAGGATGCGGTTCGGGCTGCTCCTCAACTGATTCAAGAGGGCTGCCTACCGCTTCCTCATTACTGCGTGGAAACCATCTATGTGCTTTTCCGCGAACATAGTAGACGCGCTGCAATAACGAGGCAACCCGAACAGCACCCTCAGCGCGTTATTATATAAACTCTCAGCGCGCTGTTAGTTAAGTAATTGGTGACTACAGTTGGAAAAAGCAGCTTAAATTAAGCTAAGAGAGGACTGCAAACTCTTTGGGCAGCTGGACACACTGTACAGCTGTCATTCTGTTGGGAAACAGTGTAAAAGAGCTCCTTGTGGGTCTGTTTACAGAAAAAATTGGGTTTATTGGTTTAAAACAAGGCTGATCTAGTCAGGTCGAGAATAGTACCTACTGAGGGTTCCACTTCCTTTAGCATGCCGTCTATATAATAGTCCTCCTGGCCGATTTCGATCACGGCGGCCAATCTCAACAGAGATCAGCCAACTACGCAGGAGGTGCACAAGTGTGAGCGCAATACACAGGTGCACTCACTGTTCCATCACTCTCAAAGTTCGGTGAGACGGCAATTCGACATGACGGGAGGACCGTAAGACCAACGGCTTTACGTTCTTTCCGAGGTACTATGGTGTAACACCGCCAACTTCCCGACTCCGAGCTGTTTGAGGAATTCATGACGGAAAATCTCAGAAACAACTTTGGCTCGACTTAGGATTCGAACCCAGGACCTCTCGGATGTAAGGCAGAAACTTTGCCACTACACCAACGAGGCATGCCGTCTCTCACTAGAACTGTTACATGATCGCTTCGGAAGATCGAGATAGCTGACTGCAAAAGACCGTGCCATCTCTGCTGGTGGTAAGACTGCAGATCTTATTACTCAAGTCAAGAGCTGTCATCTATTTTATCTGGTCTGGTCTAGAGTGCTGCTTCTACCAGAACTACAGTGTAATTAAGATGGCCACTCTATCTTTGCTTAGGTTAAGAGTGAACTGTAGACCGTAGACCTTAATGGTAGCAGGTCACACCGTTGGGAGTGCCGTTCTTGTGATTCATTGGACGACTACTTTGGTGTAATGGTCAAGAAGTTGACTATTAACCAAGAGTTCGCAGGTTCGATCCCCGCACTGTACAAACGTTTGTGTGCATGAACATGTCTGTTTGTACTGGTCTGGGTGTCTTATGTATTTCTTTAAGTTTATTTGTAATACTACTGTTGATTCTGGTATCTGTAACACAAGTGCTTTAGCTACGTACCACGGAGTCAGATCAATGTATGTGATGTTGTTGTATAATTATTTATATTTATTTATTTTTTATTATCCTTACGTAAACCACATAAGGTTTTATATCAGTGGGTTATATAACGGAAAAATCATAATTCTTGCTTTAGCCCCCACCATTTGCCATTATTTTCTTATTATTTCTCACTAAATTTCCAACTCAACAAATATTTGAATTTCACCTCTTTGTTTTGCTAATTACGAAATAACCGTCGCGTTTTCTCCAATTTGTCATTTTGCAAAATGGCTATTATTTCATTTTACTCCAAGGGGTTTCACTTGAGACGTTTTCAGTTCGCTCAGATAAACACTGAAGTTTACTTTAGTAACCCTTCAAATGATTGTATCAAATAATTTTCAACCCTTTTAACTTTGTTACTTTATACTTGAAAATTTTCATTTTCAAAGCAATTTTAATGAGAAAAAGAACTCAAGAGGAGTTTTAATTATACTTCCACTTAACAGGTATAGAAGACCGAAAGTACCGGGCGACCCTTGACTTTTATTCTCGTTCTAATTATAATGAGTAAAACCAACCCCTAATTATTTTCGTTGGAAACAATTAAAGCGTAATTCAGACCGACGTGACACAATGTAGAAAGGTATAGTAAGTTCACAGTGACCACAATGTGAACTTATCAAAGTTAATTTATGGGAACTGATTGGAGTCAAATCAGTATGTACTCATCATAAACACATTTTCGTAATTGGTGTCATAAAAAACAGTTGTCACAAGTATAACAACGCAATCTCACGCTTAATAAAAGACTCGGCGAGACGAGAATAACATTATGGTTAAGGTTCTCGGTAGCTCGAGAATGCTCCTGACCAACTGTCAGAGCATTGGACCTCTTCCCCGATGACCGAAGCTGAAATTATTATTATTTTTTTTAATTAAAAATAGGGTTGTGAACGCAAAAAATACTTAACATACGGCTGAACATATTTTAACCAGCCATAGCTAAAAACCACCGTGATCAAACCGCTTGGTGCAGTGGTCCACATGTCGGACTTCTAAAACCAAGGGTCGCGGGTTCGATCCCCGCACAGTACAAGCATAAGTGTGCATGAACATGTGTGTTGTACTGGTCTGGGTGTTTACTATGTATAATAAGTATCTAATATATAAAATTCTCGTGTCACAGTTTTCGTTGCCATACTCCTCCGAAACGGCTTGACCGATTCTCATGAAATTTTGTGAGCATATTGAGTAGGTCTGAGAATAGGCCAATATCTATTTTTCATACCTCTAAGTGATAAAAAAATAAATAAATGGCAAAACAACGGTTGCCGGGTCAGCTAGTATTTACAAAAAAAAGTGTTTAAGTATGTTTATCCGTTGTCTAGTACCCATAACACAAGCCTCGTAGCTTGATTTGGGACTAGAGAATTTAGAGAATTGGTGTGATTGTTGTGAAATATTTATTTATTTATTATTTAATTATCTACTGAATCAAAAAGAAAACCGCAATGAAATCGGCCCATCCGTTATTCACACAAACAAACACGAGGGCAAACCTATAACACTCCTATTTTTCGTCAGGGGTTAACAAACAGAATAGGGGTCAAACTGTTAAAAAAAACACTGCACTAAAATCGGTCCATCCATTCAGGAGCTACAATGCCACAGTCAGACGTACACAAACAGATAAAGTTATTATTGGTATTCATGATTGTAGAACAAATATCCAAGTCATATTTTTCTTGTTATTACGTCATCAATCAGGTTGCGGCATACCGCCGCTATTTTTGTCATTCAAATATAGAACATTGAAACGTGCACATCTTTTATTTTTCACTGCCCGTTTTTTCTTCAGTTATCATACCAAAAACACCAATAAAACGTAAAGAAAACTTCATAATAATATCGGGATCAGCGAAGGGAGGATGAGTGCCTCCGTGAGGGTAAAGTCGTGACCTTTTAAAGAGGCACTGAATGGCTTAATTGGCTCTTTCGTTAACTTTCATCTTCTTCTCGGCTGGTTCCCATAAGATGAAGATGGCGCACGATCAATATTGTGGGCCTTTGTCAAGTTTGAAACTTTTGATGTGAAACTGGTTGATCTACTTTTCGAACTATAATTTGTGTGAAATATTAATATATTTTAAGTAAAATACTAGCGATTGTAATGAGTGGCATAAATAAAAAAACCAGGCAAAACGATAAACACACAGATTTTATTTAAATTAGGTTATAAACAACTATCAAAATACAAATTGGCAGAGTTTCGGTCTATTCAGTGGCTAAGAGGCATAGGTGGCTAGACTGAGCTGTCTGGCCGTTATAAGGGCTTGCTCCCACCCAAGGGCACACGGCTGGCGGAAGTTGTGGTGGGGAGCGTCAACTGGCATGGCGGTGGCTCCCTATTGGCTGACTTGGCTGGCAGAGCTAGGATTGGCTGGCTTGGCTGGCATTATGGCTCTGATTGGCTAGGATTGGCTAGGATTGGCTGGCTTGGCTGGCATTATGGCTCTGATTGGCTAGGATTGGCTGGCTTGGCTCTGATTGGCTGGGGCTTGGTGTTACACGATATCGTTGTCATCATACTTTTCGTTGAACTTAGTTTCTTAGTCGGGTATCAGTTAAAGGTACCGTCTATGCTGAAACTGCAGTTAACTAATTTGTTCGATGCTTCCCTACTTTAATGAGTTTGATCAATAGATGACGTTTGCTAGCTTGGTTTACTTTAGTAACATTTGCCACATTTAAGCTTAGCTGCCAGTCTTACTGCTTCTAATTACTTAATGATGAGCCCAATAAGTATTCGCCGCCTCAGTGGACGGAGGTCTGGTGGATTCTGTCTGTCAACGCTGGTCCTGGGATGAGTCAATTACGCAGTTTGCGAATGGTCCGAAATTAAAAATAGCGTTGTGAACTCAAAAAATATTTAACAAATAAGATGCAATATGCTCGTAGGTTGGCTAGGTGTACGCAGGAAGTCAAAGTTACTTTGTTTAAATCTTAGTGCCAGTCATTTTACACCTGCAGCCTATGGACCCCATATACGTGGAGAGCCATCAATGCCTACGAGTGCAGTATAACAATGGTTTCAGGATGCTAGTGACTAGTGGGGCTCCCTCGACACTGTCGGTGACGACCGCTTGGTGTAGTGGTCCACATGTCGGACTTCTAAAACCAAGGGTCGCCGGTTCGATCCCCGCACAGTACAGGCATATGTGTGCATGAACATGTGTGTTTGTACTGGTCTGGGTGTTGTAAAAGTATTTAAGTATGTTTATCCGTTGTCTAGTACCCATAACACAAGCCTCGTAGCTTAATTTGGGACTAGAGAATTGGTGTGATTGTCGTGAAATATTTATTTAATTATTATTTTGTAGTGCGTCAAGTATGTTCGCCGATGCTCGTGTGGATAACTTTCATGCCATTATGCGCAAACGAATCGGGTCCCTGATGCGCAGGGTGCGTGGGAGCGCCAATTCCATCCTGAACACCATTGCATTAAGGGAGGACAGTCCCATATTTAGGCACTGGGTGGCGGAGCATTTGTCTCCCACCAAATTTAATTATATATAATTTTTGACTTAATTTTTTTAATAATACTAACGTAGTTATAAAACACCTGTTTCTAACGCATAGGGATATGGATTTATGGAGATATATATAAGATTTTAAATTTAATTTTTAATAATAGTCCTCCTGGCCGATTTCGACCACGGCGGCCAATCTCAACAGAGATCAGCCAACTACGCAGGAGATATTATAGTGCACAAGTGTGAGCGCAATACACAAGTGCACTCACTGTTCCATCACTTTCAAAGTTCGGTGAAACGGCAATCCGACATGACCGGAGAGAGATCAGGCGCAGGACCAACGGCTTGACGTGTTTCCGAGGCACGGGG
The DNA here is from genome assembly GCA_963921415.1 of Pyrausta despicata. NCBI lineage: Eukaryota > Metazoa > Arthropoda > Insecta > Lepidoptera > Crambidae > Pyrausta > Pyrausta despicata. The sequence continues at coordinate 13,531,031 of OY992866.1, read as the reverse complement.
GTGTAACACCGCTAACTTCCCGATTCGGAGCTATTTTTGAGAAATTCAAAAGAATTGCTTTTCGTTAGTTTCACTAAAACTAAAGAACACTGAACCGATTTCAATAATTTTAGCCTTAAAATATTTGTGGAAGTACACGGAAGGTGTAAACGAGGAGAAAATATTGATAAATTGCGAGTACAAAGCGGCAGGACAGTGTCTGCTGCGTCCACTAGTATTTAAATAACGTTTTATTACAACATAACCGATTTTATTACCATTTATAACGCCTGATATAATTCAGTATAATAGGTGATGCACAAAAGTGATATTGCTATAATCTAAACGCCAGGCGTTCAACTAAAATTGATGAAGGAATTTCATCCTTGCTTCAGTTTGTTTGTTCCTTGCGAACAAAGTTCTCATAAATTTTAATAAAGCCCCTTAGATTGGGCTAATATAAGTTTATTGAATGATTTCACCATAAACGCAAACTCATAAATTATTAACCACTTGAAAAACTAGAGCTGGGAGTCGCAGGACTTACAATACAACTCACAACGAGACACAGAAGATGCACCCGGAAACACAGCGCTGACACCAACAAAACACTCGACGCATTTCGCCACTACACGTGGCATCCTCAGGAGATGTTGTCGCTTCGACAGACTACAAGCGACATAATTTTTGACTTGTTTGCCAAGTCAAATGGGATTCGTCGATTGACCTCTTCCTCGAAGTTGGACCTAGTTGTCTTATACAAACGGACTCATCAATATTTGAATTGAGCGTTGCCAAATTCAGATAAGTAAGTAGGTTTAAATAGACGTTAAACCTAACACCGAAGCAATAACACAACAATCCAAAAGGATCGGGTGTCATAAAAATGAAAAGGACAATTTCCAGAAGCCTCCATCGGCGTTTTCTTGAGCTTTATTTCAGTTGTAATCTAATAAAGTTGGATAAAAATCCACCAAAAGTGGTTAATACCCTTTTATCTGGCTCCCACGCGCGTCGCCTCGGCTTTTAAGAAGCGATTAGATTTCAGTCTGAAAACTAGGGCTGCGCATCGGTGAATCGAAATTTTATCGATGAAATTGTAAAATTTTATCGATGACTTTATCTGTAATGTAAACAAAGCCTACCTAGCATCTTTTGCGTAAGCAACTACGTGTTCCAATTAACCAAAGGTCGCGGGCTCGATCCCCGCACTGAGTCCACTTACCACGGAGTCAGATCAATGTATGTGATGTTGTTGTATAGAATTTAAAAAAACATGAGGCAACATTCGTATATTGAATGTACAAATCGACGACCACTGTGGTGTAATGGTCAAGAAGTTGACTTAACCACGAGGTCGCGGGTTCGGTCCCACTGTACAAACATTTGCGTGGAAGAACATGTCTGTTTGTACTGGTCTGGGTGTTTATATAGTATTTATTTAAGTGTATTTGTAATACCACTGTTGATTCTGATATCTGTAACACAAGTGCTTAAGCCACTTACCACGGAGTCGGGTCAATGTGTGTGGTGTTGTTATTATTTTATTTATTTATTTTTAAATTAAGTTTTTTCCTTTTAATATTGTCTGTACGACACGAAGACGCCGGTGCAGGTTACCCAAATACCAATTGTAACCACTTTTAGCACGACACATCACACACATAATATTGCACATGAAATCATAAAATTTACCACGAAAAACATCAGTAAACTACACAGAAGTGTAGATATGTAATTTGCAAAAAAGGCGTAAGTACGCATTAGAACAAGAATCAGGGGATCAAAAATGCAGAATGTACATGCACAGGTGGATAGATAATATGTAGATAACTTGAAAATATCTATCGATAGTTAAATTGTCGATATCCGCACATCACTACTTTAAACACAAAGTGCCTATTCCCGACGAGTCGTTAACAGAATGCTTTAATAAAATCGTTAAAATTAATATATCTCGTTTAACGATGAATTTCGAATCTTACTCAGTGTTAATAACATTTAAAATAAACGATGAAGCTTTGCAGTAATAGTTTTAAAATATATTTTTTTGTAATTAAAAAAGGTAAAGGATCTTTGACTTTTTTGACAGATGTTATCCGCTATGGACTAGGGATGGATCAACATCCATCCCAACGCCAACGCAAATCAGTACAAAAATGGATCGATTTAAAATCAAAAAAGCAAATTAAAAAAAAGTTTCTGGATTTTTTTTTCAAAATCACGAAAAAAACATTGAAAATTCATACATCCATTTTATAATTATGGTTCGTAGTCTTATCATGGTTTCATAACAGAACCTATTTCTTTACCTACTTGTACCCAAAATGCAAAAGGCTAATGAAAACTAGTACTTTGGACGGGATTGGAATAGCTAGCTAGAGAAAAAATTAAGTAAAAGACGGAGCGTAGTTGACATGACAGACAAATTTTATTACAGGATAAGGACACAAGCGACATCTACAAAGATAAAGCTGAAAAAGAGGATTATTTTGCTTTAAATTTCCACTAAACGACGCCAGCGCAGGAAACCAAAATACATCCAACTGTAATCACCCGAAAAAGCTAGAACTGGAAGTCGCAGGACTTACAATATCTACAACTCACAACGTGACACAGAAGATGCACCTGGAATCACAACACTGACACCAACAAACACTCGACGCGTTTCGCCACTACACGTGGCATCCTCAGGAGATGTTTTCGCTTCGACAGACTGCGAGCGACTCGCTCGTAGCCTGTCTGTATCGTCTGTAGCGTCGTTTAGTGGAAATTTAAAGCGAAATAATCCTCTTTTTCGGCTTTAGTCATGGATTTCCGCAAAGTAACGCCTGATTCCATCAACTATATCTACAAAGATTTTTAGCTTGCGTTCTGTTACAAACAATTAAGGGGCTGCGTTCATGTTTCAACAAAGGCCTTAAAAAATAAAATTAAAAATTGAGACCACTGTGTTTTATCACACACTGCAAGTTAACGCATATAAAAATCCCCCCTGACATGAGCCTGGAAGCGACTGCTGATGAGCTTCAACGGCTGGACGGGTTTTTGACCAGCCAAATTTAATTATCTTACTCGTATAAATAAATTAAAAAACACTGAAATCGGTCCTTCCGTTCGCCAGGTATTAATAGTCCTCCTGGTCGATTTCGACCACGGCGGCCAATCTAAACAGAGATCAGCCAACTACACAGGAGATATTATAGTGCACAAGTGTGAGCGCAATTCACAAGTGCACTCACTGTTCCATCACTCTCAAAGTTCGGTGAGACGGCAATCCGACATGACCGGAGGGAGATCAGGCGCAGGTCCAACGGCTTAACGCGCTTTCCGCGGCACGGGGGTGTTACACCGCCAACTTCCCGACTCAGAGCTGTTTTTGAAAAGTTCATATTTTACCACATTATACCAGTTAAATATTTATAATAAATAATAGTTATAATAAACCACAGACTGACTGACACACACAAACCGAAAAGTGGTCAAACTTTTAACACCTCTTTTTCGTCTGAGGTTAAAAAGAGCTCTCGGGTGATTCGCACTGCGGTCCAAAACATTCTTGGTGCGACGAAACTAATAAAAACCTTTAATTTCCTCAACAGTGGTCATTTGTTTTCTTTTTTTTCCATTTCTCGCTGTTTTTCGCCTCCCGTCAGCTGTCTGAGCATTAGCCGGCTCATTGGTCCGTTAAGATAGCGTCCATCTACTGAGATGGACATAAATTAAGGCTTTGCCTTGTAGTCAGAGAACCTAGCCTCTAAATCGACGTCCTTAGATTCGGATATAGCGATCTCAGTCACTCTTCCTAGCTTGTCCGTGCAAGCGAACATATGGAAGAATAGTCAGTACGGTCTCAGATCTGGAAGATCGTTTGGTCATTTGTGTTTGACTTAAATTAGTTTACTGTTGTATACTAACAAGTTTATGCACAGTGAAATAAATGAATCGCTAAAGGAAAATGTTAGATTATATAAAAATAAGAATACACCTAGCTCCATCTAGTATGTACTATGTATGTATGTATATTTTGTCTATGGTTCAATAAATCTACTTTCACTTTTGTGCAAGTCAACTCCGTTAACACGTCGTTTTATTAATAGGTTATGGACCCAGATTTATGGCTCTTAGTTTCATTAGCTAAAATATCGCGAAAGTTAAAAGTTATCCAGTAATTAGTGTTATAATAATTCGCAGTAGGATATTTAGTGTAGCTAGCGTAGGCAATCATTTCATTTGCGAGAAGCAAAAAATATGGCGGCAAATTACATCGTCAATGTGCCTAAATTACGAGGAAGAGAAAATTATAGCGAATGGGTATTTGCAGCGGAAAACTTCTTGATCCTAGAAGGAATGATGAAATGCATTAAACCAGAGGAAGATGCAAGATTGTTTGCCGAGGATGATGCAAAAACAAAAGCGAAGCTAATTCTCACGATTGACTCGTCATTATATGTGCACATTAGAAATGTTTCTACTACAAAGGAGTTGTGGGAGAAGCTGAAGGCCTTATTTGACGATTCCGGATTTGCAAGAAGAATAACCTTACTACGAAATCTGATTTCTATAAGGCTCGAAAATTGTTTATCCATGATTGCTTATGTGACACAAATTATAGAAACAGGGCAAAAGTTGTGCAATACAGGATTTCAGTTAAATGACGAATGGATTGGTTCTTTGCTGTTGGCAGGGCTACCTGAAAAATATGCCCCCATGATAATGGCCATAGAACATTCGGGAATCCAAATAACAACGGACGCCATTAAAAGTAAGTTACTTGACATGGAATCAGAAAACGAAATGAATAATGAAACGAATGGCGCTTTGGTCATTTGTCATAGAGGTGGGCAACACTCATCGACGGCCAGAAAGTCTATGGTTAGTAAAAATCATGGAGGCCAACATGGCGGCACAGTGTCAACAAAGGCGAAGAAAGAAATTAGATGTTATCGATGCAAACAAATAGGTCATTATAAATCACAATGCTCGGCTGAAGTATCGAATAATAAAGGCAACGAACCTAAACAAACAAATGTGTTCAGTGCCGTCTTTCTAAGCGGAAATTTCAACAACCAAGATTGGTATGTCGATTCTGGAGCCAGTGTGCATTTAACGCCAAATAAACAATGGCTCACAAATATTTCAAATGAAAAGAAAGGTCAGACCATTACAATTGCTGACAAAACACAAGTGCCGATTGAGTGTTCGGGCGATATAAAATTATCTACCGAGGCTAATGGCTGCAATTTTGACGTGGACGTAAAGGATGTGTTTTGTGTACCGAAATTGACAACTAACTTACTATCAGTTAGTCAATTAATTCACAGAGGGAATAAAGTTGTGTTTACTACAAACGCCTGTGAAATATATAACCGGGAAGGTACACTGGTGGCTTACGCATTGTTAAAAAGTGGAGTTTATAAGCTGCAACTTCAAGAAAACATGTTTGCAGCACCAGTCATATCGGGTGAGCTCTGGCATCGCAGGTTGGGACATGTAAACAGTGAATGTCTGAATAAAATGCAGAATACAGTTGATGGATTAACCTTGAAAGAGAAAGTTGATATCACAAAATCTAACTGTGCCGTTTGCTGTGAAGGCAAACAGACTAGATTACCTTTTACTCATGTAAGTGAGAGAAGTACAGAGGTGTTGAATATTATTCACACAGATATCTGTGGTCCCATGGAGTGCAATTCTATTGGAGGTTATAAGTACTTCATTCTATTTGTTGATGATTATAGTAGAATGACAGCCATCTATTTTTTGAAAAACAAGAACGAAGCCTTAAAAAGCTTCATAGAATACAAAGCGTTAGTTGAAAATCAAACAAATAAGAAGATAAAAATTATAAGAAGTGACAACGGAAGAGAATTCTGTAATGCTGAGTTTAATTCTTATTTAAAGAAAACTGGAATTGTTCATCAAACGACATGTCCATATACTCCTGAACAAAATGGACTAAGTGAACGAATGAACAGAACTTTAGTCGAGAAAGCAAGGTGCATGCTTTTTGATGCACAGTTAAGCAAGAAGTTCTGGGCTGAAGCTACAAACACGGCAGTATATTTACAAAATCGCACAGGTTTGTCAGTATTACAAGGAAAAACACCTTATGAGCTGTGGCATGGTGTGAAGCCAGACATAGGTCATCTGAGAGTTTTCGGCAGTACAGTAATGACACACATAGCTAAAGAAAAAAGACAAAAGTGGGACAAAAAGGCCCAAAAAGGTATTCTAGTTGGCTATGCTGATGCAAGTAAAGGCTACAGAGTGTATGATCCAGTTAAGAATATGATAATAACCAGCCGTGATGTAATAGTTGTTGAGAAAGAAAACACTACTATAGCAGCAGTAGAACAGAAGATAGTAAATGACACAAGTAAAGGTACAGACCAGACATCTTCAGTGGGGGATATGAAAGAAAGTTTGTCTGATACTCTAACATCCCAAGAAGAGTCTGCAAATGATTCTGATTCTGAATATATACCCAGTGAGTATGAAGATGTAGAAGAAAGTTTAGCGGAAACTATAACCACCACTAAGGAAGCTAGAAACCGAAAACAACCTGATAGATATGGTTTCAGTAGCCAACAAAATGTCTGTCTTCAAGAAGCTGGAGTTTTAACTGTGCAGGAAGCTCTGACTGGACATGAGAAAGAATATTGGCAAAAAGCAGTAAAAGAAGAACTTCAATGTTTTGAGGAGAATCAAGCTTGGGAGTTGGTTGAAGCTCCAAATAATAGTGATTGTGTGGTTCAATGTAAATGGGTGTTAAAGAAAAAGTGTGATGTGGATGGTAAAGTTTTGTATCGTGCTCGTCTAGTGGCAAAAGGTTTCACTCAGAGACATGGTGTGGACTACAATGAAACATTTTCTCCAGTAGTTAGATATTCTACATTAAGATTATTGTTTGCCTTGACTGTAAAATTAGATTTTAAAACAACACACTTAGATGTAAAGACAGCCTTTTTAAACGGACATCTTGAGGAAGATATCTTTATGCAAAAGCCAGACTGTTTTGATGATTTAAATGATGGTAAAGTCTTAAAGTTAAAAAAGGCCATTTACGGGCTTAAGCAATCTTCAAGAATGTGGTATAAAAAGGTTGAAGACTGTTTATGTAACATTGGTTATATAAAATCAAAATATGAACCTTGTTTGTTTATTAAGAGAACCAAGGTATATATAACTGTAATTGCTCTGTATGTCGATGACTTTTTCATATTTAGCAATGATTGTAATGAAGTAATAAAGTTAAAAAGGTCTTTAGGAGACAATTTCAAAATTAAAGACCTAGGACCTATAAGACAATGTTTGGGTATGCGAGTTGTTTGCAATAAAAATTGTGTAACATTAGACCAAGAGAGTTATATAGACCAGTTGTTGGGTAAATTTAATATGTTGGATTGTCACACTTCAAATACACCAATGGAATGTAAATTGAACCTTAGTACAGGCAACAAATGTGATGTTAGCATACCATACCAGCGCCTGATAGGTAGCTTAATGTATCTGTCTGTCTTAACTCGTCCAGACATATCATTCTCAGTTAGTTACATGAGCCAATTCAATAATTGTTTTACTAAAGAACATTGGCGTCATGCAAAAAGAATTTTGAAATATTTAAAGAAAACAAAACATTATGCTTTAAAATATGACTCAAAACTTAATTCTGAAATTATTGGTTATGTTGATGCTGATTGGGGCAGTGATGTCATCAGTAGAAGGTCATATACAGGTTTTGTGTTTGAATTATCAGGTGCTGCAATATCTTGGGAAAGTAGGAAACAGAAGGTTGTTGCACTCTCTAGTACGGAGGCAGAGTATATAGGTATCTCAGAATGCTGTAAAGAAGCTATTTATTTGCAAAACTTGCAATGTGAAATAACTGCCAGTTCATATACTATTACCCTGTACAATGATAACCAGAGTGCGCAAAAATTACTGTTGAATCCTGTTTTTCATAATAAGTCTAAGCATATAGATATAAGGTTTCATTTTTGTAAAGAGATTATTGCTCAAAATCTGGTAAATGTTCAGTATCTATGTACAGCTTATATGCCAGCTGATTTACTCACTAAAAGTTTAAATCCAATTAAGCATAAGGCTTTTATGAATGCTGTTGGTTTGGTAGAAAAATAGGTTGCTTGTATTATTTTTATATAGTGGGGGTGTTAGATTATATAAAAATAAGAATACACCTAGCTCCATCTAGTATGTACTATGTATGTATGTATATTTTGTCTATGGTTCAATAAATCTACTTTCACTTTTGTGCAAGTCAACTCCGTTAACACGTCGTTTTATTAATAGAAAATAAACTAAAAAACCGTATTCGGTTCCGTAGTCAATTTTGGCACCGCGCTGTTTGTGTCTGTTTGTAAAAACTTTTTTAAGTTTATACTGTTCTTTTGGAAAAAAGTATATATTTTTATATTATTTATAAATTCGAAAGTATTCTTCACCGGATACCCGAAAAAATTTTAAATAAGAGTTTCCGCGCCTGTTTCTTTACGTGAGAGATTTGAAGTTTATAGGTCCAAGACTTTAGAAATTACAGAGGGGGAACCGTGTAAACGACTTTGGCGGGCTATAACTCGCAAATGGTAAAGCTGATTTAAAAGTGTTGTATCGAAACCCTATCTTATTGTCATGTCATAGCGGTGAACTCAAAAAAATTATTCTCCCCCCCCCCCCTTTACATGCATAGGGAGGTACCCTTAAAAGGGGGTAATTTTAATTTTTCGTTTTTTATAAAATGAGATCTATATATGAAGTATCCTCGAACCAAGTAACATGCAAATCAGTCCATAAACGTAGAAGATATTCAGTGCTGTGACAGATTAAGACGGACTGAACGATCATAAGGGTTCTTTGTCCCGGACGGAACCCTAAAAAGATTGTTGGTTTGTTTCATTTGAATAGGCTCCGAAACAACAGGACCGATTGAAAAAAAAACTTATACCATATCGTTACTCTTCTTAGATATAAACATATATCTCGGGTACACTACACTACGTTCGATACATCAGCATAATAATGGGAGATAGATATATAGTTTAACACTTTATTGTACAACACGAAACAAAAATAACAGACAAGTTTAACAAAGAAAGATGTACAATTTAGGCGGTCTTATCGCTTGTAGCGCTCTCTTCCAGATAACCTTCGGTTAAAGGAATATTAAGGAAAGGGGAATTATAGCATAATTAATTCGTACAAAATTTACGAATTAATTCACAATTTTTACGAAACAACTAATATTTAATAAGATATATGACTAAACTTACTACAAATTTTACTTTTTAGAAACAACAAATGTTTTGATATGTGTATACGACAAAACTTTAATACATCTAATTAAACTCAACATACAACATATGCTGCCACGTAAATCCCTTACACAACACTAAACCCACAACTCGATAGTAAACACATCTTTTTAACAACCGACGAAAAAGAGGAGTGTTATAAGTTTGACATCTGTGTTTATGGTTTTTGTGTCCGTCCGTGGCTTCATAGATAGACTGATTTCAAAGCGGTTTTATTTTATTCGAAAAATAAATTTCTACCTCTTATTCACAGACATAAACTGTTTCTTCAGTTCATTCATTTCATCCAATAAATTATTTTGCTAGTGTTGAACACTTATCAAATCTGAAACCCAACAAGATATCGATGCAAATGACATGGATGCTTCGTTAATTACAAACTGATTACGCTTGCGGCGATACGGATAACCTTTGACGTCTATTCGATAGAAGTGATTAGATTTTGCTTCGATATCACACTAAAGCATAGCTGAAATAGAGTGAGCAGGCTTGGTGCGCGAGTTCTTAATAAAAAAGTAATAGTCATCTCCTGGCCGATTTCGACCACGGCGGCCAATCTCAACAGAGATCAGCCGACTACGCAGGAGATATTATAGTGCACAAATGTGAGCGCAATACACAGGTGCACTTATGGTTCCATCACTCTCAAAGTTCGGTGAGACGGCAATCCGACATGACCGGAGAGAGGTCAGGCGCAGGACCAACGGCTTAGCGTGCTTTCCGAGGCACGGGGGTGTAATTCATGACAGAAAATCTCAGAACCAATTTTTGGCTCGACCTGGGATTCGAACCCAGGACCTCTCGGATGTAAGGCAGAAACTTTGCCACTACGCCGCTTCTGCATTGATTGGCCCAATTTTCCAATTCGTTAAAATTTCTGATCGGTCAAATTTTTACTGACAACTAGTGGTCTCAGATTATGGTACTTGTCAGAACAGTTGGCTACTCTCTGATGCTACTGTTTACAACGTTAAGTGTTCAGAAACTATTGATGAGATTTCTAATACCGCTGAATTAATGGCGTTCGCGTCGGCTTACGCGTGGATTTAGTTATTATTAATATGAAGCTGCACGAGGGTTTGGTAAAATCAATCCAACATGGTTGAACATGAAAGTCGCTGTCAAAAAACAAAAACCTTACACGTGCTTGTTAAAAAGGCTTTATTTGAAAAGTCACAATAAATTTAAACTATTTTCTACGCATATATTTAGATTTTATAGTCCGATTAATTGACGGCCAAAAAGGGGGGGTATTTTTTTGCTATCTAGCGGACCTTGGTCCCCGACCACAGCACCCGGTCGGTAGGAAGCGTTTCCCTTTATTTATTTATTTTATTTTATTTATTTATAGCTACAATAGGCCCATATTATAAATACCTTACAGACTAACATACATACAAATATAACTTATAAAAATAAAACAAAACAATACACTATTTAGTCGGCGTAGTGTTACGCAACTTGGTGTCGGGTATCCGTCCACGAAATCGACGATACACAACACCCTTCGGCCAAAATTCTTCCTTCGTTAAGGTCGACAGCTGTTCGGTGGGAACCTTTATCACGTACGAATTGAAATTTGTATTATGACGAGACTCCAACCGTTTGACCCTCAGGGTGCATTTGGTCTTCACGCGGATGTACTCTAAGATATCCTTCCTTCCTTCTTTTAGCTTCCTAACTCTAAATCTGTTGCGCCAAATTTACAAGATTCCATTTTCTTTGCAGAGGGCAAGACGCTAGCGACCTCATACGAGTGCAAGTTCATCGAGACCTCCGTGGGCATCAACCACAACGTGGACGAGCTGCTGGTGGGACTCCTCACGCAGATCCGGCTCAAGCAGCAGCACGCCCAGAGGGCCAGGTGATGCGCTCTCTCTCTCTCTCTCTCTTCCTCTCACTCCCCCTGCACACGGCGCTAGCCACTCATTATAGCTAACACTCCCTCTCAGGCTGGCCGGGGCGGGCACTCTCTCTATCTCTCTGGTGCTAGGTGAAGCTCGTGCAGTTTATCGAGACCTCCGTGGGCATCAACCACAATGTTGACAAGCTGCCGATGGGGCTCAAGCAGCAGCACGCCCAGAGGGTTAGATGAGGCTCTTTCCCTCTGAGTTGGATATATATCTCTCACTCGCTCTCTCTCATTTTCCGTTTCTTTCGCACTCTGTATCTCTCCCTCTATCGCTTCCTCTCCCTCTTGTACAATCTAGAGTGGACACTCCGTCACTATCCGGGTGGATAAGTAACTCTCTCTCTTTGATTATAATCAACTTAACTTTCCTCGGTGCTATTATTGTAACTCTTTTTTCAATGACTATTTTGCTGTCCGGAATCAAATAAATAGCCGTGAACAGTGATTTCTTTCTTTCTTTTGTCTAAATTACAACTTACATCTACAAAATGTATGGGTATAACATTCTTCCACCAGATTTTCACGTGAAGCCATAACAATAAACAAACCTCAATGATACTTAGATGAGGCAACCCGAAATTCTATTGAATTCCAATCTATGCCTCCACTAGGCTAGTGATGCGTAGTAATCGGTCGATAAGAATTAAATATATCGATAAAGTTTATAGGATATTATCTTAGATGTACCCGTAGCTGTATCCTTTTTAGTAAGTGCCAACTCGTAAAGTTGATGATAGCTGAATTAAAACTAACTTTCCAGTTAAAAAACTGCCGACATATGCCAGGAAGCTCGATCTATCCATTCCCGAGGTACGATGCCACAGACACACACACACACACACGCACACACACACACAAACAGAAAAGGGGTCAAACTTATAACAAGTTGTCTGAAAGATATTTATTTCTTCGGTTTACGTCAACAGTAAACATTGAAATGAGACACTTTTTACGAATTATTTCGCGATTTATTTACATTTAAATTTAACCTGAAAAGGATCCTGAAACCTGAAACCCGAAACGTCAGGTTAAAATCAAATGTAAATAAATCGCGAAATAATCCGTAAAAATTGTCTTATTTCAATGTCTGAAAGAGATAAATAGCACATTTTTCTCTGTTAAACCTACTCCTGTTAAACCTTCTATGTGAAACCTGTCTGTTATTTTGTATATGTGGTGTGCAGAAAAGGTTTATTTTATTTCTTTATTTTAGTCTTTAGTTGGGACAAAAAACAACTAAATTGATGGCTTATTTAAACAATTAGCATCATCCCTTCTCATAAAAACTTATCTATTCAGTACAAACGGAAGTCGATTGCTATTTTGTCGTCGATTGTTCATAATATATAATACATAGGTGTATTACTTTGTCTAAGGCGCCATATGACTTATGAGATTTAATTTTACACCGAAAATCAACTGGTTTTTTTTTAAATTCTTTCGATAAAGATGAAAGCAAGCCAATGCACATCACTTCTTCTCTAACACTCGAATCCTCGAGTATCTGCCGCTCGGGATAAGATAAAAATCCAAAAAATATATATTTGCTGTCACGATCCGCCGGGAGGGCCCTCTCCCTTAGCCCTCTCAGCAGTCAGCAGTGGCTAGATACTCCAGGCACGATGCAAGTTGACGTGTTCAGAAATAATATCTGTTAATTTGTACTAAACAATTATCAACGACGACAGCTTTGGTCTAGTGGTCTGAGGTCCAGACTACAAAACAGGCTGTCGCGGGTTCGAATCCTGCTAGGGGCAAATGTTTGTGTGATGAGCATGAGCATTTTTCCTGAGTCGTGGGTGTTTATACATGTATTTAAGTATTTCTATCCCTTATCCTAGCCACCATAGCACAAGCTAACGCTTAGTTTGGGGCTAGGTAATTGGTGTGTTCGTTGAAACAATTTATTTTTATTTATAACTAGCTGTGCCCGCGACTTCGTACGCGTGGAATAGTTTTTTTTTTAAGTTTATTTTTCAAATGTATATACCACAATTTATTTGCACTATTCTGCCAAACTATTTTGGGCATAGACATATACTGTCGCAGACATTTTTTTTAAGGTCATTTTAAGAGGAATAATTCTTTCATATATATTTTGGTATCTAAAACCGTTTTATTTCTATCCTTCTTTACCTTCCAAGTAATTTTAAGTCAAATAAAAAAAAGTCCCATTAAAATCGGTTTAGTAGATTCTGAGATTCAATTTCCTGCTTGCCCCCTAAGTTCATCGGCGTGATTATTTATATCCCAGTTTACTCTCCAGGTGATACTGAGTCAAATAAAAAAAGTCCCGTCAGATCGGTCCAGTAGATTCTGAGATTAGCCCGGACAAACAGACAGACAGACAGACAGACAGACAAAATTTTTAAAAATTGTTGTTTTGGCTTCTATTACGGTAATTAAGACCCCCTTTAACAATTTTTCATAAAAATCTTCAATGTACAGAAATCGATCTTTTACAGTCTTATTATATGTATAGATAAGTATTGAATATAATTGAAAACTGCAACTGAAAGATCTGTCTATTCTATTTGTCAAACAAAACCTCAAACATTTCACTCAGGCCAAAGATTTATATGCACGCTGTACTAGAAATTGCAACCGGCTGGTTCTTGATTTCATACCAAAAAGTGCGCGGATCCAAAAAAACTGCTTTTGTATGTGTGTAGTAATATTTAATAAGATTCCAAATATATTAAAGATAAACCACTTAGTCAGTTTAAAAAAAGTTTATACGAATGGCTGGTAGACCATGCATTTTATACATTTCAAGAGTTTTTGAATAGCTAGGATTATAGATACAGGATTATTATATATATTTTGAACAACAAATTAGTTTAAGTTGACTTGACATTGCTGGATTTAATAGAATAGGTATTGACATTGACATTATTGTAAAATCATACTCATTTTATTATAGATTGAATTTAATATAATCTAATATATAAAACTCTCGTGTCACAGTTTTCGTTGCCATACTCCTCCGAAACGGCTTGACCGATTCTCATGAAATTTTGTGAGCATATTGAGTAGGTCTGAGAATAGGCCAACATCTATTTTTCATACCTCTAAGTGATAAAAAAAAAATTAAATGGCAAAACAACGGTTGCCGGGTCAGCTAGTATAATATAATAATTAATGTTTGTATGCTATTTTTAATAGTAAAATATGACAAACAATATTACAATTAAGATCTTCAGTGTAACCCTATTGATGAGCAAATAAATATTCATTCATTCAGCCATATAAAGTATACGTATTTACGTGTGCATTTGTTCCTAGCGTTGTTAATAACAATTTATTTACTGGATTATATTTGGACTCGGCTTAAACAGCAAAAAATTCATTTGTACTAAGGTTGAAAACATTTTAAAAAACCGGTCAAGTACGAGTTGGACTTGCGCACCGAGGGTTCCGTACAAACCTGTAGATAAGGAGTAGTAACTTTGAAATTTTCAAAATTGTCAAAAAAAATTTTTCAATTTTTTTTTAATATGATGCAACTGAAAATTTACGGTTTTCGTAATTTTTCCTACATCTGTACTATAAGACGTGACTTCGTACTAAATTTCAAGATTCTATGTTTACGGGAAGTACCCTGTAGGTTTTGATTCCCGTGCGAGTTTCGATAATTTGCGGCCTAAATGGCTGTATCTTTTGATTGCGTTGGCTTACAAGGTTGATTTTTCTACAGCTTCCAGGGACAGTTGACCTAAGTATCATATAGAAATTTCAGTTTTATACCTCCGTGTGTTCCTGAGAAAAACGGACGGACGGACGGACGGACGGACAACAAAGTGATCTTATAAGGGTTCCGTTTTTTTCTTTTGAGGTACGGAACCCTAAACAGCAGATTTCTCATAAACTTTGCCTTTTAAAACAACTTCTTTATAACTGTGTTTCATGGCTCGGGGTAAAACATACCTACTTAAAAATAAAAAAGGCCCTTTTAAGCCATTTAAAAGCTTCGTTGCTGTCCTAAATATTATCAACTAGTGGACCCGGCAGACGCTGTCTTGCCCGTTTAAACCTTCCCTGGACTTCCTCAAACATTTTAAGGCTAAAATTATTAAAATCGGTTCAGCCGTTCTCGAGTTTTAGCGAGACTAACGAACAGAAATTCCACAAATATTTCGAGACCAAAATTATTCAAATCGGTGTAGCATTTCTCGAGTTGTTGCGAGACTTGTAAAGAGAGATTATCCTAAAATAATACTTACTTTATCATATAACATTATGGTAGTGCCCTGTAAATCGTCCTAGCCAGGTGTACACAATGAAAAGCCCTCAACACGCAACGTAGTATTTACTAAAGAGTACATAACTCCAATCGGAATCTCCGAAAGGGTGCTCAAACATCGTGGATTGGTACAGAATTTATCGTTGTTCAACAAAATCGTTTTCTGAGCATAAGAGTCCTTCAATTTCGTTCGCAATCAAATAAATCTTTTCTGTGAGTTGTCTAGTCTCTGTTAAGCTCTCGATAAATCATTTTTCGTTCATACCTTTACATTTATATATCTTTCAAAACCCTTAAAAGAATAAAGATATTAAGAGACATAAAGAAATAACGATTTCTTCTATATATTTAATATAGAAGAAACTATTGCCTCGTTGGTGTAGTGGCTAAGTTTCTGCCTTACATCCGAGACGTCCTGGTTTCGAATTCGAGTCGAGCCAAAATTGTTTCTGATATTTTCTGTCATGAATTTCTCAAAAACAGCTCGGAGTCGGGAAGTTGGCGGACACCCTCGTGCCTCGGAAAGCACGTTAAGCCGTTGGTCCTGCGCCTGATCTCTCTCCGGTCATGTCGGATTGCCGTCTCACCAAACTTTAAGAGTGACGGAACTGTGAGTGCACCTGTGTATTGCGCTCACACTCGTGCACTATAATATCTCCTGCGTAGTTGGCTGATCTCTGTTGAGATTGGCCGCCGTGTTCGAAATCGGCCTGGAGGACTATTATAAAAGAAATCGTTATTTCTTTAAGTTGTGATTGAGGGGAAGACGTAGTCACGGAAGGACGTATTTGAAGTCAAGCACTTCTTGGATGATATATCCTAGATGCAGTGTTTGCCCTTGACGTGCGGTCGTATGTACCTGTGTAATCAATTCACTGAAATACATCACATGACTGAAATCGCTGTGCGTCTCATGTTTTTATAAAATAAGGAAACCTGTTTTGGCTTTGTTATTTATAAGTACTTACTCTGAATATGTTTTACTGCAATACGCTGTTCGTTTCTGAAAAAACTTGATAGCAAGTATGGTGTGGTTAAGATGTGTTCACTACTTTCAAACATACCTGAAGTACAAAGATTACAGGTTTAATGCTTTTAAGGGTGCCTAGCCTCCGGCGCGGAAAGAGGCCGCGGAGCGGAGAAACGAAGATCTCCGCTCCTCTTCAGTGGACAGGGAATTGTTTTAAAATTGATACAAAACCAGTAAGCTGAGTGGGGTAGCGGAGCGGGGAAAAATACAGCCAGAAACTCCGCTCCCTCCGCTCCGCTATACACAGTACGCAACTGCGCTCCGCTATACACAATACGCAACTCCGCTCCGCTATACCACGGTTCTCCGCGCCGGTGGATAGGCACCCTAAGTTGTCGCAGTTTCATGGGCTAGGTTACTTCAGTTTATCTTACCTTACCTCCTTCTCCCTCCTCTATCTTACTAACCTCAACTCCTTTCAACCTTGAATGGCAATCATCATTTTTAGAACTTAAAACTTGACGACAGGTCGGACTTCTAAAACCAAGGGTCGCGGGTTCGATCACCGCACAGTACAAGCATAAGTGTGCATGAAAATGAGTGTTTGTACTGGTCTGGGTGTTTTCCATGTAGGTATAATATGTATTAATTAAATTAAATGTAAAAATTAATTAAATTATGTTTATCCGTTGTCTAGTACCCATAACACAAGCTCGTAGCTTAATTTGGGACTAGAGAATTGGTGTGAGTGATTGTTGGGAAATTAAAACTGGGTTCCCAAAATACAGGCGTAGCTTAGCCTAGTTTGGGAGCTCCTGGTAATTAGATTCCCGCCAACGGTTTCGCCCGTGTCGATTTTGATTCTCAAATATTTTTAAGTAGATAATTATAACACATGTAATGAGTGGCATAAATAAAAAACCAGGCAAAACGATAAGCACACAGATTTTATTTAAATTAGGTTATAAACAACTATCAAAATACAAATTGGCAGAGTTTCGGCCTATTCAGTGGCTAAGAGGGCAAAAGTGGGCTAGACTGAGCTGTCTGGCTGTTATAAGGGCTTGATCCCTCCCAAGGGCACACGGCTGGCGGAAGTTGTAGTGGGGAGCGTCGACTGGCATGGCGGTGGCTTCCTATTGGCTGGCTTGGCTGTCATGGCTATGATTGGCTATGGTGGCTGAGGCTTGGCGTTACACACATTTAAACCTTCCTTTTCACTTCAATGACTGAAAATCGCTCACTATCCGACGACCGCTTTGATGTAATGGTCAAGAAGTTAACTATTAACCAAGAGGTCGCGGGTTCGATCCCTGCACTGTCTGTTTGTACTGGTTTGGGTGTTATATAATATTTATTTAAGTTTATTTGTCATACCACTGTTGATTCTGATATCTGTAACACTATTGCCTATAAGTTACTTACCACGGAGTCAGATCAATGTATGTGATGTTGTTGTATAATTATTTATTTGATTTATTTATCTATTAAAATAAATGCATCAAAATCCATTTACTCTTCTTTAGATCTAAGCATACATGTCATTATAGTAGATATACGGCCAGTCTCGACATCCTATCTACGGATGAAAGTAATTTCATGGAAATTCAGAAACCTCAGGCCCATTAGTATGAAACTGATAGTTTTTTTTTAAATTTCAGTCATTCGTAGATAGGATGTCGAGACGGTCACCCGTCATCTAACATCTAATCAAGTTTTTTTTTACATCGGTGGATAGTAAAAATATTTACGTTTACTGTTTTCACAGAAAACGCAGCACCTCTCGTAAGAACCGCAGCCGCGCGCGATCTCCGCTCGAGGCGGAGGATCCGCCCGCGCCGCCGCCGGCCACCGTCTCCGCCAACAGCACGCCGCGCAAGCGGACCCGCCTGTCCGCTAGTGTCAAGGTATGGCGAGTGATAGTTTGATAGAACTACAATGAGCAATTTTCATTCGCTTAAGCTATGTTTCCTACGAAAGCGGTGCTGTCATATGACAGTAAAACAATAAATATGATCCATGCCAAACATGACATTTCGAAATATATTCTGATGTTTTCTTATATGAAAGAAATAATATATTTTGGTGTTTTATTTAAATTATTTTTCCCTTCATCATCATCATCATCATTATCAGCCAAGGGACGTCCACTGCTGAACATAGGCCTTCCCCACAGTTTTCCACAAAGACCGATCACAAGCGGTCTGCATCCAGTGTAATCCTGCGATCTTCACAAGGTCGTCTGTCCGTCTTGTCGGTGGACGTCCTACGCTGCGCTTTTGGTCGAAGGGTCTCCAATCCAGAACTTTTCTGCCCCAACGGCCATCAGTTCTTCGCGCTATGTGCCCTGCCCATTGCCACTTGAGCTTACTGATACTCAAGGCTATGTCCGTTACCTGAGTTCTTCTACGTATCCCCTCATTTCTGATTCGATCTCGTAGAGAAATACCGAGCATAGCCCTCTCCATCGCTCGTTGTGTTATCTTGAGCTTCTTTATAAGGCCCATAGTTAGAGACCATGTTTCGGATCCGTTGTCCGATGTCATCACTGGTAACACACACTGGTTGAAGACTTTCGTCTTCAGACACTGAGGTAATTAAGACGAGAAGACACTCTTGCGCAATTTCCCGAACGCTGCCCAGCCGAGTTGGATTCGTCGATTGACCTCTTTCTCAAAGTTGGACCTACCTAATTGGATTACTTGTCCCAGGAAGACGTACTCGTAAACAACTTCGAGAATTGAGTTCCCAACAGATACTGGAGAGGGTACAACACGGGATTTTTCCCTTAGTAAGTAATAAAGGTGTTTGTGGCGCAGTGGTTGCAGCGCTTTGGTAGTGATACCAAAATTAAAGCAACCTAAGGCGCGGTCATGTTTGAGTGGGGGTCTATTTAGAAACATCTCCGTGCTTTGGAAGGCACGTTAAGCTGTTGGTCCCAGTTAATATCGATAGATATTAGTCGTTAAGCCTGGTCAGAGGCCCTCGGCGGCTTAATAACATCTGACAGTAAGGTAGGTCCCTTACCTTACAAACACCCCTCCACCACCGCACCGCACTGAGCCCGCGTAGTAGAGTATGGCTCGGACCACCTCATAGTTGAGGTGAGGCCTGTGCCCAGCAGTGGGACGTATATAGGCAAATGAGAAAACAATAAACAGTAGACACTAGAACGTTGTCTAAATAAATATCCTAACAGCCTATCATGCTTATGTCGCTTCAATACTTTTGACGACCGTTTGGTGCAGTGGTCTACATGTCGGACTTTAAAACCAACGGTCGCGGGTTCGATCCCCGCACAGTACAAGCATATGTGTGCATGAACATGTGTGTTTGTACTGGTCTGGGTGTTTTCTATGTATAATATGTATTTATTTACAAAAAAAAATGTATTTAAGTATGTTTATCCGTTGTCTAGTACCCATAACACAAGCATCGTAGCTTAATTTGGGACTAGAGAATTGGTGTGATTGTTGTGAAATATTTATTTATTATTTATTTATTAATACTAAGGTACGGATTAATTCTTTGGGGCAATAGTGCTAAGGCACACAGAGCCTTTGTTGCACAAAAAAAATGTATTCGCGCTATTTATGGAGCACCTCCCTATCATACATGTAAACCACTTTTTAAAAGCTTGCGGCTCCTCACTATGCCTAGTCTTTACATTTTTGAAGTCTGTAAATTTGTGAAAAATAATTCTGTTCTCTTCAACAAAGCATGTGAGGTATTCTTTAGAAATACAAGGAATCCTAATAGGCTTGTCTTGAACTTTGTACCGAGAACTGCACTGTACATGAAAAATTGCTCAAATATGTGTTTAAAAATATACAACAAGATACCTGAATCCATAAAAGACCTTGGACCAAGCCTGTTTAACATAAAATTATACGAATGGCCTTTAAATAAAAACTTTTACAGCATTAAAGAATTTTTGAATTGAACTATTAAGTGTTATGTTGTGCTCTAATATTTCTTGACATATTATTTTGATTTGATTTATGTCTTAATGTATTTATTCTGAATTATCTAGTAGTTAGTAGTAGTTAAAACCATATTTACATGCCATGATTATGGCGAAACATGCCGTTCTATAAATGTAATGTAAATCTGTATATGTACCGTGTTTCGAAGTAAATAAATGGAATTGAATTGAAAAAAAAAATGGCGGGGTTTCCTAAAGAGCGGGAACTGACACCGTTATTTACATAGATAACGTTCTGGTGACGTCATTAACCGCTGTGTTACGATCGTTATATGACGGCACCGCTATGCTAGGAAAACTAAGCTTGAGTATAGTAACTCATTTTTGACAGAATATTAACTTTCATATATAGGAACCTTTTGCAAAACTTAATGGTAACCTAATGGCAGAGCCACTTATTACATACATGTACATGTATTTACAGACATACACAACACGCACACACACACATACGCGCGCGCGCGCGCACACACACACACACACACACACACACGCACGCACACACACACACACACACACACACACACACACACACACTTACATATTTTTAATATAATATAATAAAACTTGTTTTATAAAAATTTATAATAAGTAAATTCTAAAAAATTAGTAATAAGTAAATTCTTAAAAAGTTACTGTTAATTAAGTTAAGATAATACACTTGTTATGTAATAACTCAAAACCTAAGTACTAGCACTAAGTCAAGAGCGAGTCACTCCGACACAAGTATACAATTACTTCCTGGAGTTGTCTCACCAAACTACTGTAAATTTACTGAGTAATAAAGAAATATTTTATTTATTTATTTACTTATTATACGTATTTTTAAATCCACCCATTGCCTTTTGAAACTGGTTGGGACTTACTGACATCATTTTATTACGAAAAATTTCGCAAAAGGTTTGTGATTGAAGCTTTGTTTAATGGTATCCATCGACTCAGCGGAAGCCCGCATAAAATTACACAAGTGCAAACAGTTGACGCGAAGCGATGAACATGAAACGCCATCTCTTCACACTTACAAGAATCAACTACTCGGTCATAAGTCTTAATTTCACTTGGCATAGGGCAACTAAGGCTACAAGGGGCACTAGACAACTATTTTTTTTTCTCAGCACCAGGTGTTGTCTCTATAATATGTTGTTTGTGTGAGAGTATTTCTTTCCCACCAGCCTGCGTCGCGGTGCTCTAGGGTCTAAAAATATGATTGTGGTACCGTTTTAAAGATCTCGGCGGGTTGACTGGGCCGAAACTCTTAACATTTGTTCGTACTTGAGCAGTTCAATAGTCCCAATTCCACGCGGGCGAAGCCGTTGGCATGAAGCTGGTATTACATCAGAATAACACATAAGCTACAATTTATACAGAACTAGCTTTTACCCGCGACTTCGTCCGCATCAGGTTTTTTTTTTAATGCGATGTTTTCTTGTAATACCAATTTTATCCAAATATAATTCATATCTTTGGTAATTTAGGAGTGAAAGCGATCAGATTTCCCGGAAAGTATTTTTTTCCATGGGAATGCGTTGTTTTCCCGCGGTCAAAAGTAATTCATGTCCTTTCTTAAACTCAAACTTTCTCCTTACTAAATTTAAATACCTTTTTTCTCATTCATAATCATTTACATATTTTAAATACATTTCATTATTTTATTACCTACCAGGTCCGCGGCCTTCTTGGGCGCGTGTGGGCGCGCGACTCCAAGTCGAAGTCGTGCGAGAACCTGCACGTGCTGTAGCGCGCGCCCGCCGAGCCCGTCGCCTGCTTCCCCTTCTTCGACTGCGCCGCCAGCTACAAGTAGACCACCAGCTCCGCTGATGAAGGCACGCCATGTAAAGAGAACGCTAACGATGCAATAGACGATGCGACTTATTGGATGTTTGGCGCAACAGATTTAGATTTAGGAAGCTAAACAGAAGCGCTTTCTACCGACCGACGTGGTATGGTCAGATAGACATTATCTTGATTTGTCTATCCATATTATTCTGGATCTAAATCTCATATACCGCGGTTTATGTGCGGTACTAGGCTAACAGCGCCATCTAGCCTATGGAGCCGTATCAGCGCTCGCTGTCGTGCTGCCGTTAGGCATGCGTTTGTGTTAGCGAACGGTAGAGTTCGGCACTGTGGTACGAAGTGGGAACAGACCATACCTATGCGAGCGAGCGGGATAGCGACTTCTCCAATGCGCAGACTCCTCTTATCTAGCGTTCTTTTTATCTGGCGTGACTCATAGTAATGTCGAGGGTTGTCCGTGGATTGCTTGATTAACCTCAACTCCTTTTGGTCTTCACTAAACAGATTTATTTTACGACTGTGCTTAGACCACCAGCTCTACAGTCTACCGAGAGAATCTGGTGTCGAGAAATAACTGTGTAGGTTAAAACCGGGATAGATGCCCCATTTTTAGAAATAGCTCTATAACTTCAATAATAAAAATGAAAACAATTCATTTATGAAACAAATTTATTCTTGGGAATTTTGCCCACAAATTTATGAAAAGTAAAAAACTTTGTCTTCGATACATTCAAAGTATAAGGGACTTTAGCGGAACTCTAAATTTTGTGACATCTATCCCATACAGGAGATATATGCCGACCTATAAAAATTGCGTTTGGGATAGATGACTTACCGGCAAAATGGACATCTATCCTCCAAAATCTATGAATTCATTTTGGCATTGCATACTGTCGCAACAAGACATACCACTGAGTCAATGAAGATAGAAATTCTTTTGGTAGATATGAAAAAAAGTAATCGAATTTATCTGCGAAACTAATCCAATTAAAAATTTGGGTCATCTGTACCACTGGGACATCTATCGCGGCTTTACCCTATTATTTAAATAACCTAAACAGCTTCAGTTTCACTTAAGCAGTCCCTTTTTTGACCACTAGGTCAAAAGATATCTATCAGTCGTTCTGAAATCGCCGAATAGAAAACACGACGTCGATAAAAAAGCGATTGTTTGTCCTCGACAATTTTTGATTCATTACGCAGTCCAGGGTTCGCTTCTCGACTTCGCTAACAGCTGCGCGTAGACCGCCAATTTTAAAGACAACGGTTAGGGCACGTTCATATATAACGTCCGTTTTACAGGATCCATTTTAACGGATCCATCGCTACTGGAGATGGTTTTCAATCAGCACATTACAGAAGTGATTCGATAAACAGATCAAGCACACTGGATCCGACATAGATTATTATTAATGTTTTTTAAATTGTTATTCTTATTTACTATTTAAATTATTATGTTTATTATTGTTATAGTTATTTTGTTTTCCTTATATAATCTAAAATGTATAATCTTGATATTTTGATAATTGTAAATTCAATACATTTTTAAAATTTGCATGCCGTTAATAACGGCTGAGTAAGCAGAACATGCTAAAAATATGTCATCTTTAGTGTACCTTATTCATAAGCAGATAAAAAATTTCATTCATTCATATACGTATTATGTTTGAGCTAGCTCATACAACTACATACGCTAATGACATAAACTTTAAGGTCAGAATCAGAATCAGAATCGATTTACTGTCTTAAAACTGTGTACAAAGTTGTTAAAAATATTACAGTATCAACAGTTTACCCATTTCGGGCATACAATAAACATTTGCATTCATAAAATACGAGTAACATAATAATCAGCCATCAAAATCCATTTATAATATGTCAATAAATTTATCAATAAATTAATGTTTTTAAAAAATGACAAATTATTAAAAATATTCGTCCAGAGTATAGAAACATTTAGAAAGCAACCAATCTTTGTGTTGCATTTTAAATTGAGGACTTTCCAGGCATTTAATGGCCAATGGTAAATGATTGAATACCTTTATTCCAGTTATCACAGTGCTCTTTTTGGCAATAACAACAGATCAGTAACAAGATAAACAAAAAATAGACATTATATGTGAACGCGCCCTAATTTTTTGACAATTAATTGCTTCGGAGCAATTTTAACTGTTTAAATATCTATTGTATCGATATTGATAGGACAATATATTTAGTTCCTTTCAAAGCAAAGAATATCAAACAAAAACTATCAACATTTAATTATTATTTAGCACTTTTTTTTCTCTTTGTTGTTTCTGTATATTTTTACTTACTTAACTTAACAACAACTAGCTGAACTTTAATTTTACAAGTAAAAAGTACAAATATTTAAGAATGTTTTGTTCATTTACATGAAGTCTGCCTTCCACGTTTGTTGCCAGAAATCGTACAAAATATTCTATTTTTACTTCAAGTTTTAATTAGCTTTTATATCTAAACTTTAGACGATATACGCAAATAAATAGCAGCAAAAATATCGATGCATTTAGCACAAAATGATATAGCAACTATTTTAAATTAAAAATAGTTTGATGCATTTTCATATGTTTAAATATAAGATATGATATCTTATTTAGCTGGGGAATCGACGGGTCGGCGAGAATAAAACTAAATATATATTAGTTGTAAACTAAATGTAAATTAGTTGTAAACAAAAAGTGTTTTTAAACACGATTGCGGTAAAACTTATGTTTTCATTTTTTTACAATGAACTTACGATTAGTTAAAAAAAACAGGCAATGCATCTAAATAGAACTTACAAAACATACCAAATAACACAAGTGTGTCAAACTTGAGTTTTGTGTTTTTTTTTTTATATAGGTTTCAAAGTCTATATTATCTATGGATGTTTTGGTCTGCGTTACCAAATAATAAACGTATTGTGTACCAACTTAGTTGTTATAAATTTAATGTCTTGTATGATAAAAAAGTGTGACAAATTGCAAAATGGTTACATTAAAATGCATGGCGATTGATATAATTACATGAACGGTATTATTACATTAGGATTGGCGTGGTTTGAAGTAGAAATCATATTTGAGAATGTATTATTATCACTTTAAATATATAAGCAAAAGGATACCTACATTGTAATAAAATATTTGTGATCCCTATGTGTCTCCTAAAACTATGGTATAAATAAGTAGACATTTCCTATACGTCGTGCGTATGTACGTTTGTAACTTTATTAATTAAAGATTATAAATTGTTTTATAATTTAATACGTATTTAGATAATATTAGCAATATATTTGTTAGCAAATTGTTTAATGTCCCTAAATGACTATGGCCAAAATATCTTTTTATGCCTGTGCCATCCCTGTACACCATGTTAACATTGAAAAACAGTTGCTTCCGATGATTATTGAAATTCATACATAAGCGAAATATCTGCCTAAATCATTAATAATAATTAATAAATATACAACAAAATCACATACACTGATCTGACTCCGTGTTAAGAAGCTTGAGCACTTGTGTTACAGATATCAGAATCAACAGTGGTATTACAAATAAACTTAAATAAATACATATAACACCCAGACCAGTGCAAACAGACATAATCATGCACACAAATGTTTGTACAGTGTGCGGATCGAACCCGCGACCTTTTGGTTAATAGTCGACTTCTTGACCTTTAGGTAATTGTAGTCGTCGAATCATTGAATTTCACAGATGTCCCATGATTAAATACAATTTCATTTCTGATGGTGCGTGGGAACGGTAGATCGGCCATGGACCTTTGATGACATTATTCAACGTGAAATGGACATGATAGTGATTGTACCTATATTCCAGTATTGTATAAAAGTATAAAAAAAAGTTTCCAAATGTTTCTATTGGTCCTAATAAAATTATCATTGTTATAAATGTTATATATGTAACCAAGTCATATCCCAAACATGTTTTAAGCACAAATGGATGTGCAGTTTCGCGATCAGACTTGTATTATCTCACAATTTTGATCCATTATGTCGAAAGTCATTGCTTATAATGAAAAAAAAGCCAATTAATTCTTCTTCAGTAAAATAAATAATATACACGTATAATAAACCAATTGGGTCCACAGCTTCAAA
The DNA here is from genome assembly GCA_963921415.1 of Pyrausta despicata. Taxonomy (NCBI): domain Eukaryota; kingdom Metazoa; phylum Arthropoda; class Insecta; order Lepidoptera; family Crambidae; genus Pyrausta; species Pyrausta despicata. The sequence goes on along the minus strand of OY992866.1, from coordinate 13,504,696 downwards.
ATTATGAGCGAAACGAATTAGATATAAATATTGAAATAATGCTACGGTTTCTTTAAATATACACTGTGGGGTGAGTACGAACATTATCGTAACGTATTCGTGTTGTCCAAACGTCAGAAATTGACAGTTTCTCCTTCCAAATTGACAAGTTAACGATAGGTTAACGCTACGAATACGTTACGATAGATGTTCGTGCTCACCCCGCTATAGAGTAGTGACGCAACTAGATAGCAAAACATCGAAAGGAGTACGTTTGATGAAAAACAGTTGAAATTAGCGATATAGCTTGAAACAGTATTATTTATTAGTGAGCAGTAAATGCTGAGTGAATATTAGGAAAGAGTATAGGTAATGTTACCTAGCAAGGATCTCGTAGAAACATATTTATAAAATATTTTTTTTTGCATTGCCGTGATCAAAGTTTTTCCTACTGACGTTATTAGCACAGGCAATAACAGTTATACATCAAGTCCGTAGCGTTCGTTGTTTTTATCACAATGTTATTAAACGATAATCGTTATTTTGATCAAATATGAAAATCTTGCTAGGTTACATAATGTGTTTATAGACTAACAGAAGAATATTAAAGATGCAGATCAGAAGTGAGCTTGATATCAAGGCAATACAGAGAAGGCAGTATTTAATATGGAACTAAACAGTCCATCCAAATATATGATTGGAAAAAAAAGACAAAATTATATCAAACAAATTGGCATTCCTTAAAAAAGGTAGACTTATTCCGATTGTTATGTATATGTTACGCTCAAAGATCGAAAACGCTCATTGAGCGGAAAAATTGCTCACAACGCGTTGTGGTAAAAGTAAAACATCCACATAGCTCTAATGAAAACGCGCACGTCGCATTGTGGCTATCAATAAAAGACCAAATAGAGAAATTCGTGTCGTGGCTTACATGTTATTAGATCTGAACGCGTTGTGGCAATGAAGAAACGCCATGACGTGTATGGAATACTATTTGATTACAACGCACAGTACTTTCCGATATGGATCCTACTAGGCCTAGGCTGGAAATGTATTGGTAGATGTCCTTAAGAAATATTTTTGAATGCAATGAATGCTCAAAACGCGTCATGGCTTTTCTTTATTGCCTCAACGCGTTGAGATGGAATAACATGTAAGCCACGACATGTAATTCGCTATTTGGTCTTTCATTGATTGCCACAACGCGTCGTGCGTGTTTTCATTAGAGCCATAACACGAATTTCGCTATGTGGATGTTTTACTGTGACCAAAACCCGTTGTGAGCTATTTTCCGCTCAAGGAGCGTTTTTAATCTTAGAGCGTAACATATATTCAAAAATTGAATCGCTTGCTAACAGTTAATATGAAATCACTTCTGTGTGTTCTTTCGAACGTGCTCAGAAATGACGAACAAAAATCAACGTCAATACAACTCACTGTGGAAATAATCCAAATGAATTGTCATTCTAACATTGGTTAACGATTTGGTTTTTTGAATCAGTACATCGGAATAGGTACGGAAATTATATCAGTTTTAGTATAATATCCCACATGGCTTCTTATTGTGTAGAATAAAATGCCTGTAGACCTAGCGTATATTCGTTCAATGGACAATTATTTCAATTTCAGTGCCTGATAATTAGATGTGGAATGAATATAATTATTTAGTCCCTCCGAAACAAAACCTGTTTGCCTTATTTTATTAGTGTCATTATTTTATATTCGAAGCGATTGGATAGACGCTAGAACATATATAAATATATTTAGTGGTAATAATATTAGCATAATTATTCTATGAATTATTAGCTTTTAAAATAGATGTTTTTTAACTTCTCTATTTGATGTTAAAATAAGATGATGATTAACATTAATTACTTTATTGTATATGTTATATTATACAGGGTGTAAAAAAAACCTTAACGAAGCCGTCAACCACGCGTTCAGTACATCAAACCAAATCGTATAAAAAAGAAATTTTGGCTGGGAAACAACTTTTATTTTTTGACATCAAAAAAAAATAATTTAATTCTAACCCGCAATGTACAGCGCGCACGCGGAAAAGTTACTGCGGGGCGTGTTGCTTTACGCCGCTGCGACGCGGTTCGGTTCGAGTGTGCGCTATTCATTGCGGAGTGTGCCATTTAGAGGCTTTTTATGAAAGAACTAGTGAAAATTTGTATCATGTTCCTTTGGAAAAAAGTTCAGTTATAACGGACAGAAGTCATTTCTGTAAAAATCTTATTTTTTTTTTCTAACTTTGACCATCAATATCTCAGTAACCGTTAACTTCCCAGGTATGGTGTAAAGGAAAAAAATGATCGTAACAATTGGTAGAATATGTGGTATTCGGCTTCGTTAAGGTTTTTTTTACACCCTGTATATATATGTTTTTACTTTTTATTTTTTTATTTTTAGATTTTGAAACGAATATTTTATTTCTATTTTCTGATTTATTTGTAATTGTTTTAGAACGTGTAACTATGTAATATCATTATAGACGATAACTTATAAAGAAGCAGGAGAGGCAGGGCAACAGCTGTTAAATAAAAAGATACTTACTGGTATTATTTCACAAACAATATATTTCACTTCAGTCACACACAAGATCCACTAAGCTATTTTTACAAAAACGTCATAGAAAAACAAAATAACTCCAAATACAAAATATATAAAAATAAAATTAAAAGTATCAAAAACAATAAAAAAGAGGTCTGTCGCCAACATACGACGCCCCGGTGCGAAGCACCATTCTAATGTGGCGACAGTGCCGCCGGCGCGCAGTAATCTAAGGTGCCCTGTTCTATAAGTAAGGGCACTACTTTACGCACCGGTCGCCTCAGTGTCCCTTTCATAGTGGCCACCTCTACCACCCGGGCACCTCCGTCCGGGCCGGTAAAAATCCTCTTGATTCTTCCTCTGGGCCAAGTTCCCCGCGGCAGGTTTTGGTCGGCTATCAGGACTGGATCACCCACTTGCACGGGCGAACAGGACAGCCCAGCTACTCTTGGGATAAGCGTCGGCAAATATTCATGCGCCCATCTGGACCAAAAAATTTCTGTTAAACGAAGTGCCTTCTTATAGTCCAGCCGGCGAGTCAGGTCAGCATCCGAGCCAGGTTGCACAGCCTCCGTTGATGGAGTTCCCAGAAGAAAGTGGAAGGGTGTTAGGGATTGCAAGGTTTCGGGGTCCACCGGTACGTGTGTCAAGGGGCGTGAGTTCACCACTGCCTCTGCTTCCATTAATAGGGTCCCAAGCACTTCCTCCTTCGGGGCTTTCTCTTTGAGAGTTGTGGCGAGGGCGGCTTTGATGGAGCGCACCAGACGCTCCCACGAGCCTCCCATGGTTGGCGCTGCCGGTGGTATGAAGGCCCATGCTATTTGCTGACCAGCTGCAAAGTCAAAGACATCATGTAGTTGGTTGGCTGCGCCGACAAACGCTGTCCCGTTGTCAGAAATGATCTTTACTGGGCAACCACGGCGCGCGATAAACCTGCGCAATGCCATAATTGCAGAGTCCGCTGACAGGCTCCCGACGATCTCTAAATGGACGGCCCGGGTAGTAAGGCACGTAAAAAGGGCGACCCAACGCTTCTCCCGTCGGCGTCCCACAGCGATATCTACTGGCCCAAAGTAATCGAGACCGGTGTAAGAAAATGGGCGCTGATGATGAGCTAGTCTTTCGCCAGGGAGATCTCCAAATTGGGGTACCGACGGAAGAAGTTTCTTAACCCTGCAAAATGTGCAACGTTTAGCGACAGACTTAACAGTAGGGCGTAAGGCAATGATATAAAATTTTCCCCGCAGAAGATTGACCACCGTCTCTATGTTGCCATGACCGAACTTTCGGTGGTAGTGGTCAATTAGAAGCTTGACAATTGAGTGTCGGCCATCCAAGACTATGGGATCAACCTCCTGCGTGGGAGCTTCCAAGACCGCTCGGATTCTACCATTGAGGTGAATCAACCCATCATCTCCTAATGATAAAACAACATTTTTGAGCTTCCCTTGCTTGCTTGGAGGGAGATGAGCTCTCAGTCTTAGAAGCTCGTTGTTAAAAGAATCTAACTGAGATTTCAGCATCAGATGCCTTTCAGCTTCCCGAATCTCTCCCGCTAACAAAGGTCGCAAATCGACAGAAGAGATCCTGGAAGAGGTTCGCAATGTTTTTGAATTTTGGGGTGTGTTTTTGCCTAAAAGAGAACGAAAACACACAGCGCAAGAATGAGCGCGAGCAGTGGCCCTGACTAAACGATCCCATCTGCTGAAGTGGCGATAATCGGCCACTACAGGAGCTTGTGAATCTGGCCGTTCTGATTGTTCATTTAGTAAAAAAGTCAGTGCATGGTCAGGTTTCAACTCCTCGAGCACAGGCGGAGGAGCCTGTGTGGGCTCACGAGGCCATTCATCTGGAGAATCAACCAAGAATTTTGGGCCCGTGAACCACCGAGACGAAGCCGAAAGTGATGATTGGCCACGTGTGGCGTCATCTGCAACATTCATTGCAGACGGAACGTAACGCCAATCACTGACATTAGTCGTTTCCAAAATTTCCCCGACCCGATGAGCGACAAACGGCTTGAAAGTACGGGCATCGCTTCGCAACCATTTAAGTACTGTTAACGAATCTGACCAATAATATATATTAGAGGCCACGATGCGATGAGCCTCTATGATATAAATTGCGAAACGAGATGCCATAAGAGCCGCCTGCAGCTCCAACCGTGGGATAGACGTGGGTTTTAATGGGGCCAAGCGTGCCTTTCCCCCTATGAGGGCTAAGTGTACTGACCCGTCTTCGTGAACAAAACGCCAGAAGGCCACACACGCGTAAGCTAGCTCACTTGCGTCAGCCAGGACGTGGAGCTGGATTTCACGAGGAGACTTAGTTCGATAACAGCGCGGAATGGTGATATTGTTCGACACGTCAGTTAAAGTTGTAAACCAAATATGCCATTTTTGTTTTGCTACGGAAGGCAGCTCCTCGTCCCAGTCTACACCCATCCGCCAAGTATCCTGGAAGAGAATGCGTCCTGCGATTACTATGGGCAGGAGAAAACCAAGAGGATCGTAAACCTGCATAAGGTGCGACAGTACCACCCTCTTAGTAAGCTTAGCCGGAAGCTGGGACGTTTTTCTAAAATTAAGTGTGTCGTCACCAACGTTCCATGCCACGCCAAGGATCTTTACTTGTGATGGAGATGAAGAGGAAGAGGGCCCGAGACCCACCTCGGAGGTATCGATTGCTCGAAATTCTGGCTTTAACAATGAAAGAGCCTCAGGTTCATTAGAGACCCATGAGTGCATCTCCAGACAGGCGGCCTGATGGACGGCTACAATATCCGCTGCTAGGTGTGCGGCCTGCTGAGGGCAGTCGACACTTCCGAGATAATCATCCATGTAATGATCTCGGATGATAGCTTCAGCTGCTTCAGGATATTTACCTTTGTGTTCTGAAGCATTTTTGTTTTTCAGAAAAATTGCGGTACACGGGCTGGAAACAGCGCCAAAAATCATTGATGACATTCTGTACTCTTCAATTGGCAAAGAGGGATCTGCACGCCAAAGGAAGCGTTGAGCGTCTTTATCGTTATCTCTAATTTTTGTCTGCGGAAACATCTCCCTAATGTCACCATTGAGGGCAATATTCCCTTCCCGAAACCGCATGAGTATGGCCAACAGAGGTTGCAAAAGATCTGGACCCGGGAGCAAAAGAGTGTTTAGACTGACTCCGGAGCATTTAGCGGCAGCGTCGTGCACTAACCTCAACTTTCTTTTTTGGGGGTGATACACTCCAAAATGAGGTAAATACCAGAGATTGCCTACCGAAGGCTTGTTGGTGCAAACCTCCGCGTAATCCTTTGCCACCATCCCGTTGATGTAATCATGGTATGCTTCAGCATAAGTCGTGTCCTTTTTAAACTTGTTCTCCAAATTGAGGAAACGAGACATGGCTAGGTTGTAGCTGTCGGGAATAGTCGTTATGTCTTCCCGCCAAAGCAGCCCTGTTTCGTATCGACCTGATGGAAGGCGCCTTGTAGTATTCTCCAATATTTTTAGCGCCCGCTCGTCATTTGCACTATGGAGATCCATCTTTTTTATACCAATCGCATCGAGGCGATAATTTTCTTTTATTAGGGATTCCAACTCTGACACTGAACTATGGAATACAGACTCTATGGGTTTACCTGGAAATTTGCCGAAGACTGTCCACCCCAAACTGGTCCGAATAGCTACAGGTTGATTGCGAGTGCCACGCCTGACCTCCTGTGGTAAGGTTAAGAACCAGTGATCAATGCCAATTATAAGCATCGGCTTGGCCTCCACGTAGCTTAACTCGGAGGCAATGTCTTTAAGATGAGGATACTTGGACAAGTCTGCAGCACGGACCGTTTGATTTGCTATGCCCAAATTCGGTATGGAGCGAACACGATCTAATAAAAACTTCTCCTTAGAGTACTTGCCTTTGACAAAAATGTCGACATAATTTACTTCAGAGTCTTTTGAGAGGCCACCAACACAGTTAACCCGAATCATGCCCTTCGGACCTTGAGCACCAACTAATTCTGCAACTGATTGGTCAATCAAGGTCACAGTAGAACCATCGTCAAGTAAAGCGTAAACTTCTACTTCTCCTCTTGGCCCCAAGACTGTGACTGGAAGTACCTTCAATAAAGGCTGTAACTTCGACTGAGAGGTTGAACAATCTGCTGCAGTGCTGTGGGCGACAGTCACAGGAATGTCTTTTGGTTCGGGAGCAGTGATCGGGGAATCACTATGAAGTAACTCGTGGTGGTACATCTTAGTTCTGCAATCTGTCTTGGAGCAATTGCCTTTACAGATTTTATAGAAATGACCACCTTTCTTAAGGCATCTACGACAAACTTTATTTTGTGTTGTCCAGCGCCATCTATCAGATACCTCGAGAGCTAAAAACTTGTCACACTTGACAATGCTATGGCCACATTTCTGACAATACTTACAAGTGTTGACAGATGGCGTCGACTTAGGGCCTGCGGCAGACAAGGAAGATTGCGCCACCTTCGGTTTGGAAAAAGAGGTGGCATAGCAAACGTCATCACAGACATTTGCTTCCTTGGGTTCGACATCCATGGTGGCATGCGTTCGAACCTTGTCTATGGGCTTGCGAAAATTATCTATGGGCTTTTGACGCATGCCGTCATCGGAAATGCCAAACTTCAAATGGACCCGTGATTGATGTGTGAGAAATGTAGAAAGCATTTCTAATTTAAATGAATGTGGATCATAATTGGCATGAGCAAAATCAACCCATTTCTCACGCAACAATGGGGTCAATTTGACCAAAACGTTGTACAACAACTCTGGAGAGGCCAGGAACTCAACAGAATCTATCATTTTCATGGTGTGGACACAATTGCGTACCACACAAGCAAGTTGGTGAAGTTCCTTGCCACCATCCAATGTTGTTGGCAACTTAGGCATGGCCTTCACTTCCGATACGATATGACGTATAAGAAGCTCCGGCTGGCCGAACTGCTCCTGTAGAGCCGCCATGATTTCGTCTGGGTCTTGTGACAGTGAAAGAAGGGAAACGACAGCATCACGAGCGGCGCCACGTAAAGCATTGTTCAGCCGACCTATATTTTCCGTCGCCGAAAATGAACCTTTTGAATTTAAATAGGATGTTCTAAAGGTTAACCAATGGGTGGGCGAGCCGAAAAATATAGGCAACTTTACCTCTGCACTTACCTTTGTGCTATTATGGGCGAGGTCACTTATGGCCTCAGCCAGCTTGAGGAGGTCGTTAGAATGTTGTGTACAGCTACAGTTTTTATTATTGTTACAATTAGTCTGCGAAAGTGTGCCTATGTGTTCGGTAGTTGGTGTTGGACGTGCCATGTAGTAAGGCGTGTGCTCGCACGCCGCGGCTAACAAGCCGGCGGCACTGGGCGAAGCAACACGCTCTGGACAGTCACGAGGAAGCGCCACGAACGCTGATGGAGCCGGTGCGTAGGTAGGCGCGTGCTCGTGTACCGTAGCTTTTAAGCCAGCGGCACTGGGCGAGGCCACGCGCACGCAACCAGCTCGCGGTGCTTCCGTCAGAAGCGGCACCGTCGCAATGAAAGGCGCGTGTTCGCGCACCGTGACTGGCGAGTCCACAGCGCTAGACGAAAACACACGCTCGCGATCGGCTGGCCGCGACGTAAGTACCATTGGGATCTTAGCCTCAACTGCATTTCTTGACTCCTGTAAACAGAGAGGTCTATTAGTTTTCTCGCTTGCTGTAGAAGCTACCCACCTGTCCACACTTAGGCTTCTTTCAGACGACTGACGGCTGCTGGCGTCTTCCAATGCAGCTAGCTCGGCCTGAAGCTCTATTTCTGCGACAGCTATCTCTCGTTCTCGCGCAACTCGTTCGCGCTCTGCATCTTTTTCTCGCGCAACTCGTTCGCGCTCTGCCTCTTTTTCTGCCATACGGCGGGCGTGTGCGGCTTTTATAGCGAGGCGCTGTGCTTGTAGTGAAGCAGAACGGTGAGAGCTACGATGGGAGCTACTATGGGACGATGAGCGACTAGGCTGCATTGCGTCTTGTTTATCTTGTGGGCCTCGTCCCTCCGATGGAGCGACCGATGAGGTTATCGGGGCGTCCGAAGTTATTGGAATTAGGCCCTCTACCTCCAAAGGAGTGATTGAATCGCCTGATTGGGCGTTAGAAGAGGCCGCTGCTGCCATGCTCCTCGTTTTTACCATAGAAAAAATTTTTTTGAATGTTAGGTTAATTTATCCGGCTCGAAGGACCAAAATATAGACGATAACTTATAAAGAAGCAGGAGAGGCAGGGCAACAGCTGTTAAATAAAAAGATACTTACTGGTATTATTTCACAAACAATATATTTCACTTCAGTCACACACAAGATCCACTAAGCTATTTTTACAAAAACGTCATAGAAAAACAAAATAACTCCAAATACAAAATATATAAAAATAAAATTAAAAGTATCAAAAACAATAAAAAAGAGGTCTGTCGCCAACAATCATAATCATTTATATCTTCGAATGTCGAAGCGAATTAAGGTATATTTATTATAATCCCAGGGTCCAATATAAAACACCAATTTCACTTATCCCTTGGACTTACCTGGAATACCTAGCCCTAGGCTTTCTTATCATCAGCAGTAGAACTTAGTTTAAATAACGAAACGAAAAAAAACGTAAATATATGGGGTAATAATATGGGGTAAATATTTTCCATAAGCTAGCCGCAAGCTAAGTGACATGATTTTCAAGAAATTTCAAGCACTTGAGATAGTGAATATTATTATTCTACTTGATATAAAAATAAAAAATATATGATTTCAAATAAAAATACAAAATTAGTGAGAAATGTAGATAACAAGACAATAAATAATAGTGAGTTATGACATGATTCATTCATAGTCGTGATGCTTTGGCTTGAATTGAATCATTATAAACTTGTCAATAATATAATGACATTAAAAAAATGCAATATAACCTTTTTTAATATTCCAGAAAAAAATTGAAATATAATAATAGTACATTATGGTACAAGCACGGTAATATTATCTATACAGTATTCCATCTTCATACAAACGGACGACGCGCGAGCTATACCTACGCGCTCGGATCTTGGCATGCGCTTGGCATGCTACAGTCGCGGATTGCCGCAGTGACGAACGGACGGTGTGCTGGTATTTAATCAGTAACCGCCCAAATTTTAACTCGAAATAAGTGCTAGTAGCTATTTAAAATAACAAGTAGAATATATTGTGCTGTTTTTGGATTGCGGATTTTTTATACACTCAAATATAATAATAAAGCATTTCGTTCATTCGAGAATAATATTAGTAATACAATCAATGTGCAAATACTTTTCGGTCGCAAATTTATTAGACCGATTTGTTAAAAAGTCACATAATCATGGGTTTTAATTAAATCTATCAATCAATAAAACAACTTGCATTTTAATTGAACACTTTCTATTCAATTTATAAAGTATTTTATGTAATCATATTAATAATTTATATTGTTTCTAAGTATCTGTGCTTATGAATAAAAAGTAACAAATTTACAATCTCAAAACTAGATAGAAACTCAAAGTAGGCAGAAGATGCAATCAAAACGCTGTAGGAAGGCGACAGCGACAGCCCTATCTCATGCTTACGTACCGCGCGGCGGTAGGTACTTATTTTAAAAACACGGCCGAGTTGGAATACTGTATGGATAATATTACCGTGGTACAAGTGTGTAATGTTGGTGATTATTACCGCTGAGGCGCCATTGAGACCCGAGCCGTCAGGTGAGGGTCTTAAGAGAGCCGAGGACGGTAATCATCAATACACACGTGTATCATACGACGTTTTTCAACACACTTGCGAGGAAAAAACAAACATGTATTGCATAAATCGTTTAATTATTAAAACAATTGGTGAATGAATGAATTTTCAAAACGATATTGGATTGTCTTTGATGGCAATTTCACAGTTTGTGTTACATTGGTACTTGCCACTTCTTTAGTACCTTCATTTACTTCTTGTGTAAATGTCGGCGAAAAAGGTAAATCATACAAATTACTGGAAGGAGAGGGCACCAAATAACTCATGCTAGTAGATGTACATGGTTGTGGTTCGGGGCAAAACTTTTAAACCTCTTTATTGTTACAAAAAAAAAACTGTATTACCCGGTTAAATTGAAAATGCTCTGTTTACTCACATATAATTTGCAGTTAGGTACTAACTTAACTTTGTAGGGATCATTCTATTATGCACTAGTGTGTAATATTATTATGCACGTGTATGTTATAGTTCGGTTTATGGCCCTAAGAACGATATAATAAGGCTCACTTTACGAGCAAGTGTGTTGAAAAAATATTTTACACCACTACTTTACTTTTTAAGTATATCTATAAATCAAATGGGGGTATCCGTACCTTATCGAAATTATAATCCAATAGTATATTCCTACCTACTTTGTGTTCGAATTTTCAAATCTAGCCTTCTCTGTCACTCATGCTAGTAAAACCGTACGATTGAACGGGATGACTATTACCGGGTCTTGTCTTTGTCTTAGAGAGTAGGACTCTCTTTAGAAATTAAGCAACCATCATTTAAAGGTTTTGTCAGAAAATTTCGTTATTTTTTAACTTTTGACTCCCATATTTTCAGTGACATGTACTGATACCCCCATTTTATTTTTCGATATATTTAAAGTACCGGTGTATAAATGAGTTTATGAAGCGAATAAACTTAATCTTACAGTTCTATAAACGTTTAATATACCTATATAATTCAGAAATAAATGCTAAATTCAAATCATTTATTTCAATCTCTTGGATCATAATGTTATAAAGATACATTTCATAGACACAATCACAATAAATGGCTGACTAATTCTACTTATTAAATCCCATAAACAAGCATAATTGCTAGGTTGGGAAAAAGCTTACCTCTCTACTACAAAATAACTAGGCAGTGATTATTCCTTGTCTAAATATACAAGGTGTAACAAAAAAAATGGTTGCCTGTAAAGTCGGTTTTACGGGCGAAGATTTTACGTGACAACGTCTTGTCACGCGCCTAATTCTCTAGTGCTGCGCGCGCGGCGGACCGATCATGTTTGAGTGGGAGAGAGACGCAAGGCATTCGCCGGTCCGGCGGGCCTCTCTCTCGTTCGGTGACTCATCGTATCAGACGTGAGCGGGCGTTACAAGTTTTCATGTGTTTCATGTCACGTCAAAACCCCGTTATAACTGAAGGGCGTTCTTGTGCCCGGAAAACTGCACAACATTCCCAATGATACCTAGGTCAAAATCTCAAAACAAAAATCGGCCCATACAAAATTGCCAATCAGCTGATCGATTTACTATGGGAGAGCCAAAAGATTTTTTGAGATTTCGACCTAGGTTTCTTAGTGAAAGTTGTTCAGGTTTACGAGCACAACAACACCCTTCAGTTATAACGGGTTTTTTTGTTACACCTTGTATAAAACTCAAAGGTGACAGACTGACTGACATAATGATCTTACAAAGCCCAAACCACTGGACGGATCGGGATGAAATTTGCCATTCAGGTAGATAAATAAATAAATAAATAAATATTTCACAACAATCACACCAATTCTCTAGTCCCAAACTAAGCTACGAGGCTTGTGTTATGGGTACGACAACGGATAAACATACTTAAATACTTTTTTTTTGTAAATAAATACATATTATACATAGAAAACACCCAGACCAGTACAAACACACATGTTCATGCACACTTATGCTTGTACTGTGCGGGGATCGAACCCGCGACCCTTGGTTTTAGAAGTCCGACTTGTGGACCACTGCACCAAGCGGTCGTCAATGAGATGTTTATGACGTAGACATCCGCTAAGGAAGGTAAATACCATTTCCAAAGGCAAACTATTTTTATAAATTCCAACCCTAGAAAAAGGGGTAAAAATAGGGGTGCAAGATGAAATTAATGAATATAAGCTGGCCAATTCAAAGTAAGTGACATCGCAAATGAAATACCCATAAAGAGGCATACGTTTCAATTTGGTCGGATATTACTTTAAACAAGGGATAAACTGCCCATTTCTTTTGTAGTAGAGGGACAATCTTTTATGGTTTATAAAAATAGAAAACTAACTAAATCTACTGCTGTTTCCTCCCTTGCATGCTTAACCAAAGTGTTCATACAAGACTTGGGCGATAGAGGCCGTCAGTCGTAGTATCACTCATTATTTTAAAATAATTGGCTAGATGACACCATCAATCCATAGATTTTGTATGGGAATACATGAACGTGACGTCACGGTCATATATCAGAAATCGGACTCAATTGACCGAATATTTATTGAGCTTTGTGTGTTTAAAAATTGGTTTCTACAGCTCTTTGGAAATATATTGGTTGTATTAAATTCATAGGGCCTATGTTTTTTAAACGCCATGTTTTTGAAAATATTTAAGATAGGTGTCATCATGCCTATTGCAGGTCCCCAAGTCTGAACCTAAAATAAGTTCATGACTAATTATAATCCCTTTGGACCATGTTAAGCAATATATAATATATATATTTGATAGGCCCTTAGAATTCATAGAGTTTAGTAGGCGTAGCTTACAGTAGAATTTTATATTTATCGTATCACTAAAATTAAATATGAACGATATTCAAAAAAAGCTAAAAATATTGGTGTGTCCATGTGAATTATCACACTGATCGGTGTGATTTTATTGTGTAAGATTTTTCTGTAAAATTTATGTGTTATGTATATTAGGTGTATGTATGTTCTTTTAAGTATTATAAAATTCATGTCTAGAATCAGATAATATCGATTATATTATAATTTAATAACAATCACCTCAGTGTCATCCACATTTTGTTTATTGCAAGTTTTTTTTAGTTTACACGAGCATAATTTTTTTTAATAATACTAAAAGGAATAGTACAGTTTCAAAATAAAACTGTTTTTTTCTTTTATAACGGGTGTCCCAAAACTCAACGATAATCTGAGACCGGATGAAAGGCCAAGTTATACCAGTTCTGGGAAAAATAAAAATAAATCCATATTCACTCAGTTCAGCGATAATAGACATTTAAAAAAAAAGTTAAAATTCGACTCGCCTGGTGGCGTTTTCAAGTCCTGTGATCACCGATGTCACAATTTCGCTGTGATTTTCTTTATTTCCTGATCTTCATTAACGATGCTATTAATCTCAACTACAAATGAAAGCAATAAACATTGTTAATTTAATAAAATAAGTTAAGTTTTAGTGAGTCATGGTTCACAAAAATATTGTTAGTTAACTTTGACACTTCATATTGAAAAAAAAAAGTATTACACTACCCTTGGCAAGTTATTTCAAAAGATGGCGCATCTAGTCAAAATTTTAAAAATGGTGCAACACTTGCCACTTTTCTTGCGATTAAAATATTTTTTCTTATTTTATTTCAAGTCGAGCTCATTTTGAACAACTCAACATATTTAGTTAGGTTAGTAACCAATTTAAGTTAGTTAGTAACCAATTTGATATGGATTTTTTTCTTTATACTTCCCAGAACTGGTATAATTTGGCCTTTCATCCGGTCTCAGATTATCGTTGAGTTTTGGGACACCCTGTATAATTTTTTATATATTTAACAACAATCTAATCATAAATTTTGTTACCTGACTATAGATACTTGATCCTATACAAAACATCTTCATGTTAATCTTATAGCATTAAAATAGTGGAATCATAATTATACCTGCCAACTGACTGTGTCCATCGGAATATCATTTTGAACAATTATACTGATATAAACATATCTATTATACACAATTTTTTCTGAAAACTTTTTGCGCACAGTACGAGTACGTGAAATATGAATAAAATATTAGCAACAGTGTAGTGCATTTGGATAATTAGATAATTAATTTAATTTTAGTTTTGTGTTAGATATTATTTGACACGTAATACCGGTATGGTGAATAAATATAATTTATTTGTTGTTAAATGTGACATTTCGAAATATATTCTGATGTTTTCTTATATAAAAGAAATAATATATTTTGGTGTTTTATTTAAATTATTTTTCCCTTTTTATTTGTTAAGTGTTTTTGGCGTTCACAACGCTATTTTTAATTTCGAAAAGACAACACTTAAAAAATTCTTTTCGGCTCCGGTCATCGGGAAATTTTAGCCTGTTTCATCTTAACCGATTGTCAAATATTTGTAAAAATATATCTCTCGGGTGATTTGAGGGTGTCTCCCACAATCATTGATGAAACATACGCTGGCTCAAAGCGTTAAAAAGCACTTACAAAATTCATCGACTCCATTAAGGTTCTCGGTAGCTCAGTGGTCAGAGCATTGGACCGGACTTCCAAAGGTCGGGGGTTCGAATCCTTCCCGATGACCGGAGCCGAAAAGAATTTTTTAAGTGTTGTCTTTTCGATATTTTTCCCTTAGTAAGTAATCCGCACCTCGCCCGCGTGGTCGAGTAATGGCTCGCACCACCTCATAGTTGAGGTGAGGCCTGTGCCCAGCTGTGGGACGTATATAGGCTGATGATAGTAAGTAATAAAGGTTTGTAGTGAGTAAACAAACGAAAAGTATAGTTAACAACTTTATTATTTATTTACAGTCAAGGCTTAATCTACTGAACTATGTTAAACAGCCTATTTTATTTTAAAATTAACTTTCAAAAGTTACTGGTAACTGTATATTTAATAAAAAAATTACTTAAACTATGTACAATAATATTATTGCAACAGAGTTATATAACAGTAGGTTTGTTACAACATTAGGTAATTCACTTCAGTAAATCTCAAACAAATAATCTCAAAGAAAAATTAAAGCCTCTTACTACATATTATTAAATTTCATCGTCAAAACGGATTTACGAAACCCGTTTCTTGCGGTTCCCTTATTTTAGGTAGTATTACCGAATATCTTATTTTGATTTTTTTAAATGATATATGGAATATCCAGTTTCGCCTTTTTTTAATGATATATTTGTGAAACGCGATTGTAATTTCTTTTTTTTTTTTTTAATTCATGCAACAATTTATGCTTTAGTATTAACATTGAAAAATTACTTAGCTTTAGATTTCCGCTCAGTTACGCCGGCATAAGTACCCAACTACACTACCTGTGACCACCGACTATGTTAGAGAACAAGCACATGCAAAAAGCACCGCCCGCCCTCCCACAAATCGCATGCAAAACAGATAATGCAATAATTAGTACCAACACCGACGTGCAAAAGAAAACCTCAACGCGTTTCGCCGCCTCACGCGGCATCTTCAGGAGGAGATGTTGTCGCCTCGGCTGCGCTCCGACGTCGTCGGAGCGTAACTGAGCGGAAATCTAAAGCTAAGTAATTTTTCAATGTTAATACTAATTATGGATTTCCGCAAAGTAACGCCTGATACTATTAATTAAATTTATGCTTTTCAACGCTCTTTAAAAAGTACCCTTAAATATCTGGGAAAATCAAAATTTCCAGAGCTTGAAGTTTCGGTTCGGATTTAATAAAGTATCCCGAATCCAACACGTTGTTAGAATAGTTGACCAAAGATCCTATCTCCTAATGAGCGGATTATTAAATAAGCGTTGTTCTAAACGCTGTTTGGTGCATTTGTCTAATAGCCAATAGCGAACTATTACTTTACAGGCGAACTGTTCACCCAACGTGTGGTTTTGGACTTGAATAATGGCGTTCCTTTTTATAGTGCGGTACTGGGCGGTAGAATAGAACAACAACAAGATGGCGGCACACACATCTCAGAAGGTCTCGTTGTCGAACCACTGCCACATGCGCGGCTTGGTGTAGTCCAGCTCGTACTCCTCGCATTTCTGGCCCGTTATCCTAGAATATGTAACACAAGAGTGATTAAGTTAAGATTAGGGGGTGATTGTGGCGCAGTGGTTGCAGAACTTTGGTACTGATACCAAAAGTTAAGCAACCTAATGCGGGTGACCGTTCTGACCTTATAAGTGATGGTCTATTTACAAGTATCTCCGTGCTTCGGAAAGCACGTTAAGCCGTTGGTCCTGCGCCTGATCTCTCTCCGGTCATGTCGGATTGCCGTCTCACCGAACTTGGAGAGTAATGGAACAATGAGTGCACCTGTGTATTGTGCTCACACTTGTGCATTATAATATCTCCTGCGCAGTTGGCTGATCTCTGTTGAGATTGGCCACCGCGGTCGAAATCGGCCAGGGGGACTGTCCCATCCTATCGATTCTTACCTGGTCCTCTTCACACACTTGACAATGGGATGCGCCTTCCTGAAGCACTGCGGGCCCAGCACGTTGAAGTAGGTCAGGCCGATCTGAGCGGAGACGAGCGAGTTGGTGCGGCGCAGGCACTCGCGGAACTTGGTGTCGCAACTGCAGTGCGACCTGAAAATAATAAAATAATCCAATAAAATAATACTGTCTGTCTGTATGTTACTCAATCACGCCTAAAGTACTGAACCAATTTGCATGAAATTTGGTATGGAGATATTTTGATACCCGAGAAAGGACATAGGCTTCTATTATCCGCGGGAAAATGATGCATTCTCATAGGTAAATTCAGGTGCGCCGATCGCTTTTACTTCTAAACTACTGAACTGATTTTAATGAAATTTTGTAAGGAGATAGTTTGAGGCTAAAGAAAGGACACGAGTTACTTTTGACCACGGGAAAACAGCGCATTCCCATGGGAAAAATTACTTTCCGGGGAATCTCATAACTTTTACTACAAAATACTAAAGATTTGAATTATATTTGGATAAAATTAATCTTGTTGAAAATAGAATATTTTGTACTTGTGTAGTGGTCAATTTTTTTTTGGAGATCTATAGGTTTGCTCAGTAGTTTATTTAGCATACTTTTAATAATAATAATAACCGTTATTATTTTTATTATTGACGTTATGTTAATAATTTTCCATCTTGCCAATTTATATAAATATTTACATTATATCCTTGGTCATCATTTTTTGCGTTTTTAAGACAGTAGATGGTGTTACCGACGCCACACAACCTCAACCGCGGTGTCAAAAATTAATCAAGTATTTCAAAGAGTTGCATTCAACACCTAGTGAATAAACTTTACACGAACGCATGAATTAGCTTTGGGAAAGTTTTGTGGTAGATATTGGACGGTCTTAAAAGTAAAACATTACGACATTCACTACAACGTAGTGTTTGTATATAGCCAAGCTAAATTAACCTGGTGACCCGTATACACGGTCCAGTCAAACCAGTAAGAAGTTCGAATCTTCCCAGCGCACGCGCAGGTACGGGTGCACAAGTGACAGAGATACAGTAGGGCCAAGATGAAATAGGACGATTTCATTTCCATGCAACAGCAGCGCTGCAATGCAACGAACATTGAACAAAATTATGAATAACAGCGCTGTAGGTAAGCGGGATGCAAGACGGCTATAATGCACTTATTGTCTTTTGAGTTCCAACCAATAATTAGTAATACTTATTCAAAATATAATTTATGATATAAAGGTGTTTTCAATATCTTCCGGATTTCATCACGCAAATAGGAATTGCCCCGCATGCATACGTAACACCAGCAAATGTCCTTTTTATACAAGTATTTAATGTAATGCGTAGAATACGAACGCGGGTCACGGAGATGTGATGCGTGGCAACAGCCCCACGCGCGTGAGACTTCTATACCACTATGAAAATCAGTGACCGTTTTACTGTCATGCGGGGTGCACGCACGCGTATAAAATTTTCCGTTTGCGGGCTAATCCCGCGTACGTAATAAACCACACGATGTCAAAAACACTCTAGCAGCAGAACGTTGCTGTTATGATGCGAGATAAAAGTGGATTGAAAAACGTACATTTTCAAGTTTTTATAGTTGCAAATGCTAATATGAAAATAATATAAAATCTTAAAACGTGTAATCCCAAAAATTCTACGCCATCTCGCAGGAAACATTCCGACGTTTTTAAGGAGATACATACACCTGCTTTTCTCAACAAATTTAACCTTTGTTTACCTATAATTACCTTTGTACACTTGTTATCCTACTCTATCAACTCCAAATGTGGTATGCGTCTAAACACAAGTGGCGGTTACGCAACTGGTTATTCTAACACTTGCCTAGGACTGTCTAGCTTGCTACTTAGAACATTCCTTAGGTATCTACTTTCTTAGTTTGAAAGTGTATTTCCTAATTTTGGAAATGAGCCGCTAATTGAGTCTAAGTCGGTAATTTTCAATCAAAAAAATAATAAAATATGCAACAACATCACATACATTAATCGGACTCCGTAGGAGTAACTGAAGCACTTGTGTTACACATATCAGAATCAACAGTGGTATTACAAATAAACATAAGTAAATACATATTGTTATATGTACCACCCAGACCAGTACAAACAAACATGTTCATGCACAAATGTTTGTACAGTGCGGGGATCGAAACCGCGACTTCTTGGTTAGTAGTAAATTTCTTGACCAGATGGGTAGATGTATATCATTTTTTAATAAATTACCTGAACATTTAATTTCATTGCCTTTAGATAAATTTAACACAGTTGTAAAAGATGTAATAATGTCGAAAGGATATTATAAAATTGATGATTATATAAATGACAAAGATATATGGAAATGTTTAAATGCAAACAATTACAATTATTGTAAATCAATTTTGAAAAGAGGCAATGACAATAGTGACTGAGTTTCTTGCGCCGCTTCTTCTCAGCACTGGCCCAAATTGTCCCGAAGCGGTGGTAGGGTTAATTTATATGTTGGGACGTGTAAAAATGCTAGTTGTTAGCCTACTTACAGAAATAAATGGATTTTATTTTATTGACCAGTACAACAAAATGATCGTCAAAATATCCCCCGCAACAAAAAACACCCTAAGGTTCTGAGTCAATGAGCTTACGCGGTCTGCGCATATGGCATGCGGTAACAGATACCTTTGTATGAATATAACCTCTTATATATAATATTAATTGTGTAAGAGCATTCCTTTCCAACCAGCCTGTGTCGCAGTGCTAGAGCCTAAAAATATGATTGAGGTCCCGTTTTAAACATATCAGCGAGTAGACAGGGCTAATAAAACTCTAGCATTTGTTCGAACTTGAACGCAGACGAAGTCGTGGGCGAGTGCTATTTAAATTTGAAGACTTAATTGCAACGACTAAAATTATAATTGTTAGTTTCCAAGCCGGGGACATTGGCCAACTCCCGTTTCCTAGGCTAGATAACGGCCGGTTTCCTGATCGTCGGTTAGGATGTAATTTAATTGCTTAATTTATACATTGTTGTAGTTAATATGGACAGTAAGGTTTATAATTACAACGTGTGGTTAGTTTTGTCTTATTCTTTGCTTATTTTTGAAAGGGTTTTTTTTAGTGTAGAAAGATGACAGCAAAATATTAGCAACCAATTTTAATGAGATCTTTAGAAAACAATAAAAAAGTAGATTCACGTGAAAAATTATGATACTTTTGTTTCTGGTAGGTCTCTCTAATGAAGTTACTATCGATTTTAAAATGACACACCTCATGTTCTTTTCGCCACTCGCAAAAGAAAGTGATGGAAAGACAGGCGCCACGAATCAAATAAATCTTGATTGTAAGAACTAACATGACACCACCCAGTATAGGGTAAAGCCGAGATAGATACCCCAGTGGTATAGATGACCCTAGTTTAACTACATTCCATAGATTATCTTTTTCATATCTATCAAAAGAATCTCTAACTCTATCTTAATTGTCACAGTTGTATGTTTCGTAGCGACAGCATGCAATGCCAAAATGAATTCAATGATTTTGGAGGATAGATGCCCCGGGCATCTATGGGATAGATGTCACAGATTTTAGTGATCCGCAAAAGTCCCCATATCATTAAAACTTTTATACCAACTTGATGTAATGTGACATGCAATAAATGATTTGCATTTGAATTTGTCCCTAACACTTTATAAATATATGGAAGACAACGTTTTTACTTTTCATAAATTTGTAGACAAAACGCCCAAGAATAAATTTGTTTTATAAATAAATAGGCTTATTATTATTTTTATAATTTATTGAGTTTTGTGTGTTTAAAAATTGGTTTCTAAAGCTTTTTGGAAATATATTGGTTGTATTAACTTCATAGGGGCTATGTTTTTTAAACACCATGGTCTTGAAAATATTTAAGATAGGTGTCATCATGCCAATTGTTTTATTCTTATTACTCGTATTGAAGTTATAGAGCGATTTCGAAATGAGGGGCATCTATCTCGGCTTTACCCTTTTGCCAATGAAACGTTAAATTTGATCTGTTCTGATTAATCAATCGCACTCATTTCCTTCCACCTGTTGCAACGGTTGCAAATGAGCCAGCGATGCATATCGGGAATGCAGTGTCAATCGAAAGTAATCTCTGTTACATTTGTGTTAGGACCCACGGGAAAGAAAGAAATTCTTGTATTTTTTTTCAGTGCCTAAAACGTTTCGATGTTGAACGCAAGAATATAAAACAACAACAACATCACATACATTAATCAGACTCCGTGGTAAGTAGCTTAAGCACTTGTGTTACAGATATCAGAATCAACAGTGGTATTACAAATAAACTTAAATAAATACATATAACACCCAGACCGGTACAAACAGACATGTTCATGCACACAAATGTTTGTAAATTGTGGTGATAGAACCTTTAAAATAACGTGGAATACTGAACATTTTTAGTTTTTTTTTTCATTTATACGCAATAAGGATCTTCTCATTATATCAACTTCTGCGCACTTTCACACGCGTATTGTGGTCTGTGGTTGCATTTTAGGTCAGGTATTGTTATTTGGATGATTTCATTATTTTACCACAATAACACAATACATGATTGGAGTAATAAAGACAAAATTAGGAGGTTGTCCCTGCCACTTCACCGAACTTTAAAAACAATTGACATCAGCGGATTGTTTAGATGATGATGATGATGATCTATCCGACCGTTTTTGGTCATGGCGACCACTTCGACTCCTAGTCGGTTTGGCGTTGATGCGCTCGTAAGTGGCTGATGTAGCCAATTTTTGCGGTAAACGTTCGCGCGCAGAGAGGGCAGGTGAGCGCGCCACTCACATAATTATAGTTGATTGCGGCGACTGGACGGGCTTTTAACTCATCGCGCTTAGCGTCGAGGTCAGCTTTACGCTGCTCCTCAAACTCGCGGACACGCCTATTCACAGTCGCGCGCCATTCTGGGCGATGTGCTGCCAAACCTTCCCATTGTGTGGGCTCAATGTTACACCTCTTCATGTGCCGCTTGAGAACATCCTTGTATCTGTGGAGTTGTCCGCCACGTTTCCGCTTACCCTCCTCTAGCTCACAATAACAGATGCGCTTCGCCACTCTTTCCTCCGCCATACTCGTACGTGCCACATGTCCGCACCATCGAAGCTGCCGACGCATTAAATAGGCTTCAATGCCACCGACATTGGCGCGCCGCAGAACCTCGGTATTGCGAACCCGATCAGACCATTTAATTTTCATGATGGTACGAAGGCATTTGAGGTGGAAACGATCCAGAGTTCTTAAGTGGTGGCGATACACACACCACGTCTCGGAGGAGTATAGAAGGTTCGGCAGCACTATCGCCATGTATACGGCAATCTTTGTAGGCAGCTTGAGATCGTGGGAGCAAAAGACCTTGGAACGCAGTTTCCCAAATGCAGCAGCTGCAGCACCGATCCTACTGTTGATCTCGGTATCAAGGTCACACCCAGATGATATAGTGCTCCCCAGATAACGGAACTTATCCATCTGCTTCAGCTCATCTTCGCCGAGCTTGATGGTCAGTGCCTCACGACCATGTACGTCCAAGGACATCACCTCCGTCTTTTTGACACTGACCTTTAAGCCAAATTTGCAGCATGCTTCGTGGAAGGTGGACATTAGCTGCTGTAGGCCTTCTGGGGATTCAGCTAGAAAGCATAAGTCATCGGCATACATGATCTCTGTGATGAGAGCGTAAGAGACTCTTGTGCGTGCCTTAAAACGAGACAAATTGAATATGCTGCCCTCTGTACGGAAACGGATGCGAATTCCTTCGGAAACAGTTTGTAACACTTCTCTGACAACTACCGCAAAGTATAGGGCGAATAGTGTGGAAGCTAGAACACACCCTTGCTTTACCCCACAGGTAACGGGGAAAAAGTCTGACTGCTCGCCATCCACCATGACGCAGCACTGCATGTTATCATGCAGAAGTCTCAAAAGACAAACTTCTCCGTACACCCGAGTTTTCCTAGCACCACCCATAAAGCATCACGAGGCACACTATCAAAAGCTTACTCTAAGTCAACAAAGCAGAGATACACCTGTTGACCCTTTTCTCTGCTTTTTTCTTGCAGTTGACGGACTGCGAAGATGGCTTCGCATGTGCCTCGGTCAGGTCGGAAGCCAAACTGAGTTTCAGGCAGGATCCTTTCAGATAGATCTGTTAGGCGGTTTAATAAAACCCTCGCAAAAGCCTTTCCAGGGGCTGACAGCAGTGAAATGCCACGGTAAGAGTCGCAGTCGGATTTATTACCCTTATTTTTGTAGAGGGCACTGATGCGAGACACTTTAAAAGCGTCCGGGACTCGTTCTTCTTCCCACATACGAACAAAAAGGTTCCAAACGGACGTGTGCAGATCCTCGCCGCCGTACTTAAGCAGCTCTCCTGGTATCAGGTCAATGCCAACAGCCCGCTTGTTTTGCTGCTGCTTGATGACAGTGACAATAAAGTACACGAAAATACTTTATTTAGCATGATTTGGTTTCTTTGTGATTTTGAACTTGAAGTTTAGTCGTAAGAATTAATAAAATTATACTTTGGAAGTATAATCATTTGTTGAATATGTTTTTAAATATAATGATAAAGAAAAATAAATTATACTTTATTTTGATACTATGTACTTTTTTTCGTATCTATAATAACCAATGTACTTGATTTGCAAAAAGAAAGTGGGCAATATGGAAATAGGGTTATGAACCAAGGTAAAACACAAGATTGAAGTTACGGAAATAAAAGTTTATTCTTCTAATTATCTTTTTCACTAGTAAGCTAGTATAGATCCGACGCCTTTGACAGGAACAAACGAAGTGATTGAATAATCGAATGAGAGATCCAAATCAACTATCTTCACTCAATAACTCGTTCTTACTAGTCAACAATCATTCTTTTAATTTTGATTTATTGTTCAGGCAATAACTGCCTAACTTAGGATTGGACAAATTAATTTTTGCATTTTATATTAAACAATTCAACACGCCCCCTCAAAAATTAATCAGTAATCTAATTTACATAAAAAAACAAATCATATAATGTAACTAAACGGATCATATATAACTTCCCAGTGATGGCTGGGGAGAAATACAAAAATGGTCCAACATTTGTTGCATGGGTAAGGAAAACCCCAGTAAAACCTTACCAAACCACTTGACTTAATTACTAGTATTGTATACTATCAATTTAATAATCAAAGTACAGAAAATCAAATATAATACATTACTGTAAACCTATTTTACTTCTGAACTCATTAAAAGACATTGCTGGTAATGGTTTGGTCATTATATCTGCCAGTTGTTTACCTGTGGGAATATAACTTAATTGAATTACATTATTCTCGATTTGCTCTCGGGAAAAATGGTACTTGATGTCAATGTGTTTTGACCTCTTATGATTGGTTGGGTTATTAGCAATACTTATACAACCATTGTTGTCTTCAAAAATAATTATAGGATCCGAGATATTTACTCCAATACTGACCGCTAGAGACTTAAGCCACAAAGCTTCCCGAACAGCTTCATATAACGCCATGTATTCGGCCTCTGTGGAGGAGGCTGCTACTGACGTTTGCCTCTTTGTACTCCAAGTAATAGTACACTGGTCGAACAATTTGAATAAATATCCAGTCGTACTCTTTCTATCCCTAGTATCGCTGCCACCCCAATCAGAGTCTACATACCCACATAAGATATTGGTAAAATCACATTGTTTGTACACTAATTTCAAATCGATTGTACCCTTTAAGTACCTAAGTACCCGTTTAAGGCATTGCCACAGCTCTTTATTGTTTTTATTTGTAAATCTACTCAAAATATTTACACTTGTACTTAAGTCCGGTCGAGTACACAACATTATGTACATTAAACACCCTAACACATTTCTACAAGGTGCATCGTACATTTCTTCTTCATTTAGAGCTTCATAGTTAGGTTTTGTTTCTAAAGGGGTGCTTACGGAATTACAATCGTACATTTTAAATTTATGTAAAACTGATTTAATATATGCACTTTGATCGAGTGAAATCATGTCGTTACATCTAGTAACTCTTATACCGAGAAATAATTTTATGTCTTTTAAATCAGTCATTTCAAACTTACTCATTAGATAACTTTTGAAATTATTCATTGTTTGACTATCAGCACACGCAATCACTAGATCATCAACGTACAGTACAACGTATATATTTTTATTTACATGACCTTTATCCAGCATATATATACATCTATCAACTGATGAATTTTGGAAACCTTTTTCCCTAAGAGATTGTTCAAAAAGTTCAAACCAGCACCGGGCTGCTTGTTTCAGCCCATATAAGGCCTTGTTCAATTTACAAACATAGTTGTCTTTGTGTAGAATACCTTCAGGCACCTTCATGTATATTTCTTCGCGCAATTTTCCATTTAAAAAAGCAGTTTTCACGTCCATATGATGAACTAATAAATTATACTGATTGGCAAAGCAAATAATAAAACGAAAACTTGAAATTCTGGCTACAGGTGCGAACGTTTCATTATAGTCTGTAAGATATTCTTGACTAAAGCCTCTGGCAACCAAACGTGCCTTAAAGCGACAAGGTTTCCCAAATTCATCATTTTTAATCGAAAAAATCCATTTACAATCGACAATATTTCTACCTTCCGGTCGCGGAACCAACGACCAAGTATTATTTATAGAAAGTGATTTTAATTCATCTTTTATTGCCGCTTCCCATTTAGGCCTATCAGGTCGGGTTTTAATTTCTTCATAAGAAGAAGGAGCATTGCATAAAACAGATTGAACACACATCAAATAATCATCATCACTCTCATTATAAGATATAGGGGGACGACCTTTTAACCTATCACTCCTCCTAAGTTGATTATTTACATCTGTGTCTTGGTTATTTACATTTAAATCTTGATTATTTACTATAGACGGCATATCAAGAGAACATTGAGGTTCACTTTGTTGTGAGTCAGATACATCACTCGTTATTTTGCGAATTTTGCTAGGAGGCCCATCAGATTTCGAGTTACCATCTGATTTATTACTGTCGGGACAGCGAGACTTAATTGACACTGATTTAGACCTTCCGTCTCTATTATCAGTTTCGTCATGAGAATTTATGCAACTATTCTCTTCAGGCTTTAAAACAGGCCTGGACTGCAGAAAGTTTGTCTCGTCCACGATAACATCCCTGACAGTAACGTATTTTTCGCATTTAGGGTTCCAAACTTTGTAACCGTTTGGTTCATAGCCTACCAATATGCCTTTCCACGATTTATCATCAAATTTTGTTTTATTGGTTTTATCATGCACATAGACGGTAGAACCGAAAACCTTTAGGTATTTGATTTGAGGTTTTTTATTGTGCCACAGTTCGTATGGTGTTTGAGATCGTTTAAGGGCTCGCGTAGGTGTCATATTTATTAAATTGACGGCAGTTAAAACGGCCTCGCCCCAAAAAACCTTGTCAAGTTTAGCACCGCTTATCATAGAACGAGCTTTCTCAGTTATCGTCCTAACCATACGTTCGGATACACCATTTTGTTGTGGGGTTCGCGGAACAGTCAAATGATAAGTTATTCCCTTTTCAACACAATACTCCTTCATTTCATTCGACAAATACTCCCCACCATTATCTGAATATAAATGAACCAATTTGTAATTAAACCTTGCCTCACATTTTGCCACATAATCTTTAAAAGCCGCAAATACATCCGATTTATGCGTAAGTAAATAAACGACACAGTAATGAGTGTATTGATCGACAAACA
Source organism: Pyrausta despicata (assembly GCA_963921415.1). Lineage (NCBI taxonomy): Eukaryota > Metazoa > Arthropoda > Insecta > Lepidoptera > Crambidae > Pyrausta > Pyrausta despicata. The sequence continues at coordinate 13,478,198 of OY992866.1, read as the reverse complement.
AAACAAAATAATTTTTATTATCTACAGTTGGAGGTGTGATAGGGCCACAAACATCCGAATGTACAATAAAGAATGGTCGTTTAATATAATCTTTATCTTTAGCCTGATTAAAAGGAAGTCGCGACTGTTTCCCATTTATGCATGCTTCACATAAATTGTCATTTGGTAACACGTTTTCAATTTGGTTTGTTCATGTTCTTACTTTTCAGTTCAATAAATTTATTTTTGCTTATATGACCTAAACGTTGATGCCATAAATCATAACTGTTTTTAACACTTTCGCATATTTGGGAAACAGGGCGATTAACACATACTACAAAATCCAAAGCAATTAGATTGTTCACTGACCTGCCTTCCATTAGCGTTTTTCCATCCTTGCATACCTGGGCACCCCGTTGGTTGAAAATTACTGTTGATCCAGCCTTCTGCATTCTAGACACGGACAGCAGATTGTACGGTACCTCTCGACAGAAAAGTACGTCCTCCAGAACACCTTGAATGCCCACGTTGCTGGTAACTTTCATCTTTCCTCTTTTTGTCGCTGAAATAAATTCGCCATGTTTAGCAACAGAAATTTTAAGCGGGGGATCTAAAACAGAAAAATCAAAGAGCAGATCTTCCCTGTTTGTGAGATGGTCTGATGCGCCGGAGTCCAATATAAAGGTAATCTTGTTATCAAGAACGTCTTCTTTTTGGTAATCTCCGGTCATAAATGCAAAGCCTGAAAACCCATCAGATGTCGAAGCTTCAGCTTGCGGAGTGAGCTCAACTGTTTGTACAGTCCTCATCCTATGGTCTTGTCCAGAGCTACTTTCTTGATTCATGCGTTTGAAATAATAACAATCCTTCTTCATGTGTCCACGCCGCCCACAATGATGACACTTCGAGTAATTTGTTTTCTTTTGTGAGAAGTTTCTGTTGTTTTTCTGATTATAGTTGCTCGTAAAGTTATTCTTCTGATTATTATATTTTTTCGTGTTTTCTATTTTTCTTCTTTTATTATAATTTTCCGTTCTCGTTTCAACCTGCAGTACCTTGGCGCTTGTATCATTGTTTTCATTCCTCATCTTCACTTCATGATCCAACAGCCGCGTTTTAACGAAAGCCAATGTTAAATTATCTTCCGATAATGTCTCGATCGCAGTAACAACTCCGTCGTAACTTGAAGGTAATGTTAATAATAAATGAGAAACCTTGTCCATTTCATTCAAATTTGCCCCGGCCGCCGATAATTCCGTAATGAGGTCATCGAAAACAGCAAAATGTTTCACCAAACACATATCACTTTTTAGCTTCAGAGTAAGTAGCCTTTTACGTAAAGCTAATTGACTTGCGCAACTTTTTCGTTCATAGAGGGCATCTAGATTTTGAAATATTTGTCTTGCTGTGTCATTTTCTTTAGCAAACCCCAGGAATGAATCAGCCAAATACTCGACTATAACGCCTTTTGCGATCCGATTATTTTTCTCCCAATCACTGTCTTCAACATTTTGAGCTTCGTCAATGGCTTTTAGAACGTCCATTTCACTTAACAAAGCACGCATACGAAATTTCCAGACACTGTACTTCTCGCCATTAAACTGTTTTATATTGCGTTTCGCCTTTATTTGATCCATTGTAACGAAGTATCACTCGCGAGAGAAAACAAAAAATAAAGGCGGTAGACTTACAAAAAAAAACTCGGCACTTTTATCGTCACTTTTATGATTTTACATGGAATTTAACCGAGCCTGGGCCCATAACCTATGGAAATAGGGTTATGAACCAAGGTAAAACACAAGATTGAAGTTACGGAAATAAAAGTTTATTCTTCTAATTATCTTTTTCACTAGGAAGCTAGTATAGATCCGACGCCTTTGACAGGAACAAACGAAGTGATTGAATAATCGAATGAGAGATCCAAATCAACTATCTTCACTCAATAACTCGTTCTTACTAGTCAACAATCATTCTTTTAATTTTGATTTATTGTTCAGGCAATAACTGCCTAACTTAGGATTGGACAAATTAATTTTTGCATTTTATATTAAACAATTCAACAGGCAACCCTAGCTAAGAATGATTTCTCGAATATTAAGAAATCATTAGTATACTTTTTCAGTGTGAAAATTATCCCAAATAATACCTAGTCTAACGAATTAAGTCAGGAAGGAAAACCAGAGTCATAATATTGAAAATAGAGTTATTGACTTCACAGGGACATGACATTAGGCCACTCTCTTTAAATCAAAGTGATATTTTGGCAACAAAAAGGAATCGTGACGATTTCTAAGACCAAACAAAACGGTGGTCTTACAACACCTCCTTGGAACAGTCGTGACGCCGGCGGGTATCACGGACGGACAGAATGACAGACAGATAATTTTCTTACTTACATCTTGCTGATCTCGCTCTCGTCAGGAAAGCTAAATATCACTTTATCACTACAAGTAGAAGAAAAAATCGGTTGTCTGTAAAGTCGGTTTACTGACGATAGTAGAACGTGACAACGTCTTTGTCACGCTGCCTCTTTGTCGCTCGTTCCGCGCTGTCGCTTGCACTTCAAGCCTTGAACGGAACGCCTCAGAGCGAGGCAACGCCGTATGCGTCATGTTTTTTGGTGCGTGCAGCCGGCTCCATCGAATTATAAGACGTTGTCATTTATTCCCATTATCCAATCATGATACATGACACAAAATATTTTCTCACACACCATACATTTAGAAAGAAGATTCACTATTTTCTCTTTGACGAAATGATTTCCCATTGAATACTAAAATTCATATATCTATCATATATATTCCGTCATAAGCCAGAAAAAAAGCTGGTAAGCTTCAACGGCTGGACGGATCTTAACCATAGCTAAGTAGCGCCGCGATTAAATTATCTTTCGGAAAAAAAACGCACTGAAATCGGTCCATCCATACGGGAGCTACGGTGCCACAGACAGACAAAAGCACAAACACTCACAAACAGCATTGGGATGATGACATCAATCTTAAATATTGTCAAGAACATGGTGTTTAAAAAACATAGCCCCTATGAAGTTAATACACACCTATATATTTCCAAAAAGCTGTAGAAACCAATTTTTAAACACACAAAACGCAATAAATATTCGGTCAATTGACTCTGATTGACATGACCGTGACGTCACGATCATTTATTCCCATACGAAATCTATGGAGGCTGACCGTTTTGACAGGTAATAAAAAGTATGTCAACGATTGGTGGTGCCATCTAGCCAATTGGGGTGAAACTTATAATGCCCCTCTTTTTAGTTGGTGGTTAAAAAAATATTTTAAAAAACAACCCGTTCTGTTTCTAACTCGCAAAACAACCCATGAATATATCTTTTTAATGAACTATAGCTAACTATGCAATCACTTTATATAAATCATTCACAAATCACATGGCTTTACCCATACAGCTAAACGATAAGAATCAAAACTACTATTGAGCTTACCAAACTTATGATTGACACACATTTTTCTCAAGCCAGAGGGCCTACCTTATTTACCTGCCTATTCAACTAAAGATTAAAATCAAACTGCTTGTTAGTTAACCAAGCTTATTATTGACTAACATTTTGTCCTAACAAGGTTTTCTATAAATTGATGTCTTCATATTTGCCTGTCCCTGTCACTCTGACCTGCATGACAGTACATAAGAGCGTGATGAATAAAATCGAAAAAAAAACCCCGGTGACATTAGCCAGGAAAGCAGCTGGTAAGCTTCAACGGCTGGACGGATTCTGATCAACTACAGCTTAAAACCACCGTGATTAAATTATCTATCGAATAAAAAAAACCGCATTGAAATTTGCCCACCCGTTCGGGAGCTACCACGCCCAAAAAGACACACACAAAAACATGTAAACAGTTGTCAGTGTTAACACCCTTATTTTTCGCCAGTTGTTAATAAAAGGTGTGTTTGCTATCGAGCGTTGAGTTTAGAGAAGTTACGTGGCAGCTTCCATTAAATAATTTATTAATATAAATAATAAATAAATAAATATACAAAACATCACATACATTGATCTGACTCCGTGGTAAGTAGCTAAAGCACTTGTGTTATAGATATCAGAATCAACAGTGGTATTACAAATAAACTAAATAAATACATGTAACACCCAAACCAGTTCAAACAGACATGTTCATGCACACAAATGTTTGTACAGTGCGGGGATCGAACCCGTGACCTCTGGGTTAATAGAAGGTAACTTCTTGACCTTCAGACCAAAGAGGTCGTCCAATGTTATGATGATGTATCGAACGTGATGTAGTGTACAGTGTACCCGAGATTTATGTTGGTATTCAATAAGAGTAACGAAATGGTAAAAGATATTTTGTCTTCCCTTTTTTTACTATAAAACAAGCAGCATCTTCATAGTAAGACACCAGAATCATCTTGATTGGACCATCATTCATGGCGCTTACCACCATGGAGCCATGATGTAAGAGACTAATGGCGCATGCGCAACGTTCGGCACGAAGTCTGTTACTATCAGATGTTCCCATCTGGTGGTCAAGTTTGATTTGGAAACAGTCTCTAATGGTGTTCAAAAACATCTTTGACACATTTGTGACATCTATTCCATACAGGGGTTAGATGCCCCACCTATATAAATTGCGTTTGAAATAGATGACTCACCGGAAAAATGGGAATCTATCCTCAAAAAAACTCATTTTGGCATTGCATGCTGTCGCTACGAGACATACCTACAACTGAGTCAATTAAGATAGAATCCTCTCAGCTGATCGTCATTATCATACCAGATTAGTACGTGAAGCCATTGAAACAAAAAAGCGCAAAAATTTCAATGGAATCCGGTGATTACAAAATGTAAACCACGTTTTAGGCCGTCTCAAAGAAACCCGGAGTGTAGTTTGTCGGACTGACTGTACTGTAGATATGAATATCCAACAAATGCGGGTGGAAGAAGAAAACTCGACGCGCCCGAGTAGACGACGCCGACAGCCTCCAGTTCGCCCGCGACCATGATCTGTGCAACCAGATCGAAACGTCGGGAAGATAAATACTAAGTTTTACCTTTAACGTTGAAAATCTGTGTTTTAGTGTAATAATGCAACAGGAAAGTTTAAAACAGTACAATTAAGATAGAGTTAAGAGTTTTTTTTGATAGATATGAAAAAGTAATCGATTTATCAGAGAAACTAATGTTATTAAAATCGGGTCATCTATACCACTGGGACATCTATCTCGGCTTTACCCTAATACCACCTGCGTAGTTGTCCGATCTTTATCGATGTCGAGATAAGCCGCCATGTTCGAAATAGGCTAGGAGACCATTAGCATCAGCACTATGTCCAGCCAACACGGATAGAGGCGCTACAGAAGATCATCATCATATCAGCCTGTTGCAGTCCACTGCTGGACATAGGCCTGGCCTGGCCAAGGAGCGCCACAGCGCATGATCTCCCGCCCTTTACACCCAGTCACTACCAGCTGCCTTCTTCAGGTCATCTGTCCATCTAGCCGGGGGGCGTCCCACATTTACCTACGTTTATCTAAGCGTGGTCTCCATTCAAGAACCTTCCTGCTCCACCTCTCGTCGGTTCTGCGACAGACATGGCCAGCGCACTGCCGCTTTAGCTTGCTACAGAAGATAACAACATTCTAATGAGAATCTTGTTCTCTATCATAACGTTGTTCGACATATCCCAGCTACAGTTTCAACGTTACCTGGTAAACAGTCCAGTGTTAGTCAGCCCGTACTTTGTCTGTCCAGCTCTGATGTATATCTTGCACGCGTCATGCTGCCGACAGCAGGTGTCCGTGAAGAAGAACAAGCCCAACTCCCCGGAGCGAGCTGATGCGGCGTGCCCGTCGCCGCACCATACTGTTCCTGCGGACCAAGAAAGATCTTTGGATCACCAGCACATAGGCTGGAGAACAAGACAAAATTGATGCTAAGTAAGCGTCTTAACGTACAACCATTTCACTCGCGTAGTTACCAATGTCCGTACCTAACTACAAATACAAATGTCTTATTCATATGCAAGTGATTATAATTTGAAATAATAATAATTGGCTTTTTTGTTTTTAAATGTAATAAAATAATTAAGGTGCTTGTTGTATTTGCGAGTGCATGGAAGTGTGTGTGTGTTTGTGTGTTAATGTGTGACGCTTTGCGTGGTGGTTGCGTCTTGAATGACCCCTCCCTCATGCATTATGATAGTAAGAAATAAAGCTCGTTCTTTGATAACTTTCTACCTAACATCTTGATTTTAAGCAAAGTCTTTTTCTTCTGGGTTTTTAGGTCTCCGAACGAATGATTTTCCCGAAAAAAAAACATTAAAATACATTCTCACAACAATTCTCAGTAACGCATTTGACAGAAATTCTTTGCCTTCATAGACAAGTTATATATTTTTGTTATATCGAAGGCAACAAGGTTTTATTGAAACACTTACACATGCAAATACTACACCCACACTAACGATACATACTGTTGATAAGTTTTTTATGAAATGAAGAGTTGAATGAATGAAACTTTTTATCCAAGTTGGATGAGAAACGTGGAAATTCCAAAAACTATAGGTATTGGAGTTCGATTAGATTACTCTCTATTGCACACCACAAATAACACAAAATCATCAAGCGATTTAGGCGATTTTATCAAATATTGTTTATACCCGGCAAATATTGTTTTAATATCGTTAAAATATAAATATCATAAGTGTATAACAAATATTTTTTGGATTTGAAGCCGTCCTTACCTGGATAAATAGCCTGCACCCGGTCTTTGAAAGCTTCAGACATGGAGTTGGCAACATTGGCCACACTGGTAACGCCGGACGCCAAGCTGCCCAGGAACCCGCGATCGCTGTCCAGGGAGCCAATGTCCCTCGCACCAGCCATAAGCTGGTTGAAGGGTATGCTCAGGCCTGAGGAGATGGTCTTAAGGAGACCTCGGCCGAGCTGCCCTGTAAGAGGAAAGTGGAAAAGATGAATAATGTTCAACAATCAATTGTTTATGAGCTGGTTGAATGGGATGCTCAGGCCTGAAGAGATGGTTAAAAGCAAGCCGAACTGCCCTGGAAGAGGAAAGTGGAAAAGGTGAATGGTGAAAGTGGAAAATATTCAATAATCAATTGTTTATAAGCTGGTTGAATGGGACGCTTAGTCCTGAAGAGATGGTCTTGAGGAGACCTCGGCCGAGCTGCCCTGGGAGAGGAAAGTGGAAAAGGTGAATAACATTCAACAATCAATTGTTTATGAGCTGGATAAACGGAATGCTTAGACCTGAAGAGATGGTTTTAAAGATACCTCGGCCAAGCAGCCCTGGAAGAGGAAAGTGGAAAAAGTGAAAAATAATCAATAGTCAATTGTTTAAAAGAACACAAAAATTACCTAGCCACAAACTTTTTAGCTTATGCTGTGGTGGCAAGAATAACCGATATAAATACAAAATACTTAAATTTAGAAACACCCCTGACTCAGGTACAAATGCTTGTGCTCATCACACAAACATTTGCCCCTAGGAAATGTCACCATCATTGTGATGGGCCACTGCTAATGATAAGCCCTAACAGATGTACTGATTGACCGGTTAATCGGCGTTGATGGAGAAACTGTATGCACCAGTTCGAATCTTGATACCTTGAGTAGTTCATTTAACTATCAACACTGGCGGTGGAACGCAAATAAAACGGTATATTGTTAATGTTGTCTTCAAAACTTTATATCGTCTTTAATTAGTGCAACCCCCAAAATTGGTCGTGGACTTGCAGTCTTGATCTTGTTCTTGCAGTTTTGCAAGACCAAGACCGCTGACTAATAAAAATGTAGCAAATTTTGGTGAACTTTGACTATAACTTTATCTACATGACCTTTATTGTAACACCCAAAATACGCAAATAACACAGTTGGGATGATGACACCTATCTTAAATATTTTCAAGATCATAGCGTTTAAAAAACATAGCCCCTATGAAGTTAATACAACCAATATATTTACAAAAAGCTGTAGAAACCAATTTTTAAACACACAAAACTCAATAAATATTCGTTCAGTTGACTCCGATTTCTGACACATGACCGTGACGTCACGATCATGTATTCCCATACAAAATCTTGTGGAGGCAGACCGTTTTGACAGATAATAGAAAGTATGTCAACGATGTGTCATCTAGCCAATTGTATTTGTGCCACTATGACAACCATTTTGTTGCGGAAGGTTTGCATCGAAAGCCATAATATCAGCATCTCACATTTCTAAACACAATGTAAATCTTAAACCTCTTTCCCACCGGCGCGGCGCTGTGCGAAATGCCAACCTCTTGGAAACATGACGGTGATCATTAAGTTTATGATTTGTAGATAAGGTCTACTGCAGACTAGCGATATGTTCACGGGAAAATTAAGATTGCATTTTTAATCGACTGACGCGAAGCCCAGAATTTTTTCTTATGGTAAGTTAGTTAAGTTAAGATATTTATTTGTATAAACATGGTACATTATTAGAATACCTTCAGGTTATTACTATATTTAGTTCAATATTTATGTTTTTTTATGGTTTTAGCTGAATCCTACATTTATGTGATAAGTACGTAGCACGTCACGGTAAACACTGACCGCAGATCTTATGCGCTTGTGATACGGGCGATTTTGCAAAAAAAATGTGCAGGTCAATGAACTTAAGTCCGTGAATTTACATAGCCAATATTCTTATATATATATATAAATGAATTGCTGTTCGTTAGTCTCGCTTAACTCGAGAACGGCTGCATCGATTTGCATAGTTTTAGTCTTGAAATATTTGTAGAAGTCCAAGGAAGGTTTAAAAGATTTAAACTGCCTCGTTGGTGTAGTGGCAAAGTTTCTGCCTTACATCCGAGAGGTCCCGGGTTCGAATCCCAGGTCGAGCCAAAATTGTTTCTGAGATTTTCTGTTATGAATATCTCAAAAACAGCTCGGAGTCGGGAAGTTGGCGGTGTTACACCCCCGTGCCTCGGAAAGCACGTTAAGCCGTTGGTCCTGCGTCTGATCTCTCTCCGGTCATGTCGGATTGCCGTCTCACCGAACTTTGAGAGTAATGGAACAGTGAGTGCACCTGTGTATTGCGCTCACACTTGTGCACTATAATATCTCCTGCGCAGTTGGCAGATTGGCCGCCGTGGTCGAAATCGGCCAGGAGGACTATTTATTTTAAAAGATTTAAAAAAAGCATCGGGCAGGATAACGTCTGCCGGGTCCGCTAGTAAACAATAATAATGGTTATTCTTAATAACGTTCATGGCATGTTTAATCGTTAAATCTTTAGATCAAAAATCCGTTATATACACGAAAAGAACGAATAGCATTGCCAGACAAAATGTAATCTTAATTTTTTCATTAAACAAGAATTCTTCTCAGCACTTGCCTAGCTGTCTATGTTCGTCTTGAAGCACTAGTAGGGCCCAAAAAATAAGAAGACACGATGTTCTTATCTCAACATTGACGTTCACAAGTGTTATTACGTAACCAATTTTTTTCTTAATTTGATTTCATTTAATTATTCTCATCATCGCCAATCCACAAACATGTGATAATACAGTAGAGTAAAAAGCGTGGGGTGCACTTTATGACGTTTTCATGCTTCTGTTTTTATAGTTACCAATAATAGGATGATTTTCACATACGACTATACCAAGCACCCCACGCTTTTTACTTTACTGTAATATAAATTGGGATGATGACACCTATCTTAAACATTGTCAAGAACATGATGTTTAAAAAACATAGCCCCTATGAAGTTAATACAACCAATATATTTCAAAAAAGCTGTAGAAACCAATTTTTAAACACACAAAACGCAATAAATATTCGGTCAATTGACTCCGATTTCTGACACATGACCGTGACGTCACAATCATTTATTACCATACGAAATCTATGGAGGCAGACCGTTTTGACAGAATATAAAAAGTATGTCAACGATTGGTGGTGTCGTCTAGCCAATTCCGTGTACTCAGAAATTATTTTCTTCTCATTCTTATCTTTTTTTTAATTAGCAATAAAAGCGTGTTTTATTAGTTTTTGAAGCTATTTTTTTTAATTTTTTTACTGAATAAGGATAATAGGAAATTCTTATCAAATGTATTGTCATCGGTACTTAATACGTGGGCAAAGTTTCAAATTAATCCCATTTCTGGAAGTTGGTGAAAATTGAGCTCAAAAATTCCGTTACATCCATACATACATACACCCCGATCTAATAAAAGCGTGTTAAAAAACCACAAAACCAGTTGTTAACATTATCATGACTAATCTCCCGTCTGCGTCCGGCCTGCTGTGTTACCACGACAGTGCGTTATGTCACGGTGAATTATCGAAGCCGGCCATCTTGTTGAAGCGCCTGTTAGATTATACAAATACATGTACGGTTTCAACATTTGTCGGCGACGAGATGAGAGAAAATCCAATTACGAAATAAATTAGTAAATATACAACAACATCACATAAGTACATTGATCTGACTTTGTGGTAAGTAGCTTAAGCACTTGTATTGCAGATATCAGAATCAAAAGTAGTATTACAAATAAAATGAAATAAATACATGTGGCACCCAGACCATTGCAAACAGACATTAGGGATCAAACCCGCGACCTTTTGGTTAAAAGTCAACTTCCTGACCATTACACCAAATGGTCGTCAAATAGACAATAAGTTGAGATCATTTGGTAGCTTAGGTAAAAACTTTTTGTCCTGAGTTTCTTTTTGGTTAACTTAGTCTTATTTATTTTGACTTGAAATCATATAAAGATGACTAATGATAATATAATTTATTACAGATATAACCATCAACAGTAGTATTACGAATTTACTTAATAAATACATATAACACCCAGACCAGAACAAACATAATGATTTTCTAGTGCGGAGATCAAACCCGCAACCTCTTGGTCTAATAGTCAACCTCTTACCCATTACACCAAAGTGACAGTCATAAATAGAAGCAATGTCACAAAACAATAATAACTTGAGTGATATCCCTTCATAGAAGTCGACCTTACCACGGAATTAAGACGACCCATTGGATAGTCACCGGGCACAAACATTACCATGTACGGGTATCGACACTGTTACTACTGCAATGACCATGGCCAAATTAAATAAAAATCTGTTTCGTCGGTTAACGCGAACAGTAGACATTAAAATGAGACACTTTTTACAGATTATTTAGCCAAGACTCAAGCTCGACCCCGCACTGCAAGCCCTCAAGATACTGTTGGCTCATTTTGTGTGGATAGGAACGTAACTTAATATTTTTGAGTGATGGTAGTTTACAATTTTTTCACAACTATGTAAAGACAACCAACACCTCAGTCTACTTGTCACCACGGACGCTGAAAAGGGTCCGCAACGTCAGGTTAAAATGTAAATAAATCGCGAAATAATCCGTAAAAAGGGTCTCATTTAATGAATAAATATCTTCAAATACACACCCAATCCTCCATTCTCCTCCCGACTCCTTAGCCTTTCCACCTCCAGCGCCTCATTTTGTTTCTGCATTCTCTTGAACAGGTCATATATCCCCTTTGGCACCACTCTCTCAGCCACAGATTCCACCACACTCTCCACCACACTCCCAGCCAACCCCACCAGCACAGATATAGCGTTTGTCTTAGGAGCAGTGGTAGGTACTATATCTTTACCATCGTAATAATCTTCGGGAACCTCTTCATCTTCTGCGTCTAACTCTGTGAATATTGGAACATCTTTCTCGTCCACTTCTATGCTGTCTATGTTGAATAGCTCTGTCTGTTTGCTCGAATTGGTCTTTAGGACTTCTGTGATATTGGTTATGGTAATATTTTCAGTATTATTCGCTGTCAAAGCAGTTATATTGACTGTTGGAACGGTAATATCTAATTTTGTTTCTTTTTCTGTTACGTTAGATTTTGTTGTAGGATCTTTGACAGTAGTTATATTTACAGTATCTAAAGTAACAATAGTTGCTGGTAAAACTGTAGTCACGTTTAATTCTTCAATATTACGACCTACAGTCGTAGATTCCATAATTGTTTTATAGTTAGGGATCGATGTGGTTTGTACTTTAACGTTTGTTGTAATTTCAATGCTTTCTGTTGTAGTAAAAGCTTCTGTGTCTTGAGTAGACGTGGGCAAAGTTACAGTTTCATTAATTTGTACATTCGGTACATTTTTGACGGTAGTCGAAAGAGGAATAACAGATAAATCAGGATCAGTGGTGCTCTCTACAATACTAACTAAATAATTCTCAGTTGTACTAACAAGTTCTAATGGTATCACACTAAAATCGGGTTCCGTAGTTTCACTTACGATTTGTATGTTTTCGTTTATGTTATGTATGACATCAGTTTCATTCTGGTTTTCACTTTTCTGTTCAGTAACAATTGTGTATCGATGGGATTCTTTGGATTGTTTTTCATTCTTAGAATTCCTGGGTATTGCTCCATATTTATGGTTGAATTTCACAGAGTATTCTTCGTCGAAGTCTATGATGTTATTTTCATAATTTTCATCTACAGCTTCTGTGCTCTGTGTGGGCTGGGATGAAGTGGTGTCGGGGTTTTGGGCTGGTGTTGTCGGAACTAATATTAGTATAGCACATACGACAAGTCTCATTTTCCGTCTTACACGGTGATACATTTTATTGTATCCATCTGAAACAAAAAAAATGGATATGTAAACATAAGCACTTGTCAAAATGTATCTATATAAATTATTGTACATGTTTCTGGAAATAAATACTTCTGATTTCTCAAAACCTAAAATTGATTTTAGTGTCTCAAATTATGTTACCTTAAGATTCATATCACAATTTTTGACAGCCTAGCAGTAATTTACCGAAAACTTGGATTTCAAAGAATAAATCGAAAATCGGAGGCCGCTACGAATTAGAAATTATGTAAATACATACATGTTAAAAGTGATATATTTATATTTTGTATAGTATTTAAAATTTGTGATTCTGGTGAAAAAATATCAATGTACAGATCGATGTACAAAACTGATTTTTTCTTACAGCCAAACGGTCTGTATAATTTATTCGTTATATCTGATTCAAACAGAACGGCTAGTTACTAAAACATTTGCTCAATTCATAGCCTAAGCACCCATTATGTTTCGTAGTATTGACCTACTTCATCTTTTGAAGTATCATTGACATAACCATCACGTTTGGGCCTCACAAAAACTAAGTAACAATGCAGGCAAATTAGGTAGCCGACGATTGAAAACACGATATCACGGCCATTCTCAATGCGGCCATTTGATAAACATCATGTTAAACTCTCGACGAAAGACATTGTATAAACAACAACATCACATACATTGATCTGACTCCGTGGTAAGTGGTTAAGAACATGTGTTACAGTAAACAGAATCAACAGTGTTACCTAGTACAAATAAACTAGAATCCGTCTGCGTTCAGGTTCGAACAAATGTTGTAGTTTGGACCCAGTCTACTCGTCTAGATCTTTAAAACGGGATCTTCAATCATTCTTTTAGGCTCTAGCACCGCGACACAGGCTGGTGGGAAATTAATGCTAACAAATAATTTACTCCCACTAGTAATGGAATATTTGCTTTAGCATCATTAATTAGCATGCTATTTCATCGTTAGCAATAATTAAATTATTTGACGATGCTAAATTGTGTGAATGCTAAAATTCACGGACAGCGACGTGTTGCTGCTTTCATAGATTCGCACGTATTGCTTTAGCAGGCTGCTAATAGTAGCTTAGCACTAGCAGGCGATTGAAACTCGCGTTCGCGTGCTGTCGGGCGACGATCGGCTTTCGAGCGTTACCCGAGTGAATGGCAAAGAAAGAAAGAGAAGAGAATGCTGCATCCTTGCATTTAGAGTCGTATTTTGCGTGCGGTTTATTGAACTGTTTATTTGAATGAAGTTGTTTGTCTTTTCGTGACTTGATTGAAATATCTCACCGGTGCATTTTTCATTTGAATGAAGTCAAATTTAATTCTAATCTTAGACACAACACTAAAATGTACAATCATGCAACAGCCACAATTTCGCAATTTAATATTATACGCTAACGCTATTTCTCAATTTCGATGAAATTTCATATTAGCATAGCAATAGCGCGTAGTATGCTATACTATGAAATTTAGCATGCTAATTAAATTAACAAAAAATAGCAATAATTGCCATTACTAACTCCCACATCCCAATCCCTCCACCAATCCGCAATTTAATAAAATTATGGCTATTTACTCAGGTTACGGAGAACTTGGGCCCTAGTATGTAGGTACGATGTTGCTTTCTTCTCAACGGCGGTGCTACTGTTGCAGGAAAACATATTTTTTAAATAGCAGCGCTGCCATTGTGCGGAATACAACAATTTCTATAAGAAAACTATTGTCTTCTAGTCGCAGGAGATATTTTAAGTAGTGCAAAAGTGTGAGCGCAATGGCACCCTCTGTTACTTCACTCTCAAATTTCGGTGAGACAGCAATCCTACATGACCGGAGACATGTTCAGAGGAGAGAGATCAGACGCCGGACCAACATCGTAATACCCCTGATGGAATAGTAGATACGGACTTACGGACCAAACATGAGTTAGGTTTAAAGTTAAAAGATAAGTTTACACATTCGTGTTTTTATTACTGAAAATAAAGTGATTATTAACCATAATGCTTCTCTAAAGTGATGTAAAAACTAAACGATCATTATAAGCCGTCGCAATAGAGGAACTGCGCATTAAGCAGATAAAAGGAGGATGTGTGCAATGGAACCCTATATATTTTCATTATACTTAACTGCCACAAACAATATATTGGTAGTAGACAGAAAAAATGAGTCAAATATAAGAAAAACTGTTATTGGTAAGTAAAATTTTTTTTAGAATTGAAACAGTAGCAAGGACTTTAAACACTATTAAAAATTAAAGTGTTCACAACTCCACAATTTTTTGCATAAATCTACATAACTTAGTACCTAAGTATTCACAAGCTTATTGACTTGATTTTAAAATAGCTTTGGCACTACCAAATAACTAGTATGGATAAATATTCAACAAATGCTTGCATACTTTTCATATTCCGTAGTTTAGGCTTAATTTAAATGAAGTAGAGTTTGACTTAGTACTTTCTTTTTGTAAGAGTAAGTTAAAGTTATTTAGTGATACGCAGTCTTTTATGATATACCTATTTAAACATTGTGTTATAACAATAAATCAATTTATTTTTGTAAATAGACTTATATTATATACCAAATATATAAATAAACCCTACCACCGCTTCGGGACAATTTGGACCAGTGCTGAGAAGAAGCGGCGCAAGAAACTCAGTCACTATTTTCTTTGATTGATTGTCACTAGATAGACATCTTGGTACTCACCGCAAGTAATACTGAAGGTCAAACACTTAAATAATCAAAGAATTTAACATTAAATTTGGGTCTTGAAACGAGTTAAACTTACTTATTTTATCGTGTAATGAGAACACTTATAAATATATCGAACTTCAACCACTAATTTGGTTCGAAGTTTTGCGAAAAATACAGACGGGCGCCATCCCAGTTAAGTCTTTACATTTTCAACAAGATAATAACATAAGTAAGTTAGTTATTATACGTACTTGTAGCTGTGCATGTTCAGAGTGGTTGCGCAAGCGCACGACATACCATGTCACATCTTTGATCAGTGTAATTGGCAGAAAAACGGTAGCGTCAACACAAGAAGTGTTTCCTTATATTACACCCGTGACATTTCTTGTGGGCTTACACAAAACAACTCGGCAGTTCTGAACGTTATTAAATAATATCCAACTAGGTAGCTTGAAACGCATTTTTTCTTTAGGTTACTTTTTGACGTGACAACGTCTTATAATTCGATGGAGCCGGCTGCACGCACCAAAAAACATGACGAATGCGGCGTTACCTCGCTCTGAGGCGTTCTATTCAAGGATTGAAATGCAAGCAAGAGCGCGGAACGAGCGACAAAGAGGCAACGTGACAAAGACGTTGTCACATTCAAATATCGTCAGTAAACCGACTTTACAGACAACCGATTTTCTTCCTTTAGGTTACTTTTTTTTAATAAAAGCATTCACGCGTTCAATTAACACTGCCATGTCCTATTGTAATAAGCCTATTAGAGTTTGTGGAAGTTTCCTTATTATTGTAAACCTCGGTTTCGTATTCTTAATTTTTAATTCTATGTTTATGTCACTTACATCCGAGAGGTCCTGGGTTAGGAGATCCCAGGTCGAGCCTAAAATTGTTACTGTCATTTTCCGTCATGAATTTCTCAGAAACGGCTCGGAATCGGGAAGTTAGCGGTGTTCAATCCCCGTGCCTCGGTGCTCACGATAAGCAGCTGGTCCTGATCTCTTTCTCGTCATGTCGAACCGTCTCACCGAACTTTGCGGTGAAGGAACAGTGAGTGCGCCTGTGTATTGCGCTCACACTTGTGCACTATATAATCTCCTGCGCAGTGGCTGGTCTCTGTTGAGATTGGCCGCAGTGGTCGAAATCGGCTAGGAGACTAAATGTCACAAATAGAAAATGCCATCTTTTTTATGGTTTAATTATGATTGCTTTTACGTTTACGTGTTGCCCGTTTTCAAGTTATTTATCTATAACTATCAAATTATCCATCAATTCCGATTGCGTCTGCAAGAGATGTATTTTATTAATATATTATCTCTATATATATAAAATTCTCATGTCACAATGTTTGTTCCCATACTCCTCCGAAACGGCTTGACCGATTCTCATGAAATTTTGTGAGCATATTGAGTAGGTCTGAGAATCGGCCAACATCTATTTTTCACACCCCTTGGTGATAAGGGTTGTCCACCTTAAACATTTATATGGCAAAACAACGTTTGCCGGGACAGCTAGTACTACTATATAAAAAGTTAAATATGAGACTTACAACCACTTCTCAAGATTTTCCTGTCCAAATCTTTTCTCTCTACTTACTTAATCAGTCAAATATCTTTCTCAACTGTTCTTGTAAATTATTTTAAATGCGTTATTAACTGTTCAGCTCGCTTGTAATTACTTTGTTTTTTTTAATGGCTTAATGTACTTCAGCTGATATTTTAAAGTGGTTTTTGCACAACGACTGTTGGAAATCGAATTCGTCTCGCTGCCAAATCGGGTAAATGAAAGTTTTAAGTCTGTCGGTTTGTAGCGATGAAAATGATTCAATTATTATTACAATTTGATCGTAATTATATCAAGAAGATTAGCGTCTGCGTGATCATTCGCTAAGGTCTGGTGATCCCAGACTATTTATACCGAAAGATTGAATTGTACTTTTTGTAAGCAATTTTCTGAAAAAAAAAGTTAGATATACTAACTTTTTTAACTTTGACGACCACTTTGGTGTAATGATCAAGAAGTTGACTATTAACCAAGAGGACGAGGGTTCGATCCCCGCACTGTACAAACATTTGTGTGCATGAACATGTCTGTTTGTACTGGTCTGGGTGCTATATGTATTTATTTAAGTTTATTTGTAATACCACTGTTGATTCTGATATCTGTAACACAAGTGCTTAAGCTACTTACCACGGATTCAGATCAATGTATGTGATGTTGTTATATATTTATTTTTTGAAGTATGCATTAGGTTCTTCAAGAACTTCGATGTAATTTAGATATGCTTTAAAATTGATTTAGCTGAATGTGTCATACTGATTTTTAATGCCACAGGCAACACAACCTTTTTATAAAGATAATATTATTCCTATCATAATATTTGTGTCAGGGGTTTAGGGTGTAATTTCAAACTGCAACGAAGTGAACGCGGCCCACGAGTTATGAAAGCAAGCAAATTTCAACAGGCTTTGCCAATGTTTGGGTCTGGCCGAACATGCCCGTGTAGGCACACGGGTTGGATACCCATGGTCGTAGGTTCGATCGATAAATCTATACTAATATCATAACTTGTATACTAATATTATATATACGAAAGTCACTCTGTCTGTCTGTTACTTAATCACGCCTAAACAACTGAACCAATTGCATGAAATTCGGTATGGAGATATTTTACTACCCGAGACAGGACATAGGCTACTTTTTACCGCTTGAAAATGACGCATTCCCATGTGAAAATTCAAGTGGGCTGATCGCTTCTTATATATAAAAAATTTCGAAATTAAAAAAAAGCAAAAAAAACTTAACAAATAAAATATATAAAAATGATTTGCTGTTCGTTAGTATCACTAAAACTCGTGAACGGTTGAACCGAATTCAATAATTTTAGCCTTGAAATATTTGTGGAAGTCCAGGGAAGGTGTCAACGATGAGAAAATATTGGTAAGTTGCGGAAACAGCGGGCAGGACAGCGTCTGCCGGGTCCACTAGAATTATATATTTTGCAACGTTAATCACGAAAAATCATAAAACAACCTTTCCCCATAAGTCTGTTCAAAAATAATAAGTGTAAAATCTAAAGCGTATCGCCACGATTGCTTGTAACTGTTAACCGTCGATTAACTAATTCACTAACATAACACCTAACAAGTGGATTACCATCTAATTAATTAGCATTCGCCCACAATCAGTGTTCGGTGAGGCAACGTCATGCAGGCTGGCTTGCATTTCTTGGAATATTCCAGAGTTCCACACAATTTCACACTTCATTGTCGTTGTTGAGAAATAGAGCTAGCAAGGCATTAAAAACTATCCAGAGTCAACAGATTTAGGCAATATTAAAAGGAACAATGATTTGTAAGCTTGTATAAATTCTTGTCGTCTACATTTTTTCTTAGTTTAGCAGATCCGGCTGACGTCGTCTTTCCCGCTGTTTTAGCATTTGTTTTTCGATATTCTCTTATCGTGTAAACCGTCCCTGGAATCCTACCAATATTTCGAGACTGAAATTAGCCAAATCGGTTTATTCGTTCTCGAGTTTTAGCGAGCCTAACGAACAGCAATTCATTTTTATTTTTAAGAGAAGATAAGTTGAAAAATCGACAAATAGCATTTTTAATATTACGAGTAATCATGCGATGCCAGGAGGTAAAAATAATTTACTTTCAAGATTAAATATACACCGATAGCTACAGACGACCAGCAAACCTTACAGACTTCAATTACAATGACCTGGAGTTTAGTTACAGAGCTTCATTTACTAATTTAGACTCTACACTAATAATACAATCTACACCAATATTATACACCACCGCGGTGCACTGAGCCCGCGTGGTGGAGTATGGCTCGGACCACCTCATAGTTGTTTTTAGGGTTCCGTACCTCAAAGGAAAAAAACGGAACCCTTATAAGATCAATTTGTTGTCCGTCCGTCAAGACCGTTTTTCTCAGGAACGCGTGGAGGTATCAAACTGAAATTTCTATGTGATACTTAGGTCTACTGTCCCTGGAAGCTGTAGAAAAATCAACCTTCTAAGCCAACGCAATCAAAAGATACAGCCATTTAGGCCGCAAATTTCCGCAAATTTTCGAAACTCGCACGGGAATCAAAACCTACAGGGTACTTCTCGTAAACTTAGAATCTTGAAATTTAGTACGAATTCACGTCTTATAGTACAGATATAGAAAAAATTACGAAAACCGTTAATTTTCAGTTTCATCATATAAAAAAAAATATTTTTGAAAAATATTTTTGACAATTTAGAAAATGTCGAAGTTACTACTCCTTATCTACAGGTTTGTACGGAACCCTCGGTGCGCGAGTCCAAAGTGTTTTTTTTTTTAATTTATTGTTTTCCAAATTATACAATGTTTTGCGTAAATGCGAGAACAACTGCCGACAAACTGCTGTGCAGTTTGTCGGCAGTTGTTCTCGCTTAAATTTTATGTTCAGTTCATTTTGTGGTGAGGCCTGTGCCCTGCAGTGGGACGTATAAAGGCTGATGAGAGATTAGAGAGAATATTATAAAGAGAAAAGATTTGATTGTTTGTTTGGATTGAATAAGCTCAAGGCTAAAACAATATTTTATCTATAGTATCCCACATTATCCCTGATGAACATAGGCAATGAACATACGAGAAATTATATCTATATATATAAAATAAAGTGGTGTAAGTTACACTATTTATAACTCAAGAACGGATGAACCGATTTGACTGAAAATTAATGGAGAGGTAGCTTAGAACCAGGAAACGGACATAGGATACTTTTTATCCCGTTCGACCGCTATTTCGAAAACAAAGGGATTTCACGCGGACGAAGTCGCGGGGCCATTAGAAATTTACAAGTCCACCCAAGCAAAGCCGAGACGGGTCGCTAGTATCTTAACATAAACATCTGTTTGTTTATGCCAATAAAACACGTTCCGTAATTAAAACCTCAAATTCTTGGTTAACCGGCCGGTTCGGCGAGAAAGGCAGCGACCTTGACCGACCGATGTCGGAGTTATTTTCGTTGACGTTTTCGACATGCGCCCGCGTCGATCTGAACTAGGTAGGGTGACCATCAATTTTGAGATAACTGGGGATCGATAATCTATATATATATATATTATATCTAATATATAAAATTCTCGTGTCACAGTTTTCGTTGCCATACTCCTCCGAAACGGCTTGACCGATTCTCATGAAATTTTGTGAGCATATTGAGTAGGTCTGAGAATCGGCCAATATCTATTTTTCATATAAATAAATAAATATGTCACGACAATCACACCAATTCTCTAGTCCCAAATTAAGCTACGAGGCTTGTGGTATGGGTACTAGACAACGGATAAACATACTTAAATACTTTTTTTTGTAAATAAATACATATTATACATAGAAAACACCCAGACCAGTACAAACACATATGTTCATGCACACTTATGCTTGTACTGTGCGGGGATCGAACCCGCGAACCTTGGTTTTTTAGAAGTCTGACCTGTGGACCACTGCACCAAGCGGTCGTCATACATACATACACAGCGTTTGTCGGGTCAGCTAGTAATTTATATTATAGATCCTCA
Organism: Pyrausta despicata; assembly: GCA_963921415.1. Lineage (NCBI taxonomy): Eukaryota > Metazoa > Arthropoda > Insecta > Lepidoptera > Crambidae > Pyrausta > Pyrausta despicata. The sequence continues at coordinate 13,457,311 of OY992866.1, read as the reverse complement.
GTTACCTAATAGTAAATGAATAGCTGAATGTGTTTCTAAAAGCAAATATCGAGAGCAGCTAAACAAATATCGCATTTTTTTTAAATATTCCTTGAAGTACGGGGATAGTTCTTACGGAGAAAATTAATTAAATACTGTATGTGACATCTTCTCATTATTATTATACTTTTTGAGAAGTGATACGGCAGTTACCTATGGGTTTTTGTTGGAGTCATAAATGGCTGAGAGGCTGAGTAAATGTATTTCGCACCATGATAATATTCAGAATATTTAGAAGACATAATATGTTGATTCTTTTAACTTCCGATTTTCAGGTTTCTTCAATAGGAAAACGAAAAATAAATCTATAGGAATAGTAATTTAAAAAAATCAGGAATTAAATTAGTGTGGCATTCTATACAAGTTTACTGTAAAAAAATTGTTTTCATGCTAAGTTAAATGTTTCGATAATCAATCTAAAGTTAAATTTAAATACATAAAAATGTATCTCAAAAATCAACTTATAATCATGGAGTCCGTAGTGCTTTTGTATGAATGTGAATAAAGTGTGAATTACTTACGCAAACTGACTAAATTTTGAAACACACTGTTTATTAAGTATATTGTAGTGAGAACGCGTCGAGTGCTTAACTGAGCACCATTGCAATCTATACAGTCTGTTCATTATAACGGAGATGGAATATAAATATGTAACCATGGTTATTTTATAGAACACAAAAACACAGTCTTCCATGTTGTTGGCATCTTCGCGGGCGGCGAACACCGAGGCCGCCCGAGCCTACACGATCGCGCCCGACTTGCTCGGAGCCGAGCCGAACGTTCGCACATTCACCTACAAGCACTCGGATCTCCTACACGTTCAGCTCGGCTGGTCGGGCGCGATCGTGCAGGCTCGGGTGACATCGGTCTCAACTGTCTGTCGGCTGTCCCAACACATGTTCTGTCTTTGTTGTGGTCACTAAAAATATACTGATCTTACATTAAGTGTAGCTTTGTAATCCTTATTGACGTGACAACGTCTTATTATTTGATAGAGCCGGCTGCACGCACCAAAAAACATGACGCATGCGGCATTACCTCGCTCTGAGGCGTTCCATTCAAGGCTTGAAGTGCAAGCGAGAGCGCGGAACGAGCGACAAAGAGGCAACGTAAAAAAAAACATTGTCACGTTCAACTATCGTCAGTAAGTCGACTTCACAGACAGCCGATTTTTTTAAAATAATTTTCTGTACCTTAGCACATCAGTCATCATCATCAACCTTGGTGAAATTGGCTAATAACTAGTTAGTTTTTTTTACAATAGCAAAATGAAAAACGAAAATCGTATTCTAGAAGAAAAACTCTATTTCAATTCCTGTCTAAAACTCTGTATATATTAAAAGCAGTATGATATCAAGTGTTTGTTGAACAGTAAAGTCCTCAAATCTAGGTAGTGGTTGGTCAAACTATTCCAATTGACATTTAGTTGTCAAAACACAACTTTCAAGAGCCCGCCGAGGACGATGACGATTGCATAGAGTTTGGGCTCGAGATAAATAAGGTGTATTAGAGACTTACCCCAATTAATTATTTAAATCAAGCGATTGAATTTTGTTTGCTGTTTTTATAAAATAAAGGAGAAAATAATTTCTTTGATTTAGAAATGGAGGTTTTTTGAATACCTAAAACATTGGTGCAGTGGTCCACAGGTCGGACTTCTAAACCAAGTGTCGCGGGTTCGATCCCCGCACAGTACAAGCATAAGTGTGCATGAACATGTGTGTTTGTACTGGTCTGGGTGTTTTCTATGTATAATATGTATTTATTAACAAAAAAAAGTATTTAAGTATGTTTATCCGTTGTCTAGTACCCATAACACAAGCCTCGTAGCTTAATTTGGGACTAGAGAATTGGTGTGATTGTTGTATAATATTTATATATATTTATATTTAAAGCGAACCCCTAAAATGCACTAAAAACTTAGTACTACTTAGGTAGCACCAAGTGTACTTGAATGTTAGTTAAGCAATATGTAAAGAATGTATTATTATTATTATTTATTTTTAAAGATAAACTTTTCTCCATCAAAGATGGGTGTCTCCTCTCCTTATTAGAGGTATTATTATTAAGTGTATTATGTACTAGACGACCTCGCAGACGTTGACCTGCCCATTGTTTTTTTTTTTAAAGTTATTTGCTAAGATTCCTGTTTCATCCTAAGAAAGCATTTAACCAAGATATAAAGTATCCCATCACCCAAGTCAGCCCATGCCCTGTCTGTATATCAAATTTAATTTAAACGTTCAGAAGTTTCAGCGTGATTGACGGACAAACATCCAAACTAACAAACTTTCACACTATTAAGTGTGATTTTCATAAATCGTAGAATAAAAACTACCTAAATAACTTCGTTACAAATCTGATGAGACTTGCCTACTCGATTAGACTTCCATTTTTTTTAAATAAATAAATATACAACAACATCAAATACAATAATCTGACTTCGTGGTAAGTACCTAGCTTAAGCACTTGTGTTACAGATATCAGAATCAACAGTGGTATTAGAAATAATCTTAAATAGATACATTTAACACCCAGAGCAGTACAAGTAAAAACAGACTCAGTTCATGCACACAAATGTTTGTACAGCACGCGGATCGAACCCGCGACCTCTTGGTTAATAGTCAACTTCTTGACCATTACACCAAAGTGGTCGTCAATAAAAAACAATCATTAATCAATGTGTAAGTTAAACTCAAACCAGACATGGATCTTAAACCCATTTATATCAGAACTTAACTGCCGCATACCACAGCCTCACTCGGAGGCTTTACCTTCAACATTTCGTTCCTACGTTCGGGTCAAGCCGTCGCATTCACTCCCACTGTCAAGCTTGTAAGAGTGACAGGGATGGCGTCATCCGAAACTACTGACTGCAGCTTTGAGAGTGAGAGAGGTGTATCGAAGTCGTGTCGTTATCGTTACGTAATCGTCACGGGCTCGTGCCAGAGCCGTCCAATTAACCCGCGGATTAACTGGACAGGTACAGTTAGGCGGATATTAAAAATAACAAAAAAAAATAAGGCGACTATATGACGACCACTTTGATGGTCAAGAAGTTGACTATTAACCAAGAGTTGCGTGTTCGATCCCCGCACTGTTCAAACATTTGTTTGAATCATGAACATATCTGTTTGTACTGGTCTGGGTGTTATATGTATTTATTTAAGTTCATCTGTAATACCACTGTTGATTCTGATATCTGTAACACAAGTGCTTTAGCTACTTACCACGGAGTCAGATCAATGTATGTGATGTTGTTGAGTATTTATAAACAAACTAAAAAATATATATAAATAAAAAAGACGCAAAATAAAGTATTACGCCACTGTTTGGAAGTCTGGGGCCCTACACAAAAATACTTTTTTTTTGCATAGTCGTTGACGAACATCGCTATTGACTTCGTCAAATTAAATGTATGGAAATTGCATACGCCAAACACAGTTTTCTGGATAAACAGATTTCAGTGTGGTTTCTTTTATTCCAAATACAAATTCTTTATTCATAGGCACATCATACAGTTCAGGTTGACTATTGAGGATTTATTTTAAGGAAAGAAATACTTAGATAATCCAATCGCGGTGGTTATTAGATATGGCTGGTCAAAATCCGTCCTGCCAACGAAGCTGTTTTCCTGACTCATGTGTATGTTTTGACGTGACAACGTCTTATAAATTGGTTTGCCGGGTGACACTTCTAGAAACTGCGTTACGCTCCGCTCACGTTCCGCGCTCACAATGAGAGCGAGTGAGAGGCACGCGTCCCTTCGACTCGGGCATGGTTAGCCCGCCTAAGAGCGAGTGAGACTGACATAAAAAGTGAAAAGCACGCGTCCCTTCCACTCGAGCACAGTTAACCCGCCTAAGAGCGAGAGAGACAGAGCGAGAGAGAGAGAGTGAGAGAGATAGGCATACACACCGGTTCATGTTATACGAATGAATATTCACGTTAAAATTATTTTACCACTCAAAGTCGTTGTCACGTAAAACTTTCGCCCGTATACCGACTTTACAGGCAACCAATTTTTTAATTTAAAGTTATTAAGCCTGAGTGTACTGAGTCACAAGTATCACACAACTGGTATACCTGTGAATTGTGAAGCAATATTGAGACAAACATCTATTGCTTTTCTTATTGCAGTTGGTAATAAAATATCCAAGCAATAAAAATATTACAAAGTGCCTATGTAATGTAAACTAATATTTCATTAAAGAGCATGAAAATTTTGAAGTGTAGATAGATAGACAGATAGATTAACACTTTATTGAAAAACATAAAACAAAATTACAGAAAAATTTAACAATTTAGGCGGTCTTATCGCCTGAAGCGATCTCTTCCAGATAACCTTCGGTTAAAGGAACGTTCAGTTAATAGGATTTATAAAAAATAACAAACTTAAATTGAATCATAATAATTAATAATCCTAAGACGGGTCAAATAAACGCACGCACGCAGTCTGCGGCTAATATTTTAACCCTAACAGTTACTTACGTAACAGGTATGTTTAATTGCAAGTTGTACATGAGCAAATCATGCCAGATGTTTCATCTAACATTGGTGAAACGGAGCGTTACACTTTTAACATCGTGATTCAAGTCAAAAGATCAAACAGATGTAATCTGATTAAAGCTGAAAAAGATAATTATTTTGCTTTAAATTTCCACTAAACGACACCAGCGCGCAGGAAACACATCACTGTTTCCAGGTGCATCTTCTTCTTTTGACGACCGCTTGGTGCAGTGGTCCACAGGTCGGACTTCTAAAACCAGGGGCCGCGGGTTCGATCCCCGCACAGTACAAGCATAAGTGTGCATGAACATGTGTGTTTGTACTGGTCTGGTTGTTTTCTATGTATAATATGTATTTATTTACAAAAAAAAGTATTTAAGTATGTTTATCCGTTGTCTAGTTACCCATAACACAAGCCTCGTAGTTTAATTTGGGACTAGAGAATTGGTGTGATTGTTGTGAAATATTTATTTATTTATCTTCTGTGTCACGTTGCGAGTTGTATTGTAAGTCCTGCGACTTCCAGCTCTAGTTTTTTCAAGTGGTTATATTTGGATTTCTGCGCTGGCGTCGTTTAGTGGAAATTTAAAGCAAAATAAGTCTCTTTTTCAGCTTTAGTCATGGATTTCCGCAAAGTGACTCCTGATTCCATAAACTGTATGTAATCTGATTAACTATAACATTGATTAATAATTAAAATAAACGCTCAATGACAGACTCATTAAACCATTAATAATACAACACGATTAATATTATTGGATTAAAAACTTAATCCGTATTGATTACGTAACACCGTTCACTTGAGTTGCGATTGATATTCGACAATATACCAAAGAGTAGGCCGTGTACCATGACGGTGGGTGTAGGCAGAAAACTAACCCTGAGCCACTGAGGCTTATATATTTGACTACGAATAACCAAACAAAGAGTTTGTAATCAAGAAGCTTGCTTTACATTTCTGCTAGTTTACTTTAGTTATTTTCACAGTATCATGTCATACGGCATCTTACTATGGGGCTCAGCTGCAGATATAGAGACAATTTTCGTATTGCAGAAACGAGCCGTGCGGGCTATTTATAAACTTAAATCAAATGAAACACTTAGAGAATTGTTTAAAGAAGTTAAAATACTTACAGTTTACTCGCAATACATTTACGAAAACCTAATTTACGTTCGAAAAAACTTACACTTATTTCCTAAAAATTGCGATTTGCATAACTTCAACACAAGACAAAAAAATAGGCTTGCCGTTCCACATTTTAGGCTTCATAAAGTTGGTCACTCATTTATGGGTAGATAGATGTGTATCATTTTTTAATAAATTACCTGAAAATTTAATTTCTCTGCCTTTAGATAAATTTAAAACAGTTGTAAAAGATGTATTAATGTCGAAAGGATATTATAAAATTGATGATTATATAAATGACAAAGATATATGGAAATGTTTAAATGCAAACAATTACAATTATTGTAAATCAATTTTGAAAAGAGGCAATGACAATAGTGACTGAGTTTCTTGCGCCGCTTCTTCTCAGCACTGGCCCAAATTGTCCCGAAGCGGTGGTAGGGTTAATTTATATGTTGGGACGTGTAAAAGTGCTAGTTGTTAGCCTACTTACAGAAATAAATGGATTTTATTGGATTTTTTATTTTATTGCACGATCATATTGAGAAAGATGTATATTCGGTATTTACATTATTTTACAATACATCAATAAACAAGCTAACACTATTAAATTAAGGTTTTATGCCGGTGTTTCAAATTATAGATAAATTATTTGAAGCCATCATTTTTTAAATATAAGCCCATCCCCCCACTCTACTGTATACACGAAAATAATTAATTCTTTGATTTAAATAAGATGAATCTCAATAACTCAAGCGGGGATTTCCTAAAGCGCAGCAGATTAAAACACAGCGAGATACCTTGTAAATAGTTCTACCTACTTTTTAGGGTTCCGTACCTCAAAAGAAAAAAACGGAACCCTTAAAAGATCACTTTGTTGTCCGTCTGTCCGTCCGTCCGTCCGTCTGTCAAGACCGTTTTTCTCAGGAACACGTGGAGGTATCAAACTGAAATTTCTATATGATACTTAGGTATACTGTCCCTGGAAGCTGTAGAAAAATCAACCTTCTAAGCCAACGCAATCAAAAGATACAGCCATTTAGGCCGCAAATTTCCGCAAATTCTCGAAACTCGCACGGGAATCAAAACCTACAGGGTCTTCCCGTAAACTTAGAATCTTGAAATTTAGTACGAAGTCACGTCTTATAGTACAGATATAGGAAAAATTACGAAAACCGTAAATTTTCAGTTTCATCATATAAAAAAAAATATTTTTGAAAAATATTTTTGACAATTTTTAAATTTCAAAGTTACTACTCCTTATCTACAGGTTTGTACGGAACCCTCGGTGCGCGAGTCCAACTCGCACTTGACCGGTTTTTTTATTTATTTAAAAAGGAACACCAACAGTATACATATATATACATTGCTCATCTTAAATTTAAACCTTAGTACCTATTTACATCTTATACGAGTATGTATACCTATTATAGGTGAACACAACATTCGTGACAAACAATAACAGTAAATATTATGTTAAATAGGTACATATTAATAAAAAAGAGATAAATAATATACATTCAGCTGAAACACTGTACAGACAAGTAATTCAATCCTCTTCCACAAGCTTAGAGAGCCCTTTTTTAAATTTTGGTAAAGAGTCATTGAAAATGTCAACTTTCCTAGGGCACAACTCATTATAAAGTATTATATTACTTTAACAGATAAGTAATTTATTGAATAGGTAGGTACTAGAAACGTTCTGAGAAATAAAGTCAGGACTTCATCAATCTAGATGTTTTACTTGTATAACGTTCCAGTTAAAAAAAAACAAATAAGCCAGTACAACATCTGAGTAGCTTAACCAGCCATAGCTCGGAAGCACTGTGATTAAATTACATTTAAACAAAAAACCGCTTTGAAATCGGTCTATCAGTTCCCGAAACTACTATGCCACAAACTGCCTCGTTGGTGTAGTGGCAAAGTTTCTGCCTTACATCTGAGAGGTCCTGGGTTCGAATCCCAGGTCGAGCCAAAATTGTTTCTGAGATTTTCTGTCATGAATTTCTCAAAAACAGCTCGGAGTCTGGAAGTTGGCGGTGTTACACCCCCGTGCCTCAGAAAGCACGTTAAGCCGTTGGTCCTGCGCTTGATCTCTCTCCGGTAATGTCGGATTGCCGTCTCACCGAACTTTGAGAGTGATGGAACAGTGAGTGCACCTGTGTATTGCGCTCACACTTGTGCACTATTAATAACTCCTGCGTAGTTGGCTGATCTCTGTTGAGGTTAGCCGCCGTGGTCGAAATCGGCCAGGAGGACTATTATGCCACAGACAGAAAAGGGGTCAACCTTATAACACCCCTTTTTCCGTTGGGGATAAAAAAATGCCTAAATCACTCTTAACAAATGATTGAGCCATCTGTTTTAAACATTACTCTTTGTCATAGTCTCAGTGACTTGTGCCCTGCGGCGTATCTCACGCTCTAAGGGCCGATTGCGGAATGGTACCTTCGCAAACCACGAACAGACTGATTGACCAATTGTGTAGATATCATTTTGGATTGTGAACGAATACATACATTAAAGTTAAGAGTTTTATATAATAAAAAATATAAATATACAACAACATCACATACATTGACTCCGTGGTAAGTAGCTAAAGCACTTGTGTAACATATTTTATTTGTTAAGTATTTTTTTGACGTGACAACTTCTTATAAATTGGTTTGCCGGGTGACACCTCAAGAAACTGCGTTACGCTGCTCCGCTCACGTTTCGCGCGAGAGAGACAGAGCGAGAGAGAGAGAGAGAGAGAGAGATAGGCATACACACCGGTTCATGTTATACGAATGAATTTCACATTAAAATTATTTTACCACTCAGAGTCGTTGTCACGTAAAACTTTCGCGCGTATACCGACTTTACAGGCAACCAATTTTTTTGCGTTCACAACGCTTTTTTTTTTTAATTTTTGTGTAACACATCAGAATCAATACCTAGTTGTATTACTATTACAAATAAACTTAAATAAATACATACGTAGAACAGCCAGACCAGTACAAACAGACATGTTCATGTTCATGCACACAAATGTGTGTACAGTGCGGAGATCGAACCCGCGACCGCTTGGTTAATAGTCTTCTTGACTATTACACCAAAGTAGTCGTCGAACATGGGAAGGGACTAAAAAATGATCTCGGTAGGCTATAAGGGTACGAAAAAAAACCGATATATATATTACATACCTTATTTGTACGCTGAAAATGTATGTGTAGCGTGTTTATGTGTCTCTGTCTGTGACATCCTAGCCTCGGAAAGGATGGACCGATTTCATTGTGACTTTTTTTCGAAAGATAATTTAATCACAGTTGTTCTTAGCTGGTTGAAATCCGACTAGAATTTTAAGGTCACCACCGGGGTTCGAAATCGGTCCATCCGTTCGGCAGCTACGATGCCACAGACAAACACACACAAAAACACGTACTGACACAGGGGTCAAACTTATAACACTCCTCTTTCGCGTCGGGGATTAAAAACGCTTGCGCATCATAGCCAACTACTAGCATTGAACTTTAATAACTATGATTAAATTATTTCGTATGAATCCGAAATGCCAAGGTAAAGTTTTGCAACGTAAACTTGTGCCTAGTTGTGAAATATTTGAGTTGGCGTGCTATGTTTACTAAAATAATAACTTAAATTGTTTACCAATGATGATGTTTTTAAACGCTGTTGTTTATATACAAAACATAATAATGGCAAAGCAATTTGTACAATTTTTATTTATTTATTTGTTATAGGTTTGCTCTTGACCCAAGACTAAGCCCAACGAGGCAAAGACTGAGTCTACGATGGAGTGAGCTCACCTAGAAGATGCCTGTTCACTCTAGCTTTGAAAATTCCTAGGTTGTAATTGCAGGGAAACACTGACGCAGGTAGTGAGTTCCACTCTTTTGCAGTGCGCATCAGGAATGTAGATGAGAAGCGCTTTGTTCGTAACAGTGGAACATCGACACGGTACGGATTGTATCCCGCGGTACGTCTGCTGGTCCGATGGTAAATGGGGTCGGACAAAGCTGGTGAAGTTTATGACCACACTCGCCGAAGTATATACATATTATTATGTAACCTATATACCTATTCAAGGCCGCATTACATAGAGTTATTTACCCACGGTTGGTGCAGCACTTTGATATAGGAAATTATACTTTGGCGGAACTAATTTAGACTTAGGAAGCTAAAAGGAAGCGCTTCCTACCGACCGGGTGTTATGGTCAGGGACCAAGGTCCGATTGACATCATCTTGATTTGTCTATTTAAATTATTCAGAATCTAAATCTTATATGCCGCGATTCATGTGCGGTACTAGGCTAACAGCGCCATCTAGCCTATGGAGCCGTATCAGCGCTCGCTGTCGTGTTTGCCACCATGCATGCGGAATGCGCTTGTAATGGCGAACGGTAGAAATCGCCACAATACCAAAAGATAAGCAACCTTAGGAGCGGTCGTGTTTGGGATGGGTGACCGCCCTATATCAGTGACGTCCATTCACAAGTGCTTTGGAAAGCACAATAAGATTAGTCTATTATCGATAGATATTAATCATTATTATCTAGCGACCTTCATGAAGGACTTCTGGCGACGCCTACCTTCCGACATCACCGCACGTGTCTGGGCTAGTAGACTGGACCAAAACTATAAGTTTTTGAATGCCTGTATAAAATACTCAATTTTGTTACGATTTTTGAGTAGGTCAAAGCGAATTGCAAAAGCCTGCTACACTTAGCTCGGGCCCTGATTGCGCAAGGAACCGGAATAATAATCTCATTGTACAGTGCACAGTGACCACATTTTGTGAGCATATTTGTAGGATGCGTGTATTTTTCTTTTATTCTACATAAATAATAAATTCCATTAAATAAATTATGATTTTTGGACTTTGGCGGTGTTTTTTTTTTTAATTTTTTGTGTTTTTGTGCCTGCGTATCTCTTTGTATTTGTGTATGTTTCTATAAGTGAATTCTTGAAATAAATGTTTTATTTATTAAACACCTTCGTATCGTGTTATACAAGTCTACTACTCACCCACAAATGATGGGAACTAAAGTACTTATCACATTTTTCACATTCATCACACTATCACAACAGACACAAATATAATAAATGTGAATGTTTGTTTGTTTGGATGTTAGTCCGTCAATCACACTGAACCTACTGAACGGGTTTTGATGAAATTTGATATACAGACAGGGTATGAGCATACTTGAGAGATAGGATACTTTTAATCCCAATTGAATGATCCCTTGGGATTAAAGATAAATCTTTGCCTTTCATTTTTTTCGCAAAACATAGGTCAGGACCGATGATCTTCTTGTTTGAAAATAATTTTCATCGCTTGACAAAAAAGGGAAAGTTGCAGAAATTCAATAACTTATTTATTAAGTGACACTCAAGCTGGAAAGAAGAGCACTTTATAACGGTGTAAGTACTCAGTTTAGAATTTCCTTAACCCCACAGGGAATCAGAGATCGATGACAGCCACTTACCGATAAAATGTACAATGCGACTGTCATAACTGTCGCTCAAAAGATTTAAAAAAAAACTGTGAAATTAAAACACACTTAAAGAAAAAATTCGGCCTGCCACTGGCGGGATTTGAACCTGCATCTCTCGCAAGCCGGGCAATTCCTCTACTTACTACGTAACATTTACGCATTGGTAGGTTAAAAAACTGATTGCACGTTTGGTTGACTACGAGTACATACCAGTTAAAACATAGACAGACGCAATTCAGCTAAACTAAGTACACTATACACACGAGTATTATTGCCTTAAGTCGAGGAATTCCTCGACTCAATTACAAACTTTCACATTAGCAATTGCTAACTATCACATTTCTTCAATTCACATCACATTAAAAATTGATATGAAATTAAAAAATTGGTTGCCTGTAAAGTCGGTATACGGGCGAAAGTTTTACGTGACAACGACTTTGAGTGGTAAAATAATTTTAATGTGAATATTCATTCGTACAACATGAACCGGTGTGTATGCCTATCTCTCTCACTCTCTCTCTCTCGCTCCGTCTCTCTCGCTCTTAGGCGGGTTAACTGTGCTCGAGTGGAAGGGACGCGTGCCTTTCACTTTTTATGTCTGTCTCACTCACTCTTAGGCGGGCTAACCATGCCCGAGTCGAAGGGACGCGTGCCTCTCACTCGCTCTCATTGTGAGCGCGGAACGTGAGCGGAGCGTAACGCAGTTTCTTGAAGTGTCACCCGGCAAACCAATTTATAAGACGTTGTCACGTCAAAAATATTAATGTAACGTATCATAATTTATCATTTTAATTAATATAACATTTCATAATTTATTTTATATTCATTCTGCCTATTTGAATCATTTTTTGCACACCTGCATGTTGAATACTTGTACTAACTTACAATAACATTAAGATTTTTAAAACCTGTAGATATTCTTGCAGATAAATGAATTTCATTTCGTTTCTTAAACTCGCTAAGAAATTAGAGTCCCCTTTAAAATAAGACAAGAATTATTAGTAAAGGTATGGTCACCCTCGCGTGGACAGTAAGGTTGCAGTGGCACAGTAGATCGGAGGACACTTTTTGTGCAAATATAAATTTACTTACAAGGCGATCGGCTATTAGGGAAAATATTAAAATCGGAGTTATTAAATAATAAATAAATAAATATTTCAGAACAATCACACCAATTCTCTAGTCCCCTAATTAAGCTACGAGGCTTGTGTTATGGGTACTAGACAACGGATAAGCATACAGCATACTTAAATACTTTTTTTTTGTAAATAAATACATATTATACATAGAAAACACCCAGACCAGTACAAACACATGTTCATGCACACTTATGCTTGTACTCTGCGGGGATCGCAACCGCGACCCTTGGTTTTAGAAGTCCGACCTGTGGACCACTGCATCAAGCGGTCGTCAAAATTTGCATAAAGTTATACACAGTGCGTAATTTTACTTTTTACCCCCGATGAAAAAGAGAGGGGTTATAAGTTTGCTCGCTATTCTGTTTGTGTGTGTGTCTGTTTGTGGTATCGTAGCACCCGAACGGATGGACCGATTTCGTGCGGTTTTTTTTTATTCGAATGATAACTTAATCACGGTAGTTCTGAGCTATGGCTGGTTTAAATCCGTCCAGCCCGCCAGCTATTTACCTGACTCATGTCGAGGGTTTTTAAATTTTAGTTTCGATAAGTTATTATTATACTGAACATGTTCAAAAGGAGGTCTTGTTGACGTGACAACGTCTTATAAATTGGATGGCCGGGTGACACCTCAAGAAAAGAGAGAGAGAGAGAGAGAGAGAGAGAGATAGGCATACACACCGGTTCATGTTATACGAATGAATATTCACATTAAAATTATTTTACCACTCAGAATCGTTGTCACGTAATACTTTTTTTTAATAAGGTAGATATGAACTATGGTTAGGTATGTATGAGTCGAGATGAAGCATTGAGGATGGAAAATAAAAATCGATTTACAAAATTAAGTTATTGCGATAAATTGGTAGTTTGTTAGTGGAAAGCCAAACTCTCTTCTTATAACTATGCCAGGCACGCTAAAAATGAAAATGGTTCATTGCCCAAAGGTTGCCTGAAAGAGATCGCACTTACGATCAGAGCGCATTGGACGTGATTTTCTGAAATTAATACTTTGTTATGTTAAAATAAAGTAATATAGATAACTTATGTATCGCGTACGTATGTGCTATGACCCTTTAGGTAAGTTGTTTTAATTCAAAATTTCACAATGAAATTTATAAATTTACCACATCCGAAATAAGTAATTGCATTAGGAAATAAAATAGCTACCGGTAAAAGTCATTTGTTCATTCATTAACATGTAAATTCAATGCCACTGTTACCTAATACCGGTGTGGCCTGTGTTTTATTACAATATTTAGATATCATTTATAATAAATCTTACGCTCTAATGAAACATAAATGAAGTGAGTTATTATTAAAATAAGTAAGAAAAGTAGTGAGAAAACTCGGAAAAATATTAACAAAACGTAAGAAGTAGGTAAACGTCCGAAAAGACTCCTTGATGAAAGAATAAAAAACTAAGTTGTCTACAGGTTTTCTATTTCTTTAACTTATTCGTTTTGCAACAATCCGATGCCGAAATAATAATCAACAACATTGAAACTTACCAGAAAAATCTCAAAGCATTTGTTGCAACAACAAATTCACTTAAAATAAATCACTCAACTGTCATGGTTCAAAATTCATGTCAACCACTAAAAAGTAAAAACTTCTTCATTCAAACCTCCTTCTAATTTCAAAAATGTGTTTCACGATCGCGGAAAAAATAATAATACGAAAAGCGTTCGGATACACAAATGCGCGCGCGCGGCTTTGGCGCGAAAACGCAGCGAAATGTCAAACGCGTAGGCCGTGAAAGGCCTCAAACTGCAATGGCGGGGCAAACTCCGATTAAATCGGTTCAACTAATTTAGCGGATGCTGAAGGCCACCTTCAGTAATTGTATAATCCGGAAAGTATTTTGCTGTACCGGTTTTCGGTTACCGCTTCGTTAAGTGGTCTGACTGTTTTGGTATGCTCCATTTTTTAAATTGTCCTTAGTCAGAAAAGAATTGCATTGTTCCGCGACCTTCATTTCTTCAAAAAAAAACTTATGGCAAATTACAAATTGTTGTAATTGTGTCTTCTTTGTAATCTTTCCTATCCCTATTTTGTAAGTGATTTTAATTCCAAATGTATCAGAATTACAGGTTGTATTGACGCTCACCCGAGTTTAATTTTTTCAACCCCGTATTGTAAATAACGTTAAGAGATTATTCTAACTTATGTAGATACTTATAGGTAAATAATTACATTATATCAATTTCGACAGATCAGATTAATTCTTTAAAGTACCTACATACTAACTTCAAGTACTTGTTGTTTATTTAATTTATTATTTACTCATCTTTACATAGCTTTATTGCACAACAAAACTATGTACAAAAAGTGGATTTAACGCCGTATGGCACTCTCTACCAGTCATACCTTTGGGCTAAGTAGAAATGATTGGTAAGCGGTGCTAAAAAATAAATAAATAAAAAAACAAAAAAATACCAATTAGACACATGAGAATAAATATAAAATAAACAATATTTTTTTATAAGATTACATAATTATACAGGGTGTAAAAAAAACCTTAACGAAGCCGAATACCACATATTCTACCAATTGTTACGATCATTTTTTTTCTTTACACCATACCTGGGAAGTTAACGGTTACTGAGATATTGATGGTTAAAGTTTGAAAAAATAATTGATGATTTTTACAGAAATGACTTCTGTCCATTATAACTTAACTTTTTTCCAAAGAAACATGATACAAATTTTCACTAGTTCTTTCATAAAAAGCCTCTAAATGGCACACTCCGCAATGAAAAGCGCACACTCGAACCGAACCGCGTCGCGACGGCGTAAAGCAACACGCCCCGCGGTGACTTTTCTGCGTGCGCGCTATACATTGCGGGTTAGAATTAAATTATTTTTTTTGATGTCAAAAAATAAAAGTTGTTTCCCAGCCAAAATTTATTTTTCATACGATTTGGTTTGATGTACTGAACGCGTGGTTGACGGCTTCGTTAAGGTTTTTTTTACACCCTGTATATACACATATTATATACTAATATACACTAAATAAATATGACGAACTGTTTAGGACCACTTACGCCGATATTATAAATTTGACTGTTTATCAGTCAGAAAAAAATCGATTGTTTTAATGTATTTTTAATAACACGAGATAGAGTGCAGTAAATAACATTTCATTCAACCTAGAACAAATTGTGCATACATGTAAAGAGTTTCAGTCTAGCTCTGTATACTGCTTTACTTTTTGTTATTCACTGACTGTTATCCCAGGTCGAGCCAAAATTGTTTCTGAGATTTTCTGTCATGAATTTCTCAAAAAACAGCTCGGAGTCAGGAAGTTGGCGGTGTTACACCCCCGTGCCTCGGAAAGCACGTTAAGCCGTTGGTCCTGCGCCTGATCTCTCTCCGGTCATGTCGGATTGCCGTCTCACCGAATTTAGAGAGTGATGGAACAGTGAGTGCACCTGTGTATTGCGCTCACACTTGTGCACTATAATATCTCCTGCGCAGTCGGCTGATCTCTGTTGAGATTGGCCGCCGTGGTCGAAATCGGCCAGGAGGACTATTATTCACTGACTGTAACTTGTTTTGTGAGCCATGAATAAATAAAAATAAAAATAATTTATTTCTTAAACGCCTGCTAATCGACAGGCGAAATAAGCCAAGGGCGACCGCATTCCGTTTCCACAATGGCGCTATACAATAGTGTACGGTCCGAATACATGATTATAAAAATACTTAAATTGGAGCTCGGAATGCAAGGATGGCATCATTAAAAGAAATGAGTGGGTGCCGAAAAATCTGTGGGTATTTTCTACTAACTCTTTTTCTTTAATAATCTATAATGAATACTTCTTAAACCAAGGGTCGCGGGTTCGATCCCCGCACAGTACATGCATATGTGTGTATGAATATGTGTTTGTACTGGTCTGGGTGTTTTCTATGTATAATATGTAGGTATTTATTTACAAAAAAAAAAGTATTTAAGTATGTTTATCCGTTGTCTAATACCCATAACACAAGCCTCGTAGCTTAATTTGGGACTAGAGAATTGGTGTGATTGTTGTGAATGTATATGTGTATGTTGCTCACCGACTACACGTCACTCAGCGTGCTATGGAAAGGTCTATGTTGGGGATCTCATTAGGGGATAAGATCCGGAACGAGGTAATTCGACATAAGACTACTACTATTTTTAATATTCATTAACGACCTACCGCATAAAGTTAGATCTGCTAAATGTCTTCTATTTGCTGATGATTTAAAATTGAGCCTAGGTATTAACAATGAAGCTGATACTGTTGCCTTGCAAAATGATATTGACGCTATTTATGAATGGAGTATTGAGAATCGACTTCCCTTTAATACTGACAAATGTAAAATCATAACGTTGACGAGGAAACGTGTTCCTATTTATGTTGACTATAAATTATTTGACGCCTCAATGAGTAGAGTTAACGAAATGCGTGACTTAGGATTAATCTTGGATACTAAATTGGACTTTCACCAACATGTAAAACTAACGTGTAAAAGCGCTAGTAAGACGCTTGGCTTTATTATGAGAATAACGTCTGAATTCAACGACAAACAAGTTGCCAAGATGCTTTACAACGCCTATGTACGTAGCAAACTTGAGTACTGTGCACTGATTTGGAATCCCTACGAAGCAACGTATATAACGCAGGTTGAAAGGGTCCAACGTAAATTTGCCCGATGGCTGTACAAAATTAATTACGGATACTACCCTTATCTGTATCCATCGCTATTTGTCATTGGTATGGTGGACATGGAAACCTTTGCACTTAGGCGAACTCTGACAGCCATCATTCATTTTCTGTCAATAATCAGAAATAGACTGGACTGCCCTACAGTGTTAGAAAGGGTAAATATATTAGTGCCTAGGAGTCGACAGTACGACGATCGGGGAACAGTGGCGCCTCGTCGCCGGCCGCGCTTGTTGGATCGTCCCTACAGCCGTACAATGCGTAATGCGCAAGCTCCCACTAACCACGCGTTGCGCCTCATAGGCGATCTTCTCGCTCAGTACGATGATATTGACTTATCTTTTGACAGTTGGGGTGTATTAATTACCAAATTTTTTAACTTAATTAACTAAAATTTGACGTAGATGTATTTTATTATTTTTCTATTAGATTAGCTAGATTGTATATTGACATTGTTTTTGATTTGATTGTATTGCTATTATTTTTTTCATTTATTGACTATAATTTGTATTTATATTTAAATTTCTTTGTGTAACTTGACCATTTTTCCAATTATGTATTTGGTATTGTGTTGCATGTATGCGCTTTGGAGTGATCTGTGAGCTTACATGTTGATCTGAATAAATGAAATAAATGAAAGACTAAGGTAATTGATGTTGTCCAAAAATGTAGCAAGTTGAAGTGGTAGTGCGCTGGCCATGTCTGTCGCAGGACCGACGAGAGGTGGAGCAGGAAGGTTCTCGAATGGATACAACGCTTAGGTAAACGTAGTGTGAGTCGCCCCCCGGCTAGATGGACAGACGACCTGAAAAAGGCAGCTGGTAGTGACTGGATGCAAAGGGCCGGAGATCGTGCGCTATGGCGCTCCTTGGGGGAGGTCTATGTCGAGCAGTGGACTGTATCAGACTGATATGATGATGTGCCGAAAAATGCGTGAGTATTTTCTTTATGTCACTTGTTACTAATTCTTTCTAACCCTCTATGAAAAAGAGAGGTGTTAGGTCTATAAGTTTGACACCCATTCTGTTTGTGTGTTTTTGTGTGTGTCTGTCTCTGGCATCGTAGCTCCCGAACGAATGGACCGAATTCAGTGTGGTTTTTAATTCGAAATATCCTTTATTCATGGTGGTTCAAGCTATAGCTGATGGAATCCGTCTAGATATTGAAGGTCACCTCCTGTTTTCCTTTGTTTATGTCAGAAGTAAATACCTTTCAAATTTTAGTTTTTGACGTGATAACGTCTTATAAATTGGTTTGCCGGGTGACACTTCAAGAAACTGCGTTACGCTGCTCCGCTCACGTTCCGCGCTCACAATGAGAGCGAGTGAGAGGCACGCGTCCCTTCGACTCGGGCATGATTAGCCCGCCTAAGAGCGAGTGAGACAGACATAAAAAGTGAAAGGCACGCGTCCCTTCCACTCGAGCACAGTTAACCCGCCTAAGAGCGAGAGAGAGAGAGTGAGAGAGATAGGCATACACACCGGTTCATGTTATACGAATGAATATTCACATTAAAATTATTTTACCACTCAAAGTCGTTGTCACGTAAAACTTTCGCCCGTATACCGATTTTACAGGCAACCAATTTTTTTATTGTTTTTGAAACTGGAATAGCTCACTGAATATCTAGTTAGGTTTGCATTTCTTTTTTGTAATAGCAAAATCACTATTTGTTGAGCTCCATATGCCATAATAACAAATAGAAACGGTAACATTTTTAAAGTAAAACCCACTTGCACAAACCTCATTTTATTGCCAGAGTTATTCGGTCTCTATTAGCTTCAAAGAGGTTGACAAAATCTATGGACTAAGCTCCTTGAGAAAGGAATAAGTATGTTATACTAAGCCCAACTGACCCCTTGGCTAGTCTAATGGCCAGTCACAATATCCTATCTACAATAGGCTTGTTTCCACTATGAAAGAAATATTCAAAAACTGATTTTCTCTAAAATAATTCATAATTTCAGATGCCTTTACACTAATATTTTTCTGCAGTTCGTATTATTTGATTTTTAATTGGAATTCAAATGATAATTAGTCACTCAGTCGGCATTGCACGCGATGACGTCAAAGTGTGTTATTCCCATACAAACTCTATGAAGAAAAGCGTTTTGACAGTTGATAAAAAGTACGTCAACGATTGGTGGTGTCAACTACCGTATTGGCTGAGAGTTAAATAATTATATCATACTAAAAGCTATCTGTTTTTTTCGCGGGTAATGATTTAAGCATACCTACTCTCCAACTCGGGGGATAGGGAGAGTTATGTGGGACTCCTACCATTTAGGAATGGTAGTTTACCCACTAAGCCCCGCGGCACCTGCAGCGCCTGAGTGGCAGTGTCATGTGAGATCGGCAGAGTCTTAGACGTCCACAACTGAACACTGCCGGCGACGGCCCGTCTAACACGGCGGGCCCTACACCACAGTAATATTATCTATACAGTATTATAACTTCATATAAACGGACGACGCGCGAGCAATACCTACGCGCTCGGATCTCGGCATGCGCTTGGCATGCTACAGTCGCGGGTGTATCTGTGCCGCAGTAACTGAACGGTTTTTATTTATTTATTTAAAACTTTATTGCACAAGAAATGTACAAAGGGTGGACTTAATGCTAAAAGCATTTTCTGCCAGTCAACCTCAAGGTCAGGTTTTTAATCAGTATCCGCGCGAGTTTTTACTCGAAATAAGTGCAAGTAGCTATTTAACATGACAAGTAAAATATATTTTGCTGTTTTTGGTTGCATGAATTCCTTTCATGAGTGAGATATTCCTTTTTCTCCACCTTGTCTATGTTTCCCAAAACAATTTTAATAGGCAGATGCAATTAAAACGCTGTAGGTGGGCGACAGCGACAGCCCTATCATATCATGCTTGCGTACCGCGCGGCTGTAGACCGTGGTAAGCACTTATTTCAAGGACACGACCGAGTTACAATGCTGTATTGATAATATTACCGTGCCTACACGCCCTCCTTGCGGAGGACTAACGGGACTGGTGGGAGGTACCGCACCATTCCCATCATGCTGCGATGGCGACCTGTGCAATGCAGGTGCAGTCGCCCCCGCGCCTACAACCTGCTCATCGCCACCAGGAACTTAAATAAAGCTATCTGAGGTTAAAGATTTTACCATGAAAGTGACAGTTATGTAACTTTCAGTCACCGGTAGATAAGACATTGAAACCGGTTAAGGTTATAAAAAGAAAATTTTCACGAATTAGATAGTGCAACTACCAACCTTCTTTTTCCACTGTACCTACTATACATACTTACTAAGGCTTATTTATTTATTTAAGCTTTATTGCACAACAAAACTTTGTACAAAAGGTGGACTTAACGCCGTAGGGCATTTTCTACCAGCCATACCTTTGGGCTAAGCAGAAATTATTAGTGGGCGGTGTGACAAAATAAATAAAAGAGAAAACACAAAAATAAATAAATAAATAAATAATAAATAAATATTTCACAACAATCACACCAATTCTCTAGTCCCAAAGTAAGCTACGAGGCTTGTGTTATGGGTACTAGATAACGGATATACATACTTAAATACTTTTTTTTTGTAAATAAATACATATTATAAATAGAAAACACCCAGACCAGTACAAACACACATGTTCATACACACTTATGCTTGTACTGTGCGGGAATTGAACCCGCGACCCTTGGTTTAGAAGTCCGACATGCGGACCACTGCACCAAGCGGTCGTCAAATAATAATATGACACATGAGATTAAATATACAATCAATTTATATAAGATTACATATTTAAAAATACACATAATGCATACTAATATACACTAAATAAATAAATTATTTGACGAACTGTTAAAGAAAGATCTATAATGACGGTTGCGATAAAGTAAGAAAGTGGGTGCGAATGAGTCTCTTGAATGACAATTTCCTGGGAGCCTGTTTTATATTATCGGGAAAAGCATTCCATAGCCTGATGGCCTGAATGTGGAAGGAGTTGGCTTAGTCTACACCTACGGCATGCTAACACCGCGATTCGCGAATGTCATCAATTGAGACACACACGATGCCGAAGAAGCAAGCTGCAGGTGTGTCCTTAGCTACAAAGACCAATTTAAAAAGCTTTAGGTTTTTCGAGAGATATTTTATGCTGATTTACTTATTTCTAAATTTACTTAACCGAAGTTAATTAAAATAAAACCATTGTTTCAGTGATTAAGTTTATACATTACACTTAAGTAGTATCTATTTTAAATAACAATATGTACAACATTACAACCTAACTTGCTATTTGGTCCGTATGACTAAAGCTAAACTAAAAATATTAGTAACTTACACAAATTAATACTAAGTAAAATGTTTAAGTCGGTAAACAAAATATGAAAACTGTAGATACTATAGCATAGACGGTAAGTAGTAAGTGGTAAATAACAAAGTACATAATTAGGCACATGGTAAGTAAATCCCGCAATAAGATCCCCCCTGAAAAAACCGGTCAAGTGCGAGTTGGACTCGCGCACCGAGGGTTCCGTACAAACCTGTAGATAAGGAGTAGTAACTTTGAAATTTTCAATATTGTCAAAAATATCTTTCAAAAATATTTTTTTAAATTTTTCCTATATCTGTACTATAAGACGTGACTTTGTACTAAATTTCAAGATTCTAAGTTTACGGGAAGTACATACCCTGTAGGTTTTGATTCCCGTGCGAGTTTCGAAAATTTGCGGCCAAAATGGCTGTATCTTTTGATTGCGTTGGCTTAGAAGGTTGATTTTTCTACAGCTTCCAGGGACAGTATACCCAAGTATCATAAAGCAATTTCAGTTTGATACCTCCACGCGTTCCTGTGAAAAACGGTCTTGACAGACGGACGGACGGACGGACAACAAAGTGATCTAATAAGGGTTCCGTTTTTTCCTTTTAAGGTACGAAACCCTAAAAATGGAATCAGTAGTAAAGTATATAGGTAGATACCATCTGATTAGCTATTTTTATACAAGATAGTTAACCAAATGCAGGAAGTAGTCGTCAGTGTAGCGAAAATGTAATGCCTCAGTTGAGTCCCTGAGTTAGGATCAGGCTACACCTGCGAAGTTCTGTCGCCGCGACTTGCGACGATGATACGCTGTCAGAAGCAAGTTGCGGCGTCATAAAGAAGCAGGTGTGCGTCTAGCCTTAGAAAAAATGCTTTCCTAACTACTTTACTCGATAAAAAAAATCAGGTGATAAAATGATAAAGTAGTGATATTGTTTTAGGCAAAATTCGCATATTGACGATCCAAATCCAACTAAGGTATTTAAATATCGTTTTATTAAAAGTATGTTTCACTTCATAGTTTCAAAAAACTGAATAAATATCCGCCAAGGCACATATGTGACATTCTGCCGCCGCGCACCGCGAATGACGACTGACTGCATGCCAACCAATGGCCACAGTAAACATATATAAGAATATATTTGTTTCTTCTTTCTACGCGAACAGTAGTCATTGAAATGAGACACTTTTTTACGGATTATTTCGCGATTCATTTTATTTTGACCTA
Source organism: Pyrausta despicata (assembly GCA_963921415.1). Taxonomy (NCBI): domain Eukaryota; kingdom Metazoa; phylum Arthropoda; class Insecta; order Lepidoptera; family Crambidae; genus Pyrausta; species Pyrausta despicata. The sequence continues at coordinate 13,434,789 of OY992866.1, read as the reverse complement.
CGTTTCGGACCCTTTTTCAGCGTCCGTGGTCACAGGTAGACTAAGGTGTTAGTTGTCATTACATAGTTTTGAAAAAAATTAAACTACCATCACTCAAAATTATTAAGTTACGTTCCTATCCACAGATAATCAGCTAACAGTATCTTGAAGTCTTGCAGTGCTGGGTCGAGCTTGAGTCTTGGCTAAAACAGGATCCCAAGCTGGTGGAATTTTCCAACCATCTTCTCTATTAAAATTAGGGTGTCTTCTAACTTCAATAGCCACACGGAGCATAAGAGGAAGAAAACGACGTTCTTTTGCGAGGACTATCGTTTGGTCAAAGCGTATGAAGTTGTTGTATGAAGTGAACAACTAACACCTTAGTCTACCCGTGACCACGGTCGCTGAAAAGGGTCCGAAACGTCAGGTTAATATAAAATGTAAATAAATCGCGAAATAATCCGTAAAAAGTGTCTCATTTCAATATACAAGGCTATGCAATGGCTGCGGCTGAATCGCTGTCAGTCGCGAGTTGCGGCGATAGAATTCCGCAAGTGTGTGCTGAGACCTTATTCCGTTACCAAATCGTAACTAAATCGTAATTGAATGGCTCGGTTTTGACATTTCATCCATACTTGAACTGTCAAAAACAGGCGATTCAATTACGTTTTCTTTACGATTGATTAGGGGAATTGGCCCTGTGCCTCTAATGATAAGATGCTCTAGAAAAGCGTTTGTTACAATTCCTAAGGAATATTTACACAAAATACGAAGGGAACGCATCACCCGAATACCTATCATCGCCTTCCTTAGATTCCGTATCTTCATTTCTCTCTGTGCCATAATCAAGAGAGTTGAGCAAATCCATTTGCTTCTTAAACATCACATCTTCTATATTAATCTTTGCTCTCCTCTTTTTCTCTTGTTCATCGTTGATTTCTTTCGTCAAAAAACTGACGTTATCAACGGATACTGCTTCAGTAGTAGAAATAAGAGGTGCTTGGGTTCTAGTAGCTGTTTCGTTGGTAACTAAATTGATACTCACTTCTTTGCTATCTTCATACCCTTCGTCTAACCAATCCAAGCCTATTTTCTTCTCAGTACCACTATTGCCAGGTACGTCTATACTATTTAGGTTGTATTCCTTAGTTTTGATATCAGCCAAATTTAATTCAGTGGTTTCAGTCGGGACGGTAGCCGTTGCAGTTGTGTCTGTTTCTAATTCAGTTGTTAAAGTTGTGCTAGTACTACTGGTTACTGATTCCACTTCATCATCGTCCTCACTATTGTATATATCGAATTTCTTACGGGTGTCCCTTATAACGCTTTCGAATTTCTCGAAATTGTTATGTTCTGTTGTTTCTTCTATGTCGGCGAATATACCGAGTGCTCCTGGTTGAGTTGTTGTATCAATCTGACTAAGCGGTCTCAGAGTTTCAACTTTGTCATAATACACTTCAGTTTTTAGTTCGTCTGTTAGTTCAAATATATTTTTTCCCGGTTGATAAGGCTTGAAAAGGTTATTTTTTTCTTGGTAACTACTGTTGTCGCTATCTGATCTAGTATCATTGTCAGAGCTGTCTTCACTAACCTTTCCCGAATCGGAGTTTGAGTCTTCTAGCACACTTGAAGGCACGGGCTCCGTAGTCCTTGATACCCTTATGATGGACGGCATAGATTGCATTACTTTTTTCTTAATCGGTTTGATGTCTGGTGCGCTTTTTATCGCTTCGATTAGCAGGTCGATCCCATCATTAACTGTAACGTTTAAGAATAATGTTTTGACACTGTTCTATGAAAATTAGTTTGTATCATAAAAAAACGACTGGTCAGCAGACTGTGTATATTTTAAACATATTTACTATTGTTTGTGTGTAATGTATTTTGTTAAAATGTTGTTTTTTTCTCACTCTTCTGTATGTTTTTTGTACATACTTTGTAGTCTTTCTATATTTCAAAATCTTGCCTATTCCAACAAGATTACTAGATAAATATACCACAGTGTTTGACTTAATGTGATATTATTTTTTTTAGACATTAACAAAACAACCAACTCGGTTACTTACCAGGCGTTGCATCCAGTGGATAGTTCTGTTTGATCAAATACTCCATCAATGTCAACAAATACTCCATAGCACCTTCGTCACGCATAGCTTGCCTTTTCTGTCTTCTGGTATTAAACATCTGTGACAAATCCTTCAACTTTCTCAAATTGTCGATTATGTTTCTTGAAACACGCCCTACTGGACCTTTTTTAGCAATATTCTCATTATTCACTTTAGCCTTCATATCATGTTCATGTTTCTCTGCTTTGGTCACCAAATCGTACATTTTACGTATAAAATTATTCTGCATAAAATTGTATTGTACGAGTGTTTCTTTCAACTGCTCAAAATTAGTTTCATTCTTCGGTGTTTTGTTATCATAACTTCTCTTAACAGTTTTAAATGCATGTTTATCTTCAGTGTTATGATTCTTCGTCAAAATAGTTATGATCTCATTTAGTATATTTGCAAATTTACCGACCGACTGCACAAATGACTGAATGTTGTTTTTGATGTATCTTATTTGCGTCATCTGAGTTGGTGTCAATGTTGTGTTACTGTCTATGTATTTATCTTTCAGGACAGCGTTTAATTTCCGAATATCATCATTCAAATTTGATTTCACATGGCCCTCGTTTGTTTTAATTTGTTTTGGATTTGTAGGAAAGTCTAATAAATGCAATAAACCTTTTATTATTTTGATAGTTCGAATGATGCTGTCTGATTCTTTATCAAGCTCTCGTATTTTGTACCTCAAAATCAAACTATTCTTCTTAGTTTTGTCACAATCTCTGAAATTGTCGCAAATTGAATTTATAACGCGGGTATTCAGATCTATTTGGTTTATGATGGTGCTTCTATCGTTGTTTTTGTGTTTTCTAAAGAGTTTTCCGAAAAATTTCTTCATGTACTTGATAACATTGAACCGTTTTGGCGCTAGTTTTATTTTGGCTGTATTGTTGTTGCGGAATTCACCTAATACTCTTTTTAAAACAGTTTGGAGGTTTTCTATTTTGCGGGAGATTTGATCGCTCAAAGTTGTTATATTTCGATTTGTAGAACGATGTGTATGACAATTAATTTTATTGACAATCTTACTCCTATTATATTTTTCGAATTGAGGACTGATAACTCTTGCTACGTCTTTGGATTTAAAGTAATTTGTTTTTGAAGCAGTCACACTTGGCAGAGGTGTTTCGTTTTTAATAGTTGAATTGATATTCACAAGTTTCTTCATTGCAATACTGTTCTTAAATAATTTGACTTGGGGCCAGTTATTGAACTTCAAATCGTTGAAATCTGGTTGAGGTTTATCAACTGTTGCTGTTTCTTTCACTTTTAAGCTGTCACTATTTGTTTCAGATGCTGTAGAGTTTAATTCTAGCTCTTGGATTTTATCAAAATGGTTTTCTTTATCTCTTGTCTCATTTTGATAAGTCAAATTGGTTTGTTCTGCAGTATTGCTAGATAAATTAAACACTATTTGGATTTCTTTAGGATTCACAGTAACCAAAGGTAACGTAGGCGTGATAATCGAATATTTGTAATAACTATTTGTGGCAGTAACATCTTGTGTGATTTTATTCTCTGCAATGGAAGAATTCGGCAGAATTGTTGAAATACCTGGAAAAGCAATCGCAAAATGTGTAAGAGAAATTGAATTCATTTTGTGATTCCGTCTCATAAAGATTTGTGCAAGGTACTAAGACCCCAAATGCACAAACTCGATTTATATGAATACTAAATTTAAAACGCGCTCCGTCTCTTTCGTTATTAAAGAAACTCACAGTGACAGAACGCGTATTAGTCTAGCATTAAGATAAATCGGCATTGTACATATGGGTCTATGTTTTAGGAAATATTTAAGTGCTAAACCTAGATCAAGTTGAATTGCTCAATATCAGTTAAAATCATATAAAGTAAATCAGGTAACTTACCCATATTAGTGTAGCTACTATTTTCAATCACAATAGTATCTGTTATGTTGTAATCATTTATTTCTCTTTTACTTCGTCTTCCATTCGTCGGTTTTGAAGGTTTCTTTGTGGTCCCTTTTTTGTCAGATTTCTTCATATTTTTATTCGGTTTCTGATTATTTTCGGGCCCTGATTTTGTATTCTTCTTTTTGTTTGCAACAGGTTTAAATCGACCTTCCACCTTTTTCTTGGCATTCATGGTGTTTTTAAGGTTTTTGACATTCCTTTTCACCATTGTCCTTTTCTGTACTGTTTTGACAGTGGGGTTAGGTTGGATTGCTGATATCCTCTTGTCTAAAAACTTTTGCATGGCAACGAAAATTTTATTGTATACATCTTTTGTTATTTTTTCCGTATCGTTAGTCAATATTTTTTCAAGTTGGGCACGTCTGATTGTTATGGGTTCACTTTTTTTTGCTTCTTTCTTTATGATAAGTGGTTTGGGTGATGCGTTGCCTCTTTTCTGTGTGCTGTTGTTGTTTTTCGGTTTTACATTGTAGATTTTCTTTTCGCTTTTTTTGTTTGGTGGTTTAATGTTTGTTCGTGCTATATCTTTGGGAATAATTTTCACTTTTTTCTTGGTATTGATTGCAGTTTTCTTGGAGGCAGAAGTCCGTACTGGCTTCTTTTCTGTGGTAGGTTTTGGAGTCGGCTTCGTTGTTGTTCTTTTAGGGATTGCATTTTTTAAACGCTTTTTGGTAGTTTTCAGTTTGCTTTTGTCTTTTTCTGAAAAAAAATTGTTTTATATTTCATTTGAATGCCCCAAGTAATCCTTGTATTTCCATAGCACTAACTTATGCTTTAGCAAGACATTTGGTGGAGATCTCACCTTGTGTTAAGTGACGATAATTATAGAATATGTTGTTATTTATTAAATAGATTTTATTATTCTCAAAAATAGATAAAATGCTTACTGTCAGGGCAAAAGCTCAAAATGTGGCAGTCCCACCGTCCGTTGGCGTCGCAGTCACAAACTGTACAGCCAACGCACCAGTCAGCTGAAATATCACAATATACATGATATATTTATTTATTTAAGCGTTATTGCACAACAAAACTATGTACAAAAGGTGGACTTAACGGCGTAGGGCATTCTCTACCAGTCATACCTTTGGGCTAAGCAGAAATTATGATAGTGGGCGGTGCGACAAAATAAATGAAAGAGAAAACACAAAACTAATAATACCAATAATATTGATGACACATGAGATGAAATATAAAATATACAATGAATTTACATTCCTATATAATCTGTTTAAAAGTAACTTTCCTGCCAAAAAAAAAACCGAACGAGCCAGGAAAACAGAAATCAAAATCAACAGTAGTATTACAAATAAACTTAAATAAATACATATAACGGCAGACCAGTTCAAAAAGATATGTTCAAGCACACAAAAAGGCATATGGTTGAAGATTATAACTCCCCTCTTTTTCGTCGGGAGTTAAATGGCACAAAAATAGAAAAAAAAAATATTTTACTAAAACGTTGTGTACTTACTTGGCGGGCAACCTTCGCTGAAACTCGTTTCATACGGCTTACAGGTCTCGGGCTCTTGTTTATTGAACACTGTAATAAAAAAACAGTTCAACTCATAGGGCAAAGCCTAGACAGTGGTAAAGTCATCTTCACCACTGTCATTATTACATTTGTTTCGCAGATTACTTTATTTCATATCGATCAAACGAATCTCTAACTCTATCTTAATTGACTCAGTTGTATGTCTCCTAGTGACAGCTTTCAATGCCAAAATGAATTCAAAGATTTTGGAGGTACATGCCCCTTTTTCCGGTGAGACATCTATTCTAAACGCAATTAATATGGGTCGGGCATTAATATGGGATGGATATCACAAAATTTAGAGGTCCGCAAAAGTCCCTTATACTTTAAATATACCGAAGACAACGGCGTTTACATTTCATAAAGTTGTAGACAAAATTTCCAAGAATAAATTTGTTTCATAAATAAATTTGTTTGTAAACTTTAGTAATTAAAATTGATTTTTATTATTAAAGTTATAGAGCGATTTCGAAAAGTGGGACTTTTCTATCGAATTTATCACGGCTTTACCCTAAATATCAAGGAAAAATTTTAAACGGCTGTCACTAATAAATATATAGCCTATTCTGTCATAATTTTATTTGTAGTGTTTCATTTATCAAAACCTTTAAATTAGTTAACTCTCTTACTTTAAAAAAAAATTGGTTGCCTGTAAAGTTGGTATACGGGCGAAAGTTTTACGTGACAACGACTTTGAGTGGTAAAATAATTTTAATGTGAATATTCATTCGTATAACATGAACCGGTTCTCTCTCGCTCTGTCTCTCTCGCTCTTAGGCGGGTTAACTGTGCTCGAGTGGAAGGGACGCGTGCCTTTCACTTTTTATGTCTGTCTCACTCGCTCTTAGGCGGGCTAACCATGCCCGAGTCGAAGGGACGCGTGCCTCTCACTCGCTCTCATTGTGAGCGCGGAACGTGAGCGGAGCGTAACGCAGTTTCTTGAAGTGTCACCCGGCAAACCAATTTATAAGACGTTGTCACGTCAAAAGCTAGGTATGTATCTACGGTGGCCAGCACGTCACGGTCAACACTTACTTATGGTAAAGCCGAGATAGATACATAATATATAAAATCAATAATAACAATCAAAACAATTTATTTATGAAACAAATTTATTCCTGAGAGTATTGCCTACAAATTTATGAAAAGTAAATAAGTTATTCAAAGTATTAGGGACTTTTGCGGACCTATAAATTTTGTGACATCTATCCCATACAGGGGATAGATGCCTGACCCATATAAATTGCGTTTAGAATACATGACTCACCGGAAAAATGGGCATCCACCCTCCAAAATCTTCGAATACATTTTAGCATTGCATGCTGTGGCTACGAGACATACAACTTAGTCAATTAAGAAAGAGATACAGATTCTTTTGATAGATACGAAAAAAGTAAACTTTATCTGCGAAACTAATGTTATTATAATCGGGTCATCTATACCACTGGGGCATCTATCTCGGCTTTACCTTATACGCACGTGCGATGCAACAAATATGGGTAGCCTGAATTACTGGCCACTTAACCCGACTTAACAAACCCGTATGGTAAGTTTTTCAATCCACGACCCCATCGAAAATTAAAGCAATAAATGTTTAACACTTTGTTCAAAAGTCATTGTAAACTAACAATCTAGTTGATGGAATCAGGCGTTACTTTGCGGAAACCCATGACTAAAGCTGAAGCGAATTTAAAGCATAATAATGCTGTTTTTTCAGCTTTAACTTACAATCCCGTGCCGCGTCTCTGAAGAATATATCGCTGAAGCCGACGGGACTGCGGCGAACTCGTGCGACGCTGAAAAATACAATGATTTGATCATTTTGTGTATATTTACGTAAATAGTTCCATGACATCTTACAGAGATAACTAGGTCAAGTTAAACAAGAGCCCTAGAGAAAGTGCTAGTGCTCAAGTGTGAGCGCAACACAGGTGCACTCACTATTCCATCACTCTCAAATTTCGGTGAGACGGCAATCCGACATGACCGGAGAGAGATCAGGCGCAGGACCAACGGCTTACCGAGGCACGGGGGTGTAACACCGCCAAACTCCCGACTCCTAGTAGTTTTTAAGAAATTCATGACAGAAAATCTCAAACAAGCAATTTCGTTTCGACCTGGGATTCGAACCCTGGACCTCTATGATGTAAGGCAGAAACTTTACCACTATACCAACGAGGCAGTCACTAAAAGTGAGTGCGAGTTACAAATTTAATTTTTACGCTATGACTTCACCTTTTCGCGACGCCATGTTGGTAATGCGCGTTATCACACTTCCTATTCTCCCGCTGCCAGCACACAGCAGTTCCGTCACCCTGGCAGAAGCACAGGAAGCAAGCAGGCTCTACGGTGTTCCTGGTCTCGTGGTGGAGGAAGTAGCCCACCTTGGGGCAGGTGGGCACGTGAGTGATGATGTACTTGCTGTCTTTGAGATCATCTGGAAACAAGTATTCATTAATCAATGAGAGAAACTCTACGTTAAGAACTGGCAGGTTGTTGGAACTGAAGAGCTCTAGCTCTCGGCGTTGCATCAAACGCGCATTTTTATAGTGATAAAAGAAACAATTTATATAGCAAAACAAAGTTTGCTGGGTCAGCTAGTATTTATTTATTTATTTAGTTTTCTATTTCCAATACCAAATCCAGTGTATTTTTTTTATTTTATTTATTTATTTTGATAGGTACACATAACAGAGACACAATCGTAACAATTAATATAAAAATAATTACACACACAGATTTGATTGCAGCTCCAAAGGCAAGTGTACTCAGCATGCAAATCGAGTTAACATATTTAGAATAAAATTAGAATATTACATTATATTATATTATATTCAGAATATTAAAAATTGAAATTAAATTACCAATAAAAACCATAAAAGAAAAATAATCACTAATTTGGAATACGGAATAATAAATTAATAATAACAGATGAATTAATAATAAGATACTAGTAATAACAATTTCAAGAGTAACAATGTAAGTAAATGATCAAGTATATAAGTCGTTATTTAAGAGTTTGTTAACAGCTGTTTTGAACTTTCCTAGAATAAAGTTGTAAATGTCAGGTACTTTGTCTACATCGGTGGTAAGCCTATCAAAATCTCTACATATTCTATGCATAGCGCTGTGAGATGACGCGTTACTCGTACAAAGTGGTATTTCAAAGGTACGAGGAACTCGGAGAGAACGTTTCGGTATTTTAATAAGGATCTTGGATAAGGCTGATGTAGATACTAACCCATTGAGAATTTTGTACAAGTAAAATATTCCATGTGCTTTGCGACGTTTCTGGAGACTATCCAGATTGAAAAACTCAAGTCGATCGTCATAAGTTGGAAGCCTACTTTTATGCTTACTTTTATTCTGGTACCATTTCAATTGTTTCAAGTTCACTCGATCTATTTACAAGACGATATCCACACATGTGATTGTACCGTCAAAAATGTCGTCCAAAAACTGACAACAAAGGAAACTCGGCTCGTGTTTAGAAACATCGCGCAATCCATAACAATTGTGACGCAAAACTCTTTGGATTGTCGGTTTTTCGTGCGGTGTAGAATCCCACGGTTATAGATCAGGAAACTTGGTACAACGTTCGTTTTGCGTACTTAACCTGATTGATTAATACGGTGTAATGGGAGTAAACGCCAACGCACACCTGCGTCTACTATCGCTGCGACTCGCGACAGTGGAGTGAGCACGAACATTATCGTAACCTTTACGTGTCGTCCCAACGGGGATCGAACCCGCGACCCTTGGTTTCAGAAGTCCGACAGTATACCACTGCACCAAACGGTCGTCTAAATGGTTATGTTAATAGGTTGACTTACATGTATTTTGATTCTTAGGTTGGGTTGAATTAAGAATTCGTTTGTATGTCGTCCCAACGGGGATCGAACCCGCGACCCTTGGTTTCAGAAGTCCGACAGTATACCACTGCACCAAACGGTCGTCTAAATGGTTATGTTAATAGGTTGACTTACATGTATTTTGATTCTTAGGTTGGGTTGAATTAAGAATTCGTTTGTATTTTGAATTTTAACTAACTATGCTTTCCTTCAGTACTGAACTACAAAAAATAATGGCATTTAGTTTAGTATAGAGATATTAGCATCAGATAAGACCTACTTATATTATACTAGCGACCCGCCCCGGCTTCGCACGGGTGCAAAATTCGAAAAAAAACAATATGTTTATTTATCAAAATAGGATGCACCACATCACTTTTTGATAGTCAATATTTACATAGTCTTTACCTGCCTTTACCGTAACGTAATTAAAATTACGGATTAAGTAGTCGCGCTTAAAGGCACGTTTTTAATATAAATAGTTATTTGTTATACAAGAGTGCAAAGTTGCTTTTTAACCGCGTGTTCAATTTTGATGACCGAGTAAGCGAGGGAATCAAAAGAGCACGAGGTGAATAGTTATTTGTTATACAAGAGTGCAAAGTTGCTTTTTAACCGCGTGTTCAATTTTGATGACCGAGTAAGCGAGGGAATCAAAAGAGCACGAGGTGAATAGTTATTTGTTATACAAGAGTGCAAAGTTGCTTTTTAACCGCGTGTTCAATTTTGATGACCGAGCAAGCGAAGGAGCGTTAGCGAGGGAATCAAAAGAGCACGAGGTGAAAAATCTTTGCACTCGAGTGCAACACGTAACTTTTCATTCCACCTCAGCGAGGAAATGACTAAATGCAAATAAAACCGTTGACAATCACAAGATAGCTACTTTTATTTCAGTTTAGGTAAGTATTAACTACTACATTATGACGGGTAAGTATTACAGAATAATCTTTAAATTATAACAAAATAATACTTAGGTATAATTAATAAAAATTGAAAGTAACGTTGCTACAGTTATTTAAATTGAGTGTAATATTTTTGTTGGGTACTGTAATATTGGTGTTAGTCACTTGTGTACTGTTTGTCGAGTGCTTGCTTTCTTGTTCTCGGATAATTCTATAAAATATGCCAGCAAAACGTTTTCTGAGAAAGTTTTGGCTCCTTTTGCTAGTCGCCACGTGTTGAACATAACGTACTGTTTTAAATACTTCTCGTAATTGTTGAGGGAGAAAGATCATTTGCGCATTATTAACAGTTTCAGTCAATTCTGTTGGCGTCAAACAAACTTCCTCGTCGCTAGAATCACTCATTTTAGTTTTTTCACTTGTTTTCAAGTTTCTTGTTTTTAATATAAGGTTGAACAATGACATGAAAAAATGCCGCGTAAAGAACCACCAACAAAGCAAATTGAAAAAAGGAACACCAAGAAGGTTCCTAGTTTGAGTTTTTAACAAATTAAAAGAATGTTGTATGATAGGTATATTCGGCACCATAGAGGTAGCAATAAATAGGTTTGATGATTTTTTTAATTCACAAACTTGGTGCACACGATGTTCTAAATTCAAATTTACTTTAACCTCTAGTGAATAAAAACGGCTTTTCCACTCAGATATTGAAGAGCAAAATGACTCTTTCCGAGATGGTGGGATGAAAAAATCTTTGCACTCGAGTGCAACACGTAACTTTTCATTCCACCTCAGCGAGGAAATGACTAAATGCAAATAAAACCGTTGACAATCACAAGATAGCTACTTTTATTTCAGTTTAGGTATTATCTACTACATTATGACAGGTAAGTATTACAGAATAATCTTTAAATTATAACAAAATAATACTTAGGTATAATTAATAAAAATTGAAAGTAACGTTGCTACAGTTATTTACATTGAGTGTAATATTTTTGTTGGGTACTGTAATATTGGTGTTAGTCACTTGTGTACTGTTTGTCGAGTGCTTGCTTTCTTGTTCTCGGATAATTCTATAAAATATGCCAGCAAAACGTTTTCTGAGAATGTTTTGGCTCCTTTTGCTAGTCGCCACGTGTTGAACATAACGTACTGTTTTAAATACTTCTCGCGTGATTGTTGAGGGAGAAAGCTCATTTGCGCATTATTAACAGTTTCAGTCAATTCTGTTGGCGTCAAACAAACTTCCTCGTCGGTAGAATCACTCATTTTTGTTTTTTCACTTGTTTTCAAGTTTCTTGTTTTTAAATAAGGTTCAACAATGACGTGAAAAAATGCCGCGTAAAGAACCGCCTACAAAGCAAATTGAAAAAAGAACACCAAAAAGGTTCCGCGATTGAGTTTTTAACAAATTAAAAGAATGTTGTATGATATATTTGGCACCATAGAGGTAGCAATAAATAGGTTTAATGATTTTTTTTTAATTCACAAACTTAGTGCACACGATGTTCTCAATTCAAATTTACTTTCACCTCTAGTGAATAAAAACGGCTTTTCCACTCAGATATTGAAGAGCAAAAATACTCTTTCCGAGATGGTGGGATGAAAATACTCTTTCCGAGATGGTGGGATGAAAAGGTAATTATCCTTGCTAGAGAGCTCCGAAAACCACGTCCAATCGCTTCCAAATTCAAATTATTATAGCGAGAAGTGCGGCCTCCGACGTGCTATTTATAGGAACAAAATTATTTTTTTTTGGAAAAAAATATATATTAAAGGAACGCGTCGCGTCGCGCTGCGGTCGGCGGCTGCCGGCCGATAGGTACCGCCGCAAACGCTACGCAATGTATTTTTAAATCTGTAATATCTTCGAAAATATTCAAAGAAATTATGTGCTGTAAAAGGCCATATAAATCTTTGTTAAATCAACAATCTATTTATGGTATTTAATTAAATAAGGAATAATGCTGTAGTTCTTAAAATCGCTTCGAAAATTAGCTATTATTTGCCGTAAAAAGTAAATGACAAAAATGGTTTTGTGGTATCGATAAGAGATAGCCATATACAATCGCGGACTTTTTTGTAGACCTTTTCAAGGTGTACAATACTTAGTACATTATTTTTATAAATCCTGTAAGGTTAAGCCTGCGTACGCAATGTAAGCGGCAAGAAATGTAAGAATTTTCGACACCACATTAGAAACCCTGAAAATAACAGTATTTCTCCATTATTTAATAGCTGTTATTATACATAAAAGCCTTCCTCTTGAATCACTCTACCTTTAACAAAAAACCGCATCAAAATCCGTTGCGTAATTTTAAAGATTTAAGCATACAGACAAACAAACAAACAAAAATAGCGACTTTGTTTTATACTACGTAGTGAAACGCGCAAGTTTGTTAGTATGTATGGATATTTGTACTACTCTTTCAAGCCAAAACTGCCGGACCGATTAAGATGAAATTTGGAACATATACAAAAAAAACCTTTATTGTTACATTTCAGTTTGTACAAAGTGTTAGTTTGGTTCCCCCTTTTGAGTATATCGACTCGTTACGTCGTTCTTAACAACACGTAAATAAATTACTCCGTAAAAACATAAAGCATTAATGGTTTTGTTTTATTGAATTAGACTAAAATTAAATCATTTTTTTACGCCTTATATAATATTTTTTTTAATTGTACAACACAACTAACTACCAAGGGTCGCCGGTTCGATCCCCGCACAGTACAAGCATAAGTGTGCATGAACTGTGTGTGAACATGTGTTTGTACTGGTCTGAATATTTTCTATGTATTTATTTACAAAATAGTTTAAAAAACTAAAAAAACACGCTTTTATTGCTAACTAAAAAAGAGAAAATAATTTCTGAGTACACGGAATTTATATTACAGTAGAGTAAAAAGCGTGGGGTGCACTTTATGACGTTTTCATACTTTTATACGTGCCAATAATAGGATGATTTTCACATACTACTATACGAAGCACCCCACGCTTTTTACTCTACTGTAATATAAATTCTGTGTACTCAGAAATTATTTTCTCTGTTTTAGTTAGCAATAAAAGCGTGTTTTTTTAGTTTTTTAAACTATTATTTATTTTATTTTTTTTAGTTAAATCTCCAAATTATTGCATTGTCATTGGTACTTAATCACAGATTACTAAATAGTTACTACACTTAATGTGTTAGTTAATAGTGACATCTATTGGCAAAATACAGAGCTTCTAGTGCAAATCAATTGCATCAGTTAAAACTGCATAGCATTAGCAGTGACATCTAATGATTGCTATCGAAACTAACTAGCTAAGCGAACGCTACTAGATACTTTCGTAATATTTGTGAAAGAGATGGCGCCCTATTATTTTTTTTAGTTAAATCTCCAAATTATTGCATTGTCATTGGTACTTAATCACAGATTACTAAATAGTTACTACACTTAATGTGTTAGTTAATAGTGACATCTATTGGCAAAATACAGAGCTTCTAGTGCAAATCAATTGCATCAGTTAAAACTGCATAGTATTAGCAGCGACATCTAATGATTGCTATCGAAACTAACTAGCTAAGCGAACGCTACTAGATACTTTCGTAATATTTGTGAAAGAGATGGCGCCGTGCGGAAAATGTAAGAAGGCAATTTCAGCAATATTAAAATTAATTTTATTTTTTTAGTTAATAAGGATAATCGAAAACTCTTATCAAATTATTGCATTGTCATCGGTCCTTGACCCCTGTGCAAATTTCCATGTTAATCAGACTCCTAGAAGTAGGTGAAAATGAAGTGCAAAGATTCCGTTACATACATACATACAGGTCAATCTAATAAAAGCGTGTTAAAAAGAGTATTTCAGTATGTTTATCCGTTGTCTAGTAATAGTAATAGTAATAGTCCTCCTAGCCGATTTCGACCACGGCGGCCAATCTCAACAGAGATCAGCCAACTGCGCAGGAGATATTATAGTGCACAAGTGTGAGCGCAATACACAGGTGCACTCACTGTTCCATTACTCTCAAAGTTCGGTGAGACGGCAATCCGACATGACCGGAGAGAGATCAGGCGCAGGACCAACGGCTTAACGTGCTTTCCGAGGCACGGGGGTGTAACACCGCCAAATTCCCGACTCCGAGCTGTTTTTGAGATATTCATAACAGAAAATCTCAGAAACAATTTTGGCTCGACCTGGGATTCGAACCCGGGACCTCTCGGATGTAAGGCAGAAACTTTGCCACTACACCAACGAGGCAGAAAGAAGAAGAAGAAGAAGAAGAGGCCGTTGTCTAGTTCCCATGACACAAGCCTCGTAGCGTAATTTGGGACTAGAGAATTGGTGTGATTGTTGTGAAAATATTTATTTATGTATGTAACATAGATAGATTATTACCCGGAATAACAAAAAGGGGAACTTTTTATCCCCTAAAACAGGTGCAACTCCGCAAAGCACATCCATTACTTCATAATCAAACCCAACAGTAGATAATCGGCTCCAACAGTCGCAGAGAGTGCTATCCACTTGTTGTTTACACGTTTTGTTTAAATATCGTTTCATCAATGACTCTTATTACGTTGATTTCGTAATAAATAACAAATAACAATGCGAATACGATCACAACAGTTATGTCAGACGCCTCGTAGTATTCCTGAAGATATACAAAAAACCTCGTAATAACTGAAGGGTGTTGTTGTGCCAGGAAAACTGCCAAAGATACCTAGGTCCAAATCTCCAAAAAAAATCGGACCTCCCATACAAAATTGACAAAGAGCTGATCGATTTACTATGGGAGAGCCTAAATTTTTCTGAGATTTCGACCTAGGTTCCTTGCGAAAGTTGTTCAGTTTTACGGGCACAACAACACCCTTCAGTTATTACAGTTTTTTTGTAATACCTTGTTTAAACAACAATCAGATAGTTTGATGAATGTGATAATAAAATACTTAGGTAAAGAGGCCCTATTTAAGGCCCTATTTGATAGGGTCGCTGAAACTTATAGTCTAAGAAAAGGCAATCAATTTTGTCGTCATTTAAAATTTGGACTAACTTGACCTTCAAATTCTGACAAGCATTTTAAATAACGTAAAAAAACTAGCATAGGGGCCTTACATTGACTAGTCGTATAATCATGAAACCTTTCTCCCTAATGCTGGCCACACACCATACTTCCTTTCGTCCAATTGGCATGACGCAACTGATTGGATCAGTCATCATAACTGATCGTATGGGGGCGTGAATTCATTGGATTCATGCGAATCCACGCCGATTCGGTCATGCCCATTGGACGATTGCAAGTATGTTGTGTGGCCAGCATTAGGGAGAAAGGTTTCATGATTATACGACTAGTCAATGTAAGGCCCCTATGCTAGTTTGATACTCCGTGGAGTTCCATTATGACCGCTTGTAACCGGTCATAATGGAACTCCACGGAGGAGGCCTATGATCAGCATATATTGATGGTAATGCCATCAAACCTCCCATCGGCAAGATGGACTGAAGACCTTTTAAATGTGTCAGGATCTAACAAGGTGCCAGCAGTTACCAGCAATTTGAAAATCTATCTCGAAGACAACGGAAGACCAGACCAACCATGATAGTGATTATGACTTACCAAAACCTCAAGTAGCCACAACAACACTGCTCAATAAGGCCAAGTAAAATACTCGAAAACTACCATCAAGGCAGTAAGTGCGTGAAGAATAAACTGATCTTCCATTCACCTCTAGCTAGAACTGGCTACAAGTTTAGCCTGATTCCAGTTTGATCCACCTGATCTTGATCTTTGATCCACCAGCCTCATTATCAAATGAATATGATTGAACACAGAGGCAGATTTGAAATATCAACAGAATAGGGAATATTCATGTTTTTCTTTTTTGTCTTAAATTAATAGTCTACTATTTTATAACATATAAAAAAATATTAGTGGGCTTCAAAATACTCTAGATACTTTTAAAAATGAAATTTAAAACTTTAAACAACTTTAAGCAGTTCAAACGCCGCAATTTTGCGCGCGCTTTGCGTGACGTCACATGACACGTCCAGTGGGTGTTTACCTTAGTGTTTACTGTGGACTTTTCAGTTACTTCGTAATTTTTACAATACAATGTCGTGTCAGATGACGTCACATTTCGTTCGACCTATGCTGGCGCGTTTTGGAAGTTTGAATTTCGCTCCCTTATTTTGCACTTTTTGAATATTATTTTAGGGGTTTAAATAATAAGTAAATATAAAAAACTTCTTTACATTATAATATTACGATAATAAGTATTCGAGAAAAAAATATTTTAGGCCATTTCAAATTTTATGCATATTCCCTATTCCATCAGAAAACATATTCCGTCTTATTAAAATTATGTTTCAAAAATAGTACTAGGCTTATAACAAAACGAAGTTTTTCTCTAAGTCCTGAATTATATATTGTACTTAAGTTAGTTAGTTTAACTGTGGACTTACTTCTGACAGTTGGTTTTGTTCGAGATTATTGCGCAGGTTTTTATTGTTTAGTGAAGTAATTATGCAATAACGTCGTAAATAAAACCGCGAGTGTTTCTTAACCTATTTCTTGTATGTTTATCACATTATTACGAATACAAAACCATATTTTCTTGGTAAAAAACAATGTATGATTTTATATCTTCACAATCAAGTTGTCAATCATAACCGCACCATGTCTATGAAACTCAGAACAATAACTAACATAGAAAGAAGCCTAAAATAAGACTTCTGAATCTAACATTTGTACTGCTCTTGCATACGATAAAAAGTACGAGTGAGAAAAGGAAAACTAGTTGCTCTTTATATCACTTTCATGCCGTTTGTCACAAGTAGAGATGTCATTTGGTTATATTGGTTCTAATTTACTCGGCCAAATTCGGGAGAACACAACTTTGAAGACTGACGCTTCTTTCAATGAACTATTTGACGTAGAAGTGTGTTTGTTGTTTTTCGAGTGTCTGGTGCTCCTACCGTTATTGTGTTATTTTGACAATATTTCCGTGATTATATCGCATAAAACTCATAACAATCTACAAATTATTAGTGCCGTTAGCCTTATACATAATGTCTTGCGTGGTTTGGGGCTGAAAATCACATTCATCTAGGAAAGAAAATAGTAAAGAGCTGTTGTCATTTCATCGGTAAGTTTCTGCAATTTTACAGTAAAAAGTGACCTGCAGAGGCAAAACTATTACGTATTTCGTTTTGTTTATCAGCTTTGGAGCCTAAAACAGTTGGAGTTATCGGTTAAAAAATAAGTTTTGTTGATTAAAATGAAATTGCTTTAAGGTTATGTTGTTCATACGAGTTGATGTTCTAATAGTATCGATACTTTTATTTTCAGATTTCCAGATAAAAAAGGAATGGGTTAATCGCATCGGTAGACGTAATTGGACCCCAAAGAAACACAGCCATATTTGCTCTAAGCATTTTACTGTAAATTCATTTATTGTTCTACAAATAATAAATGGAGACGTCTCCGAGACGACGCTATTCCCACTGTAAACATTATGGATCAAACAGATGAAGTATGATACTTCATATTTTTACAAAATATTGTTTACAAAAGTGTTATTCAAAATAATCTAATTTTGTTTGTTTCTTAAACAAGAAAGATCTACTAAAAATATATATTTAAAGATTCCTACCTAGTGTCCTATTTGTTTTTTCTATAGATATGTTATACTGTTTTAATAAAATGTTGTTTTTCAGACTTCCATCACTAAGGATCATCGTAGAATGAAATCACAACAATACTTGCACACCGTGTTGCAAATTGTATTCAATATTCTTTTAGAACATTCTTTGGAGTAAGATTTTGAACAAAATCACAGAATTCTTTTAATTAAATCAATATGTCAGACATATCTGAATATAAGAAATCACCACGAAACAAAAAAAGTAAATGATAATGATGAAAAAATATAATCTTATCTTACCAAAACTATTTTATTTAAAGGGCAATAGTGTTGATTTATGTAATACTAAATTAAAAAATATATAAAAATAAAAAAGAATTAAGAAAAGTTTAATTTAAAATGTTTAATTATTTGGTGTTTGCATGTGATAAGAAAATTAAAATATCATCGTCTCTTAGGATATTTATGTTTCTCTTTTTTGCAGTAATAATAATTAGAAATGGTTACATGAATATTGCAATTGAATAATTCTAGACTAGATTTTAAAATTAAAGTTGATTTGTACAACGAACGTTTTCTTAATTACCCTATTAGGTACAGATCTTGTAGGTATTTAGTATGTCTAATTAATAGCACTAGTAGCAGCTTAGAAACTTGTTAAATTTGGTGACTTGACGTATCAGAACTAAAAATAGGCTTGACGAATTAAAACAATTAAAAATTTGACAAATAAAAACTATCAATAAATTTGACAAGTTAATAATTTATTTTGTCATCTATCGATACCACAATCGACACGGTTACATCACTAACATTATAAAAACTAATGACAACCTTCGAAATTGGGAAAATCTTAATGCATATACATCTCTTTCTAACACCTAGTCCATGTCATAAGTAAAAACAGTAACAACTGATGTAAATTTGTTGCTATTTTAGTACGGGTTCTATGTTAGTTATTGTTCTGAGCTATGAAAAGTGACTCTTTTTAACCTCTTTTCCTACCCAATAGTTTCTATCACCAATATGGAGTTCTTCACTAAACGCTAGTCATTCTCTATAAACTATTGGGTCGATACATTTTACAATTTGACAGAATTATTCACATATTATTTCATAGATATACCCTAAATGAAAAACAAAACAGTTTAAAAAGAAAAATAATAGTTCGAGAAACGGAACGTAGTGTCTAATTTATCTGTGTTAAAACGCGGAAGATCCTTGCCCCGGGTGTACACGGTGTGGTCTAAGGATAGGACTGACTGATTCTCTGTTAACACTGATTTCGTAATAAGAACATATTAGGCCTGGAACTAACCGTGATATTGTAACAATCCTGGATCGGTTAGTTTTTGTTTAACCCGTATTAAGGCATTTTTTTGTAATAAGACACTTTTTGTTTGGTTGGTAGACTTGATTTTAGTCTGCTGCCATAACAATGATTTTTTCAGCATTACTGTGTTCCGCAGTAAGAGCTAAAATAGCAATTACATCAGTGTTTGAGGATTCCGGGAGTAATGCGCATCTACTTTTAGCTTAACAAATATTTCACATAAGAAATAATAAAGCCAGGGCCTCATTGCAATTCCACTATCAGCTTTATCAACACCTAACATAAGTAGAAGAAGATAACCAGTGAATAAGAGGCTCAGTACTTGGAGATTCGGGACGTAGTGCGCTCCCACTTACAGTCTCATCAAGAGTAACAGAAGATTAAGGTGATGTGCCATTCAAGCCTAGCCCAGACATCTGCTACTATGAATCAAGCCAGCCCCTACTCTCTAAGCTTTTGTCCATAGTTTCAGATGTAGCCATCCCTGTTACTCCTACAAGCTTCAAGGTACGAGCAAAAGCGCTGGCTAGATCCGAAAATATGAACGAAACGTTAGGGAATACGCCAGGCCTGATTTATTTGAGTAGGTACTTTTCATCGTATATGAACCGCAAGGAAAAGCTGAGTCATGTCGTACCAGGAAGTTAAGGAGATAGCGCGCAACAGAACACAGTAGTGAATACTCCACCGGCAAAAGCAAGGCTGTTCAATTTGAAGAAGAAGAAGAACCACAAAAAGAACCCAAAAGCTTAGGAAAAACAATCATAATATTTACAATAAAGTTCCAACTGAAATAAACAGTGCTTTCATACACACACATATGCTTGTACTATGCGGGGATCGAACCCGCGACCCTTGGTTTATGAAGTCCAACATGTAGACCACTGCACCAATCGGTCGTCAATATCTTTAAACTGAAGAAGTGCACTGCTGAACCGAGTCCCAAGGATTCCCAGATTGACCGGCTTCTTGTATGGCCTGCTTCCAATTCGATTGTAGAACCAGGTCACATATGCGGCGTACTGTAGCCGCAACTGAAAATTGTCAGCGATGTAGCCGCAGCTATTGGTTGGCACGCTTTCAGTCGGAAGTCACGGCGACAGTACCTTGGCCATATACTCGTACATAAATGTGCGCTGGTGACATGCGTGATTAGGGCTAAGTACTAAGAAGACTGCCTTGTTGGTGTAGTGGCAAAGTTTTTGCCTTACATCCGAGAGGTCCTGGATTCCTAGGTCGAGCCAAAATTGTTTCTGAGATTTTCGGTCATTATATTCTCAGAAACAGCCCGGAGTCGGGAAGTTGGTGGTGTTACACACCCTTGCCTCGGTGCGCACGTTAAGCCGTTGGTCCTGCGCCTGATCTCTCTCCGGTCTTGTCAGATTGCCGTCTCACCGAACTTTGAGAGTGATGGAACAGTGAGTGCACCTGTGTATTGCGCTCATACTTGTGCACTATAATATCTTCTGCGCAGTTGGCTGATTTCTGTTGAATTTGGCCGCCGTGGTTGAAATCGGCTAGGAGGACTATTATTAATTACTAAGAATTTAAGAATGAGATGGTGTTCCACTCACCCCTAGCCCAGACTCCGAGCAGCCACAGCACCACCAGCAAGATCAGCATCGTCCGAGCGAGTGCCGTCCAACGGCGCGCGGCCGACGCACTGTTTGTAAACAGACGTTGAAAAATCGCGGTGGAACATCAGAGGCGGACTTGAAATTTGTTAGAGAAAACATCCTGGATTAAGAAATTTTGAGAATGTGTAACAATTTGGCAGGATACATACTTAGAGGTATTGGAACTTGAAACTTGATAATCTTCTTCACGGTGCAGTTACAATTATGAGTCATTGATTGTTACACCCAGATCAGGCAAAAATGACTAGTAAATAATTTCGACTTTTACTACTAAATAGCTTTTAAAAAGTGTAAATAACAATAACCACCAATAAAAACTATCATATTGATTTTTTTCTTCTTTTCTTAATTTTGGCTGCAGATTAGTGAAGAGGATGGTGTTTTTGGCAAAACCTACCTTACCTAGCCTAAATCTTATGACAAGGCAATGGAACAAACCTTTTACGCGAGGTCCCTCTATAAGCAATAATTTTTAACAAGGAGGTAATTTCCTTGGCAAGTAAAAAGGGTGAGTATTTATAGAAACTTTTTGAATTCGTAAGAATCATTCCCGTACTTTAAAGAATATCATGAGAAAAAGAATTGGCCATATTGATCCAGGAGTTTTGCTTACCAACACATTTTGCGACCATTTTTATATATATTACTAGCTGTCCCGGCAAACGTTGTTTTGCCATATAAATGTTAAGGGTGGATAACTCTTATCACTAAGGAGTATGAAAAATAGATGTTGGAAGATTCTCAGACATTCTCAATATATGTACTTACAAAATTTCATAAGAATCGGTCAAGCCGTTTCAGAGGGGTAAACATTGTGACACGAGAATTTTATTAATAAGATTATATTATATTTTAACGATCTAGACGTTTAAGAAATAAACCAAGTGTTACACTTTGTATTTTTCCTCCAACCCCGAAGTCCGTCCCAGTCCTTGTTGACGGTAGCGGCTACCGCTGCGCGCGCGCATTGGCCATGGCAGCCGCACTGGTGCTTCTCGCGGTCTGTGTGTCCGGTGAGTGTTGATCTAAATTCGCACTTGTATTCAACCCCCGACGAAAAAGAGGGGTGTAATAAGTATGATAGACCCTATATATTTATATTTATTTATTTATTCGGACAACAAAAGATCCAAGTAGGGTTAGTCAACAATAAAACTTACACACTATGTTAGTAATAACTAATTTGGTGCATATATTTTGGCTATGCCTATGTCTGTGTGTGTTTGTGTGTGTGTGTGGCATCGTAGCTCCCCATCGGATGGACCGATTTCAAAGCGGTTTTTTTTATTAGAAAGATAATTTGTGGTGCTTGTGACGCAGTGGTTGCAGCGCTTTGGTAGTGATACCAAAAGTTAAGCAAGCAACCTACGCCGCGGTCGTGTTTGGAATGGGTGACCATTCTGACCATTTATTTATTATTGGGTTTGTTGGCGACAGACCTCTTTTTTATTGTTTATGATACTTTTAATTTTATTTTTATATATTTTGTATTTGGAGTTATATATTTTTTTTCTATGACGTTGGTAGATAGCTGAGAGGTGGTTGTTGTGTTACTTAAGTGAAATATATTGTTTGCGAAATAATACAATTATATCGACCAGTAAGTATCTTTTTATCTAACAGTTGTTGCCCTGCCTCTCCTGCTTCGTTATCTTCGAAAGTTATCGTCTATAGGGTTTATGGGCCTTCTTATCGCCAACTCGACCAAGTTTGATCTATTGTGGCAGCCCTTTGTATTTACAGTTCACTGCTTAGTCCCGTTGAGTCTATAAATTGCCAGACTCTTTGGAGCGTGACTTCTGTTATCTCATCCGGGCGCATGATGTGCCGCCCGAGATGGATACTTCTTTTGCTCATAAGCGGTCCGCATGAGCAGAGAATATGCATGGCCGTTTCCTCCTCTGTGTGGCAGAATCTGCACAGAGCGTTTTCTGTCATATTCATGTCTGACCATACAAGTGACGTCTATTTGCAAGCATCTCCGTGCTTCGGAAGGCACGTTAAGCTGTTGGTCCTGGTTAATATCGATAGATATTAGTCGTTAAGCCTGGTCGGAGGCCCTCGGGCAGCTTAATAACATCTAACGTTAGGTTGGTCACTTTCCTTACACACACCCCTCCACCAATCCGCACTGAGCCCGCGTGGTGGAGTATGGCTCGCACCACCTCATAGTTGAGGTGAGGCCTGTGCCCAGCAGTGGCACGTATACATATAGGCTGATGAAAAAGAAAGATAATTTAATCACGACGATTCTTAGTTATGTATGGTTGAAATCCGTTTATCCGTTGAAACTTACCAGCTGTTTTTCCAGCTCATTCGGGGGTGTTTTAACTGGGCAGTTAGTTATTTAGGTGGTTACGGTTTATGAGTTTAATCGGAAAAGTAGGCTAGTACTGAAACAAATTTTGCCAAACAATATTGAAGATGCGGCCTAAACAGTAGCTTTCAAAAGGCTATGCACATGCCTGAATGGCAGAAAATGCTTTTAGCATTAAGTCCACCCTTTGTACATTTCTTGTGCAATAAAGTTTTAAATAAATAAATAAATAGTGGAGAGGCTTCGCACAGGCCAGAAACCTGGTAGAAGTTCGATTCCTGCGTCAGACAGTTGTGCTTTCTGCTGGATAAATAGTGTCTTAAATGATTATTTTTGATACGCTTGACGTTGTTTTTGTATGACGATTGACATCATCAGGTTAGAGATTAAAAGTATCATATTAATCAATAGAAAGTTCAGCAATTTTTCTCAAAATTAGTTCAGTACTTATGAACCTATTTTGGCGCAAACTAAGGATACAGTTAAAGCACAAAAAATGTAACCACTTGTCCACAATTGGAATTTGACTCTTTTTTTAAATTCTCAGGTCTCAACCAAAATTAACAATTTCTTTTTTTTTTCCAGTGTCAGTAACAGCGTACGAGGATGTCTTCACATACGTCAAACCTGACTTCTTCCGAAGAGCTGGTGAAGATGACTGCCAGATATGCTACGGCGACAACGATTGCTTAACCATGAACGAAGCCAGGTCTGACATTTGTATGTTTTTTACCCTACGATAAGCCCTGGATAAGCCAAAAGACGCCCACTGCTGAATACAGTTCTCTTGGATATTCAGATTGACTAGTCTCACGCAACCATTGTAATGAAATAAATTGTTTCAACGAACACACCAATAACCTAACTCCAAACTAAGCGTTAGCTTGAGCTATGTAAGTAATAGTTTATTTGCAATAATATAATTTTATTACAGGTGTTACATTAATACAAATCCAGTGTATTCTACCAATAACATGGTGTACATATTTTATTCACATGCAATTTTATAGATTAGGATAATTTCCACCTTTGCAAATTAATTGCAATCGCAAGGATTGTAATTAATTTGCAAAGGTGGAAATTATGACGTTACTGAAATCGATAGGTTGAAATATAGACCAGCGTGATTATTTAGGACCTAGACCATTAATAAGTTGGGTCCCGTTGCATACTACGCTTTTGTCGTTTTCTTTTCTTTTTAAAACGTAGTTAACGATAGAAATTACCGAAAACTGTTCCGACTAATATCACGAGGTGGAAACTCAACAACACCGAACGAATGTATTACAAACAAACTCGTACATTATCGCATGTAATGTTTGAGCTTACTTCGATACGTGTGTAGTTTTGTACTTAGTGAATAAATGGTTAAATAACAACGTAAGATTGCTCTGTTTTGGTAAATGCTGTAAAATATGCGGAGAGCAAAAACTTATATTGGCAAGGAATCCGTTTATGAATTTCTAATACAGTTTTTTTATAAAAAAAAATAATGATTCCTCGATTACTAAAGACTCCTGCCGGTGCTAGGACCGACTATCTACGTTTTTTCTTGCCTCCGAACTCTGTATTCAAAGGTTAATTAATTTATGTGACTGCCTCATTGGTGTAGTGGCAAAGTTCCTGCCTTACTTTCGAGAGGTCCTGGGTTCGAATCCCAGGCGGGACTTGGCCGCACCTCTCGGAAGCCATGTCATTGCTCCAACTAATTCATTAGAATTAAATTGATTCAGTTTGTTAGAGCAGTCGCCCGGCTTGCAAGAGGTGCGGGTTCAATTGTTTTATAAATATAAATAAATATACAACAACATCACATACGTTGATCTGACTCCGTGGTAAGTAGCTTTAGCACTTGTGTTAAGGATATCAGCATCAACAGTGGTATTACAAATAAACTAAAATAAATACATATAACACCCAGACAAGTACAAACAGACATGTACATGCACACAAATGTTTGTACAGTGCGGGGATCGAACCCGCGACCTTTTGGTTAAGAGTTATTTTCTTGACCATTACACCAAAGTGGTCGTCAAATTTTTCTTTAAGTGTGATTTAATTTCAGTCAAGTACATTGTAAATTGTGAAAATTATAACTTTACAGTTTTTTTAATGTTAATATCCTTGTCTAGATGTGAGTTCTACACGGCGACCAGTGAGGTGCTGTTTGATGATGAGGGGCCTTCAGATTCGACGAACCTGGAGCTGAGAGCTGAAGTGGACTCCCTCATGATGGACTTGGCTGAAGAATGTATGGATCTGTTTGTTTTGATCCACTTATTTCAGTTATCGACTGCGATAAAAATGTATAATCCGCAAAACTCATTACCTGCGTCAGTGTTACTACTCATGTGGTGTTACCCTGCAATTACAACCTAAAGGATTTTTAAAGCTAGAGTGAACAGGCATCTTCTAGGCGAGCTCGCTCCATTGTCGACTCGGTGTTTGTCTCGTTGGGCTTAGTCTTGGGTCAAGAGCAAACCTATCACAAATTACTAACAACGAGAAAAAAATTACGGATTGTTCTAAATTAATATTAGCTAATCATCAACAAGTCCATTTGTATTTGTCCAATACAATAACTTTAAAAGATTTACGAGTAGGTATATAAAACGTATCGTCATACTTGAGGATAGGCCTGTGCCCAGCAGTGGGACGTTTAAAGGTTGATGGGATGGGATTACCCTCCTTATTAAATACAAATGCGTTTATATGCGTACTTTGGGTGTTACAATAAAGGTCTTGTAGATAAAGTTATAGTTAAAGATCGACGAAATTAGTACCATAGAAAATCGATCGGCTGATTGGCAATTTTGTATGGGAGGGCCGATATTTTTTTGGAGATTTTGACCTTCCCAAGAATTCCCAAGAATGTTGTGCAGTTTCCCGGGCACAACAACACCATTCAGTTATAACGGGGATTTATTATATAATTATATTATATTTAATTTGTATCTTCATTCATTTTCAGCGTCTCAAACACTAGCGTTTCAAGAGTGTGTGCCGTTTGTGTCTGAATATACGGACTGCACAAAAGGTAAATTTAAAAATAAAATACCGGTCAATTGTGAGTTGGACTCGCCCTTGAAGGGTTCCGTAGCAGCAAGCAACGGCGCATTTACAAAGTTATAGTAATAATAGTCCTCCTAGCCGATTTACACCACAGACGGCGGCCAATCTCAACAGAGATCAGCCAACTGCGCAGGAGATATTATAGTGCACAGGTGTGAGCGCAATACACAGGTGCACTCACAGTTCCATCACTCTCAAAGTTCGGTGAGACGGTAATCCGACATGACCGAAGAGAGATCAAGCTCAGGACCAACAGCTTAACGTGGTTTCCGAGGCACGGTGGTGTAACACCGCCAACTTTCCGACTCCGAGCTGTTTTTGAGATATTCATAACTGAAAATCACAGAAAAAAAATTCACTCTACCTAGGATTAGAAACTTTGCCACTAACGAGGCAGGCGTATTACATATGACGTCTGTTTTACAGGATCCGTTTTAACGGATCCGACGCTACTGGAGATAGTATTCACACAGCACATCACAGTCTGAATCTATCCAGTATACTGGGTCCGTTATTCTGAATCCGGAATACTGTATTATGTGTGAACTCGCTCACACAACTACATACGCTAATAACATTAACGTTTTAACGGACCAGTAAAACGAATGTTATATGTGAACGCGCCATGACATGATATAAAAGTTTTTGTATTTAATACTAGCGGACCCGGTTCTCGCAATTTTCTCACCGTTTAAACCTTCCCTGAACTTCCACTAATAACTCAAAACCAAAATTTGCAATATCGGTACAGCCGTTATCGAGTTTTAGCGAGACTAACGAACAGCAGTTCATTTTTATATATATATATGATATGTTATATGATGATAATGACTAGTGGACCCGGCAGACGTTGTCCCGCCCGTTCCTTTTTTTAGTTTTCTGACCTTATAAACCTTCCCTGGACTTCCACAAATATTTCGAGACTAAAATTATTCAAATCGGTTCAGCCGTTCTCGAGTTTTAGCGAGATTAACGAACAGCAATTTATTTTATATATATAGATAAGAAATTTATGACGCATAAAAAACTACTACACACATTTTACGACTTAAGAAGTGTCTCTCGCGCAACCTGAAGGGGCGTCTCTTAAAATTTTCTACTGCGTACACTTTGCCAATGTCTGGTTGGCCGAGTGGTATAGGCACACGGGCCTGGTTCCCATTGTTCTCAGGTTCTATACCCGCCTCAGAAAAGATGGGAAGGTTTGGCAGCACATCGCCGCGAATGGCGCGCGACTGTGAATAGGCGTGTCCGCGAGTTTGAGGAGCAGCGTAAAGCTGACCTCGACGCTAAGCGCGATGAGTTGAAAGCCCGTCCAGTCGCCGCAATCAACTATAATTATGTGAGTGGCGCGCTCACCTGCCCTCTCTGCGCGCGAACGTTTACCGCAAAAATTGGCTAAATCAGCCACATGACTTACGAGCGCATCAACGCCAAACCGACTAGGAGTCGAAGTGGTCGCCATGGTCGAAAACGGTCGCATAGATCATCATCATCCCCGCCTCAGACAGTTGATATTTTCTAATGCAAAAATAATTATCTTTAGCTTACAACGTGAATGTTTATCACGAAAAATCATAAAACTACCCTTACTTCAAACTATTCACCTCAAACAGAAAACATCTGTTCCGGCTGTCGATCCT
Organism: Pyrausta despicata; assembly: GCA_963921415.1. Taxonomy (NCBI): domain Eukaryota; kingdom Metazoa; phylum Arthropoda; class Insecta; order Lepidoptera; family Crambidae; genus Pyrausta; species Pyrausta despicata. The sequence goes on along the minus strand of OY992866.1, from coordinate 13,406,847 downwards.
GTAGCTGCAACGAGTACAGCAGGTGGAACTGTAGCTTGGTGCAGCGGTGCAGACCTGAAGACCCCCTGGAGGTGGACCACCGTGCCCTGGTCATTACTGTGGAGAACTTGAGAGGGGGTGAGTGGGGCCTGTAGTTTGTAACTGGGACCTACGGAATTTGCCGTAACGTGCTAAGCTTGTCCACAATTTTTAGTATACACTAGCGGACCCGGCCAACGTCGTCCTGCACGCTGTTACCACATTTTTTAAATTTAAATTCTCACCGTTTATAACTTCCCTGAACAAAAAAATTAGCAAAATCGGTACAGCCGTTCTCGAGTTTTAGCGAGACTTACGAACAGCAACTCATTTTTATATATAAGAAAAGATTTATATCACAAGACACTTCGACGAATGAAATTCGTTCTCATAAGCTCTTATAAAATATACAGTTTGGCAAACAAAAAAAACCTTTAAAAATTATGCATTTGAAGGAAGGTTGTCATAAACGCTTTTAAATTGTTTAAAATCAAAGTAGGTACTAGAACGGTAAGTTATGTCATGTCACTCAGCATTCTTATAATAATCTAGCGGACCCCGTATTAATAATCTTCGTAATAACCATCATCGTACTTTAAGGAATATCATAAAAAAAGAATTGGCCAAATTGGTCCAGGCGTTCTTGAGTTATGCGCTTACCAACACATTTTGCGATTCATTTTCATAGTATAGACTAGCGGACCCCGCAAACGTTGTCCTGCCTGTTGTAATTTTTTATGTTTTTCTTCGTAAGAACTGTAAGTAATATAATTAAAAAAAACATTAGCTTGTTCTTGAGTTACGCGCTTACCAATATATTTTGCGATCCAGTTTTATATTATATTATCTAAAACAAACATGACTTATTCTTCACAGGTCCCATCTATGTTTGTGTTGTTTTTTTTTTTCGGTTATATAACTATATTGATAATATTGTACATTTATTGTACGAGTACATTGTAATAGTACACCTGTGTATTGCGCTCACACTTGTGCACTATAATATCTCCTGCGTAGTTGGCTGATCTCTGTTGAGATTGGCCGCCGTGGTCGAAATCGGCCAGGAGGACTATTATTAAGTTAATATTGTTTCCAGGTGGGATAAAGGCTAACCCCTTCAGAATGAGGCGGTCAATCTCTAATACAAGCAGTCCTGAACACCACAATTTGACGTTTGAAGAGATAGCCCAGTGGATGTATGATGCGGCGCCTTTTAATGGTGATGATGTTTTAAATGCAACTGATGCGCCTGAGAGCTCCGGTGTTTATACAATAACAACTGAAGGAACTGATGAAAACAGAACTACTAGAAGAGACGAAGTCAACGTCTTAACTACCGTTGGAGGTAACTTTGGAATTGAGTTTTCTGCTAGTTGATATATAATTTATAAATCTTTACAACATATGGTAAGTTCGAAGACGACCGTGTTGTGTATTATTTCCTGTGACAAAAACCAGGCAGTTGCGGGTTCGAATCCCGCATGGGGGTAAATTTATGTAATGATATTTTTTATAATGAAAATTTTAATTCGTTATTATCACTATGCAAATATGCTAATTTTTATTCATAGACGTTAGTAAGCAAATAACTGTGTAAACTCAACATTAAGAGCTGGTACACATCGGGCGCTTGGCATTGCGTCAAAAGCGCGTTTTCATATCAACGCTTGACTAGAAGCGCGCACCTGCATGTGTACACTTCAATAGGACTCCCTGGTTCTTGAAACGCGCGTTGTTAAGCGCCCAATGTGTACCGGGAATGAACTTTCTAACCTCTTCGGAAATTTTAAGATACAGCCACAACTGCTAAATCCGATACTGACTCGGAATACACAAACATAGCATTCGATGACGTACTCAACGATATTTTCATACAAAACACCAATTACACACGAAAGAAAACTCTCAACATGACACATGTTGATAATTTGGAACATGACCACATGAAACTTGATGATGTTAATGTCACCATGGATGGTATGAGTATGGCAGACCAGTTTGTTAACATATTACATGCTATAGAAGGAGACGTGGCTCAACAGGCTGTCACTACTACAGAAGGTGTTACCAAAGTAGTCATAGATTTATTGGAGCTAGCTAAGAATAAAATGGAGTTATCGGGCAACGGTTTGTATGATTTATCAAAAACAAATATTGTTTACTACAAAGTTATTTCATGTTTTTATGCCACTCTATTTTATTTCCAGATTTAAACAGCACGGATACTGAAGTGACTCTGCAAAACGACACTGTTTTTGCAGACTCTGATAATATTGAATTCAATTCTATAAATATTATGAAGAGGGATGTCTCAAAAGTGACAGAAGACAAACTTAATGATACTTTTACTGAGAAAAATAGCAATACAAACGGCAGCAATGATCTTAAAAGTAGCATTTACCTTCCATTAAACACTATGATCCAAGATAAACAAAAAGAACTAGATGATTTGTTACATGTTAAAGACAAACTAATTAAACTTTTAAATCTTGACCAAGAAAGTAACGCGACATTAGTAAAAATTGAAAATCCAGAAAATCGCACCAACTCATACATCAATTTTTACAATGTACAAATTCTACCCCAAACCGAATACAGTTATAAAAGAAGCGGCTATGAACTTCTAGATAAATATATGATGAAACTTAGACAAGATGTCTATGTTGTAGTGAAAGATATAATACGCATCCAAGCATTAACTGGTCACAAAGATTTCCCGGAGCGCTTGAAAGTTCTTACGCGTGCCATTAAACATTTTATGCGGAACCACACTAAATCTCATAAAAATAATGCATTGCGCACTTATGATCTAAGAAGGCATAAAATGTATAGTCACATGACAAAAGACTTTGTGAAGGATACTTTAATTCATATTTTACTATCCATTGACAGATATATACCCGAATCAGACCTATTAGGCCCACTATCTGTAAAAACTAAAAGAATTATAAAAAGAGTTATCAAAACCAATAAACCAAATGAGTATTCGGTTATGGGTTTAAGGGTTAACGATCCTCATTACAATCTGACTAATGACTTGAAAAGCATTGGTCTTTATTGGCAAGATATGTCAGTCAAAATTTCTAAGAGCTCACCATGGGATCGATTGCATCACATGAAAATGTTACAACTTGTTCTAGAGTCTGATATTGACAAAATGAAAGATGCACTAGCGTTGATAGATTTTGCTCACAGCAGGCGCATGGTTGCGATGCAAGACGATGAAAACAAAGATGAATTATCTCGAATAAATAGCAATTTAAGGTCAATACACGACCAAATAAGTGAATTAAAAAAACTACCATTTATGAATGCCTCAGGGAAAAGGGTTGTTAAACTCTTAACAGTGACAAAGCAGAACAAAAAGGAAAGCTTATTAAAACATATAAAGAATTTGCTCAAATCGTCAAAAAGAGATATAGTAAGTCTTTTGAGAAAAAGGATGCCGAAAGCAGATATAGTAAAGACACTTGCAAAGAAGAAGATGTCTGAATTAACTAAGAATAAGCTAATGGAATATCAACACATCATGCAAAAATGGCAAAACCAGTTGGATATAACTAGAAAGAAGAGATCGCTCGGCTATGATAAGTTCAACATGCGGACGTTAAATATACTGCCAAAATATTTGAGGGGCAAAGTTAGCTCTGGAATGAACTCTACTAAACATAAGAACAAGCCTAGACATTCAGAGAGACGGATGAGTAAAAGTAAGTTTTAATAATAACATAGTAATATTTTCGTATCGTGTTTCAACAAATAGTTGAAGTCGAAACAAAATGGAGTTTTACCCTAAAGTGAAACATTTCATAACGGATAATTTCTTGCAATTTGCATTTAAATAATAAAACATTTTCTTTCCAGAAAACAAACCCAAATTTTCAACTACGTCCAAACCTGCTACTTCCTCCAAGTCTACATACAGACCTAAGCCTAAATCCACAACTAAGGCGTTGCCGACATCTAAATCTAGATTAACATCTACTTCAACTGTGAAAATTTCAGTAACCAAATCTGAAAACTCATAATAGTCGATTTTTCCAAATATAAAATCGTTTGATATAAGTACAAACAAATCACAACTGTGTATCAAAAATAAATTGTATCATAAAGAAGCTTTGGTTTTTATCTAAAGATAGATTATTATTAATTGCTGGCACAGAGGAAGTAAGTGTGATTGCAGGCAAGTTTCTAATCGAAAAAAAATATTTTGACTCTTACTACATAAGAACTTGGCACTATTGAACGCTTGTATAAATGATTCCAACTTGAAAGTCTTGAAACGTATGCCTCTTTTAGGTTTCGAAATTTCTGCTGTCATGCACTTTGAATTGGCCATCCTATATTTTAATAAGTGTTCAAAACTGCCGCGTTATTTTTTGTAAACCTATTAGTCTCAATAGAAAAAAAAACCGATCAAGTGCGAGTTGGACTCGCGCACCGAGGGTTCCGTACAAACCTGTAGATAAGGAGTAGTAACTTTGAAATTTTCAAAATTGTCAAAAATATTTTATTTATATGATGAAACTGAAAATTTACGGTTTTCGTAATTTTTCCTAAATCTGTACTATAAGACGTGACTTCGTACTAAATTTCAAGATTCTAAGTTTACGGCAAGTACCCTGTAGGTTTTGATTCCCGTGCGAGTTTCGAAAATTTGCGGAATTTTGCGGCCTAAATGCCTGTATCTTTTGATTGCGTTGGCTTTGAAGGTTGATTTTTCTACAGCTTCCAGGGACTATCATATAGAAATTTCAGTTTGATACCTCCACGCGTTCCTGAGAAAAACGGTCTTGACAGACGGACGGACGGACGGACGGACGGACAACAAAGTGATCTTATAAAGGTTCCGTTTTTTTCTTTTGAAGTACGGAACCCTAAAAATGAAACGTAGAAGGGACTCAAATCTCAACTCTGAAAGCGAACCAATGAAACAAAAATACTTCGGATACAAAACTTTATCAAAATATAAACATACAAAACTTAAATATCCTATGCCTTCATATTCCTCAAGTTTGCTAGCTGCTTCAGCCATATGTCCTGGTTGAGCCACTGCATGCCCTGACCCCTGGGTTCTTCGAACTGAACTACTGGCACTTTACCAAAGAGGGGCTCTTTTGTAGCTGGAGATTTCACTGAAAACATAAATATTGTTGTTATAAATCTTGGATTGTCTTCTACAAAATGAGATGAAAAATTTGACATTTATGTATCTTTATCAAAATTTCATCTTCGCCAAGACAAGCGCCTTGGCAAATTTTGATACCGTCTGTCATATAAACTTGACTGTAAGATAACTGTTAGTTTCATATAAACTGCTGTAACCACACATCTACCTAGATTTAATTATCAGCCTCACTAAGTTATCTAACTTCTTGTCAAGGGCATTAGGCCATTAGAGAAAATACAGTAGTTTACACAAGAAAACATTAGCTTGACTGATTAATTAGCTCTTGCTTTAGGTTTTACTAAATCATGTGTTTAAAAATTTGGATAAAATGTTCTTATTTACCTGGTCTCTGATTGTTTGAGTCATTCATCTTTTGCTTTTGAGCCACAATTATTTTATACAACTCCCTCGCTAGAGTGTAGTTGCCAATCTCTAGATACGTCAAAACTTTCTTTGCTATCGAATAATTAATATCACTCTCAAGATCGATGTCTTCTGATTCTTTTAGTTTTATGTAGAGTTCCATTCTGTTCTTTATCAACTGATTGATGATAGCATCTCTTGTTAGTTTGGAATTTTTTCGTTCGTGCGATGGATTTATATCAAGGCGTTTCATGGATTGTATTTGGACGTAATTGTCTTTTGACTTTTTCGTTACTTTATCTTTGTTTTCCAACAAATTATCGTTTTTCACTTTGAGTTTATTGATGTTTCTAGCAATATTTTCATCCAAATTAATATTTGTAGCCGCATTGTCAATAAAATCTCTTACATCTGTTTTCTGATCCGCTGACCAACTACTAAAATTAGGCATAGAGTTATCGATTTCTTCTAACACATTCATGTATTGTTTGACTTCTTCAGACAAGGTTTTCAGCAAAACTAATCGTTCTGATGGGGGAACTCCATTCAGTAATGCTTGATTCTTGTAAGTTTTCGATCCGATTTCAGAGTCATCCATAAGTTTCTTTAGGTCTTCAAATGTTTTTGGTTGTTTAACACCAAAGTTTCGTCGCGTTTGTCCTAACTTACTTAAATTATCATAGTTCTTGAATATTCTCTCCCAAACGGCAGCGGATCTAGGCCTTTTTACATGTGGCACGCTACTTCTGCGAGCTGGCATTGAAATAAGTTCTTGTTTTAAAGAATTGAATATTTCGACCACTTTGCTGATTGGTGACACTGTAGTTGCTTTGATATTCATAAAACGATCTGAACTACCATTATCAGCGTTGAGAATATTATAAATACATGGTAAAGCATCTACTATACTAATATTGTTAGTAGGATGACCTTTGGCGTTTTGGAGTTCTATCAAATCATCGATTATAGTTTTCAAGTGGGATTTTAATTTTTCTTTCGTTTCTTGTAATCTGTTTGAAACTTCGGTCGTTGCGTGTTTTGTTGTAGTACTAGATATTGTGGTTATTTTTGGGACTTCACTTGTTGTATCATCTTTAGTACGCAGTTTTATTTTAGTTTCAGGCTCGACCATCTTCATCAGATCAACGAAAGATTTAACCTTGAAAAATTCAGAGAGGTTTAAGAGTATGTCGCCTTCAATTTTAGTGATAGATCGCGGATCACTGTCTTTGAGTTGATCCAAAATGCATTTTGGATTTCTCTTGATTGTTGACAAGTAATCGAAAACAATTTTGTCCTTCGGTGTCAAATCGGAACTATCGATATCTATGTTATAAAGATCTTTTATTTTCTTAGTGACGTCCTTCGGGTTTCGAAGCACGTTTAATTTTTTTATATTTTTAGTAATTTTCTTGCCTGCTTTAGGTGGAAGTAGTAATTTTGTAAATTTCTCTAAAACTTTACCAAACACATTTAATGATGACGATTCGTCTTGTGACAAATAAGTTTTATCCAGTAATTCACCCTCTGCGTAAGATTTCCTTTTTAGATTTTCAGCGCCTTCTGCTGTCTTTTTCTTAAGATCATTTAAATTCTTATGAACTTTCTGGAACTTGTTAATCAAACTTAGTACGTTATTAATTTTGTCAATAGCTTCACTTGCTATTTTGAGATTTTTCTCTTGATTTCGATCAGTATTTTCTACTTTATCCAATTTTTTATGGAAATCTTTTTCTGTTGTGGATTCTTCGCTAGATCTGTTAGCTTCTCTTAAAAGGCTCTTGGCTTCTTCAATCTTGTCACATAGCGACACATTCTTTAGATTCTTATTCTTATCTATGGCCCCGGATAGTTGTTCTAACGCATTTTTCAGGAAACTTTCTTGTCTCAGATTCAGAGGGTCTTTGAACAATTCTATTAAGTCTGCAATTTTTTCATGTTTCATCACTTCAGTTTCTATTGAGTCTTCCCCAGAATCCTTTTCCATATTCCACAGTTTGTTCAACAGATTACCAGCGATGAAAGCCATTGCTGTAAGGGTGTCATTTTCTGGAGTGAACGTTATATTGGACACGACTTTAGAATTCTTATCACCAATGATTTCCTCGCCGGGTTTCAGTTCGTTGACGACAAGTTTTGATAGTTCTTTGTCTTTTTGTTTTTGCGTCCGATTGCCGACGACTGCATTGATCCTATCGCGAGTTAGTGCATCGTATTTATCGTCTTTGTGTGCGGTGTCTATTGTGTTATCTGCAATATGAGGATCGTAAGGTTTTTGTTCGTTGTGCGCGATGTGGAGAGGATTCGAGTTATTGCTCAACGCACCGGTTCTGCGAGATATTTTTGGAGTCTTAACAACACCGATCTTGTGAGCTTGAAGAGTTCCGGATTTATTCCCAACTTTAAGGGTATCTGAAAAAAAATCATCATTCAAAATCATCATGCTTGATATTTTGGTGATTGGAAATTTTTCAACATTAGTTTTAGCATTTTGTTATTATTGCTCGTATAATTTTCGTACATCGGCTTCTTCATGATAGCATGAGTTTTCATAGATTAAAATTTGAATGATGACCTTTACAAAACTCACAGATTTCTCATTAATAATAATTCAAATGGAGCTTATACCAAGGGGGTTTCGATACACACCTTCATTAATTTCATCCACAGTGTGGTAGAATTTAACACCTCCAGTGCTATTAGCTTTTCCAGTTGATCTTTTGTTGCGTAAAAGACTTGCTATATGCATGTCCAGATCCAGATCTTTGCCGTAATTATCTGAAAATAATCTCATTAATTGAAGTGTTCTTTAAGTAAAAGATAATTGAAGAGCGAACTTACCTTTTATATATAGTATAATAGGGAAAAATTAAATGTTAGTTTTTAGTGCAAATGTGCTGTATTTCATATAAAAATTGCGTGCATCGTGGTTTTATTTTGGAACGCCTATAACGTAACCTGAAAGCATTCCCAGAATGTTAAAAATATATTTTTAATACAATTTTGAAGATATTACTTAATAATAGATATGGTTAAAAAATATATATAAATAACGAACAAAGCAGTTCTTGCTTATATTTAACTTATAGAAAAAAGAGAATGATTGTTCAGACAAAAACGATCAACAGACCGTGTCTACGGCGTCAAAGCTCAATAGGCATGATGACACCTATCTTAAATATTTACAAGACCATGGAGTTTAAAAATAGCCCCTATGAAGTTAATACAACCAATATATTTCCAAAAAGCTGTAGAAACTAATTTTTAAACACACAAAACTCAATAAATATTCGGTCAATTGACTCCGATTTCTGATACATGACCGTCATGTCACGTTCTTGTATTCCTATACAAAATCTATGGAGGCAGACCGTTTTGACAGATAATAAAAAGTATGTCAACGATCGTCGGTGTCATCTAGCCTATTCACTTCTTATTCCCTCGTCTATGTTAACAGCATAATAATATTCATACCCAGTAGGAGGTCTTCATCTGGTCGTGATGGCTGAGGCACGTAGGGTGTTTTTGAAGTTGCTGCTTCATTTCTGTTGTAATTGTAGATGTCTAATAAAAATAATAATAGAGTTATAAATCAAGTGACAATAGCAGTAGTACAGTTTATAAAAAAGTAGAGTCTATGTGAGTATTCAACTTTAGTCTTGAAATTAAATGACATGATGATGGTGGTTTTTCTTAGGTATATCTATATACGAGTATATGTCAAATTAAGCCATCATTCGTTCTAAGAACGGATAAAAATTGATTCGTTGGTTATAGAGAGTACCAAACGTCCGAAAGCACGGACTAAACTGTAACTAGATTTTTTTTTAAAGTATGCAACAATATCACATACATTGATCTGACACCGTGATAAGTAGTTTAAGCACTTGTGTTACAGATATCAGAATTAACATTGGTATTACACATAAACTTAAGAAAAATACATATAACACCCAGACTAGTACAAACAGACATGTTCATCTACACAAATGTTTTCATGTTTGTACAGTGCAAGGATCGAACCCGCGACCTGTAAGTTAATAGTCAACTTCATGACCATTACACATAAGATCTTAGGGAGTAGATCTGCAGGATGCTTGTTACCATCAATTTAGAGTTCTATGTACTCTTTGCGACCGTGGACAGTCTGCAAGTTGATTTTGTGATGATAATGATGAAAGTCCTTAGTCCTAGTCACATCACCTTCGTGTCGCCATGATCAACCAAGATCAACACGAATGGCCGTTGAAATGTCGGTTGTAATACTTTCTCTAAGCAATGTCTAGAGAAGTCTATTATGCTAGGTAAAGTGGAGGAAGACGCGCTAGGGGACAAGCGCCGATAAGATGGTCTGACGCCATTAAATGTAGCAGTGGATGGCAGTGTAAAAGTGCTACTTGTTAGTCAACTTGCAGAAAAAAAATTATTTTATTTTAGTCTGTACCGAGCAGTCCACGCCTCATATGACCGGATTGGATAAATGAACTTTCTGCATGCTCGCGATCAAAATATAGTCCTCCTGGCCGATTTCGACCACGGCGGCAAATCTCAACAAAGATCAGCCAAGTACGCAGGAGATATTATAGTGCACAAGTGTGAGCGCAATACGCAGGTGCACTCACTGTTCCATCACTCTCAAAGTTCGATGAGACGGCAATCCGACATGACCGGAGAGAGATCAGGCGCAGGACCAACGGCTTAACGTGCGCACCGAGGCACGGGGGTGTAACACGAACGCGACCAGCCGCAGCGACGAAGAAGAAGAAGAAGAAGAATACTTACTGTCCTGAATCTCATTCATGGCGGTATTGATGGCGTTATAGTTCATGTCGTCAGCGTCCTCCTCACGGCACTTGCGCACAGTTTCACACGACCACCGACCTCCAAGAATGCACATGCACTTCATACATCCACTGCACTGGTTCTCTGTAATGATAGAGTTGATTGCGACAGTCCATCCGCGTTCACATATATAACGACCGTTTTATTGGTTTATGTTGGAACAACCCACTTTAGGAATTGAATTTAACGGTTTATATCGCACACTCGCTCGTTCTAATTTGGAATGTTAATACTGTTTAATTTATGTTCTCATGTACATGAAAAATATGTTTTCTTATGGGAATAAATCATCTTCAAACCTAAGTTAATATTACCTGCATTGCAGTTGGTATATTCCGACACAAACGGGACACAGGATTCTCTAGCATCGTCATCACCTCCCACTGTAAGGTTTTCATATCATTATTGTAATTATATTAATAGAAAATAATACTTACTAAAAGCAATGAAATCTCAAAGCCCAATAAAAATGTAATAACTGAAGCTCACCTTGTTTTTAACTTGTACTATATACTCGGTAAAAAAAATTACAAATCTTAAAAGGTATTAAGAATGTGCATTTCGGTGGATAAATCGGTGCAGCTGAAATTATCGTGCTTTTGTGCTTATTTAGGTGCTTTTTTCTTAAAAAAGTAGAAATGATAAGGTAGAACCAAAATAATTATTAGTAAATGCCACACATTTCACAAAACGAGAGATAATATTTCATTTCACATTTATTATCAAAGTAAAAAAATAACAAAACACTATCACACTTTAAAATAAATTCCACATTTCACTATTCTTTTTAAAAAAAATGTCACTGTAGATGAAAGATCATAATATAATTTCAATGTTGAACTTCATGATTTATTTCATTTTCGATATCCAAAGGTGAGGTCACTAAATCGAATTTTATGCATCCAAAATTCATCTGGCTTTGCCAATGTCTGGATAGTTTGTGCACACAGTTCGGATTCTCTTTGACGCCGATTCGATCTCCACCTCAGACAGTTGATTTATTCTACTGCAAAAGCTAAACATTTTCTACATAAGCATCCTGGGGCTGATTGTTTCAATAATAATTAATGATCCATAGCTTCTTAATAATAAGTATTGCCTGTCTTTCTTCACTGCTCTACATTTTCATCTTATTTAATCATTATTAACAATGAAGTCAGCATAGTCGCCTCCCGGTCCTCCTTCTAACAGGTTCTCCTTCGGGACCTTCCTCCTCATCTGCCGGACCTTGCTCCGGACGCTCCTGTGGATGTTCCTCCGATGGCCATCGGGGTGGCTGCAGCACAACGTATCGCCTCCTGCAATACCAATCTTTAGTTTAGAATCATGGAAATTAATGTGCAAGTGGAAAAACAATCAATTCGGGTACCAAGATTGGGTGCAGAAGGCGATACATTAATGTTACAACTAAGCAGCTTTATCTTGAAAAATAATCGTCTTAAACGTGGTCGCTTTATGCCACCGTTACCCTAAAAATGTTTTTTCTAAAAATATGTTTCAACACTGATTTCTATAAAGACATCACATTTACAAAACACAATATCACTATCAACTAACATAAAATTAATCAGACCTAAAAACCGATTTAACTCTTACAACTAACAAAGTTTTAAGACATTGAGACCCAAAAAGCGGTAAGAAACCAAACGGCCCCAAAACAGAACCCTGCATGAGCCTACCCGCAGTCGCAAAGTCGTAGAGTCCATTATCCATAGTCCTTCTCAACCTCCATGACAGCTGTCTAAAATACGACGGTCGATCCTGTTGAAACAGGTTCCTGTACATATCCCTGGGATGGTCTTCGTCTCTTAATTTACGATAGTACTCGCAGTACCAAGCCTTGCGGCTGATACATCCGACGCCTCTTCCGTCAGGTGAGCAGACGCAGTAGAAGCATATCTCCTTGTTGGAGTAGTCGAGAAGAGATTCCACGTCAGACGCTACGTCAATATCAGTGTCATTCGCGGTTAAAGAGTTGCTGTAGTAAGAATGTCCTCGCCTGCATTTTGCTTTCGACTCGTACGGGATTTCGTCGTTGTGCCAAATGTAATCTGTTGTTGGTTACAAAATTATGATTTAATGATGTTTTGTTTGCTGAGAAAACTATAGTTGTATAGATCTAGTACCTACTTCCTATAAGCTAAATCAACAAACGTTTTACCTTCTGTGACCAGTTTGAAAATGATCATTCCATAACCTAGTTTTTAAAAACTCCAAAGCTTCCTAACTACTAATGACTTGGCGTCCGGTCATTATTTAAGATTTGTCACAAAAATTTCAACTGCACCGATTTCGTCCACCCAAGACTAACCTCTCCTGATTCTCTGAGACAGATCTCTTGTATGTTCAAATGGTTCATTCCTGTTGAAATCTTCCATGATCTTGCTCATTCTTATGCATTCATTGACATTCATTGCTGGTCGTCCACTGCAGTATTCGTCTTTGCCCTCGACAGAGCAAACACATACTTTGCAGTATTCCTCGTGTATCTTGGTGTTCATGTGAGTTCTGCGATTGTTGTACGTGTTGAATTCCTCTTCCTCCTCTCCAGAGTCCAGGATCTTGGGTGTCACTTCCCTTTCTATCAACTTGATGATGGTGCGACCAGGCGCACAAACGAGACCAAGCAATTCCAATTCTTCGGGCGTGTGTGGCAAGACTCTATATTCTAAAAGGTCGAGGAAGTTGACATAGCTAAAACTTTCAATTGAAGATGCGATTTGGCACAGGAATCGAACCAGAGCCATCGGGTTGAAGTCTCTTCACATTATTAGACTTTACCGAAAACTGACTATTATGAATGAATATCTCCCTACAACCTGAATAACAGAATACGTTTAAAATTTATTTTTGCATGGCTGTGATGACGTGGTCAAAGCTACTCCATTGCTACCGTTTACAAAAGATTTGAGTACCGCTCAATATCATATACACGGTGTCCCAAATAAATTGTTTCATGCCGAAGGCAAGGGTGAAGAACCAGTTTAACCTTATGATTAACCGATGTATTGCATCTCATTACCCGTGGCTTTATCTTGTATTCGGTGTTTGTTACTTAACTGGGATATTTATCCACATCTATTTCTGTAACTGAGAGTTATAGCTTCACTAAGCCTTGAAAACTAATATTGGTGTCATTCAGGTATCCTTAGGAACGTTTTTCTCCCTCTTAACTACTTTTTGAGACACCCCGTATTATACCTTATTTCGTATCCATAAGACTACACGGTACTGACCTGCTTTAACCTGATGTTCCACCATCAGGGCCAGGACGAAAGCCACCAGCAGTATCCACTTGAGATCCATTTTGGTGCGTGTGCCGTGCGTATGCGCAGTCGGATGCAGTGAGGCTGCGCCGATGCGTTTTATAGCTTAACGCTCGGTTGCATTCGTTGATGCATTGTATTGAGGGACAGAGATGAATTCAGGGTGTTATTAAAAAAGGTGTTTTTGCAGTCCGGATTCTCTAATATATTCAACCTGTTATTATTAATTAGCTTCAAAACAGCGTATTTGAAACATTTGAAAAAACACATGAAAAAGGGATGAATTGTTTCAGCGACGGTATTTAAGTACAGTTAGTACCGATTATACATTTAGGATATTTTAAATATTATGTTCGATCCTACATTCAACAATTAAACAGGCTAATTTTTGAAACTCAAAAATATATACAATACACATCAGTAATTTAAGTTAAAGGATAATATTGTAGGCATACGATGGCAAAAAGTAGCAAAATGTCGAGAGATCGGACTTGACCTTCCAAATATATTTTCTCTATATTTTTTTAAGAAGAGCTCGATAGACAATGAAGCTCCGTCCAACGGCCTATCTGAATTGCCTTTACTTATTCATTTGCAGAGCATGTAAACTTCACTAAAACGTATATCTAAATTAAATTTCAGCAAAACTCACCAAATCCATCCCTGCGCTTACAGAATGAAGCACATACGAATGTCAAAGAGAAAAATAAGAGAAGTGGTTATTCTTATCAGAACACCTGATGCATTTCATCACGACGAAATACTTACACTCAATCATTACATCAAGACTTTCGTATTAGGCCCATTTTTATTTATTTAAGTTCTGCACAAACATGTGTACAATGGTGGACTTAATGCCGAAGGCATACTCAACCAGTCAACTATAGGGCCAAGCGGAGAAAATTAAGGCGGTGCACATAAAGTAAAAGGGAATAAAAAACAATTTAATTGAAGTTATTTACGTACAAAACAAATTTATAACATACTAACTAATTACTTACATAAAATGAAATAAAAATTTATAAAAAATCATAGACATACATTATTACGTGTACATAATAAGGATGGTACACATGGTAAGAACACAGGGTCACTGAGACACGAGAGACAGTTCATTCCTGTGGTTCATTTTTGTATTCGCTCCGGAAACGACCGGCCAGTCCCTATAGTACGAGAGCCCACGACCAAAATTTTTGTCTCATAGCAATACGGCCAAAACTGCATCAAATCGATAGATACGATTATCCTGAACTCGAAAATACCAATATCAGACATTTTCCGCGTAGCGTTTGATCTGACCGAATTTTCAAAATTGTCAAAGAATTTTACCGAACTGCATCATAGCAATATGTCTGATTTGCAGACTGTAGTTGAATGATAGTTCTGAGATACCGAAAACATATTTTTCAGACGTTAGTGGTGTAGCGCAAACCCGTAAAATCACTTAAAAAAATTAAAAATGAGACAAAAAAAATGTCTCATAGCAATACGTCTGAAAATCTTTTTTATTAGTAAATTTTGGTTATTTGATGCGAACAAAACAATTTTCAGACGGAAATGTGAACGCATTAAATTTTGAGACCGTTTTGAAAATGTTAACAAATTTTACCGATCGGTATCATAGCAATATGTCTGAAAATTGTTGGACATGATAAAATAAGTTGTCCACATGTGCAAAAAATTTATATCAGACAAATTAAGTGTAGCACCTTCTCTATCAGACAACTTTCCGATACTCAGATATCATTTAAAAATCGTAATGAGGCATCTTGAATTTTCTGTTACAAACCAATGAATACGTTGCGACCCTGAATTTATTAGATGATAATTAACAAAGAATTTACCCGAAACCTTAACATTGAAGTTGAAGTACTGAAATAAATCGCACAAAAGGAAACTGGGATGAAGGGAAGGGAAGGGGCAGGAGCGTAACAAGCGCTGAGGCTATTGAAATTAAATACTGATTGATTTGATAGTTTTGGTTTTATTTAAAGCACACTTGAGTAACTTTTACAAAAGAAATAAGTGACATCTGTCATCTGTCAAAGTACATATAATAGACAAGGGAGATTCTTGAATATCTATGAAGGCTGTAAATTTAAAAAAAAACATTTAACAGAGGCGTCGGCCAGGCGACTCCGAAACGTTATTTTCGTTTTTGGGAGTATATGCTACACTTAAAGTGTCTGAAAACAGGTTATTGGTAAGCATGGCAGCAATACGAAAAGTTGAAAAAAAAATTTATCCGTATTGCTATGATACAGGTCGGCTAAATTTGTTGACATTTTCAAAAATGCGCTCAGGCTATATGCTACGCGCAAAATGTCTGAAAACAAACTTTTTCGTAATACAATTATAAAATCTATGTACATTTTCACTATCAGACGTATTGCTATAATACCGACTGTCTTTTTTTTTTGACACAGCAGAAATGGCCTCCCACGCAGTTGCTACACTTTCGACCGTTACTACACACCTAGTCGGGTTCAGAATCATACAATCTAACGATTTTATAGGGTTTTTGCCGTATTGCTATGAGACATGGTTTTGGTCGTGGGCTCTCGTACTATATACTAGTTAAAACCGCTAGTGACGACCGCTTGGTCCAGTGGTCCACAGGTCGGACTACTAAAACCAAGGGTCGCGGGTTCGATCCCCGCACTGTACAAACATTTAAATATGTATTTATTTACAAAAAAAAGTATTGAAGTATGTTTATCCGTTGTCTAGTACCCATAACACAAGCCTCGTAACTTAATTTGGGACTAGAGAATTGGTGTGATTGTTGTGAAATATTTATTTATTTTTTTGTGTTGATTGAATTGATTGAATATTGTATGTATGTATTCATGCAAATAAATTTCTGATACATGACCGTGACGTCACGTTCATGTATTCCCATACAAAATCTATAGAGGCAGGTCGTTTTGACAGATAATAAAAAGTATGTCAACGATTGGTGGTGTCATCTAGCCAATCGATATCATATCTAAAATCACGTTCGAAACAAAAACAGATCACTAGACAAGAACCCAAGAAAACTGCACACATTACTTCCCATCTCTCGCTCTTTTACCAACGTCACAAGCCCTGACCAGGCATAGACAATCTCATCTGGTGTCAAACTGTGTACTGAGGCTAGATTCCAGTAGGAACAACCCGTCTTGATCCAGGGCTTAAAAGGACTCAACCTTCGGTCATGAGTAAGGGTCAATTTGAGCCGGTCTGCCACCAAGAGCGTGAGGTAAACGTCTTCTAAGTTAATCATTGGCGTGTGTTGAGCAGTTTTGAGTATTTCCTCTATGTATTCACCTGGAAAATTATAAGATATTTAGAGAGTTATTATTAGAAATCAAAAACAGAAATACTTTTAAGTATCAAATGGTGGTAATGAACATTGTTGATTGATTGTACCAATAAGTTTGTTGCGACGCTTCTTTTCAGCCTTATTGTCTATGTTTGCAAAAGTTAAGGAGATATGTTCAAACCTGTTAAAATGTTTTTTTTTTGACGTTCATAAATTGCATAGTTAATGTCTTAACCTGATTAAACGATATTGCATCTTGAATCTTGAACAATTTCAGAAGGATAGACAATCAGACCATCGTCAGATAAGGATATGACGTGTTTGTATTTTAACTTCAGTGTAGTAAATAGGGACTTATTATAACACTAAACTTCAACTTCCCACCACTCCAACTCCTGTTTAGGCAACATCTTCAGTTTGGTTGATTTGAAATGCTACCCGAAATAGTGGAACTAAGTCGTCCTTTTTAAAGTACCTATCTCTCTCCCTATACATACAGCAGAAAAGTTTAAACAATGCTAGGAATACTCCCTAATTATTTACTCATCAATTTCCTTGCAAGTTCTAAAACAGTTTTGATTTTGAATTAATAAATTACTTTTTCACATTTAAGTATCTGCCAGCGCGACAGTTCGAATATAGATTAAGTCTACGATCTCCGGATTTGAAAGTCACAGGTAGCGTTGCCAGGCGTCCGGATAAAGCCGGACATAGTCAGGCTTTTTGATTGCATGTCCGGCCAAAATAAACGGTGTCCGTCTTATCATGCTTTTTTTAGGCTTTTTACATTTGGCAAACAAGACAGCACTGCCGCCGCGCCGGCTAGCGTGGCCGAGCGTAGGCAACGAGAATCGACTACCGAACCGATAATTTTTTTGTCGTACCTATTAATACTAAGACAAAATCCTCAATTATATAGGGTGTCCGGCTTTTTTAACCAAATGTCCGGCCAAACTGGCTGGTCTGTCCGGCTATTAGGTTTGGCGACCTGGCAACGCTAGTCACAAACTCAAACTCAAACGTTTATTTGCTAAGAACACAGTAAGTAAAGATTACATTTTAAAGTTATTAGCGCATGTGTTCAATCTGCTCGCAGACGTGCAAAAATTCAGTTAGGAAATTAACAATACAAATTAAATTACAATATATTAATGTCAATTAAATTACATTAGTATAATTTTATTATTGAATGAAATATTAAATTATATTTAAATTAAAGATTATTCTCTTAAATATTGGCCCTTGAAGTGATTTTATCTCTTCCGGTAGCAAGTTATACAATACAATACTCTTATTATATGCATTTCTTTTATATATTATGTCCTTGCGACAGGGAGTACATCCGAACACAGGAGTAGCTACATCCGAAACTGCGTAAAGAAAATATAGCCAGGGTAGGAAGAATTCATGACCCACCATTTATGATGTAGCCAGTACCAGAGAGATAATGTGGTATAGTCTCCCAAGGATACAACCATCGAGGAAGATACCACTTGCTATTCTCGTTCCGGTGCGCCCGGGTGTCGTTCAACTTGTAACCTTGAACACAAGACATGAAGGTGTGAACAGAACAATCGTGGCTGTGTGGTGTGGAATAAAGAAAATTCTATGTTTAGGTGCCTATATCTAAACATATAATTCTTGGTATTCTATCAACATGTATTAAATGCAAAATGCTGTACAGCTCCAATGACCACAAACTGGATTTTTTTGTTTTATTGTCAATGTAGAGATCGAAGCACTAAACTGAATTTCTTTTGGCCCATCGCATCGTTATGTTTTTACGCTATATATACCTATGTAATTACGAAATTCCTCCTTTACAACTGCCTCCGATTTTCGATTTATCCTTTAGAAACCAAGTTTTCGGCAAAATACTGCTTAGCTATCAAAGTTTTGTGAAATGGCTCTTAAAATGTTGGTTAAGGTAATATCGACAGATGTCGATGTCGATTTCCATTATCTTTGATGTCGCTAAGCCTGGTCAAAGGCCCTCGGACAGCTTAGTAACATCTGAGATAGGGTACTGAGGGTAGGGCACTGAGTCCGCGTGGTGGAGAATGACTCGTACCACCTCATTGTTGAGGTGAGGCCTATTCCCAGCTGTGGGACGTAAGATGAAACGAAAACAGTTACAGTTGAACTGATACCTATAAGCTGATGGTCCTCATGCTCCTTGACCACCGTCCTCAGCATCCAAGGGTTCACAAACACGTCGTCATCGGTCTTGAACAGCGCCCCCGCCTGGGGGCACCGGTGTGAGGACCACTGCAGCATCAGCACCGTCTTCAGAGTCAAATTCTGGTAGTGGTCGACGAAATCGTAGACGACCATGTCTCCGTACTGCTTTGCTTCGATGTAGATGTCTACCTGAAGTAGAAAAGTATTGACAGCCAGAAAACTTATGCCATAAAGTCGCCGCAACTCGCTTCTAATCGCATGTCAACCAATGGCATGGCTATAGTCGCTTCCACTCGTCACAAGTCAAAAAATGACCGCGTCTAAATCCCTGACAGTCGCGAGATTCGGCGCTAGTTAACCGCATGTGTGCTCTGGGCTTTATAGTCTAGTATAGTCTATAAGTGTATACGCATCACAAAGATGAACTCCATATGCCTTCACTCTCATTGTCTGTTAAAACTGTCGATCGGCCATTACCGGAGAGAGATCAGGCGCAGGACCAACGCGGCAACGGTTTGACGTGCTGTCCAAGGCATAGGGGTATTACAATGCTAGCGGCCTTTAGCTTTAGAAATTCCATACGAGTACACACTTAAGTACACATCTTAGCATAGATAATTGAATAGAATACAATATCAATGAGATATTACGAGCTGCTCATCAATTTCCGGCCCATCCAAACCCAGAACGAAAAATGTGGGTAGATGCTGAGCCCAGGTCTGCCTGATGGCCTGTCGGCTGTCCAGGTGGTCTGGTGCGCTGGACACCATCACCAGCAGTGGGACATCTTCAGCACCTTCGCAGAGGAGTTCTGATGATGAAGGCTCTATTAGGAGCTGGCTGGAACAGCAGGTAGGAAAGAATACTTATTAATTTATTCATAGGGAACTTTTGGAATTAACATTTACTAGGGTGCTTGTCCATCGGCGCGGAGCGAGTGCAGAGCGGAAAACCGTGGTATGGCTGAGCGGAGTGGATGCGGGAAGCACAGGATCTATAGGGGAGGCCTACGCTCAGCAGTGGGCGTCAAAAAGCAGATATGATAATAGTCCTCCTGGCCGATTTCGACCACGGCGGCCAATCTCAACAGAGATCAGTCAACTACGCAGGAGATATTATAGTGCACATGTGTGATACACATGTGCACTCACTGTTCCATCACTCTCAAAGTTCGGTGAGACGGCAATCCGACATGACCGAAGAGATCAGGCGCAGGACCATCGGCTTAACGTGCGCACCGAGGCACGGGGGTGTAAAACCGCCAACTTCCCGACTCCGAGCTGTTTTTGAGAAAATCTCAGAAACAATTTTCGGCTCGACCTGGGATTCGAACCTCTCGGATGTAAGGCAGAAACTTTGCCACAACACCAACGAGGCAGCTGATATGATGCAGAACAATCAACTTACATACTATCAAGGTACCGCTGGAGGCTCCTCTCTCGCCGGAAGTGGCGCAGGTCCTTCCTAGAGGGTGGCACCACCCACGCCTGTATCATGAAGGAAACGCTGATGAGGAAGGCTAGCAGGAGCAGCAGCCGTTGGTAGGGATGGCCTGAAATCAGCATAATAGAAGGTCGAAATGTTATTCAAATAAATAGGTCTAAATTAATAATAAATATACAACAACATCGCTTGCATTGATCTGACTCCGTGATTAGTAGTTGCACTTGTGTTACAGATATCAGAATCAACAGTGGTATTACAAAATAAACTTAAATAAATAGATACAACACTCGGACCAGTACAAACAGACATGTTCATGCACACAAATGTTTGTACAGTGCGGGGATCGAACATGCGACCTTTTGGTCAATAGTCAACTTCTAGGCCAGTACACCAAAGTGGTCGTCAGTAGGTATGTTTGGTACTTACATAAAAGTAACTTTCCAGTTAAAAAAAACCGAATGAGTCAGAAAAATAGATGGTGAGCTTCAACGGCGACGGATTTTAACCAGCTATAGCTAAGAAACACCGTTATTAAATTATCTTATGCATAAATAAAACACGTTGAAATTGGGATGATGACACCTATCTTAAATATTGTCAAGAACATGGTGTTTAAAAAACATAGCCCCTATGAAGTTAATACAACCAATATATTTCAAAAAAGCTGTAGAAACCAATTTTTAAACACACAAAACGCAATAAATATTCGGTCAATTGACTCCGATTTCTGACACATGACCGTGACGTCACAATCATTTATTCCCATACGAAATCTATGGAGGCAGACCGTTTTGACAGATAATAAAAAGTATGTCAACGATTGTCGTCTAGCCAATTGGTCCATCCGTCCAGGTGCTACGATGCCACAGACACACACAAAAACATAAAAACAAATACACAACAGATATAGGGGTAACTATATAACTATAACATAACACCTCTTCATCTCTTCCCCTCACTTCAACATCTCTCAAAAAACTAAACACCTCTCTTTTTCGTTGGGGGTCAAAAAGATGCGTTGACCAGATGACCGACTGTCAGAACAACAAATAGGCCATATCATAGATACCTAAAGGGCTGAAGAGTGTGCGTCATTGTATTATGGAAATACTAGTGCCTCCCAGCGACTTCGTCCGCGTGGAATCCCTTGGTTTTTGAAATCGCGGTCGGACGGGATAAAAAGTATCCTATGTCCGTTTCCTGGTTCTAAGCTACCTCTCCACCAATTTTCAGCCAAATCGGTTCATCCGTTCTTAAGTTATAAATAGTGTAACTAACACCACTTTCTTTTATATATATACGAGTATAGATCAGAAAAGAAAGGAGTTTTCTAAGAATGGAGGTTGGGGTCCTGTTGTATTTTTATTTTATTTAATGAGGACAACCAACAAAGCATACACGACACATTGATATTATATCAATGTGTCGTGTATGCTTTGTTGGTTACTCGTATAACTATTTATCTGTCTATTGAAGAATCAGCCCATAGTCTGTTGTCAACACTCTAAAATGACCCCTAATGATCAGTGTATATTATACACTGATCATTAGGGGTCATTTCAGTGTATATTATACACTGATCATTAGGGGTCATTTCAGTGTATATTATACACTGATCATTAGGAGTCATTTTAGAGTGTTGACAACAGACTATGGGCTGATTCTTCAATAGACAGATAAATAGTTATACGAGTAGGACTGGTAAATATGAAACGGCCTAGTTTAAGTTTACTTTAGTTTTGAATATTACTTTTAAAATCAAGCATCTTGAAATTAAGTTTAATGATTAGCATTAATGTCAGCAATTGAAAAAACAGGGCCTAAAAATATAAATATATTATTTTTAATTAATTAATCACAGTGCTATGAGTATTTTAAAAAAAAGTTAATATTTACTTTTAGCCAAGACTCAAGCTCGACCCCGCACTGCAAGCCCTCAAGATACTATTAGCTCATTTTGTGTAGATAGGAACGTAACTTAATATTTTTGAGTGATGGTTTTTGAGTGATGGTATTTTTTTCAAACTATGTTATAACAACTAACACCTTAGTCTACCTGTGACTGTGACCACGGACGCTGAAAAGGGTCCGAAACGTCAGGTTAAAACAAAATGTAAATAAATCGCGAAATAATCTGTTAAAGTGTCTCATTTCAATGACTACTGTTCGCGTAATTCGAAGAAACAACTAAATGGAGGTTAGATTAATTGTAATGTGATCTAAAACTACATTCTCCATAAGCCGCGTCTTAACTTTATTGCACTGATGGTTGTACAATTGGCAGTCTTAATGCTTTAAGGCATTGTCTACCAGTCAAGAGCTAATCGTGTGGGAAGTAGAAAGACTAATATAACATTGGTTGAACCCTTAAAGCCTTGGCCCATTCACAGTAATAAATATTGGTAAAAGTTATAAGTCTTCGATATTTGTCTTCGCCCTGAATTTTAAGTGTGTTGACAAGCAGGTAACTGTCACGATGTTCTTCTGTGGGTTGAGCACGAACAATAGGGTGAGCACGAACAACTATCGTAACGATGTATTCATAGCGTTTACCTATCGTTAACTTGTCAATTTGTATGGGGAAACGGTCAGTTTCTGACATATGGACGACGCGAATACGTTACGATAATGTTCGTGTGGGGTGAGCATGTTTCCCCATATAAATTGACAAGTTAACGATAAATAAACGCTACGAATACGTGACGATAGTAAATCGTGCTCACCTCACTGAGCGGGGATCTTTCGGCACACTTCGTTGTTTACTTTTCAGTTTTGTGTAATTGAGATTTTCTGTTCATACTTAGTAAATACTGTGTGTCTCAAATAAATGATCCACTCACCTATCCGTAGCTTTCCTCTGGCCATGGCGGCATGTCACCGGAGCGTGTGTTCGTCGGTCCGACCGTTGTTATCTAAAACAAACTAACTTGTCAATATACCGTCGGTTTAAGCGCCCAATTGTCAGATGCTTGTAAACATTGACCGATCGCATCCCTTACCTGTTTCCTTCCCCCCACCTCTCCTTAAAACTAGACAAAGTGAGACAAAGATTTGACGACCACTTTGGTGTAATGGTCAAGAAGTTGACTATTAACCAAGAGGTCGCGGGTTCGATCCCCGCTCTGTACGAACATTTGTGTGCATGAACATGTCTGTTTGTACTGGTCTGGGTGTTATGTGTATTTATTTAAGTTTATTTTTAATACCATTGTTGATTCTGATATCTGTAAAACAAGTGCTTTAGCTACTTACCACAGCGTCAGATCAATGTATGTGATGTTGTTGTATTTATTTATTTGTGTAAACACTACGCCAGTTTATGTATTTTAGTTTAAGTGATACGGGCGATTTTGCAACAAAAATGGGTACCCTGATCTGCTGACCAACACACATACACACACACACAACAGCACATCAGTGTAAACACCGTGGTATAATGTTGTGTAATATTACAAATATTAGCGAACGCCAGGCGTTTTCATTCGCATATTACCTACACCAGGGGTCGGCAGACCGCGGCTCTTCCATAGGATTAATATGGCTCCATTTATCATAGGTACTTGTTACAGTTTAGCTGGGCTGGTAGGGTTCAGCATCAGATATTCAGTTATTCATTTTTGTTATATACTTTACAGAAATAGCTCTTTACGTTGAACAAATTCTCCTTAGGCGCTATATTCATACTTCCTCTTTCTTACTACTTACATTAGAAAAATTATAAAAAGTCAAGTCACGTGACGAATCACCGAAGGCTGTAATTTTTTTCCATTGAATCACTCTATGTATTTATAAAAACTGCATCTAAATCTATTTAGTAGTTTTAAAGTTCTAAGAATAAATACCTACATACAGACAGGGACATATGTTTTTGCGTTTCCATTTAACAAAATATTGCAATAGGCATGATGACGCCTATCTTAAATATTTTCAAGAGCATGGCGTGTAAAAAACATTGTCCTTATGAAGTTAATACAACCAGTATATTTCCAAAAAGCTGTAGAAACAAATTTTTAAACACACAAAATTCAATAAATATTCGGTCTATTGACTCAGATTTCTGATACACTACCGTGACGTCAAGATTTTGTATTCCCATACAAAATCTATGGAGGCAGACGGTTTTGACAAATAATGAAGAGTATGTCAACGATTGGTGGTGTCATCTAGCCTATTCTGTTTTTGTCGTTCGACCTAAGGGCAGAGAGAACAACTATACCTAAGTCAGGTGCGACGATAACTAAAAATGAACAAAAGGTAACTGTATAAAGTTTGTAAATAAAAGTGCCATGAGACCTAAAATTCATGTCAGTAGGTAGGCATGTACTTCATTATATATTAAACAGACGGTGTCTACACTGCAAGCGATGCGATAGATAAATAAATTTCAAGCTGTGGAACCTTTATTTGCTCGAATTTTTTTTAAATATCTATATAATATCTGCCTACCTACTGGTAGTAGGTAGGTAGATATTA
This sequence comes from Pyrausta despicata, assembly GCA_963921415.1. Classification (NCBI taxonomy): domain Eukaryota; kingdom Metazoa; phylum Arthropoda; class Insecta; order Lepidoptera; family Crambidae; genus Pyrausta; species Pyrausta despicata. The sequence continues at coordinate 13,381,781 of OY992866.1, read as the reverse complement.
GTATATTTCATTACAAGTGCGGAAAGGCTGTTTTTGCAACGAGTTCCGACAAAATGTCAACCCGAGCCGAGGCGCAGCCGAAAGCGAGGGTTGACAGTCGGAACGAGTTGCAATGACGTTTCCACACGTATACTGAACGAATATCAAGGAGTCACCCCTGACTCGCGCACTCCGCACTTTTAATATTATAAGCAATCAGACGGATCTGTTCATTTGTACCCTGAATGAATTCAACAGAGTTGCACTAGCTGTTATTTGTAACAATAATTAAATATGTAATTAATGTATTAGTTAGTTTAAGTGGTTCGGTAGTTAGTTAGTTTAAGCATATGGGCTGTACTGTCGCATTGGGTGAACCCTGTACTGTAGTATAAGTTTAATAAATAAATAAAATAAAAATAAAAAAAAATAAAAATATTTTTATTACAGTTGCAAGAAAATGAAGCAATTTAATAAAATAATAAACACACAATAAACTTAACCAACTAATCATTTATTTTATATATAAAAATGAATTGCTGTTCGTTAGTCTCGCTAAAACTCGAGAACGGCTGAACCGATTTAAATGACTTTAGTCTTGACATATTCGTGGAAGTCCAGGGAAAGTTTAAAAGATCAAAAAATTAAAAAAAAGGAACGGGCAGGACAACGTCTGTCGGGTCAACTAGTCTTATATATAAAAATGAATTGCTGTTCGTTAGTCTCGCTAAAACTTGAGAACGGCTGAACCGATTTAAATAATTTTAGTCTTAAAATATTCGTGGAAGTCCAGGGAAGGTTTAAAAGATAAGAAAATTTTAAAAAAGCAATGCAGAACAACGTCTGCGGGGTCCACTAGTCTTATATATAAAAATGAATTGGTGTTCGTTAGTCTCGCTAAAACTCGAGAACGGCTGAACCGATTTAAATGACTTTAGTCTTGACATATTCGTGGAAGTCCAGGGAAGGTTTAAAAGATCAGAAAATAAAAAAAAGGAACGGGCAGGACAACGTCTGTCGGGGCAACTAGTCTTATTTATAAAAATGAATTGCTGTTCGTTAGTCTCGCTAAAACTTGAGAACGGCTGAACCGATTTAAATAATTTTAGTCTTAAAATATTCGTGGAAGTCCAGGGAAGGTTTAAAAGATAAGAAAATTTTAAAAAAGCAATGCAGAACAACGTCTGCGGGGTCCACTAGTCTTATATATAAAAATGAATTGCTGTTCGTTAGTCTCGCTAAAACTCGAGAACGACTGGACAGATTTGAATAATTTTAGTCGCAAAATAATCGTGGAAGTCCAGGGAAGGTTTAAACGATGAAAATTAAAAAAAACGGGCAGGACAACGTCTGCGGGTCCGCTAGTTTATTATAAAAGTCATCACAGTCAGTTAGTCCCATATACATTGATATTGGCACAGTTTTAAGTAAGAACCTCATGGTTGTTTTTTCTTTTTAATAGACATTATTTTGACAGTCGGGAAAGAGTGCGCACGAGTGCGGGAAAGGTAAAAAAGCACGAGTGTGTAATAGCACAGAATAATAACTAGTAACTAGCGTTGTAATAGCCTACATCTCAAACGCTATACGTCCCTGCTATACACCACTTTTTGAGCAACTGTATTAAAAAAGTACAGCTCATTTCTGAGAAGCGCTGGCAAGAAATAGACAGGTTAGGTACCTACCTACTAGATGACATTTTAATAGATAGGTACAGTCAATACATACTCACTTTATTATCGCTTGTAGTATACTCTTAGCACTAAGGTTTTGCTAAATTATGCCTTAGCCTTCACGATTCAACACTAAAAATTTTGGAACCACACACGACCGTTCCTCCAAGTTTTTCATATAAATTTGGCTTTATCTTATCTTATATGTACAGTTATCTTTTTTCATCGATCGGTTTTTGACTATCGGTTGTTTAATAACAAATATCACGAATATTTTTAGGGTTCCGTTACTGAAACAGAAATAATAACAAAGCCCTTACTTAGGATCGCCAAAAAAGGTTGTTTCGACCCTTTTTTCATTCCCCAGTGATCACAGAAACGTGGCCTTAATAATAGTAAAAATAGTTTATTTCGGATATCTTGATCCTAAAAGGTTAGTAAACAAATTATTAGTAACTCTTTTTTTACAGAATTAGGTCATCCAGCATGTTCCTGGATGATCTAGCTCTGGTCACTTCATTCCACGGGGTATCTGTAATCATGGTGTTAATCTATTTTTTTGGTTTAATTTGATATTACCATTTATTTATTTATTTAAAACTTCGTTGCACAAGATATGTCCAAAAGGTGGACTTTATTCTATAAGCATTCATAAAGTCTTCCCGAGTTTCCTATCGCTTCTGAATTACATGGATAACAGTTTCCCAAAACAAAAACAAACCACACGTTACATTAAAGAATTAGGGTTTTCCGTCCGGGATTCGAACCCACGACTTTCTTGACGAACCTTCCTAGTGGTGGGTTTTTTTTTAGGTATTAAGTAAATAAAAACACATGGAAAACGTAGTCTTTGGTTTTATTAAATAGACAAAATTCTCTTAAAAATATTTAAAAAAAACCTAAGATTTAACATCAAAATGAAAGTGTGACAAATTACAACCACGGTAGTGGGCTCCCACCACTGCCCCAACTTATTAAGTCAAATTATTAAAAAAATCAATTTTCTGATGATTCAGGAGATAAGAAAGATAAAAAGTTTAAAAAAAACTATAGGAACTAACTAACGCCTACTGGTCGTCTGACGGCTGTTTTACCCAAAATCCCCATGGGGCATAACCATCATTCTTCGTAGGGCCCCTGTAGACCTTAATTTGAACACGAGCGACGTCATCTGAAAACAAAACGTATTTACATTATGAATAACTTTTAACTTTAGCTTTTACCCGCGAATTTGTCCGCATTAGCAAAGATAATGGAAAAGGCATGCGAATGCGTTGTTCTCCTACGGTGAAATGTTTCTCATATCCTTTCATAAGTCTCAAACTATCTCCTTATTAATCATTTAAATCTGTTCAGTATTTTAGGTGTAAAAGCGATCGGCCCACCTCATTTTTTCCATGGGAATGCGTCATTTTTATATTATTGTCAAATATTATCAAATATCTCCATACCAAGTTTTATGCAAATTGGTTCAGTTTTTGAGGCATGATTGAGTAACAGACAAACAGAGTAACTTTCGCATTAAGAAATTAGTATGGAAAAGAATTCGAAACGCCTGTGACTTTTAAAAGATCAATGTTACACGCGAGCACGTTTGTAACATTGCCTTTAGAAAGTTTTCAGGCGCAATCGTTTAAATACGAGATGGCACGATCTTACGCATTCGTACTTTTTCCGAACGATAATTAGTAGGCATGTAGCCAACTAAACCTAGGTGTATAATAAAAACTTCAAATTACTGTTGACAGGTGCATTTCATGAGAGCTACAAGGTATTGCGTATACGATTTTCAAATTTCGACTGGTCATCATGTAACAAATGTGAACTTTTTTCGATTATACGTGAATTGGTCCCTATATTTAGTTGCTTTAGTTGATATTTTTGTTTTCTTTATACCTTTTCTATCAGCAGCTGGATCATGGCTGTCGTCCTCATCTTCAAACTCTTGCGGCCTGGCTGTCACGAGCGCAAGGAGAGCCACCAAAACAAATAGTCTCCACATTGCCATCTAGAAAGAACACTACTGGGTAAAATGGTTGTTGATTTCATTTATCAAGGATCAAGGTAGACCCATACCCAACCAGAGACTAAATATTGATGTGTAATAGGTAATAGCTCATTTTAGTTTGATTGGTGAACAAGGAAACAAAACAGTGTCATGATGTGCTATCCATCTGCTGCCATAATTATATTTGTATCTGGCAACATATTTAGCCCTGATTTCACCAAGGTAATATAACCAACGGTTTAGTAAACAGCCAGTTTTTGTCAAATTTTAGTATAGTTATTGACACTGACACCGTCACAAAATTGGCTGATTAAGTCTTAACCGGCCATTCTAAACTCCGTGAACCTGAGCCTTACAATTTGATTTATATTGAGCAAGGACCATTTTGGCACACAATAATGTTATTTTTTTTAAATATAATTAACAATAATTAATTCTTATCTTATTTATTATATTAACGTGCCAAGGAAATAAATTTTTATTTGGTTCTATTCTAAAAATTTTTTCTTTTATTGTTAACCACTTAAATTAAATCAAAAATGAAAATTCAATGAATGAAATTGTAAATTATTTATTAACAGACATTGAATAACCAGTAATTTGGTAATAGTAGGTATTTTATAAGAAGGTATAACAAACTTGTGGCTGGTATTACATTTGAGTAGATTGTAAAACATTATCAATCTCTATACAATACATCCAGTTTCTTAAGTAAGAACAACGTAGGATTATTTTGGGAAAAATTTAAACAAATTACATTTGGAAATTAATAAGTTTAAACATAAATATACTATCATCTTCAAATAATAAGTTACATTCAGGCATGAAGAGTATAATTTGAAAGATACTTTTATGCCATCAATATTAATAAAAGTAAAATCCTCTTAATTTGTCTAGGCTACGCGACATGATACTTAAATATAACAAGAAACTCTTGCCACACACTCTTGCACATATCACACTTTACTACAATCAGATGTGCGGTCAGACTCATTTCCACTATCCGTTGAGACCATCTGCCCTGTATTTGACTTAATCTCATCTTCTTCATCCTCACTAAGCGATGAACAGTCAGAAAGTTCTGCATCAATCCATAATTTGGCCTTTTTCTTGCCTTTAGGTATTTCTTCGTCCAACTTCCTTTTGAGACCGCCATCACTGGTTCCTGCTGCTTGCCAGCCAGCATCCACTGCTGCACTAACCCTGTCTGGCAACTCTTGACGCTCTTTTTCGTAAACAGGACTTAAGTTAACGTCAATTTTCGGCTCAGCTATCAACTTTTCAATTCTTTTCTGCTTGCGCTCGACTGCCTCCCGCTCGCGGTCCTCCTGCCCTTCCAACCATTTCCTCAGTCGCTTTTCCTCATTTATATCGCGCAGGCGACGGCCAGACAAGTCTCTGCACGCCTCACGATTAGTTGTCTTCTCAATTTGAGCGCCAATAGCCCGTAGCATTGACCCAAAACCACCCTTCCCTCCAACCAATCTAGTGAACACTCGGACCACATTATCACACGTCTTCAACTCATAATCATCACAAATAGCCTTTCCTTGGGCTGTGGCGTATAAATCTTCACAAGGAACACCATAATTTTTCGAAATCTTTTCTTTCAATGACGACACATTGATGCAGTCAACAACACCCAGCAGATGGTTCTCAAAATATACTTGATGAGCCATTTTTCGTAACTTAGTTATGAATGAAGCAAATGAATTCAGGAGTTGTAATACGTTATTTAAGACACGATACGAATTTGTATATGCAATTAAATTGTTTAGTAACAAATACAATTCAACAAACAAGACGAGACAAGGAAGAATGTTACTCGCATTCGCAACGCAATACATCAGATTCAGCCGTCAACTTGTCAAAAATGACGTTTATCATTCATCAAATATTCACTCATTCTTTCTCTCTAGTCTGTGATTGTTCATTCATTCCTGAGGACTCCGAATGAAACAATTGAACTGAATGTATGACGTCATTAATGACGACAGAGGAAGAAGAAACGTAAATATTTGGAAGGGATGACCGTTAATTTAATTATCTTTACTTCACAATATCAAATTACTTTAAAATATGATCAAAAAACGTACTTACGTTACTGATCATAATATTAATCGGAGAAAAATATGTTTTGTCCACTACACTCACTTGAAATCAATGCTTGAAAGACTCATCGACACTAAAACGTAACAATGGACTGCTTGAATTTAAATAGATTCCTAATCCCTTCACAAAAGTAACGCAAATCTCCAATTTCATGCTCTATTGAACTTCAAATTCACCGAAGAAAGTGAAAGTGTAGACGCGCTGATATTTTTTTTGTTTCTTATCTTTGATTATGAGACTGTTATGCCATAAGAAGGCAACAGATTTCCACTTATTTATTTTATTGAAAAACATTAGACTAAAATCATTACAAATTGTACAAAAAGCGGAATGCTGAAAGCATTTTCCGAAATAGATTTACAAGATTTCTGCCAGTCAATATTTTGCAATCACAATGTAAGTTCTCTAGTTAATGTTTGTTAAAAAGCATGCTCAAGTGAAGGAATTTTAAAACCATGGTGACTTGTCCCAATAGCAAGAGAACTCAAAACTTTATTGTTATCAAGTTTTGAATAATAAAAGGTGACCTTAAATCAATTAAAAATACAAAAAAAGACACAAAGCTAATAAACCATTTATAAAAAGTAACTTTTTTTACGATTTTCCTGAAATTTGACCTCAAGATACTCTATAATTTTTTTAAACGAATTAATGAATTTTTCATTTCGTTTTGTTTGCACGTACAAATTTTTAATGGACATACAACACTCAAACACTCAACCACTAAAAACAAAGATATTACACTTGAGCAGAACCTATGAGAGTTTTTGTGCACCATGGAGCACTTGTTTTATATAATTCCTAATACCAACCAGCACTGATTAAATTTATCCGTCAATACTTGTTTACTATTGATCAAAAGTAAGCATAGCAATTTTACTAGCTAAATATAATTTTTTGCAATTGCAATTGGTATTGTTAGATAGGTGATGAACTAGAAAAGTTTTTAGAGTACAATAAATTATTGAACCAAAGTGTTTTTTTAAATTATTAAAACACAAATGGATCTTAATGTTTTTATTTTCGGTAATTTCTCAGTATCCAAGCGTAATATCTTTCTTTTAGTAGTTGATTGAGCGTGATTCTTATATATGTTAATCAAAAATTTGTATGTGCTTACAAAAATAAATAATAAATTCATTAATCCTGTTAATAAAAAAATACAGCAGCTTTAAGGTCAAATTTTGAGGATAATCGTAAGAAAGATGAATAAGAACCCTATTTCGTAAACCAAAAAAAAAATTGTAAGATAACGTTAGCGTCAATAGTCGTCAAGATCTTTCTATGGCGTATAAATATGTCACTGGCAATAATAATTTAATTCTCTGCTGATTCATCTACTAAAATGTTAGTAACTTTAACCTAACTGAAATTTAATGTGCGATTGACTTAAAACACGTTGTTCTTAATATTTAATTTAAATAAAATAACGATATCAAATAACTGCACTACTACAACATCACCATTCGTTAGTTAATCATAGACAAAATACCTTGTTATTTCTTGTTGACGCGGCTAGTCGATGATTGCCGCCATTACGCTCGCTGTCAAATTATGTTCATTTCAATAACCAATAAAAATTGAGCTTTTTCAAATTTAACAGGAAGTCGATCGTCCAACAGAAAACTAGTCGCATCTGATTTTGTTTCCTAATCGTATTATGGCTCAAAATATTAATCCTCATTACGCGTCCTCGTCAAATCCGTCGAAACAGAATGAGGACACGATAAAGCTGAAAGACAATCATGCAGTGAGCAAACGGTAAGTAAACACAATGCACATGCAATTTCGTTCTCCCAGCTGGGCTGTTGCTAAAAATCCCTTTTGCTTTGTGTGCAGGCTGCAGAAGGAGTTGATGGAGCTGATGCGATGCGCCGACAAGGGCATATCAGCGTTTCCCGAATGCGAAAACCTGTTCAAATGGATTGGGACCATCAACGGTCCTTTGGACACGGTGTACGCGGGTCACAAGTACAAATTGTCCCTGGAGTTCCCCAATTCGTACCCGTACGCACCGCCCGTAGTGAAATTTGTGACGCCGTGTTTCCACCCCAACGTCGACATGTGCGGGCTTATATGTTTAGATATTTTAAAAGACAAGTGGACGGCTTTGTATGACGTCCGCACTGTTTTATTGTCAATCCAGAGCCTGCTGGCGGAGCCAAACACCCAGAGTCCCTTAAACCAGCAGGCTTCATACCTATGGTCGAACCAAGCCGCCTATAAAAAATACTTAGACGAATTTTACAATAAACATAGAGATTCATAGTTGGATAGTGGTTTATTGTCGTATTACATTTTGCGTTGAGTTGTATTTTGTGTTGTGAATGTTTAAGTATGTTTGTAATGGGATTGGGAGATGATGAGCCTTGACTATTGTACATACAAATGAGATAATAGATCATGCCCTTGCATTGTTAAGTTTTACATCTATTTATCATGTTTTCTATTGTATCTGATTCTGTGTCACAAACTTCTTATAAAGAGCTCTCTGGATACTAAATATTAGATGAGAAATTACTATATACTAGTTTTGCCTTATTCAATTTATCAAATTTAGGATGCAATGAACCAAACTTTAGACTTGATTTGGATTAGGTAACATATTTCTACCATCATAACTAAGCAAAGATATAATATTAGCAATATATTTTTGTAGTGAATATTTGTGTATAGAGATCTTCTCTTTTAATCATATGCGCTTTGGCTGTTGCTCCCAATCCCAATGGTTTGAATAGCAAGATGGAGTTTATATATTGAGAGATCACTGACAATTATAATTCTTTAGTTCAATTAATGAATGGTTTTAATTTTACCTTTTAAAATTTAATTATTCAAGTAATTGACGACAACAGAAGACACAGCAAAATTGCCAAAACACGTATTCTTTTTTACTGATTTGTCCTGACCGCACTTCTGCTTACACACATATCGATAACCACTTCGGTGTAATGTTAAAGAAGTTGACTATTAACCAAGAGGTCGCGGGTTCAAACCACTGTTGTTTCTGATATCTGTAACACAAGTGCTTAAAATACTTACTACGGAGACAGACCAATTTATGTGATGTTGTTGTATAATAAAATTTAAAAAAAAAATGCAATATGGCTAACGTTATGCTGTTCCTAAAAATTTTGCATTTAGTTTAATGAGCTATGAAACAAGAAGTTGGAGACCCAGTTGGAGTCTCAAATCCGATGAAATACTGGCCCTAAAAAATATTTAAATATAATATTTATTTCTTTCTTTCTCTGTCATGTTAGCCATCAGCCTTTAAAGGCCAAGATTGTTCGCCCTATCCTTGGTGGATTTTAAAACTTTACAAAATATTATTTCATTCCAGCATAATCTTAATATTCTCATCATAGGTTTGTGCAAAAATAAAATACTAAAAGCTTTAAATGTATTTTTTATTCCCATGATGTCAATATAAATAAACAATTTATTTAAATTATATTACAGCACTAATATAGTACAACCACTTAATAATAATTTAACTTGGAAGTAGGGTATTTATAAATAGATTCATGAAATAAATACAGATGATATAAATTGCCTTCATGGAAAGAAATTGTCCTATGTAGTTCAAACAGAACATAATTTTGGTCATGGTTTTTTGAAGGTAGTTGAATCGCGTGATCCCCACCCATCTTTTGCTTAATTTGATGGAGTAAATGCAATACACCACTCGTATAGGCCATCAAGTTTGTAACCGATACGTCTAAACTTAAGACGTATCGGAACCGGTCGCCAGAAACCGTCACGTCAGCTTTAGAGTCTAAAGCTGACAAGTCGGTTCCTAGCAACCGAAGCGACCACGACTCGTGACGACATGCGACTTACGTTGGGAAACTGGGTCGCGTGACGTCACGACACGAGTCGCTTACGCGCCGGTCACCTTTAAGCTAGCATTCGTAATACGTGACTGAAGGCTACCTTCAAAAGTGAGTATATGACGTCACGCTTTCGCGGTCGCATTGATGCGAATACTAACTCTGCTTAAAAGTGACAGTTGGTTCCTAGCGCCCGCAACGCGTGACGTCACGCGCCCCAGACATCAAAAGTGACGTCACGAGTCGCGTTCGCTGGAAACTGACTGATACCTTCAGGGTGAGCACGAACAACTATCGTAACGTATTCGTAGCGTTTACCTATTGTTAACTTGTCAATTCGTATGGGGAAACTGTTAGTTTCTGGCGGGACAACACGAATACGTCACGATAATGTTCGTGCTCACTTATGAAAGGAAAAACGAGGTGGCGCAGAATTTTAGACATCCGCCAACAATCTTTGGTAAGTACACTACGTTACGACAACAAGTGACGCGATTCTGCGCTTAAAGTTGACAGAGTATTTTTCCATCAAAATCTACAGTTAGGTGAGAGGCAAATGAATTATATATATAAAATAAATAAAAAATCATAGCACCATGAAAAAATATTCTTGTTGCCCTTACCAGCTTTAAAAAAAAACATTCTAACATCGCCGGTACGATGCTGTGTCAGTCAGTCATATACATAAAATATCAAGTACATGAGTACAGATAGCTACAGAACAGAAACAATTACATATAGTTTTTTTTTTTAAATTAGAAACATTAATTAATAAACATGTTGGCAACATATTCTGTGATTTTTAAAGTGCGATTGATTGTAATTAATCCATTATCGATCGGGAAATTTTAACCAAAGTAGGGAGGTTTATTAAAATAATAAAAAAGACGTGTGGCACTCGGGGACAGCCCGCGGTGAAGCTATTGCAAGACTACACGCATACGCCTAGTCGCACGCACACAAACACAGTGCCGAAGTCTGCCGAACGGAAACGACGTTAGACGATGTGTTAGGTTTTTCTCTTTACGGAATTTCTTGATTCGGTCGCCGCGCTCAAATCCAGCGATAAAAGCTATGCAATATCGTAACAATAAACGGGGAAAATAACACATTCATTGCTCTGGTCCCAAAGTAAGTAGCGCACTTGTGCTATGGGAATCAGTAACAACGAACTTACCTACCACAAACGCCCCGACCCGTGACGTCATTGAAAATTGGTTTCCAACAGTGTCCCCGTCCGGAAACCGAACCCGGGACCTCATAGATGGCGCCACATTGAAACCGATACTCTACTAACCAATAAGTCATCAAATACATAGAAAACTGTACATAAATACACTTTACATCAACTTATTTTATACATAAATACATCTTCTTAATTAAGCAGACTAGATAGGTAAGTGCAGTGTTCGCCACTTATACTGATATTAGAAAAAAATCATTTACAATAAACTAAATCTTATTTTAAATATCCATAGCCCATAGTTAACTTAACGTAAATTGAATGTGTTAGACTTTTAACAAATATTACTTATATGTTACAAATAGGTACATTGGTTTTTAATTCAGGCAAAGATCAAAAGTATTTTTAAGAGAATATTTAGATAAGCAAATAATACTTATGTAATATAAATAAATCAAATAATAAGCTCTTTGTTATACTTTTGATAAAATTACATTATATTATGGGAATGATTTGTATGTTGATTTAACAATAATTTAAGGTTTAACAATGCCTATCATAATATGTTTCTTCGGTTTACGCGAACAGTATATATTGAAATGACACTTTTAACGGATTATTTCGAATTGCGAAACAAGTCGTAAAAAGTGTCTCATTTCAGTGCCTATCTATTTCTTGCTGGAACAATTATAAATTTCATTACTTTATGTCATATTTTTTGTTTCATCAAAACTACCCCGAGCATTGTGGCTGGGCGAGTAGATTTCCCTATGATGCAACATTGTGTGGGGTTGCATGTTACACAGACGTGGAACTAATTCGCGTTTGTGTGGAATGCAATTTTCATATAATATAATAATCTATATATATAAAATTCTCGTGTCACAATAGTCGTTCCCGTACTCCTCCAAAACGGCTTGATTGATTCTTATGAAATTTTGTGAGCATATTGAGTAGGTCTGAGAATCGGCCAACATCTATTTTTCATATCCCTTAGTGATAAGGGTTGTCCACAATAATTTATATGGCAAAACAACGTTTGCCGAGTCACTAGCTGACCTGTTTTATATATTTTTTTAGCTGATTCGTGTAATGTATATTTTTGATTTGATTTGATTAACTAATTTGGCATGACCTTCCTGCTGGACTACGTAATATAAGGCATCAATTCACTAATACTCAGTCCGGACTAACTCTTCACTATGACTAGTAACACTGCTAGAATTATAACTGCCACTGCCAAAATTAGTATACAATGCATTTTCCTGTTTTTCTTCTGGTACCTTGCGGCTTTTTGAAGCTGTTTATAGCCTTCATGTACTGATACTTGGGTTTGCTCAATGTTATAGTCTATTCGGTCCAAGACTGTTCCCTGTTCGTGCACCATGTGTGCTAAGTCTTTGAATATATCGTTGAGATCCACTATTGACCTGACAATCTGGTTAACTTCTTTCTCCCTCTCTTCTGCCATTCTTGTGTTCTCCTCTTGTAATAACAACATTTGTTTTTGTGTCTGTTTCTGTATTGGTTCATTCGGTTCATCGTTGAGTGAGAAAATTTTCTGAGTGCCCGATGTGCTTGGTAGAGAGAACAGAAGGTCTGTTTGGTTGTTCGTAAGTCCTGGTAGGAGATCGTTGTCATCGTTTAAGCTTAGTTCTTCAAAGTCGGGTAAGTCGAAGATGGCGTTTGATCTTTCTTCTCTGGATGTGAGGGACTTGAGGTAGGTGGACTGCGCGTTGCGAAACGACTCACTGAGGTCGCGCAGCGTCGTCACCAGCGCCACCACTACATTCGTTGCCAGTGTCTGTTCTGTTTTGTTGCCTGCAATCAAAATTGATAATAATAACGAGGCTCATACCTTGCCCTGAGAGAATTAAAATTGAAATAACAATAATAAGTCTTTATTTGCTTAAAAACATGGTATTTGTAGGTGGTACAATAAAATATGTGAAAATTGATGATAAAGTTGTTGCTGAATCGAAAGTGATATGATTATTTCCAGCCAGAAAAACAGCTGGTGGGCTTCAACGGCTGGAGGTATTTTAACCATTAATAGCTAAGAATCACCGTGATTTAATAATCGTGGTAGCGTGAACATTTTACGTACTTGCATTGGCATATCTACTATCTACCGCAAGGAAGGCCACTTGAGCTCTTCAAAGGCTGATAACCAGATAGTCCATGCGAACATCAGCAAAAAGCAATATAGTATTATCGGCGGCACGGGGGTGCCCCGGCCTGCATTGCACGCGCCACCGCCGTCGGGAGGGAATAGTGCCGTATCCCCGGCTATTCCCCCTGTCCCCCCGCAAGCGGGGCGCGCTGGGCCCGCCGTGTAGGCGGGCACGCTGTCGGAGGTTGTTATGGACGTAAAACATTAGCCGGCACCCATGTCACCTCCTAGACAGGGAAGGGATACCGCAGGTTTTTGGTGGGTAGTCCCCTCTCCGGTTTTTCCCCGGAGAAGAGCCGCGTCCATTTCAGGACACTGGGAGTACCACACACAATAATAATAATAAAACGTTTATTTCCGACCAAATCAAAGATCCATAGCTAGTTGTTAGTAACATAAAACTTAAAATTATTGTTAGTACTCCTTAAAAAGAAGAATAAAAACTACCACATACAAAATAAAACTACGAAGTGCTCAGTCAAAAAACCGGTTACTCGATCCCTGCACATGTATTTGTATCCAGTGCCTCAAGGTGGAACATGATGGCCTATCCCTGGTAACCATTAGAACGCTGTTGGGGCTCCGCCGTATCATTTTTATACTGCGATTAAAAAAAAGGATATAAAAAGAGTGTTTTAATCTCTTACCATGTGTACATTGCGCCTTAATAGCCGATAGGTGCGTGTGCCCATGGGCGAACAGCCTTGCGATCTCGCTGGTGAGACGCGTTATGTGCTGCTGGTCCCGCGAGTCGTCCAGCGCTGGACGACGGATTTGACGCTCGTGGCGCGCTTGCAGCTCGGACAGTTTCGTTTTTAACCTGGAATAGAAAACAGATAATGTTCAGCAACCCAAATGGAGTTGATTGAATCAGGCATTTTTTTTAATAAACCTATGTCATCCCACTGCTGGGCAAAGGTCACCTTAAACTCCTCCACTGTTCCATATTGGCGGCTAAGGATTCCCAATCTTTTCGAAAACTCGTCAAAGTCACACCATCTTTTTTTGGGTCTACAAACATCCAACTGTGACCACTTGAAAAAACTAGAGCTGGAAGTCGCAGGACTTCTATTTGGGTTTCTGCGTTGGCTTCGTTTAGTGGAAATTTAAAGCAAAATAATTATCTTTTTCAGCTTTAACCAGAATTTTACGGGAAGTACCCTGTAGGTTTTGATTCCCGTGCGAGTTTCGAAAATTTGCGGAAATTTGCGGCCTAAATGGCTGTATCTTTTGATTGCGTTGGATTAGAAGGTTGATTTTTCTACAGCTTCTAGGGACAGTAGACTTAAGTATCATATAGAAATTTCAGTTTGATACCTCCACGCGTTCCTGAGAAAAACGGTCTTGATAGACGGGCGGACGGACGGACAACAAAGTGATCTTATAAGGGTTCCGTTTTTTTCTTTTGAGGTACGGAACCCTAAAAAAACCTCTGAATGAGCCAGGAAAACAGTTGGTGAGCTTCAACGAATGGACAGATTTTGACCAGCCATAGCTAAGAACCACAGTATTATCGGTCTGCGGTTATTCGGTCGGACCGAAGCTCAGCGCCGCCATATCTAACGTTACACTCGTCTAGGGTTCCTGCCTCCATGGCTAACGCTGCTCCGGTCAACAGTTTCTTACCGGCTGGTGACACAATGTGCCTTCTCGAGCGCGTCGGGTGTGGAGCACACAACACAGTGCGGACCGAAACTCAAGGCGGACCGAAATCAAGGCGGACCGCAACTCAATGCGGACCGAAACTCAAGGCGGACCGAAATCAAGGCGGACCGAAACTCAATGCGGACCGAAACTCAAGGCGGACCGAAATCAAGGCGGACCGAAACTCAATGCGGAACGAAACTCAATGCGGAACGAAACAAAGCACACCGTGTCGAAGTCCAGACGGAGTGGACGTGTTGTTTGTGCTCGTGAATTTATTTATTTGACCAGAAAATCAAACTTAAACCTTAAAAAAAGGCAAATAGAGATTAAAATAGAATAAAAATATATTTTCACCACCGTTTAAAGATCAACAAGTACGCAGAAGGGACATTCAGCCATGCTACGGTCACCAAACAAACTTTACAACTCAGATCCAGATCTCAGGAAAGTCGTCGAACAGGAAAATGTGACACATAGAAAACGGAAGCACGGCGAAGATTTCTCTGATGCTTTCAATGACTTTTCCTCAAAAATCATGGACACATTGGGAAGTTGGAGAACTGAAATGCACAACGATATATCCCAGTTAAAAAATAATGTTGAATCTGTGTTAAAGGCTGATCTTGAAAAGCTAAACGGAACTGTTGCAGAAATTAAGTCTGAAATTAGCAACGTTCGCCAGGAGTATCAAGATATGAAAAAAACGGTGCTCTCATTGGACACAAAGTATAAAGGAACTCTGAAAAAAATTCAAGACTTGGAAAATTCGATACAATTTAGTAGTGATCAAATCGATGATTTCAATAAGAAAATGGATGTACTAACACAGGCAAACAAAAAAATAGAATCCCTGGAAGCCCAAATTACTGAATTAACCCAAGAAAACAAAAATATTAAGTTGGAGATGAACACAAATAACCAACGAGATCGACTATTGAATCTTGAAATTGTGGAAGTTACTGAGGGCAAAGATGAAGACCTACCTGCAGTTGTAATGTCCATTGCAAAACACGCTAATGTAATAATTACATCAGAAGACATAATAGAAGTAAATCGCATATCCCCCAAATCAAGGCAACCGGGACGCCCAAAGAACATCGTTGCTAAGCTGAAATCCAGATTGCTAAAAGACAACATTATCTCCGGTGCACGGAAAAATCGATTAACAACCAAAGTTCTTGGTATATTTGGCGATAACCGGCCAGTGTATGTAAATGAACATCTTACGCAATATAACAAGTTTTTATTGAAGAAGTGCAGAGAGACCGCGAAGCAAAAACATTATCAATACGTTTGGACAAAAAATGGAAGGATTTACGTAAGAAAAAACGACGTCTCGCCGGCATTGCAAGTAACACAAGATTCCGATGTATTAAAAATTATTTAAATGTTTTACCCATGCCATGCATGCAAAATCATATTGTAATGTTATTCTTAAAAATATTGTGAAAGCAATCGTTGGGCATACTGTATTAGCACTCTCACTTCTATTTTCAAACTATTCTTTGACTTGCGAGTTATCGTTACAAGCGATACGCACAAAACATGTGCGAGACTTCGCTAGAAATACTTGTTACGAATATTATTGGTTACTTTTATTGATATTGTCATTGTGGTTCGATTCTGGATTCTGTTGTATGTTCGATAATTTATATTGCACTCATAACTATATTTTCAGTAATATAATATATCAAAATTTAATTTATATCATTTTATTATATATCATTATTTATATATCGATATCTTGTTTTTTAAGCGTTTACATAGTAATTTTCTGTCGTTTACCTAAACTGTTATGTTGTGACAATTATAAAACCGTTTTGTTGCAAATAACGCTCGCACCCTATCTTATCGTACGAAGTTTAACACCGAAGATGTGTGCATTATTTGTTCATCTGCGCGCTGCGCGTACCGTCGGTTTTGCACTGGATACGGGAGAATACCCCCAAGGAAAAATAATTATCGGATGCATTTGTAATTTTAGTTGTGATACATTTGCAATGGTTTTGTTGCGAATTTATGTAATGACGAGTAAACATAGTAGACCCTTCCAGGTTTATTTACAAATATTAGCTAGTGTGATCATTTTGAACGTGATATTACATCGTACTGTGTTTTGTTTATGCGATAATATTCACTTGCGGGTATGTGGCTGGAAATATGCACTGTTGCTTGATATTAGATATCTGAAGTTGCGTTCCATTGTTTTTCGGTTTAAAGATTATTGTTATTGCCTTTGTTGCCTTCAGGTTATTTGCTTTCGGATCTTAAATATTTGGGATGGCTAATAGAAAATTTAATATTTATTACCAAAATGTACGTGGTTTACGGACCAAATGTTTGGACCTACAACAAAGCATTCTTAGAAACAGTTATGACGTCATAATAATAACCGAATCCTGGCTGCATGATGGCATTTATGATAGCGAGTTATGTGATGATAGATACGATGTGTTTAGAGTGGATCGAGATTTGGTGGCTGGCGGTAAATGCACTGGAGGTGGAATTCTCGTAATGATTCGGCGCACATTCGGAGCCACTAGACGTGATCTCGGTGATTGCGCACTCGCTGAGGCTATGTGGGTCACTGTACCCTCGCAAACTTGTGTTTCTACAGCGGACCTGCATTTATGCATAGCCTACGTACCCCCTGAACCACATCGGATACTTGCAGATCTAGATATTATCTCTCATAAATTTAAAAACATATTTGATTCTTATCAAAATGATAATTTTGTATTAATAGGAGACTTCAATTTGCCCTTCCTTTCATGGAACTCGTATGGTTATAATATAATAAAGAAGGGATTAATTGCAGTTCAGGATGCAGGTGTAAAATTTGTCGATGAACTTACATCTTATGGATTAAAACAATACAATCAATTAAAAAACTATGCAGGCAACACACTAGACCTCGTGTTTTCTAACCTTGCTCAGTATATCACTCCATGCTCATCGCCACTCGTCAAAGAGGATCGGGCACATCCCACATTCTATGTCGAAATTCCCGACTTGTCTGTTACACCATTTAGAGAGGTCACAATACCAAAACGCAACTTTAGGAAAGCTGATTATCTTAGCATGAACTCATACTTCAGGGGAAGGGACTGGCAGTCACTGCTTTCTGAGGGTACAGTCAATGACGCTGTTGATGCTTTGTATAATGCTCTCCAGGCCGGTATTGATTTGTTTGTTCCTTTTAGTAGCCTTACTGGCAAATCTTCCTACCCGAAGTGGTATACTCCGGCGTTGATACATATAATAAAAGAAAAATCCAAAGCCCACTCCCGATGGAAACGGTTCGGGAATCGATTAGACTATGACGAGTTCTCGCTTCTACGATCGAGAGAACATCGAGTACAAAAAGAGTGCTTTAAAAAATTTACCACTATCTGTGAATCAAACATTAAAAACCATCCAAAAATGTTTTGGACGTACGTTAAGGCATTGCGTGGTGGATCAGCTTACCCGAGAAGTCTGAGTCTGAACGGGATCGAGTATGCAGAAGGAAAGAGTATATGTGACGCGTTTAATTCTTTCTTCCAAAGCGTATTCGGATCCCCTTGCAACAACAGCTACACACTAGAAAACCCTGACTCGCTGAGCATAGACGTGGTCTCTAACTTGCAAACGACCATATCGGATGTTGAAAGGATGTTGAATAATCTTGATAAAGATAAAGGTGCTGGTAGTGATGGTTTGCCCCCCGTGTTTTGGTATCACTGTGCTGAAACTCTCGCTTTACCTCTCACACTTTTGTTCAATCGCTCACTCAGAGAGGGCGTTTTCCCTGATAGATGGAAATCAGCACACATAGTCCCGATACATAAGAAGGGTTCGCGCTCTGATATTACAAATTATAGGGGTATATCTATCTTAAACACGGTATCAAAAATGTTGGAGCTTATAGTTTATAACGAAATATACACGACATTGTCTCAATCGATTCCCGAACAGCAACATGGGTTCTTGAGAAGAAGGTCAACTACGACTAACCTGGCCTGTTTCACAAATTTCGTCTTTGAAAATATGGACAGGGGAGGACAGGTTGACGTGATCTACACCGATTTTGAGAAAGCTTTCGACCGGGTAGATCACGTGATCCTTTTAAATAAACTGCAGATTCTTGGAATCCACGGAGATCTGTTAAGATGGACGGAGTCATATCTATTGAACCGTTCGCAGGCCGTTGTAATGGGTGGATACCGATCCGATTTCATCAGTGTGCCTACCGGCGTCCCACAAGGTTCCCATCTTGGTCCGCTCTTTTACAACGCCTACTTGTACGACATCGGATCTTGTCTCGGTGGTTCCGACTATGTTATGTATGCGGACGATAAAAAGGTGTACCGTAAAATCAGATCTGAGGAGGATTGTAATGCTTTGCAAGAGGACTTGGATCGCTTGATGGCATACTACATTAAAAATATGATTACGGTTAACACAAAAAAATGTGAATGCATAACATTCACGCGCAAAAGAAAGCCCATCATACACTTATATGACTTCAATGGCGAGCAAATTAGGAGAACTCAGACTATAAAAGATCTCGGAGTACACTTTGATCAGAAAATGACATTATCGGATCATATCGATCATACTTCAAGCAGAGCATATAAAAACCTGGGCTTTGTCTTGCGCGTGTGCAAGCCTTTCAGGGACGTATCCGCCATCCGGACGGTTTATTTTGCGTATGTCAGGAGCGTTCTGGAGTATGCTTGTAGTATATGGTCTCCATACTGCAATGTCTATAAGAATCGATTAGAAAAAATTCAAAAGATATTCGTTAACCATCTTAATTTCCGGTACCGCAAAAATGTTCAGTCTTATGAAGAGGGGTGCAGGGAACACAAAATGTTCAGAGACGTCTATTGATGGATATGTGTCTCCTTTACGATATCGTGCATAGTAATCTGGATTGCCCGGCATTGGTGTCGAAAATCACATTTCGCACACCAGGGTACCGCACACGGAACACACCGTTGTTACATGTTCCGCAACACCACAGCAATTACTGTGCAAATTCGGTTCTCACACGCATTGTCAGGTCGTACAACGCAGAGTTTAAGGGTATCGATATTTTCGCATACTCAAAAAATAAATTCAAGGGTGAAATAATAAATTTGCTGAATGGGGATGATAAGTGAAGATCGCTTCATTGATATTTACTGTATTTAAAGAAATAAATCTTGATATGGGTATATCTACTATACTCATATCATCTGTAGTGTATAATGTAATAATAATTTCCATTTATTTATACATATATACATAATAGTGCATTATCCATATACCTATCTACAATTTGATAAACTCGTACATATATATACCTAATAGTATCGTATCTACATATATATATTTTTTTGTAAACAACGGTTGCTTTATTTTAGAATTAGACCAAAGTCACAAGCGACACGATATACTTGTTATTTAATTAAGGAAAACCTATTATTGGCTATACATTTAGAAATGTGCACATTGTAACATAATATCTGAAAACGCTGTTGGTTTTCTCAATAAATAAAAATAAAATAAAATAAACTCAATGCGGAACGAAACTCAATCCGAACCGAAACTCAATACAGACCTTAACTCAATACTGCCGCCATGTGTAACGCAGCTCAGGTCTACAGTTCCTCACCTGGTAATGACGTAGTGTGCCTCCTCAAGCGCATCTGTCCAAGGTGGTGGGGTGCACCCCTCGGACCGAAGCTCGATGCCTGCCTCCATGTCGTGGGAGTTCGCTCGCATGAGCCGCACGCGTTCCGATTCATTGCTCTGTTGTTAAAATATGTTTAAATCCCTTGTAATTACAACTAATAAAGGTTTTCATTGCTCAAGGATCAAAGCACCAGTAAAAAGTCAACTGTGGTGGGAGCTGTTGATTTTGAATTTGAATTTGTGCCCTCTTAAAAATATATTTTTTAAAACAAAAACACCAATTACCTAGCCCTAAACTAAGCGTTAACTTTTGCTATGGTAGCTAGGATAACGGATAGAAATACTTAAATACATGTATAAACACCCATGACTCAGGTACAAATGCTCGTGCTCGTCGCACAAACCGGTTTTGTAGTCTGGACCTCAGACCACTAGACCAAAGCTGTCATCAAAATATTTTGTTATTTATTTATTAATTAATTTAGTTAATTATTAGAGAAGAGAAGGAGGATTTTATTGAAAATTAATATTTCTATAAAAAAGTAATTTTAAGTTATTTGTAGGTATTTTTTTGACCTGAAAACCCTATGAGACAGAAATTAGTACCTGCAGCAAATACAAGTAAGTTAGGGTAATTTTTTTAGATCTGAAAAACCTGTACGGCAGAAATAGGTGGCTTTGGCAAACACTAAGTACCTTGATTAGGGGTTTTTTTTCCGCGGCCTCCAGCCTTAAGCCCACTCAGTCAGTTAACCAGTGTAACTTAGAAAGTAAATTAAAGTAACACTGACCGAAGTATGATAAAAGAAAGGTTGGCCTAAATTCATAAAAAAATCAAGGAATTCAGTGTTTGTTTTATCAAAGATGTAAGGGAATCTGTTTATTTTGTTATTTTTCGACTGCATGATGCTGCACTTCCTTCATAGGGCTACTTTTAAGATATTAATTGCATCATAAAATAGATTCTTCAGCGGACAAATCAATAAACAATGTTATCACCTGTTCCGCGAATATTTGCCTGCTGTGTATTGCATTGTTTCGCATCAACACGAAAACCTCAGTGAGGCTTCTGGACACCATTATCTGGCGTTATTTTCCAATTTACTAGGAAAACACTGCAAAATTAGAATATTTTCGCGATTTGTGAGCGCGACACAGTGTCACACACAGTACGTCGCGTTCGCCGTCAGTTTTGACACTGTCGTCAAGTGTCATCATCTGCCATATTGACATTGACTTTGGTCTTTTTAAAATTATTGAATACATTTTTGTACATACTGCTGTACTGTAGTATGATAATGTGCATACAAAAATATTCCATGATTTTACTGATAATCCAAAAAAAGTTGCAAAATATAATAAGGGAATTGAATTCAGACGCTTATATTGACAAATAAATGAAGATTTAATATTAACAGAATCTTTCAGTGGTGTAAGACAGATTTACAAATTAAAAAAAAAAACAATGTTATGTCAACATTTTTCTTTCTGACTGTGAAAGGTTATGTTAGGTTATTCTGTTGTTGTGGGAAATCCTCAATTAATTCGAAACAATCCAGTGTAGAAGAATTTGATACAGAAGACCTTCGCAGACCGATCATCAGATACCGACACTTTTGCCTTGTAAGAAAACTTCCGAAAACAAAGAAAAACACGCACAATGAGTGCACCGGCTCACGACCCAGGTCCAGAGCATTTCCAGCAGTTTCCTTCCAACAGAATCATCGTTATCCACCCAGGATCACTCTACGTAAGAATAGGGAGGGCTTCAGACCTCAATCCAGTGAAGCAGCTGCACTGCATCGCTAGAAAACGTCGTCCCGGTGGCAAGATTTACAGAGACCCATTTATACCACCTAGTGTGCCGAAAACGAAGGATTTGATCGAAGAGTTGGAAGAATGCCGTCTGCAAATATCGCATACTCTGCAGACATGCGTACAGTCGAACGGAGCGCGGCGGTACGCGACGCCACCACAACAAATCGCTGCTTTTAACCGTCGATCTCTGCCAGAATGTGTCAATGATGGTGAACCGTGGCCGCAAGTGCAATGTGACATCGTCATCGGCGATCTAGTTCTCGATATCGACCCTGAACTTCCCTACAACATTCATTTCCCATACAGAAGAGGCGATTTCAATTTGCACTCTGAAGTAGGTGGCTCAGTATCCTCAGTTTTGAATGACTTGTACACAATATGGAGCTCAATCATTGAGTATAAACTAGGAATACCATTGATAGAACTAGTGAAGTACAGATGTGTGTTACTAATTCCTGATATTTACTCTAGAAGTCATTTAAAATGTTTGATGTCTCTGTTACTGAAAGATTTGGGTTTCGGCCACTGTTTTCTAGTCCAAGAGAGTGTGGGAGCCACCTTTGGAGCTGGTATTGGTTCTGCATGCGTTGTGGATATTGGTGATCAGAAAACAGCAATATCCTGCGTTGAAGATTGCATTTCACACAAGACAACAAGACTTAGAATGGACTATGGAGCAGGAGATGTGTGTCAGGCTTTATCTTGGATGTTCCACAAAAGTGCGTTCCCATACAAGGATTGGACTGAAAATGTACCAAGGGATGTAGTACTCATGCGCAATTTGTATGAAAACTTTTGTCATGTCAACCTAGATGTCTGTGGCCCACAAGAGAAAACCTTCTTTGTTGATCATCCTGGTGATGTAATCAATAAATACACCTTACAAGTTGGTGATGAATGTATAATATCACCTCTATCTATGTTCTATACCGATCTGCTTAAAATAACTGGTCCAAAAGCTACTAAAATTCAAAACAGACAGCCTAGTGACCCTGAGGACCCATTTGATGCAGAGTTCTTGAGGGAAACTGGTAGAAAAAGAGAAACCGCTGACCCTGCTGCAAATGAAAGCCAGCAGTTTGAAGCTGTGAATGAATCCCAGCCATCAGCCAATCCGGATGAAGACATAGTTGTTGATGCTTTGGAAGGTGGCCCTGGCGATGTGGTGGCACTAGCCCCCGGCCAAGTATTAGCTTTAGACGCAGCTATATTGCAGAGCATAGACCGATGTCTGAGTGAAGAGTTGAAACGTAAAATGTACAGTAATATTCTGATTGTTGGAGGTGGTGTTAAAGTTCAAGGACTCTACCTCTGGCTGCAGAATCGGTTAGCTTTACAAATACCATATGCATATAAGACTGAGCAGTTAGAAATAGTGACATCACCGAAAGACATTGATCCAGCTAGTACGGTCTGGAAAGGGGCTGCTGTCATGTCTTGTCTGGAGTCTGCTATTGAGCTATGGATCAACCAAAGTGAATGGAATAAGTTTGGCTTAAGAATTTTAAGAGAAAGAGCCCCCTTTATTTGGTGACATTAACTTTAACTTGTAAATAGTAATTTAAGGTACAATTAAATGCAATGGTTACGTAAAAAAAAACTTTTATTATAAAAATAATTGCAGTGAATTGCATTTACAGAGATTCAGTAAGTACTTAAATTAACATACTACTTATTCTAACATACAAAAATCTAAAAATAGGCAGTCTTGTTTCATGTAATATCACTAGAGTATTATGAATTTTAAAATGTACATTTTTATATTATACACTTCTCAACAAAAAGAATTGAAAAACTTTTTTTAATTTTCTTGTCATCTAAGAAAAACAAGAAAGCTTTCATTTCATTAAAAAAAAAAATACTGGCCAAACTGTCAGCTTGATCATGTTTTTTTTTCATGAAAGTTTTCTTATGTTTAATTACACAACAAGAAACTGGAGTTATTAAAAGTGTGTCTTCAATAAACAAATAAGCGACGGAAGGTATGTTTAATAACTTGCCTAAACAAACATAGTTTCATGCAGCAATGATAACAATAGTTATGTATACCTATCCTCAAATTCTTAAGATTTAAAATTATCAACACTATTTTAAAATAGTTCAAAATGTTTCTTTTTAACATGTAAATTTAAAATTATACATTCTTGAATGCAGGCCTTGTTTTAAAAAAATAGAAATCAAAAACTGGTAATACTTGACACATTAATTTTAGGCACATAAAATTATCTTATCTCTATATATTATTTGTGTAAAAGCATTCCTTAACCAACCTGTGTCGCGGTGCTAGGGCATAAAATTTTATCGAGGTACAAAGATCTTGGCGAGTAGACTGGGCCAAAACTCTAACATTTGTTCGAACTCGCTATTTATTCTGTCAATCCTAAACTACCTAATTTGAGACTGTTCACTTTTGAACGAAACAGTAACATTTACATCCCTCACCCCCCTTCTAACTTTCGGATGGAAGAACGAATAATAAACCACCATAACAACCAAACCTACTACATAAGGAACCGTTGTCAAGAGCAGCAACGGCAAATAATACGCAGAGTTCCTCACTTCATCACTTACATAGAAATACCACAGTAAACCACATGTGACGTTTTGGAAGAAACACACGGAATAATAAATCGCGTATCGATACCTAGTTCTGCCTTCAACCGCTAGTATATATGTGAACAAGTAAACAGCACCTAACGCTAGTGAGAAGGCAAGTTCGGCCATTTTGTTCTGTGAGCAAAAGACTGGATGCTCGAATATCTGGATCCACGCTGTCATGATGAGAATGTGGATCGCGCAGGCGAGTATCGTCCAGTACGGGAAGTGGTATGCGATGAGCGATATTGAAATCACTCTGCTCACTGTAATGAGAAATTAATATTTAAGTCACTAGAGGAACTCGCAGACAAAAATACAAAAAAAAAACGACGAAATATTGTTGACGGAATTAGTCGTTACTTTGCGGAAATCCATGACTAAAGCTGAAAAAGAGGATTATATTGCTTTAAATTTCCACTAAACGACGCCAGCTCAGGAACCCAAATACATCCAACTGTAACCAATTGAAAAAACTAGAGCTGGAAGTCGTGACACAGAAGATGCACCTAACAATAATACACAAAAAGTAATCACAACACTGACACCAACAAAACACTCGACGCGTTTCGCCACTACACGTTACATTCTCAGGAGATGGTGCCGCTTCGACAGTCTATGAGAGTCGCTCGCATCTTCTGTGTCACGTCGTGAGTTGTATTGTAAGTCCTGCGACTCCCAGCACTAGCTTTTTCAAGTGGTTGCAGCGATTGCTCTCCCAATTGATACATTGTACCGTGACACTAACTCATCGGTCCGAATTTCTTTAACTGCTCTTTAGGCTTCAGCCAGTCATGATTCATCACTGTAGCGGTTGGCTACTTACTACAAATGAAACACCTTTGCAGCTGTCTAACAATCGGTTAAGATGAATCAGCTAATTAAGTTACGTTATTTTTTTAGCATTAACAATGCGAATATCTTTAAATGTGAAATTAAAACACACTTTAAGAAAAATGGACTGCCACAGGCGGGACACCCCCTAAAAAAATAAAGTAACTTTTTGAAAATCTTTATTTGAGATAGCAAACCACTACATACTATATCGTGGTACAATAATTTGGGCTTATGTTATTATTATTATTAATAAATATGCAGGCACCACTCTGTCCACATATTAACAAATAAAATAACTAATCGGACGCGATGCGAACAAAAGTGATAACATAATATAAATGTATACTATATTATGTTAAATCAAATGTGTCAATAAATAAATATATATGTTAAATTAACATTAATACGTTTTCCTAACTCACCAGACAGCAAGTAATGCCACAGCGTCTGCATGGCGGACCCCACCCAATTCATGTTGAGCTTGTCCTCCTGAGCGAACCGCACCGCGCGCTGGTACGCAGCCAGGCACCAGCTCATGCTGATCAGCGATGAGGTTATTGAGAGGCACTGGTGCACTGGACAATGTTAAATATTAAAGTAGTTATTAAACCATGGGATAGAGTAGTGTTTAGAAGGTGGGGTGTGACCTTAAATCGCACACAAGCTTAGCGCAGTTATCTATTTTTGATTCTTCTAGCACCAGTGAGGTTATCATATTAAGTCCCAAGTATATCTAGAAGAACAAAACGGCTTAGCGTGCTTTCCGAAGCACGGGGGTGTGACACCGCCAACTTCGAGACTACGAGCTGTTTTTGAGAAGTTTATGACAGAAAATCTCAGACACTATTTTGTTACAGAAAATCTCAGCAGTGTTGCGTCTTTTTCCTCCTTCAGCGTCAGCAAATAGCACCCACATTGGCAATCAAGGTAAATCCTGCTATCCCCAGCAAATGTCACATGCGTCGCTAGAAAGCAGGTGTGAGTGGATTAGCTCTACCTAACAAAGGGTTAATTACTAAGTGTAAAAAATAAAGTTTAAAAACTAACACCCGACTACTTAAAAACACGCTCTAAAAAGTACGAAACAAGAAAACACTCTCCAATGAAATTACTTAGTATGTACAAACTATTAAATATTTACCGTTATTAAATAAACTAACTTACACATATTATTATATTTTAATATATTTTCAATTTATAATATTGATAGAGAAATGTTTTAAGGATAAAGCCGTGGTCGTATACCACTTTTTTTAATTTATTATTCTTATGGCATACGACCACGGCTTTATCCTTAAAACATTTCTCTATCAATATTATAAATTGAAAATATATTAAAATATAATAATATGTGTAAGTTAGTTTATTTAATAACGGTAAATATTTAATAGTTTGTACATACTAAGTAATTTCATTGGAGAGTGTTTTCTTGTTTCGTACTTTTTAGAGCGTGTTTTTAAGTAGTCGGGTGTTAGTTTTTAAACTTTATTTTTATTTAACTTATTTTGGAGTTCTAAATAGGTTAATCTTGGGTTCATTGATTTCTCAATCTTTCCAACTCCTCGAACGATCTTTGGTCATGTGGATTCTTTAGTAATTTGATGTGAATTATATACAATCAGCCCATGAATACAGGTAAAGTCACAAGCAAATGCTAGTAATATATATATATTCAAAATGTACAAGTAAAGCGCTTTCAAATGATACCAAACACGGCATATTTATCTTAACTTTATTTTTTTACTTCGTATGTTTTGTCCGCCAGAGGGCGCCACATTAGATTTTGTGAAATCCCATATAGCCTATAACCAGCGGACAATTAAGACGCTTCTAATGATATGTCATTTGTCGAATTCTGATAAGTAGTTTAGAAGTTACGAGGGAACAGATGAACATCCATACCCACATACATACATACATACATACAGGTCAAAATCATAACCCTCCTTTTGCTTCGCCGTAGTCGGGTAAAAATTAAAAGCAGGTCATATGCTAAATACATATTTGAAGTCTTACTAGGAAACTGGTACCTTAGTGTTATTTTCCCTTTACATCATAAGCCGATGAAGACTCAGTAGTCCCAGTCTTCGTTCAACCGCTGGGCATGATAGCCACTAGCTCTCGGCATCATCAGACAGTAAAAACTTGAAAGTCTTACCAGTGAGCTGCTCATCTCCTATCAGCAGGAGACACAACTGCAGGACCAGCTGTTGCGTGTCACATCATATCATGCCAAGCAAGTAGACTGACATCACACACTATTACAAGCTTGACCGATAAAACCAACGCGCTCGGCTAGACCAGAAAACACGAACGAAACGTCAGGTCATACGGAATCTGAAAGAACCACTGGAATCTTGGCAATAAAGGACATACCAGTGAGCTGCTCGTCTTCTCTAAGCATCACGATACCCAATTTGGGTTTCGACAGGGCCTGTCCACTGAGGTAGCTGTGCTGTGTGTTAAGCATGCTGTTACTTATTATACTAAGCGTAAAACACCAGTGGTAGCTTGTTTCCTTGACCTCTCTAAGGCATTTGACCTGGTTTCCTACGATTTACTATGGCGAAAGCTAGAAAATACTCAAATGCCGAAAGATATTTTGAACATCCTTAAATATTGGTATGGAAGCCAGGTCAACAATGTGCGATGGGACGGGTGTATGTCTGAAGCATACAGATTGGAGTGCGGGGTGAGGCAGGGGGGGTTGACCTCGCCATCGCTCTTCAACCTGTATGTAAACGAGCTAATAGAGGAGCTCAGCAGCACTAGAGTTGGTTGTTACGTAGATGGCGTGTGCGTTAATAATATAAGCTACGCGGATGATATGGTGCTGCTGAGCGCATCCATATGTGGAATGAGAAAGCTCATTGCAATATGTGAGGCCTACGCAAAATCTCATGGACTAGCATATAATGTGTTGAAGAGCCAGGTCATGATCTTTGGGGAAGGACAAAAGCGCCCGTATGTATTTCCAGACGTATTTTTAAATGGCTGTGCGTTACAACGGGTGACCAAATTTAAATATTTAGGCCATGTCTTGACACCCGACCTCAGGGATGATGATGATGTTGAGCGGGAACGCAGAGCGCTTGCGGTAAGGGCGAACATGTTGGCTCGTAGGTTCTCACGTTGTTCATTAAACGTAAAAACTACGCTCTTCCGGGCGTATTGTACTACTTTTTACACGTGTAGCCTATGGGCTAATTGTTCGCGCTCGTCGTATAGCGCTCTGCGGGTCCAGTTCAACAACGCTTTCAGGATCCTGATGGGTCTGCCCAGGTACTGTAGCGCATCAGGGATGTTCGCAAAAGCGAGGGTAGACTGTTTTTACGCAACCATGCGGAAACGGTGTGGCTCCCTTGTGCGCAGGGTGAGGAGCAGCCCCAACATGATCCTGGCTATGATAGCGAGCAGACTGGACTGTCGAATTTTGAATTATTGCTGCACAACCTCGGCAGGAGTTGTGCAGAAGTAAATAATTATAAATTAATGAATTATGAATTACTAACATAGGATAAGTGTATTGTTACTAACAAAAATGAGTCAAATGGTCACTTGAATAAATGAATTTTATTATTATTATTATTAAGCAGGAGGCACAGATGCAGCACCAGCTGTGAACTCGAAGATCCTCAACAACCATCAGTCTCCCTACATCATAAGCTACTGAAGAAGCCATTTAAATTATATTTATTTGCTGACTAAGTGTAATTGAAGCAGTCTTATGCTAAATACATTTTTGAAGTCTCCCCAGTAAACTGCCTATATACATCATAAGCCGATGAAGACTCTCAGTAGTCCTAGTTTTCCTTCAACCGCTGGGCATGACAGTCACTAGCTACGGCATCATCAGACAGTGAAAACTTATATGACTTACCAGTGAGCTACTCATCTCCTCTAAGCAGGGGGCACAGCTGCAGCACCAGCTGTGGCGCGGCATTTAGAAAGCACTCGAAGATCCTCAGCAGTGTTGCGTCTCTATTCTCCTTCAGCATCAGCTTCTTCTTCTTCTTCTTTCGTGTCGGCAAGAACACGGGCTAAATCTTACTTGCCCGGAAATCGGCTACCGTGGTAGCCCTCTGGTTATTGACTAGTAAGTCTTCACGCGAGCAGGTGGTCGGGCACGCGGGACAGTTCATGAGGTGGACCATCATCAGCATGAGTTCCAGTATCAGCAAATAGCACCCACATTGGCAATCAAGGTAAATCCTGCTATCCCCAGCAAATGTCACATGCGTCCCTAGAAAGCAGCTGTGAGTGGATTAGCTCTACCAAACAAAAGGTTGATTACTAAGTGTTGAAAGTTTAAGTTACCAGTGAGCTGCTCATCTCCTCTCAGCAGGAGACAGAGCTGCAGGACCAGCTGTGGCGCGGCTTCTAGAAAGCACTCGAAGATCCTCAGCAGGGCTGCGTCGCTGTCCTCTTTCAACATCAGCGAGTAGTACACACGTTGAGTGGCCGGGTCCTGCTTGCGTTCCGCTCGGCGGCATTTTATCGCGTAGCTGGTGGTAAAATTAATTAAATAAATATTTCACAACCATCACACCAATTCTCTAGTCCCAAATTAAGCTACGAGGCTTGTGTTATTGGTCCTAGACAACGGATAAACATACATAAATACTTTTTTGTTGTAAATAAATACATATTATACATAGAAAACATCCAGACCAATACAAACACAGATGTTCATGCACACTTATGCTTGTACTGTGCGGGGATCGAACCCGCGACCCTTGGTTTTAGAAGTCCGACAACAAGCGGTCGTCTATATAGACTATACGTAATTATCGACAATACACTAAATCCTACGGCCTCTTAAACACGGTACGTTTTCTTAACCGTACAGAGGCGGCAACGTGCAGTTTTGCCACCATTTACGTCAATAAGCTCCCATATTTATTCATACAACACTGGCAACTGTGCCCTACATGCAGGGAATTTTTAAATTACAAAGGCCGTAAGTTAATCGTGTTTTAAGCGATCGCGCAATCTGAGGCCAGACCCCGTACGCTCTAAGCCGTTGTACGTAGTTTAGGATATAGCCACACCTGTCACTCTTACAAGCTGAGCTGCGAACATGCGAGCGAACGCACTGGCTAGTCCCGAAGATACAAACGAAACATTAGGAAGTAAGGTTGCAGATTTGTATAGAATGGACACTACTGTTGAAACCAGCGCCGGATAAAGCCGGTGCGGGGCCCGTAGCAAATGTGACTATGGGGCCCTAGAGTTACATTGACTACTGAAATTTAGGATGTGAATAAAACAGAACATTTACAAAAAAGATTTTTGTGATTTAATGCATACAAATTTATAAATAACACTTGTCAAATAGTTCTAAGTAAATCATCCTCTATCTTATTATAGTTAGGTCATTCAAACGTTCTTGTCCCATTGTGTTCCGTAAGGAATTTTTCATTCGTTTTAATGTTGAAAAAGAAGGTTCCCCTGCAGTTTGAGAGTCAAACTCAAATAAATGCGTAACACTATTTTTTTGTTGAAAAGAAATTGAGTTGAGGGAAACTTATTTTCATCAATGCAATCCCAATGTTTGAATCTAAAACATAAGTGTCTCGGTTTCTGTTAATTGTACAGTAGGTTGGTACACGAACAAAAAAGCTAGTTACTTACCAAAAATTTCAGGGCTATCGTTTTCGTCGTTTTCACTATTGGGATATTATTTAATGATATAATTATAAAACAGTAGCACTCTGCTAATTTTGTATTAGTCCACCGCGGTCGGCAAAACAGAAACGAAAACAGAAAAGCACGTAAATATTAAGAACTATATCACGCGACGTACCTAAGTAGTCCGTCAATTTAAAAAGCAAAAAACTTTCTTAGATCGAAAGAAAATAAACTTATGTAATGTGGTAGGTAGGAACGAACAACTAAGTCCACTGACTTTAAAGTAGATTTACAAAATTAAGTATCCAATTTATTATTTTCTTATTGGTTACCATTTGAAAACTATTCTACATGGTCCTGTTATACAAAAAGCTCGAATTGAAAACAATATAAGGGGATTCCCCCTGTAAGTATTGTGGTATTGCCAACTTGCAACATAATAATATACCCTTATAATTACAGTGTGGTCAACCCTTACTTTGAGAATAGCTAAGATGTATTACGTATTTTACACACGGGGTGTAAAGGAACGGTATTCTTTTAACTAAAACCATGGACTCAGACCATCATTCTGAGCAACTTTTCAAACAAAAAAAACTATATTTCGGAAATGAAAATATTTTTTGACTCCTCCTTACAAAATGTTTGACTTAATGGCCGATTTTGTATGAAGACTCGAAATTTTTTTTTTCCGATGTTATAGTTTCTATGGGAAAGTTGCTCAAAATGAGGGTCTGAGTCCATGGTTTTAGTTAAAGCAATACCACTTACACCTTGCATTTCTGGGTTTTTTTGGGCACAGGCGCGGGGCCCCCTAAGGCGCGGGGCCCGTAGCATTTGCTGCCTCCTGCTATATGGCTAATCCGGCACTGGTTGAAACAACAAATGACTACAGCTCTGTCTTTATCCTTCAAAGCTCCTCCACCGATGCCGCGCCGTCTAATAAGCATTTTATCATTCAACAATAAAAAAAATCAGGCAATTTATAACCCACAATGGAAATGTTTTTGGAGTGCAGTTGCACTTCCATTTAAATGCATAAACAAATAACCTTGTTAACTAAAGCCATTGTGCGTTGTTAGTTTGACTTGGACATTTTCCTGTTATTAAATTTTCATAACTAAATAAATTATTTTATATCTATGGAGTAACCATGAGGTTATTTTTAAATGATTATTTTTATCAT
Source organism: Pyrausta despicata (assembly GCA_963921415.1). Taxonomy (NCBI): domain Eukaryota; kingdom Metazoa; phylum Arthropoda; class Insecta; order Lepidoptera; family Crambidae; genus Pyrausta; species Pyrausta despicata. The sequence goes on along the minus strand of OY992866.1, from coordinate 13,349,445 downwards.
ACCGAATGTATGATACAACTATCTTGATGTACTTATCGGAGGGGCGTTCGCTACGTTCTTCGGTGCAGAGTCGGTGTCGTCATCCATGGCGATAGGATTTCCAAAATAAATACTCCAACGTCTTCTCGATATCGATTTAATCAATCACAGTCTCTTAACAATTAAAATAACACGCGTTTATCGCAATGGAATTGGATTTAGTTTTATTTCGTTAAAAAGTGTGTGTTCGTCCTTGCCGGAAACGGAAGTGCCCCCAGACGAGCCGGCGGAGGGAGGTAGGCCTGATCCTTGCTTGACGTTTGCCACTGTGACAGCTGTCAGAGTGACAGATGACGTTTAACGTCACGCTATACGTCACGTCTGATGGTGCCGCGCCGACACGGCCATTCTGACGGCTTACACGCCCTCGTGTTGTTCACCTGGAATGGAAACGATACCAAGAAAGTAACACATTCTCTCGGCCTTTCCTGACCAAGTGGAAAGAATGATGGAGTTCCCAAATAAAATTATTTTCAACTTCATAACTTTCATTTTTATAGTCCATTATTATTCCAATCAAACGGATACTCATTGACATCAAATTGAGACAAAGATCTTTGTTAGAACTGAATTCATTAACCTATGCTCAGTCGCTTAACCAGCGGCTTCGCTTTACACAATCACTTAACCAGCGACGTATCGTCATAGCCACTTCACCAGCGACTTGACGTGATTATTTGGTTCGTCACTTCACCAGCGACGTATCGTCATAGCCACTTCACCAGCGACTTGACGTAATTATTTGGTTCGTCACTTCACCAGCGACGTATCGTCATAGCCACTTCACCAGCGACTTGACGTTACTATATGGTTCGTCACTTCACCAGCGACGTATCGTCATAGCCACTTCACCAGCGACTTGACGTTACTATTTGGTTCGTCACTTACCCAGCGACAACCATTTTATAACACTTCACCAGCGTTAAAATTCACTTCATTCACGAGTCAGATGCGCACCGCGCACTCTATACAGAAACTGCATGAGCTACGGCTACAACTCACAAGTGAGACTAAAGAGGTAATGAATCCAGTTACCAACGTTACTTTTAACACAAAATTAAAAAAATGAAATCATTCAAAACTTTCTCCATCAAATCAAACAACAATGGCAGGTATAATTCACAAACATTTTAAATAAAGTCTCTATTAAAACACAATCTAACACACGGTCTAAGAATCATTATTTTCTAAGTCATATTCATCGGGGATGCAACTTTGAGGCATTCTTTTTAGGCGATCATGAGCGTACTTATAAGTTCTGTTACTGGTCAATGATTTTAACGTGTGTTGATCACCATCAAGTACTTCTACAATTTTAAATGGACCCTTGTATTTAGGGTCAAGTTTGGTTTGGTTCCTCTCCTCATTTTGGATAAGGACCAAATCACCAAGTACAAAATTATCAAATCTAGCCTTATTTCTATCAAACGAGATTTTTCGTAAGAAGCACTAATTTCGATATTTTGGGCTGCTTGTTCTCTTGCTTTAGTAAGATCGATCTCGGTTTCAGTATCGATAACAGTCAAAAAAATAGAGGTTGTGCTACACGACCGATCATAAGTTCAAGCGGGCTCGCTTTAGTCACGTGGATTGTTGTCAATTAAATGCAAACTGAACTTCTTCAAGTGCGTCTTACCACAACCTATCTGAAGTCTCCACAGAGGTCAACATTCCCTTTAACCACTCTTCTTGACTATTCGCACGACTCGAACCTGTCGCGATTAAATGCAACTGAATGCCGTGTGAATCACGTAATTCTTTAAAAGCCTTACTCGCAAAGCAATGACGTTGATCTGCTATGACGCGCGTAGGGGTACCAAAAAAGGAGATACTTGACTTTAAAGCGATAATGGCACTGGGAGTATCAATACGCATAGTGTGATACATGAGCACGAACTTTGTGAATGCGTCTATCAAAACTATCACGTACTCTTTTTGGTCATTTTTGCCACTTAATTTGCCGGTAATATCTACGTACACCGTGTCCGTGTGCCACGGGACAGCTAGTTTTTGCACAGATTACTAAATAGTTACTTTTGGTATTGAGTGAAGTTCGGCGGATACTTTCTCTGAATGAGACTTTGAAACTTTACAAGTGATACAATTGTCAATAAATTTGCAAACATACTTTGCTATTTTTTCAAACCAATACAAACACGTTAAAAGAAATTCGCACCATGCAAACAAGCTACTTGGTCATCAATACGCGGTAGTGAGAAACGATCGGAACCGTATTTTCATTAAATTCACGGTAATCGACCACCATACTATTTGCTCCGTCACGATAATCTACGAGTAGTACCTATGGGACTCGAAAAAGGAGAACTACTTGGTCTAACTTTGCTCGCATTCAATAGTTCGTTTAGTAGGCACTACATCTCGCTCTTGCGAACTCAGACGACAGGGACGGCGATATATGGTACGCGCCGGGCTGAATGACTAGGTAATACACCTGTTGTCACACGCGTTTGCGGTAAACCTTCAATAAAAGCAAACGAAAACTCTGATAGAAAATTTACTAGGTAATTTCGTAACACAGGTCCGATATTGGTATTGATTGACCGAAAATCTATTTCTGTAATTGCACTAAAACAGACAACCGGTTTTGATAGCCGCGCACTTGATAGATTTAGGCCAGACCTAAGTTTAAGATACCCGAACCTACTATAATATCATACGGCATACTATCGTCTGGCAAGATAAGAATAACAAATTTAAACAATGCCGGTAAATAAGCACGAAATCTGTTCGGTACAATAAATGTGAGCGTTGCAGACGCCTGAAAGAAGCACGTTAGTTGCAATACGAACTTCAGAAAACCGGTTTGCTACACTTTGCTTTACAAGAGAACATTCAGCACCACTATCAAAATAAAAAGGTTACGACTCACCGGATTGTGTTAGTTCGCCGCGAACACCGCGCACCTCGCAGAAATTGAGTCGTCACTCAAGCTAGGCTCCGCTGGCACCCCCGCCGCCGCTGCCGGCGCCGACGCCGACGTTCTTGCTCGATGCGCCGACTACGTTGCCGCCTTTCTTGACGCAGAGGGGAGCGATGTGAAAGCCAGGTTGATGATGATCCTTTTAGGGCCTTACTCAGGGCAATGATTAGGGCTCCTAGTAGTGGATTATCCGAGAGGCACATGTCAGCAGTCACACGCCACGCTTGAGGATCCGCTTCTCGCTTGTCAGGGTCGAACCCAGGAAGGTGTACGACGTGGTTTGCAGCCGGGCCCTTCATGGCCTGTATTAAAGTCAGGAAGTTTTGATTTTATTGCTCCAATAACATTCGTCATTTGTCGTCAGGATAATTTGTCGTCACTTGTGTACGTGCGCAATCCCGCTTCTGATATCGGAGGGGCGTTCGCTACGTTCTTCGGTGCAGAGTCGGTGTCGTCATCCATGGCGATAGGATTTCCAAAATAAATACTCCAACGTCTTCTCGATATCGATTTAATCAATCACAGTCTCTTAACAATTAAAATAACACGCGTTTATCGCAATGGAATTGGATTTAGTTTTATTTCGTTAAAAAGTGTGTGTTCGTCCTTGCCGGAAACGGAAGTGCCCCCAGACGAGCCGGCGGAGGGAGGTAGGCCTGATCCTTGCTTGACGTTTGCCACTGTGACAGCTGTCAGAGTGACAGATGACGTTTAACGTCACGCTATACGTCACGTCTGATGGTGCCGCGCCGACATACTGATTATCCTGATATTCTGACTGTATTATATTATTAAGTACTTACATGAGGGCATCAGTGAATCTAAGAATAGGAGCCATTTGCAGCACCAACACAATTATTCGTAGCCAGCGGCTCTTTGAGAATTCATTTGATAGCGTGTTCTGCTGCTTGTCCTGAGCATACCTGAAAAAATTGATTTAGGAAAATAAGCACCAGTTTTATATTATCATCAATAAAAAAATGAGTACATAAAATTACCATCAAAACAAATGAATAATTCACACACAAACAGGGCAAGCTAAATAAAACCATTCAAAAAAGAGGAAAAATAAAGATTTTGAAAATGAATAGGCAAAGAAAGTTAACTAACCAAATACTCGTTTTTGGAAAAACCAAATAGGTAGCTGTTGTTTACACAAGGTTAAGGCTAAAGTTCTACCAATTTGGGGTCAAAAAAAGTTATACATTTTTTGACTGTCAGTCAGTGACGGCACCGGCAATCGGACGGATCTGCGCCGTCCCTGACAAGTTTGAATAGGCCCCTACACATCTTAAATCCTTTTCAAAAGTGAAAAAGTTTAAATGATTTTTCTATATCTAAACACTCATAGCTAACCAGAAAACCAGTTATCTAGTAAAAACAGTCGTTTGACTCCTACAAAAGACTGATAACACAAAAAACAAGTGATGTAAACAGACTATAACAAAGGACCAACTTACATCCGTATTGAGACCGCCGTGTTTACAAACGCCGGCAGAAGTATGAACACCAGCGTAAATCCGAACTCCACCATCTGCTCAGCAAGCGCATACCTCACAGCTACGTTTATATCCACGCCAAGATCGACAAAATGACCAACAATAGCAACACAATACATTATAATGTCTAAATTGGTGATTGTGATGGAAGCTGGCATCCGGTCCGGCTCATCGTAAGATATCTCGCTTTGGAGAAGATCTCGCACTGCTTTAGGCATTTTGTTTGGTGTTTTCTACTGTTTTTCAATAAATAAAACAGAGAAACATTACAGACGCGCGTGTCGTTTCCCAGCAACGATCAAACAAAAATAACGCTTGACGTTGACATTGACAGATCAGGTTTGACCGTTTAGGCAAAGGCCTGGACATGCAGCCTGTAAAAAGTATAATGAGGCATACACTTTGTTTTAATTATTAAGAATTTTATTGTTACAAAATTATGCTAACAAAATTTATACACTAATTAGCTGAATGCTTTTTCATTCGCGATAAGGCACGTGGCTTTAGGTAAGTTTGTGTCATCTGATGAGTCCACTTCACAATGTTACTATTAAACAGTGAGTTCACTACGTAGCACATAAATTTAATACAGGGTCTTGAATATATCCACCGAAGACAAGTTGGCTGCGAACAGCGTCAAGAATAAAGGGTCTTGGGTAGACTGTAACGACTGTTGAGGCTGCTGGGACCTGTGAAAAATATAATTAACGTTTGAAGAGTCCTTGAAAATACACTGCTTTTTCGAATAACAGATTTTTTCGAATAATTGATGGTATACCGGAGTATTCCATTAACATTGCAAACATTTTTGTACCAAAACGCCTTTGTTAAAAGTCATTATGATAGATATTAGTCGTTAAACCTGGTAAGAAAGCCTTGTAGCCTTGGGCGGCTTTTAATAATAACATGTGGTAGTAAGGTTGGTCACTTACCTTACCAACGAGCCCTCCATCAAACCGCACGGAGACCGCGTGGTGGAATAGGTATGGTACGTACTCATAGCTTAGGTGAGGCCTGAGCCCAGCAGTAAGATGTATATGTAGGCTGATGAGATGAAGTGAGATGATCATAGTACTTCAGTCCCTTACCGTTCTTTCAAAACCTTTACAAGCGGGCTCCATTTCTCCGAAAACACAGTAATATTATCCCTCCATCTATCATTGACAAGATCAGCTATAGATGCGTTGACTACCCTCAGAAACCCGCAGGTATCTTTATACGCATCTAGTAGGAGCTGGTCAAAGAACTTCGGGACAAAGTCGCGGAGACATGTTTGGACGTTGTAGAGTGATGTGTTCATGTCTTGCGCATGCTGTCGAGTTTTGATTTCGACAATTGTGACCAGGCTCTCGTGCATTGTCTCGTTGAAACTGTTAGGGTAAAATATATTACTAAGGTAAGTGCCTTTTTTATTCAATAAGGAGAAAAATAGTTTCTTGGACTGGTTCTAAGAATCGTCTCCGACCGTTAACCCGAGGCAGTCGTAGTACCCGAAGCCGTATTTAATGTGAAAAGATATATTTGTGATAGGTATATAAACAAGTCTAATCTTTTTAGCGTTTTTTTTCTAATTTCATGACACTTGCCCCTGATTTCGCTTTCAATCATGATTAGCATACTCTCTGAGTAAGCTTGATGACACCACCAACCGTTATTGTATAACTGGTCAAAACCACTAATAATATAACTCTGTGACGTCACGTTAGAGTATCAGAAATCGAAGGTAACAAACTGAATATTTATTGGATTTGTGAAAATAAAAATTGAGTTCTACGGCCATTTAGCGAATAAATGGTTTTATTAACGTGCTCTAGAAAATATTTACGACAGATGTCATCATACCTATTTTGCACACTTAGCTATATTTCTTCCCCTATTATTGGAACAGATCGCTAATTTAAGTTATCTTAAGTTCTCTTATCCTAAGTTGAGACTGCCTACCGTTATACGATGGCCAGCAGGTCACAGTTAATACTATGTAACTTATGCGCTTGCAATACAGGCGATTTTGCAACAAAAATGGGTAGCCTGATGCGCTGGCCACACACATCTACCTGTATATGTTGAGTTTTGTGGCGTGCAATGAAGAGTTTATCTATCTATTACTAGCAAACTCGCAGACGTTGTCTTGCCCGTTGCTTTTTAAAAATATTTTTACATTTCCAACATTCCCTGTACTTTCACAAATATTTCGAGACTAAAATAAGACAAATCGGTTAAGCCGTTCTCAAGTTTTAGCGAGACTAACGAACAGCAAAACACAGAATATTTACATTCAAACTTACAGCACGGCCTGATGCAGTATGCAGTGTGTAGCCGACACCTCGTCCGGCAGTTCTTTGTGGCACTTGTTCAGCGTATCAAAATGACGAACGTCTTCGAAGTTCTTGATAACATGGTGGAACTGCTCGCGGATTTCCACTAGCTTCTCCTCGGGGTCAATTAAGCAGTGCTCTGTTATGTCTATCATCTAGAAAGGTAAGGGATTCATCTGATGATAACCACAAGAACAATGGTGATCGAGTTTCTTGGGCACCTTCTCCTCAGGGTCTAAGCAGTGCTCTGTAATGTCTATCATCTAGAAAGGTAAGGGATTCATCTGATGATAACCACAAGAACAATGGTGAACGAGTTTCTTGGGCAGCTTCACCTGGGGGTCTTCTCAGCAGTGCTCTGTTACGTCTATCATCTAGAAAGGTAAGGAGGGATTCATCTGATGAGAACCACGAGCTCAATGGAGACCAAATTTCTTGGACAGCTTCTCCTCGCGGTCTATTAATCAGTGCTCTGTTATGTCTATCATCTAGAAAGGTAAGGAATTCATCTGATGATAACCACAAGAACAATAGTGACCGAGTTTCTTAGGCAGCTTCTCCTCAGGGTCTATTAAGCAGTGTTCTGTTACGTCTATCATCTAGAAAGGTAAGGGATTAATCTGATGATAACCACGAGAACAATGGTGACCGAGTTTCTTGGGCACCTTCTCCTCAGGGTCTAAGCAGTGCTCTGTTATGCCTATCATCTAGAAAGGTAAGGGATTCATCTGATGATAACCACAAGAACAATGGTGAACGAGTTTCTTGGGCAGCTTCACCTAGGGGTCTTCTCAGCAGTGCTCTGTTACGTCTATCATCTAGAAAGGTAAGGGGGGACTCATCTGATGAGAACCACGAGGTCAATGGAGACCAAATTTCTTGGATAGCTTCTCCTCGCGGTCTATTAATCAGTGCTCTGTTATGTCTATCATCTAGAAAGGTAAGGGATTCATCTGATGATAACCACGAGAACAATGGTGACCGAATTTCATGGGCAGCTTCTTGTCGGCACCAGTCCACAAATCGTCCTGAAGCTGTGGTGTGGTAGGGTTTTATATAGGACATGTAAAAGTGCCCCCTCTGGGTCTATTTACAGGAATAAATGACTTTTAGTTTTATGAGTGCCTTTCTTGAAACTACCAGGACATACCGTAAAGCACATCTTTGCCGCGAAACTATTGTCATTAAATAATCTTATTAAGAGCGCTTTAAGCTCAGAAAATTTGGACTGAATGAGCTGGATCATTGCAGTTTCTGAAGCAAAAAATACAGGTTCAATTTCTGTTTTAAACAGTGAAACCTGAGTAGAGTTTACCTATTAATAATAGGTAAATTAAGCTTCTTAAACTAGATTTTATGCAACAGTCAAACTTTGTAACTATCAGTTTTGTAGAAACTTTGATGCGGGAGAAGGTATAATCCTAGCGCTAACTTAGTTTTTTTTATTATTTAAAAATATTCTGCATAAACTTGTATACAATGGCGGACTTAATGCTGGAGGCATTCTCTACGAGTCAACCGCAGGTCCAAGAAGAGAACATACAGGCTTTTACAACTTTTTACTTTAAAGATTGTGCAACAAGTATCAAAACACATAAATACGTCTTACCTCTTCAAGCGATATGACATAGTTGGTGAAGTCGTAAAAATATTTAATCTTATAAAACTTGACAACCGCACTCCTCAACTCTCTTGCCATCTCATCGTTCATGATCTTAACGAGATCTAGAAACGTATCTATGGTGTGTAAGCTCTTGTTCTTTAGTCTATGGTAGTTGGAGCGGCCTTGGTTGAACAGGTTCTTGGCTATGGCGTACGCTTCGTTGACTAGGTGGTACTTTGGGTCTATGTCTTCAAATAGGTTTGTTGAGCACTGTAGAAAAGATCTATTACAATAATTTAGAGATATATTGTATCTCTAAATTATTGTATTACCTCACAATTAATATGAATGAAAAATAACTAGAGAATCTAGACACTACCCAATCATTGATTTGAAATACGTATCTCTGATTGAAAATAGAAATTATATGTTCCGAATGATAATAATCGAACTTAGAATTTAAAAAATCCGTTAGTAAGAAAAAAAACAATTTTCAAATCTGACTATAAAGACCGGAGATATGCGGTAACATACATAAAATATGAAAAATACGGTTGAATTGATAAACTCCTCCTTTTTTCGAAGTCGGGTAAAAATATTTTATAATGATGATTTACTAACCTCTCTCAAACAAATAATAGATATTATGATCACTTTAAAAACTTCACATAATTTACTAACACCCATCATTATTTAACTTGGATATCAATTTGCTCGTTTAGAAGTCTTAACGTTATTTCAAACACTATGTACTTAACTATACTATGTATTGCGATACACATGTCACAAAACATAGGGTTATGGGCTTTAAGTTGACAAAGTTATTACTATTATACACAATTTGATTGATAAAGTTAAGTACCTCCTAGTTTTCGAGCACGTTGCTTTTGGTATAGGGGTGAGGTTTCAAAAAGTTTTAAATACTTGAAAGGTACTGAGACTGTAACACTTTATTGTAACGTGTGACTTTGCAATAAATATTATGAATATGAATATAAGGTACCTACTAGAATAGGCTTGTTTCCACTATAAAAGAAATTATTAAAAAACTGATTTTCTATAAAATAATTCCTAACTTCAGATCCTCTTTTATTAATATTTTTGTGCAGTTTATAAAATTTGATTTTTAATTAAAATTCAATCGATAAATAGTTATTCAATCAGTATTGCACGCGATGACGTCAGTGTGTTATTCCCATACAAACTTCATGGAGAAAAGCGTTTTGACTGTTGATAAAAAGTACGTCAACGATTGGTGGTGTCAACTACCCTATTTTGTGGCCAAATTGTAAACAATTTAATTGTTTGAACCTAATAAAAATTTACATTATTAATTTGATTCTTATAAATGCAACCGTAAAACAGGAAACTAACTTGTGCCAATGGCGCCCTCTACGTTAAGTTTTACAACTCCTAATGAAATAGAAATCGATCATGGTTTAATTAAGCTATTCAAATGACAGAACCAGGTATACTGCAGTTATAAGAATTTATATGTTAAGCTAAATAACTTTAAAGCCCATACCAACCCTGAAACTTTGATTGCTTTGTATGTAGTAAAAATTTAATTGTAATTACTAAACGTAAGTCGATAAACAATTATAGAATCTTACGATTTCTTGACGTATATAAGGCAACAACTTTCCATTGCTTGCATAAGCATTATACTCAACAGAGGCTGTTAGAATGTTACTTTCCGCTTAATGGTACAGCTGCTAATTGTATATTTTTTTGAAAATAAAGATGCATCAGCATAGCAACTTCGCAAAATCGACCTAAGATTTATAGATACACTAATACTTCAGCCATTTTGTCATAGACAAAACAAAACGATCTCTCAGTAATAAAATGCAAGGGCCTACGAAACTTTAGATTAGTTTTTATTTTTAAATTCCCTACAATTGTGATTTTCATTCATACAATTGACGAGCAAGAATATAGTTACCTAGGTTCTTTATAAAAAAATATTTATAGTAAGTAGTTCATAAAAACCAATAGACAATTTTCTTTATATCTCAAAGTAAATAAAATAACTCTTTGTAAATTATATAATAATATATTCACATAAAGATAAAAGTATAGAATACAGATACTTACATTACGAGTAACATTACGAATACGGTATCAATAACAGGGTACCAACGTGTTCACTACTCACAACTATCGGTGATCGGGTTGAGCCTTAGATTACCTGGAAATTAAAAAAAAACATTGTATATATATTTGTTTCTTCGGTTAACGCTAACAGGAGGTAAACATTGAAATACATAAAATAAATATTTCACAACAGTCACACAAATCCTCTAGTCCCAAATTAAGCTACGAGGCTTGTGTTATGGGTACTAGACAACGGATAAACATACATAAACATTTTTTTTTTTGTAAATAAATACATATTATACATAGAAAACACCCAGACCAGTACAAACACACATGTTTATGCACACTTGTGCTTGTACTATGCGGGAATCGAACCCGCGACCCTTGGTTTTAGAAGTCCGTCCTGTGGACCACTGCACCAAGCGGTCGTGAAATGATACACTTTTTTTGGATTGTTTTAGCGATTTATTTAAAAAAAGTTCTAAACGTCAGGTTAAAATAAAATGGGAATAAATCGCAAAATCATCCGTGAAAGAAGTGTATTATTTCAATATTTTTTTAAATACAAACATCAACACTGTCCAGGGATATTATGTATTAAGTTCTTGTAGTCAAAAAATGCTGGCCAGTGGTAAAATCTTTTGATGAAAGACTATTTTCTAAACCTTTTTGGACGCTCCTAAATCTGAATTTAAAAAATTAAACAAAAAGTTTGGTTTAACTATAGTAATATCGGGATATTATGAAAAATTGTGACACGAAAGTCACAATTTTTTATGTGACTTGTGTTGTCGTAGGGCCTGGCCAACATTTATTATCTAAGATTTTTTTTTTCATAAGCATCAATTAAAAAGTTTTTAACTTTGTTTATTTCCAGTTTGGTGTAACTTGAAGTTTAAGGTATGATGATATACATACATCTGATTACATCTATAAGCATTGTAATGTATAGTGAATGACCTAAAAATGCGATTGTCGATATTACAATAAAGATTCGACCATAAAATGTAGATTCGTTATTAGCTGTGAGTTTGGCTTATAAGAAAAAATTTGTACTGTACCATTTAAAGCTGTTAATCTTGTTTTCAAATAAAAAGGTGCCTACTTAATCTTATGCTAGGCTAGATACACAATAGAAACTTAAGAGGCCGTACTGCCTAACTTTTCGTAATTTCGAGTCTAGCTAGCGCGTTAGCCCGCACTGTAGCTTGTAAGAGTGACAGGGTTGGCTACATCCGAAAATACGGATAACTGCTTAGAGAGTAGTAGGGATAGAACCTTACCTCAGACCTATTTGTTTCCTTGATTTACGCGACCAGAAACCATTGAAATGAGACACTTTTCACGGATTATTTCGCGATTTATTTACATTTTGTTTTAACCTGACGTTTCGGACCCTTTTAGCGTCCGTGGTCACAGGTAGACTAAGGTGTTTGTTGTCATTACATAGTTTGAAGAAATTGTAAACTACCATCATTTAAAAATATAAAGTTACGTTCCCATCCACACAAAATGAGCTAACAGTATCTTGAGGTCTTGCAGTGCGGGGTCGAGCTTAAGTCATGACTTAAACAGGATCCTGTCTGGTGGAATTTTCCAACCATCTTCTTTATCAAAATTAGGGTGTCTTCTAATTTCAATAGCCTCACGGAGCATACGAGGAAAAAAACGACGTTCTCTTGCCTTACCTCAGACCATCAGTCCTTGTGCAGGAACTTGTTGAAGGCGCCGTAAGCGGTCTCCAGGTCGAACACCAGCTGTCGCACTTGAGCCTCTGACAGCTCGTCAGATGCTGACATCTCTGACAGTTTGTCAAGCCATTCTTGGACCTGGAAAGATACAGTTGTTGTGAGTATTGTTAAAGTGAAGGGTTGCTGACAACTTCAATTGATACTTTTTCGATCATGATTAAGCCCATAACTACAATCAGCTTAAAGAGGTTACTAGCTAAAAGTATTACCTACCATCTTACATGGCTTGGAATTTCAGCTAAAACCCATCGAAGTCTCTAAACAAGACCACATTCATGGCTCGAGCAAAGGGGGAAAACTGGAAGGATATCGCTTTCAATTTTTCCCTTTTGTGATTCTCAAATTCTATGTCAGCATGAGCATGCAGAAAATTGACAGCTCTGAACTCCAAAAACTAAAAAACTTCTGTCAGTCGAAAGAAGTGACCCGTCACAAACCTAAGGCGATCTATCTTAGTTTTTAGCTGGATGATTTCCATGGCAAGGAACTGCAGCCAAGCCACAGTCAAATCAAGTCAAATCAGGAGTACGATCAATTGGAAGAGACATCCACCAACTCGAAACGGTCTCTATCAGCTAGAAGGTCTATCATCTAGGTCCACCAGCTAGATGGAGTGTCCATTAGCTAGAAGCGGTTTCCACAGTAGTGGTGTCTGCCAGCTAGAAAGGCCGTCTATTAGCTAGAACCTAAAAGAAAGCCTACCAGGTAAGATCTTAGTACTAAGATCAGCTGGAAGAGATATTTTGTAGCTAGAAGAGATTTCAAGCAGGTGGAAAAAGCTAAACTACGCACAAACCTTGAGTTTCCCCTCGAAGTCTTCGGGTAGCATTAGCAGTCGATCCATGGTGTCGCGTAAGTCACGCAGCTCCGGCTGGATCATGTCCATGGCACGGAACTCCAGGCGTAATTTGTCCATCAGGGTTATGAACAGCTAGAATGAAGAGTTGAGTTTAAGACCGGACCTGCTACGAGAAATGATATCCGTTAACGTGTACAGACGACAACACATCACGCTACGAATTTCATCAAACTTACTACATATGCATAAGATGGCACAGTTTTAACTTGACTGGCTCTCGAGATTACAATCCCGAGCATGTGTTCAATCCCGGGATTTCTGATGCGTAATCCCGGGATCGGGATCCCGTACTATCCCGAGATTATACTTTGTGTTCGTGGACTAATATACATATAAGCACTACTCCCGTCCCTGGCAACTTTAAAATAACCCTACACTGACGTCGTATCACTGTCTTTTTTATGATTAACGAAGTCTCCCGCCATTTCAAACACTTTATATCAGATAATTGACTTTTGAGTTTATATGACGTACGTAACCTACACGTACCCTTGTCACTGGCAGAATAATTAATAAAAAAATGAAACCCAATTGGCGTATATATACTTTCGTATGTGGAATACCCGACGAGAAATACCCCGCAACAATATTATACTAGGTACTCAGGTGATTCCTCTGTTGGCCCGTTGGGTATATATACCTCTAGAAAAACATATTATTAGGGCTGTACTTGTAGTACGTTTTACGAATGCTTTTATTAAATCTAGGCAAGGTTTTTATCAAGGCACAATGGACAACAGAATGCAAACTAGACCTGTTTTGGCAGTCCCGAAAATCCCGAGATTAATCAAGCACAATCCCGGGAAAATGGCCGGGATTGTATTCACTACCCATAGACGAAAAACGATTATTATTATGACGGATTTCGTTTCTTATAGTAAGGCCTCGGGTGAAACAAAAAATTCAACAGTTTACTTCCTTTCTTTTTAAATACTATGTTGACCAGGATTTATAAGAATAAAGTTGCAATTGAAAAACATATGCAAGCAACATGGCAAACTCTTAACTGAATGTATTGCTGAATCGTAACTATTTTCAGACAACAAACAACTATTCCATTTTTACTATTTGCTATGAATTTTATGGTTTAAGAACTTACAGAAACAATCTCAGCAATATATTTGTTTGTGTTTCCTTTGTCATCTTTAATAAGATTAGGTTTGTTCTCCCTTATCCTCTCCAGAGCGGCTGGGCAGTCTAACTGTAAATGAAAAAAATATTTCTCTATTATTTGTACAGTAGCTTATCTGACTATCCATTTTGTTGAAAAATCACCCGTACAATTATTCCAAAGTGTTTACTGTTATGTGCTGGCCTCCATACTCAATGTATTTAAATTCATCTATTCTGTATGTAGTTAAATAAATAAATAAATATTTCACAACAATCACACCAATTCTCTAGTCCCAAATTAAGCTACGAGGCTTGGGTATTATGGGTACTAGACAACAGATAAACATACTTAAATACTTTTTTTTTTGTAAACAAATAAATATCTTATATATAAAAATGAATTGCTGTTCGTTAGTCTCGCTTTAACTCGAGAACGGCTAAACCGATTTGAATAATTTTATCCTCGAAATATTCTTCGAAGTTCAGGGAAGGTTTAAACAGTGAGAAAATAGCAGGCAGGACGACGTTTGCAGAGTTTGCTAGTTATACATATAAAACACACAGTGAGAAAATAGCAGGCAGGACGACGTTTGCAGAGTTTGCTAGTTATACATATAAAACACACAGTGAGAAAATAGCAGGCAGGACGACGTTTGCAGAGTTTGCTAGTTATACATATAAAACACCCAGACCAGTACAAACACACATGTTCATGCACACATATGCTTGTACTGTGCGGGGATCGAACCCGCGACCCTTGGTTTTAAAGTCCGACATGTAGACCACTGCACCAAACGGTCGTAAAATGTTGTTCTCTATACTGTGTGTATGTATTCTTATTATGGTTGTATTTTTGTGATATCCCAAATTGATACAAGCTTTTCTTTTTTTTTACTTTAAATCCTAACAAGGAGCCCTACAAAGATGACAAACTGATATTTTTTACTGTTTTCTCATGCAAAATTTGAGAAAAACGTAGTACTGTCATGCATTGTCTATTTACACATAACGTAACATGTTAAACTCAGCAGTGGAAACGCTTAATGCTAGTGTGCTATTATTGTAACATTTACCCTACATGAACTATTGTATAGCTGTTGTTTTCCTTAATAAAGAAAAAAAAAATTCTCATTTTCAATGACCTCACAAAAAAGTTAACATTACAAATAGGTCAAAAGTGAAGAATTGTTATGTTTACTTGCTAACCTTGAAACATGCTAATTGCACTTACCCTGTACTTAGTAACAAACGCCTCTATAGTCGGAAACTCATCTCCCTGCACCTGTTTGAACGCGACACGGTACTGCACCAACAGTCTGCTACAGGCTGCCGTGTACTCCTGCGCTCTGACACAGTCTCGCATGTATGCTTTCTCCAAGTGTTGAAGTGTGCTGACCACAGCATACAGCTCAGCCATGTTATCATGCCTGGGATAAGGGTAGTGACAGTTTAAAGAAAGATATGATACTGCATAATCTGTGCAATGCAAAGTTTAGACAGGATATTTAAGATTTATATAGTGACTGAGTATAATCCTGTGTTTCTTTTAGCACTTTCCAAATTGTCTGTGTTTAGTCTCAAAGCTCTAGTAGGGCCCAAAAACTAAGGAGATATGTTGTCAATATCTATTTTAAACACAAATTTTACAAGTTCACAAGTGATATTATGTATCCAAGATTGACTAAAGATTATTCATTGTCATTTGGTCAAATAGTGATGGTTTCTTTCAACTTAATTGCTTTAAATTGTAACTAAAAGAACCCATTAATGCGCTAGCAATGACTCACAACAAACAGGTCAGGGATTATCACTGAGATTGAGCACAGCACAGCGAAAGAAAAAAACAACAAAATCTTACTTTTCACGTTCACGTGCATTTCTGTACAATTTAACTTCTTCGTAAAGTTCTGGCCTTGTGTCTGTGGAAAAATTCAATTCAATTGTAATGAAAAAAACCCAAAATAATGGAAACAATATTCTTAGCGCACTTGGTCTTTGTAACATACCCTGCATTTTAAAAATCGGTTCACCTAGCAATTATATGGAGCAATTAAGGAAATCTATAAAAGATTATGTTATAACAGCATTTGATGAGCAAACAATAGTTGTTTTCCTGTAATTTTTAAATAGAAATGAATGATTATACAAATCTTCACAAAACATCGGGTGTGTTTTGTAGCTCTTTTTGACAACTTTGATTGACGTAGTGGGAACTTTTGTCCTAAAGGGAAGGCAACGGTCAGAGCCATACAGCGTAACCTTTATTTTAAAATCTCATTGTACGTATAAATGCTAAAGGCCAGCTCTTCCTTGTTTCAGTTTTTATAAGTCTCGTTGATTGACGTCTGGCTGCGAAACATATCAAGAGGATTTCATTCATTGTGGAATGTCCGAATTTTGCAAGTAAGATTTTCAATTGCACATTTTTTTTTGTTTGATAAAAAAACCAAATCTTACAAACAAATGAGTGAAAACATTTTCAAGTGCAGTTTATTTTACAGTTTTATTATAGTATTGAATTGTTGAGCTGTTACAAGTCAATTTTAGATTAAAATTTTCTTTCTTAACATAAATAAAGGCTACTTTTTTTTATTAAAAAAGCAAATGCATTTGGATACACTACCGAAATGGCCAAAGAACTTGAATCCAAGTCTGAATATTACAATGCGAAAAAAGCTATCTGTCGCGATGACGTAATCTTCCAATATGGCGGATGACGCGCGCCCGCGCCCGTAGATTCTTTAGTCGGTTGTCCAACTGCCACTCGTCTCGAATGATTTCACCGGGTTATGAATGAAAATTGTGGTTCCCAGTTATTCCGCGAAAATACATACTGTTCATAAACCCTTTTACCGGACTCTGTGTGAAACAGTGCGATCTAAAGGTGGATCCTTGGTGACAGTGTTTAGCCAGTTCTCCTTTTTGTGTGACCGCAGTGTTTACGTGCTGAAACGGTATCTATTGTGTGAAATTCCACTCTTCGGCCTGCAAGCTTTCCATTTAATGGGATCTTGTTAATCAACAGGTAAGGTTTTCTATATTGTTATCTTTTTGCGTTGTCTAACTTCGTCAAAGTTAGCGGTATATTATAACGTTGTCGGTTTCCGCTAAAAACTGCTTTCTAAAGTCTTTTGTGCCACGGCTTACCGTTCTTGTGTACTCGAAAGGGGTTGTTTATGCTTGTTTGAGTAGTAAAAAAGCTTTTAATTCTTATTGGAATGCGTGAGGCGCGAATAAAAGGGCGGTGACTCCTTGGGCGCGGCGGCGTCCTACTTCTGATAAGTAGCAAGTAGGTGCGGGTTCGGGCTGCCAGACATGCCGCGAGCACGTAATTCGTTATTACAGGTGTTTACAGGCGAAATAATAACACCTTTTTTGGGTCAAACTTCTGTTTATTGTTTAGGTTTATACTTTTGCTACTCTTTTGTACTCTACGTTGTAACATAACATCAAAAATGAATTGTATATGACACAATTTAAATTTTCTTTTATACCTAAATTATTTAAAAATCCAAGTCGGAAACACTTAAAACAGGTCACACAGCAAGTATATAATTATCTTCACATGAACAAGATGTCAGTGTGATCATGCTTAGTATTCTAAGAAGTATAAAAGTTGATAAATGTTGTGCTTATGTGTCTGTAATTTCTCATATTATTCCAAATATAAATAAATACCTATTTTAAGTGACATAATAGGTTTTATTAATTGTATTGGTTGATGATAAGTGTAGAATGAATTTGATACTCATTTAAAGTATTTTTAATCCTCATCATAAATTTAATTAAACACAATATATTTATGTACCTTCAAATTGTTAGTGCCAATTTTCCTATAGGATAATTTTGAGTAATTGAGCAATCTTTATTAATGCTTATGAAATATGTTGAAACTAATTTGCCACATAGCTATCAAATACTATCTTATTAAAACCTCCAATAAAAAGGGGGGTGTTATGAGTTTGACCCCTATGTCTGTTTGTGTGATTTGTGTGTGTTTGTCTGTAGCATCATAGCTGTCTAACGGATGGACTGTGTAAGGGTAGTTCTACGATAAGAGGTTTCGAGCCCATAGAAGATACGGCCAAGCAAAAAAGTTGGGGTTTTTTTTTGAAAATGTCAAATTATGATAATTAACCCACTGATTAGCCTTTTCACCCAAAGGCAAGTTACTTCACACATGTTTTATTACTTTTTATAAGGCCAGGGTAAATATCGAGGCCAGGGTAGAGACGTTAGGATCAAGGTACATATATATGAGACCAGGAGAGAGATTCAGGTACTGAAATAATGAAAATAAAGTCAATATCAACTTTTATTTTTTCAAGTCCTGCAAAGTCGGGAAAGACACTGTTCGTTATACCTGCTGCAACATATTGTTTGAAGCAGATTTTGATGATTTGACAGATATAATTTTGGCTTGGAATAAAGCTGAAAGGATCAGATCTATATTGGCGTGTGTAACGCATAGACAAGTGTCACGTTTATCACAGTTCGGTTGTACTATCCAAAATGGCTTAAGACGATAGAATAGTGAATGTGAGATCGTAATATTGCACTTCGTCATGAAAGATATGTGGAGACTTTTCAGAGAATCCAGAAGAACTCTTCTTTGTTGGCGATCTCCTTTCTTCATTACATAATCTTTTTTGCCAGCACATAATCTCGCATTAGAATCCTCTTCCAAAAAATTTATAATTTTCCTCTTCATTACTTCGAAACTTTTTTGCCTTTCCTTTTGTTATCAATTAGTTGTACTTTCCCAAGTTTTCTTAAGGGTTTCATATTTTTCTCGTTCTGTAGTATCCCATTTTTTTCCACCAACTTCCCGCTTATCATACTTTTAAAATCCTTTTTTCATTTTCGTTTGGAAGAGCAGAATAATTTTCTTTTAATTGTTGATGGAGCACATCTGCAAACAGAATTTTTTTCTTCACTGTATCTCTTGCACTTGGGGAATTCATCTCTTTTTCCTTTTCTGTTAGGTGTAAGTTTTCCGCTCTCGTGATGTAACCTTTTTTTTGTAACATGCCACTTTAGTTTTTAGTCTATTTATATTTTCATCTTTTTTTTTATTAATAAAATATCGTTGCCTTCTTGTTCGGTCTGATTCAAGTTTAGTAGCCAAAGCTCATGACTGAAAAATTTCTCTGTGTGTCATAAAAATACGAAAATAATGGAAGAAAAAAGCAAGAGAGCAATCTTTTGCCTTCTTCTTTCATATTTTTCGTGCTTTACATTGCTCTCTAGCAATTATCTCTATTTGATCTACAGTTTTTTTTCTTTTTCAAATATTTTTTTTAGTTTTTGCAAATTAATCTTGTCTGGGTTATTTTTAATCCTGTGATATCTTTGCCTCTCTGTTTCACGTTTCTTTTGCAGTTTCTCTTCACGTGTTAATTTTTTTCGCGGTGCATAATCTGTAATAATATTAGAACATATCATTACAAGATAAATTAGAGATACCGTATAAAACTGACTTCAGTCCAATCTAGCTAGATCTAAATTACTTTGTGAATACATAACATGATATGTTTATCTCCCCTGGCTAGTAAATCTCTCCCCTGGACTTCATCTTGGCAGGGGAAATACGCCAGGGGAAAGACGTTTTCATGATAAATTCAAATATTGTAATCGACGTATCACATTATTGCCTTAATTGAATCTTCCACTTGAATTACTACAGTATAATTGAATAAATGTAATAAATACAATCGAATCAAATCAATAATATAACTTTTATGACTTACCAGTGGAGAGACACAATGACTTTGCGAGACCTCTACACCGCACGGACGCGTCGTGATAAGTACCAAAATGGCGGCTTCTAAGGGCTTGATTGTTATGTGTGGCTAACTTTATGTCGTTAGATGTCCTTGACAGGAATTTGCCACACTTCTGTTTTATTTTTATGATGGTAGCAGTGGAACTAAATTTGCCAGGGTAGAGACACAAAAAATACAGGACAAAATTTAAGTTCAGAAATTATACAAAAATGACATATTTTGTTGCATATTTTCTTAAAATTATTAAAGAACATTTATTAAAATTGATACTTATCATGGTTTAGTTTAGAAAGCGATACAAATAAGTTAGGTACTGGCAGTAAATTAAACTAAAATTGGCAAAGAGACAGGCCAGGGTAGATACTTTTTTAGACTTTATTAGCAATTTCAGAAAAATGTATAATATTTCAGCTTTCAATTGTGACTCTATTCATTGAAATACATTAAAATGGTGTAATTGATTGTAAAGGATTGGACAATATGGAACAAAAAACGTATTTTATAGTGATTGCCGCTCAAGTTACCTCTTATTGTAGAATCACCCGTAAATTGGTCATTTTTTTCCGAAATATGATTTAATCACTTCTTAGCCATGGTTAGTTCAAATCTGTTTAGCTCTTGAAGCTCATGACCTGTTTTTTTGGCTTGTGTGAAGTTGATGTTTTACCAAATGTAAATGTGTATGTGAAGCTTTCAGTTTACAGGGTTCACTTCATATTCATATATCATGTAATAAAATAACTGATCTGTTGTATTGACTTCTTCTCCTTATAAACCAACTTGTTATGTAAATATCATCTCAAATTGCTTTAATTATCTCAAAATAAGGTGCTAATGCCATGCACCAGCATAATTGTTACTAAGAGATAACAATACATGTAAGAATTTCAATTTTCCATGTTGCATTCAGCATTTCATGAAATGGCTTTTTTTTTGAAACCTTGAAGTGACAAATAGAAGTAATAGTATTCAAATTTGAAAGAAATACTATATTATGTAGTTTATTCAGTTATGATGAGTTATTTCGTCAGATAATTATGTTCAGCTAGTCGCGCAACTTCGCCTGATCTCACACGAGACATCCCCCGCGTATCTTTATAAACTTTTCAGTCTAATGTCATCCATAAAAAAACTCGTGGTGCCAGGATACCGTTGTCCAGTGTGCTCATTCAATAAGCGCTGATTGAGCCTATGCGCTCAGCCTCGACCTTTATGCCTGCCTAATAGCCAGTACCAAATAGGCGTAAATACGCGTGACATCATCGCGAGATTCGGCAGCGACAATTCTAGGTTTCCTGCTGACATCATGACAACTTGTGGCTGTGGTTTGTGCCACTTGTTTTTGTAACTAGGCTTGACGTTTAACTTGAAAGCTGATTGTAGTTATAATCCCTAGTCTTAGACTTTGAACCGGTACTCTCAAATATAGCTGTGACTCCACTGAGATGATCAGCGGATAGTAAAGGTTTCACCTAAATATTATGCTATGTAACATTTTGGTGGTATTGTCGGTAAAAGCGTTATTTAAGTAGAATCTCTGTATTACATTATTTGTGTATAAGCATTCCTTTCCCACCAGCCTGTGTCAGTGCTAGGGCCTAAAAATATGATTGAGCTACCTGACCAGACTGGGCCAAAACTCTTACATTAGTTTAAACTTGAACGCGGACGAAGGGCCCGCGCGGGTCGCTAGTATCTGTGACGTCTACCTTCAGTGACTAGAACGTTTGGATTCTCAGCAAATGGGTGTAGTGTCAATTTTAAGTCCAAAATGCCAAAATTGTCACGGCTGATGCTTTCATTTAATTTTTTTCGCCATGCGCCACTCAAACTTATCAAATGCCGCAATCATTCCATTCAAAGCCATTAAGTATTCTCGAATCAATGAGTATTTTGAATAAAATGACAAAATCTTGCTCGTTTGCAGCTGTGGTTGCGCCGACGCCGAGAAAAAAATATATCCTTAAATAACTTTCTTCTAACTAAACCAAAAAAAAAACCACCGATTGGTCCAAAAAAACTCAAGGATCTTCAACGACTCGACGGATTTTGCCAAGCCACAGCCAAGATCCACGGATTCACTGCGATTAAATTTTATTTCGCATAAAAAAACCGCTTTGAAATTGGTCCATCCGATCGGGAGCTACGATGCCACAGGCAGGCACACACAAAAACTCAACGACATAAAATACATACACAAACAGACATAGGGTACAAACTTATAACACTCCTCTTTTGCGCCGGGGGTTAATGAGACAGCATAAGATGGAAGGCGAGGATGGCATGTACTGCAAACAGAAACAAAATTTTCCGTTTTATCGTATGTACTATGTACGTATGTCGGATTCTCTTTTTAACACGCTTTAATTAGATCGGGGTGTATGTATGTATGAATATATGTAACGGAATTTTTGAGCTCAATTTTCACCAACTTCCAGAAATAAGATTAATTTGAAACTTTGCACACGTATTAAGTACCGATGACAATGCAATAATTTGATTAGAGTTTTCCATTATCCTTATTAACTTAAAAAAATAAAAATAAATAATAGTTTAAAAAACTAAAAAAAAACACGCTTTTATTGCTAACTAAAAAAGACTTTATGACATTTTCATACTTGATGATTTTCACATCCTACAATACCAAGCACCCCACGCTTTTTACTCTACTGTAATATAAATTCCATGTACTCAGAAAATATTTTCTCTTTTTTAGTTAGCAATAAAAGAGTTTTTTTTTTTAGTTTTTTTAAGCTATTATTTTAAACGCATTCACGGGTGGGCTCACGTTTGTTTGTGATCCTGTTTATGCCAGCTCATTGAAATTCTGGTGGTACGAGACGGATTGGGCGGTTCCAATGTAAATTTAATTCCCCCATGTTTTCGTATTCTATTCGACAGCGCTTAGGTGAACGCGTCGACTGATTTTGTCGGTTATTTTAAAAGCACTTAACGAGATTGCATATCTCTTGTTAGTTAAAGACTCATCTACTTTTCATTAGTGTAGAACGGGGTTGTGAGACGTACAGTTGCATAATGTCTCGTTGTCTCATCACAGATCTTATGTATAAAAGACATATTGAAAGTATTGATTAAGTACCTATATACTTTCAATATGTCTTACGGGCCGAACAAAAAAGAGGTCTGTGAGCTCCTTGAACTAACATCAGCATCATCCTCAAACTGGTTATGATGCTACAAACGTCTTATATTTAATTTCGAGACAATTAAGATGTCGTCATTCGTTACTTGGCAACCTCCGGCCAATAAGAAAATTGCATCTGAGAACAACACTACACAGGGCACACAGTGCCACAGGGCACTAGTGTTCAGTATGTTTATTCGCCACGATAAAGGGACCCAAATAGCAGCTTCTTGTCGAATACCAGAAGTCCCAGTCGTTCTTGCTAGCGTTTCAGTGCAATTGAAGGTGGCTGATGGGTAAACTAAAAATTGCAGAATAAACGACGACGTCACAGACAAAATAACTTAATCCGTCGACAGTCAGAGATTACTGGCGAGAGATAACGAGAGGT
Source organism: Pyrausta despicata (assembly GCA_963921415.1). NCBI lineage: Eukaryota > Metazoa > Arthropoda > Insecta > Lepidoptera > Crambidae > Pyrausta > Pyrausta despicata. The sequence continues at coordinate 13,325,903 of OY992866.1, read as the reverse complement.
GGTTATTATGTATTTATTATGCATACGGAATGTAAATACCTAGAGAATTAGAGGCACAGTGATAGGCATAATGACACCTATCTTAAATATTTTTAAGGCCATGGCGTTTAAAAAACATAGCCTCTATGAAGTTAATACCACCAGTATATTTCCAAAAAGCTGTAGAAACCAATTTTTAAACACAAATTTTAATAAATATTCGGTCAATTGACTCCGAATTCGGTATACGAGTATTACCATGACGACACGATTTTGTATTCCCATACAAAATCTATGGAGGCAGACCGTTTTGACAGATAATAAAGAGTATGTCAACGATTGGTGGTGTCATCTAGCCTATTTTAGTGCTCCTTTTCTGGTACCAAAGGCACAGGCCACCCTGCGACTTGTTATTTCCGCGACTCGCTTCTGTCGGCGTGTCACCGTATGCTGCCAAATGTGGCCTGGCTTAAAATCAATGCGAGGTCGCGGTGAACCACTAGTATGTTGGTAAACGCATTTCTGGCGGTAAAAGTAGATAAACTCATTCGAAAATCATTAGTGTTGTTAGTGTAACGGCAATTTGTCGGTATTTTTACTGCCGAAGTACAGTGCGAGGTAGATACCAGTTCTGTTTCTAATCTGTGGACTGCAATTTGTTATGTTTATCCGATCCCGTTATAAGATAGTTCTAACCTTAGTTTAATAGATACTCGTAGATGGTATGTAGTTCATTTCGTTATTTTTAAACTTCTATTACACATTTACGATGCGACGATCGCTTAGTGCAGTGGTCTACATGTCGGACTTCTAAAAGCAAGGGTCACGGGTTCGATCCCCGTACAATACAAGCATATGTGTGCATGAACATGTGTTTTTGTACTGGTCTGGGTGTGTTCTATGTATAATATGTATTTATTTACAAAAAAAAAAGTATTTAAGTATGTTTATCCGTTGTCTAGTACCCATAACACAAGCCTCGTAGCTTAATTTGGGACTATAGAATTGGTGTGAAATATTTATTAATTTATTTATAGAAAGAAACTGGCAAACGTACTTGGGTATTCATTTGAAAGTTACGATTAGATAAATAATATAAAGATATAAATTAGGTACATTAATCTGAGTCTGGGGCCTACCTAGTAAGTACATGTAGCACCTGTGGCAGGAGACCCCGCCTTTCTTTTACATAATATGCAGTTATAGTTAAAATTAGTTAGATCATTGTTTATATTTGAACATGTAACCAAACGTAGTTTATAAAGTTAAATTGTGATTGTCAGAATTAATTTAAGCTATTAAACAGAGTTATTAAATAGTTGTCTGATGACTCATCTGACTATTCACAGAAATCACACTGATTTCGGTGACTGTCATATAAACGTAAATCAGATCTAGCTAGCTGGCATCAGAACGTAGGCAGCTCTCGGTAGAGATTACTCGTATTCTATTCCTTGGTAGGCAGTACCCATCTTTTTAGCTTTGTATAAAAGTCACAATAGGGTAGTTGACACCACCAATCGTTGGCGTAGGTACTTTTTATCAACAGTCAAAACGTTTTTCTCCATAGTCTTTGTATGGGAATAACACACTTTGACGTCATCGCGTGCAATGCCGACTGAGTGAATATTTATCGATGAAATTTCAATTGAAGATTGAAGGTTTATAAAATTGCAGAAAAATATTTATGAAAGGGGATCTGAAATTTTGAATTATTTTATAGATATGTAATCAGTTTTTGAATATTTCTATAATAGTGGAAACAAGCCTATTCTTCAATTAAATTATTCTCCCGAAAAAAATCAGTATGTTAATAATTTATTTAAAACTGCAACATGAGCTTTGTTAGTTTAAATGAAGAAAAAGAAAACATTTTTATTCAGTATCACATTTTTACCAAATAGAAAAACACATTTAAAAATCACATACACAAGATACTGAAAGGCTCACTCAGCATGTGTCTTAGCATCCCAGGAATGCCACGACGCTGGTCTTCCGTGGACACCCAGACAGAAAGATAGCAGCAGTACTTTGCACAACAATTGCTTTATTCAAAATAGGTACTTATACAGTATAATTCATAAATCATCTTAATATATTTATTTACTTTCCTAACAAAAAAAAAGAATACAATTTGGCAGTTAGCTTACAGTTGAAAAAATACAGGATTGACAACGAAGGTGACTTTTATCTCATTTAATGACTTGGCTGTATCTTAACAATTACGTGTTTTTCAAAGGTCAGAGCAGAACATTAATTGAATAGTGGTAAAGTCGTGAAATCACTCAGAACTCAGATTCTTTGTTACGTTTTTTTTTTCGCGTTCACAACGCAATTTTTTCAAATTTGAAAAGACAACACTAAAAAATTATTTTCGGCTCCGGTCATCGGGGTCACTCAGATTCTTGTTCTTAGGTGTTTCTTTACAAAACGACGTCTTATTTTTATCAAAAATTATTATTGCAACCCAAATGACTCATTTGACTTTGTTTACCAACAGTTAAATGATAAGTGCTTATGAATGCACTCGTGTGTAGATGATATATTGCCACTCCAGAACAGACTCAAGTGGAAATGATTGGAATTAGTTTAATAAATTATATCTGGTGGAGGATTCAATTGGAAATCATTTCCTTTGATGTTAATATCGTTTAAATCAGAAATCAGAAATTTATTTTTCAAGAATACATACTTAAAATAAGGTCTTCAAGCACAATCAAAGCAAACGTTTTTAGCCTGCAAGCAGACATAAAATAATTGTAGTGAAAAATTTAATGTAAAATAGCTCTCTCAAGCACCTTTTTTTGGAAGTTTAACTAGATTCCCGCCAGCAGCCTCGCCCGCGTGGAATTCGGTAATATAGTAAAGTTCCAGTATAAAAACTGTCCTATGTCATTTCTCGAGGTCACTCCATATTTTTGCAAAACTCTCAGGACAATCGCGTAGGTCATTCAAGATCTCTACAAGCATCTTACTGGAATATACATCCTCCCTCCGAGCATTCTGCCCTAGCGAACGCTCAACGCGCAAGAGATGGGGGATCCTGTTTCTCGTCAGTTTTCACTCCAGCCGGCCAGTGAAGGCAAGCCGGGGATGAGAAAACAGGGGTTATCCCGGTGCAATGGGGTGCGTGGGGTCACTACTGCCGAACAGCTCGCTTTCCATCCTTTCTTGAGTTATAAATAGTGTAACTAACACCACTTTCTAATATATCTTATAGATGTATTCAAGATTGCCTTTTGTCAAAGCAACATGTTGGCAGAGTCGCACAATACACTCATAGCCTTGACTCAAAGTAGTCTCCGCTTAAAAGCGTTGCTATTAACTAAGAAAACAAACATTTCCAGTTCATTAAGCTTCAGCTGGGCATTATCTCACTGGGACACTTTTGTTATTGTTTCGCTACGAGATAAGATGCCGTATAGATAAGCAGTGTGTACAGATTTAGTCTGTGTTCGTATGAAAGGTTTTTAGAGGTGTGCTCCACTTCTACTTAGATTTTTTTGTTGACAAATGTTGTTGTTTGTCAAATGCACATTTCGTTCTGGTCAACTTTGTATTTCAAACCTTCCTTTGCTTTGCTATTTTAAAAACAGGTAGGTTATTTCCTTCTTTATAAATCTGACCTAGGCCTCTAGAAAAATTGAATTGAATAGTTTGAACAATAGTTGTTGATGATTGTGATAATGTACAGTACTAACATTTTGAGTGCGAAAAGGGATTAACTACAATAGCATACGATGAAGCAATGTTTATTCCGACGTGCTGTCGTGTGTACAAAACAACATTTACGTCAAGTGTAAACTTTTCTATGACTAAAGTGATTTCCAGAAGTTCTTCTTCTCCGACGATTCCTCATGACTGAGGGTCGTTATCACCGTAAGTAGCACTATTTTGAAGGGCTCTCCATGGTGGCCGATCTTTAGCCATGTGTAAAGCCTTGGATATTTAGGCGGGGTACAGCGTTCGGGAAGTTACTTATTAAAAAAAAATGCAGGTCAATGAAACCTCAACTATCTCGCCTTCCGTTCAAAAGTCTGCGGCAGTAAAAAAGTCATTTCATCTCATCTTTGCTGCCATCTGTCGAATTAACGGATCCTTGACACACTCCATTTATATCGTCCCACACCGACTGCGCGGGATTACGTCATTCGCATCATCGGTAACGATACATTCGTTTACAACGATTAATTAATTTGACAAGGTTTTTAGGGTTCGTTTTTCTCAGGAACACGTGGAGCTATCAAACTGAAATTTCTATATGATACTTAGGTCTACTGTCTCTGGAAGCTGTAGAAAAATCAACCTTCTAAGCCAACGCAATCAAAAGATACAGCCATTTAGGCCGCAAATTTCCGCAAATTTTCGAAACTCGCACGGGAATCAAAACTTACAGGGTACTTCCCGTGGGGTTGCAGTTGAATCACGCATCCTAGTTAGGGGGGAGGGGAGGGGGGAACCCCCCCCCCGACCCCTCCCCAAAGTTAGGAAATCAATAGTTTTTTTTAATGAATTTTTAAAGTTTTCGGAAAAAGTAAGTCTTAAAAGCAAAATCGCTTCCGCTTATTAAAAAAAAGCTCGCCAAAATCGCTCCCTCTTATTAAAAAAAGGTATCCCACGTACAATTTCTACAAAATTCGCTTCGCTCCCACCTTGCTTCGAGTGTTAGTTATTTTTTTTTTCAAACCTGTAAAACTTGTTATTAGGAAACCAATGTATGTCAAATAGACTCAGTGACAGAAAACGTCTGTGCCTGAAATAGGTTCGAAGTGAGGTGGGAGCGAAGCGCAGCTTCGCTCCCACCTTGCTTCGAGTGTTAGTTATTTTTTTTTTCAAACCTACAAAAACTATTTATTATACGAAACTTCTCACCTCAAATCAACATTTGGGTTAGGTTAGAACGGTGAAATAAAAGGTCCCCATCTACCTAAACTATTATTTTTTTGGCGAAGCGCCAGAAAAAGGAATGTGGGCGTATGACTCGCTAACGAATAGGTCCGAAACGTGGGAGAAAACGAATTTTGTAGAAATTGTACGTGGGATACCTTTTTTTTAATAAGAGGGAGCGATTTTGGCGAGCTTTTTTTTAATAAGCGGAAGCGATTTTGCTTTTAAGACTTACTTTTTCCGAAAACTTTAAAAATTCATTAAAAAAACTATTGATTTCCTAACTTTGGGGAGGGGTCGGGGGGGGGGGTTCCCCCCTCCCCTCCCCCCCTCCCCTCCCCCCTAACTAGGATGCGTGATTCAACTGCAACCCCACGGGAAGTACCCTGTAAGTTTTGATTCCCGTGCGAGTTTCGAAAATTTGCGGAAATTTGCGGCCTAAATGGCTGTATCTTTTGATTGCGTTGGCTTAGAAGGTTGATTTTTCTACAGCTTCCAGAGACAGTAGACCTAAGTATCATATAGAAATTTCAGTTTGATAGCTCCACGTGTTCCTGAGAAAAACGAACCCTAAAAACCTTGTCAAATTAATTAATCGTTGTAAACGAATGTATCGTTACCGATGATTCGAATGACGTAATCCCGCGCAGTCGGTGTGGGACGATATAAATGGAGTGTGTCAAGGATCCGTTAATTCGACAGATGGCAGCAAAGATGAGATGAAATGACTTTTTTACTGCCGCAGACTTTTGAACGGAAGGCGAGATAGTTGAGGTTTCATTGACCTGCATTTTTTTTTAATAAGTAACTTCCCGAACGCTGTACCCCGCCTAAATATCCAAGGCTTTACACATGGCTAAAGATCGGCCACCATGGAGAGCCCTTCAAAATAGTGCTACTTACGGTGATAACGACCCTCAGTCATGAGGAATCGTCGGAGAAGAAGAACTTCTGGAAATCACTTTAGTCATAGAAAAGTTTACACTTGACGTAAATGTTGTTTTGTACACACGACAGCACGTCGGAATAAACATTGCTTCATCGTATGCTATTGTAGTTAATCCCTTTTCGCACTCAAAATGTTAGTACTGTACATTATCACAATCATCAACAACTATTGTTCAAACTATTCAATTCAATTTTTCTAGAGGCCTAGGTCAGATTTATAAAGAAGGAAATAACCTACCTGTTTTTAAAATAGCAAAGCAAAGGAAGGTTTGAAATACAAAGTTGACCAGAACGAAATGTGCATTTGACAAACAACAACATTTGTCAACAAAAAAATCTAAGTAGAAGTGGAGCACACCTCTAAAAACCTTTCATACGAACACAGACTAAATCTGTACACACTGCTTATCTATACGGCATCTTATCTCGTAGCGAAACAATAACAAAAGTGTCCCACTTCGAACCTATTTCAGGCACAGACGTTTTCTGTCACTGAGTCTATTTGACATACATTGGTTTCCTAATAACAAGTTTTACAGGTTTGAAAAAAAAATAACTAACACTCGAAGCAAGGTGGGAGCGAAGCTGCGCTTCGCTCCCACCTCACTTCGAACCTATTTCAGGCACAGATGTTTTCTGTCACTTAAGTCTATTTGACTTAACTACTAGAATTTCTAGGCAGTTAATTAAAACAAAAAAATTCTTAAAATAGTTTATTTAAGTAATGGGATACACATACTTTATGGCCTTAATTAACTCTTCAAAAGGATCCCTTAATTAACTCTTCAAAACGTTCCGTTTCATTGAAATTTTTTGTATTTTTTTTTGTTGTTTTGTTCATTTTTTTCATTTTATATGACACATAAAAACATTTTACAACAAAATATGTGTAAAACAGGAATAACTTTAGTGAAAAAATAATGTTAAAGACACATTTAATAAAAAAATAACGTTCCGTTATACGTAACTTCAAACACATATTAAAAAAAAACTACGCGTCTCCTAGACACAAATGAGGTGTCATTTGAAAGGGGTGAACAACCCCTATAAAATGCCACCATTTATGTAGCCCTAACTAGGATGCGTGATTCGAATGCCAACCCCTTCCCGTAAAGTTAGAATCCCACCAAAGACATTTTCATGTAAAATGTTGCCAAGACGAGGCACTCGCACTGTCAAAAAGTTATCAGATCTCATGTAGAGCCAAGCTTCTAACACTACACGCCCTAACTCTACAAGGCCTAACTTCACAAACTCTACACCTTAGTCAAAATATGTGGCTAAAATATTTTTGACAATTTAAGTTACTACTCCTTATCTACAGGTTTGTACGGAACCCTCGGTGCGCGAGTCCAACTCGCACTTGACCGGTTTTTTGAGTATAGACTACTTGATGTACTGTTCATCATTCATTCATTCAACATTCATCGGTAACGATACATTCGTTTACAACGATTAATTAATTTGACAAGGTTTTTAGGGTTCGTTTTTCTCAGGAACACGTGGAGCTATCAAACTGAAATTTCTATATGATACTTAGGTCTACTGTCTCTGGAAGCTGTAGAAAAATCAACCTTCTAAGCCAACGCAATCAAAAGATACAGCCATTTAGGCCGCAAATTTCCGCAAATTTTCGAAACTCGCACGGGAATCAAAACTTACAGGGTACTTCCCGTGGGGTTGCAGTTGAATCACGCATCCTAGTTAGGGGGGAGGGGAGGGGGGAGGGGAGGGGGGAACCCCCCCCGACCCCTCCCCAAAGTTAGGAAATCAATAGTTTTTTTTAATGAATTTTTAAAGTTTTCGGAAAAAGTAAGTCTTAAAAGCAAAATCGCTTCCGCTTATTAAAAAAAAGCTCGCCAAAATCGCTCCCTCTTATTAAAAAAAGGTATCCCACGTACAATTTCTACAAAATTCGTTTTCTCCCACGTTTCGGACCTATTCGTTAGCGAGTCATACGCCCACATTCCTTTTTCTGGCGCTTCGCCAAAAAAATAATAGTTTAGGTAGATGGGGACCTTTTATTTCACCGTTCTAACCTAACCCAAATGTTGATTTGAGGTGAGAAGTTTCGTATAATAAATAGTTTTTGTAGGTTTGAAAAAAAAATAACTAACACTCGAAGCAAGGTGGGAGCGAAGCTGCGCTTCGCTCCCACCTCACTTCGAACCTATTTCAGGCACAGACGTTTTCTGTCACTGAGTCTATTTGACATACATTGGTTTCCTAATAACAAGTTTTACAGGTTTGAAAAAAAAATAACTAACACTCGAAGCAAGGTGGGAGCGAAGCTGCGCTTCGCTCCCACCTCACTTCGAACCTATTTCAGGCACAGATGTTTTCTGTCACTTAAGTCTATTTGACTTAACTACTAGAATTTCTAGGCAGTTAATTAAAACAAAAAAATTCTTAAAATAGTTTATTTAAGTAATGGGATACACATACTTTATGGCCTTAATTAACTCTTCAAAAGGATCCCTTAATTAACTCTTCAAAACGTTCCGTTTCATTGAAATTTTTTGTATTTTTTTTTGTTGTTTTGTTCATTTTTTTCATTTTATATGACACATAAAAACATTTTACAACAAAATATGTGTAAAACATGAATAACTTTAGTGAAAAAATAATGTTAAAGACACATTTAAGAAAAAAATAACGTTCCGTTATACGTAACTTCAAACACATATTAAAAAAAAACTACGCGTCTCCTAGACACAAATGAGGTGTCATTTGAAAGGGGTGAACAACCCCTATAAAATGCCACCATTTATGTAGCCCTAACTAGGATGCGTGATTCGAATGCCAACCCCTTCCCGTAAAGTTAGAATCCCACCAAAGACATTTTCATGTAAAATGTTGCCAAGACGAGGCACTCGCACTGTCAAAAAGTTATCAGATCTCATGTAGAGCCAAGCTTCTAACACTACACGCCCTAACTCTACAAGGCCTAACTTCACAAACTCTACACCTTAGTCAAAATATGTGGCTAAAATATTTTTGACAATTTAAGTTACTACTCCTTATCTACAGGTTTGTACGGAACCCTCGGTGCGCGAGTCCAACTCGCACTTGACCGGTTTTTTGAGTATAGACTACTTGATGTACTGTTCCACATCAGGTTACCTTTCTTTAACCTTTTGAGACCGCCTCTGTTCCCTTCGCAATAAAAACTATTAGTTGCCATGGGTTACATATTGTAACTAAGGTACTTCTGTATCTATCTATCTTGTATTTAAAAGACACCTTAAAGAGCCTATTCCATCTTCTATAATATAAAAAAGAATCGCTGAATGTGTTGCTAAGCCCATATCTCGAAAGCCGCTGAAACGATATAGCATTTTTTTTATATAATATGCTTTAAAGTACGTGAATGGTTGTTACATTCTCAGCCATAGCTTATACTGTACTTTGCGTGACAACTTTCATTCTTCACAATCGGTTCAGAAGTTTCAGAGATTCCCTGAATACCCTCATACAAATATTAAACTCACAAACGTTACCTCTTCACGGTGTTTCTATATATAAGTTAGTAGAATTAAATGGTCGGACTAAATACAGCTAGACGTTTTCGTAAAAAATAACTCTTAGGAAGGGAAACAGTACTACTCGTACTGTTTCCCTTCCTAAGAGTTATTGTTATATTTTCGGAATTGGTAAGTGAAATGGATGTAAGAAACTTCTCTGCGTGCATTTGGTGTTGTGCCAAAAAACTGGACCAAGCGCTGTCACGAGCTAAAGAAAAATAAACTGCATTCGCGAGCTAGGGATGGCAGCTCAAACAAAAAACGCCTGTAACAGTGTAATTTAGAATGGGTCTCTTCTTGTTATGTGATAATGCTTTTTATCTGCGATAGGTACAATCTGTTGTAATCTGACGTAATCGTTGGAAGCGAATTAATAAATTTTAAAAATATTGCTGTTCGTTAGTCTCGCTAGAACTCGAGAACCGCTGTACCGATTTAGCAATTTTTAGTTTTGAATTGTTTGTGGAAATTCAGGTAACGTTTAAATGGTAAGAAAATATTAAAAATTGTGAGAAAAAATATAAAAAACCACAATTTTATTTTCCCACACAAAATGACAAAAGTGATACGAAGTTCACCGGATCGGCTAGTAATAAATAAAAAAGATATTAAAATTATTTCGAAAGACTCGAGAGTCTCGAGTTAGAATAGTATAGTGTTTTTTAGCCCACATCTTATTACAATGCATTTACATTAACAAACCAAAATAAAAATTGAGTTGGCAACCCTACAAAAGATCTCGTCCCACGCGCCTCTCATTGAAGAACCAGTTTAAGAATGTTTGCATCCTCGAAAGGTTTTTGTGACCTTCCAAATAGCAAGTCGCACTGGATGGGACCACATTTTGTTACTTGTTTGAGCTTATTATCATCAGTTTTTTTTTTCATATCGAAACATGATTCTAGGTTGCTAGCTTAGATCAAACCGAAAGGAATACAAGATACAGTACACTTCTTTAAAGATTCCTCCAGTTTTTTTTTAGTCCTGGTGGTTTTTTGTTTGTTGGTTATTGAGTGTTAGTAATTTAAGTAGGTATGTATTGTGACGTGAAAGTAACGTAACGTAAATGTTTTGTAATATTAAACCTACATGTGTAAAAATAAGAGACGAGAACACCTGATTCTTATGTTATGTGATTGTTATACTTAAATAAAATAAAAAAAAACGTCGATTTCAAAATGGACAATACACGCACACACGTGTAAACTCTCAGTACTGACGACGTCATGGAGTGGAGCAGGTTCATTGGACTCGGTTTAGTAGGACCACGCGTAAATGGCTCGTACCGTATCTGCCTTTTTGGTTTAACCTAGAGATTCCAGCCACTTCATCCGCACAAAAGATAGATTCTAGATTTTTCCAAGTGTAAGTGACGACCTCTTTGGCGTAATGGTCAAGAAGTTGACTGTTAACCAAGAGGTCGCGAGTTCGATCCCCGCACTGTACAAACATTTGTGTGCGTGAACTGTACTGGCCTGGGTGTTATATGTTTTTATTTAAGTTTATTTGTAATACCACTTTTCTGATATCTGTAACACAAGTGCTTAAGCTTCTTACCACGGAGACAGATCAATGTATGTGATGTTGTTGTATATTTATTTTATTTTAGTCGTTTATTGCAAGCACTTTTACATGTCATTGCACTTGACTGACAAACTTTCATACTTGTTTTTTATAAGGCAGATGCCTTAACGGTATAATTTCAGAAAAAAATATTAAGTAAAATGTGACAATTGATATTTTTTCAACATGATGACAATGTTACGTGAATGACCTCTGTAAAAAGCCAAGGTCACAAATCCAGTTGTTAAGGCTTTACCTTGATCGATAAATACTTGTTGTAAAAACTTTTAAACGCTAAATTAGGTACGTATTTCTTTCGGAACGACACGTGGAATATTTCTTTTGTGAATGGTACAGATGTATTTAATTTTGAGTTGCACAAATTATATGGATTATTATTACGAACTAGCGGCATGTATCAACATTTTTTTTACTAGTGGACACGGCAGACGCTGTCCTGCTTGCTGTTTTCGCATTTTTTTTCTATATTTTACTTATCCCTTACTAACCTTCCCTAGTCTTCCACAAATATTTCATGACTAAAATTGTTCTAATCGGTGCTGCCGTTCTCGAATTTTAGCGAGACTGAAACATCGAACAGCAAATAATTTTTATACATAAGTTTATTATTTCTCGTATTAATTTGTTCCTCAGGGATAATGTGGGAATCTAATGGTAAAATATTATTTTAAAAATGGTCCGTTAGTTTCGGGGTCTATTTTTCGTATCTATAATATTATTAGTAGTTACGAATATCCCGCGGTATGCACCAGGAGGTCTAGTACTAATTAGAAAACGTCAAACCACGACTTGCAGACTGTTATAGCATGCTACCTAATAACACATTATAGCAAAGGACAGAAACACCGACTTGAATAAGTTCGGAAAGACCACAATTCGTCAAATACCTAAATGAAATTGCTAATATAAGCTGTCGAATTCTCACTATTTATCTATGCAGTATTCTTGAACATGTTAGGAATCTTAGTGTCTTTGATATATTTTTTGTGATCTTTCCCACTTTTCCAGACCCGTCTATTTCTAAAGTACTAAAGCCTAGCCGTCGGTTTTTAACTCCCGACGAAAAAGAGGCGTGTTATAAGTTTGACTCCATGTCTGTGTTTTTACGACTATGTTTGTGTTTTTGTATTTGTCTGTCTGTGGCATCGTTATTATAGCCCTCGAACGGATGGACCGATTTTTAAGTGTTTTTTTTTATTCGAAAGGTAATTTAATGACGGTGCCTCATGTCAGGGGTATTTTAAATTTTCAGATTTTTTTAAATATCACAGTATTTTACATTTTATAGGATTACAGTTTATAGGAAACTTTTTTTAGGCGCGCTGAAAAATATGAGTGATTTCCATGTGGAGGTCCTTCGTGGCCTATCTACTTTATACCGTGTCACTGGACCCTCATGCATTCTTGCATCGAATTGATTAACTCAATTATAGCGGCTGTCATCGTTGACGTTTCCTCCTCACATACTGTTACTCGATCTTATATGGGTTGTGTTCATTAAATCACGTTGAAACTTTTGAATGGTTAGTTTATTATGTAAGTTGGACCTTTGAAATAAGACACTTTATTTTGCCAAAGAAGGTACCGAGATTCAAAATTATGTGTCAAATATCCTTGAGTCATGATGACAAAAATATGAGCGTTTCTAAAAAAAATTGAATGTGAACTAAATACTAAATAAAAAATATTCCTAATTATTTTTTTAAATAGTTACTGGAAAGACAGTCATTGGCAATCAACTGGTCCATAACATGTATATCGTTCTTACAAGTTTAACTAATTTTATACATTCGTTCTGAATCGATAATTGAATACATAATTTCCGAACGCTGTCTTGGCCTGTCACCCGCGTCTAAAATAATCTACGATTGAATTTCAATATTACACTGTAAACGATTGTGCCGGGAATTTAAATAATAAAATATTATCCAGAGCTGATGTTTTCATCAAGGAAACCTTCTGAGCGTCATACAATATAATATCATTCTCACTCATTGTTAAATTCAATAAACGAATTTGTTGGGTATGTATTAATCTAGGTGCAAGGCCGTTGGGGCGTTGAATATGTCCTAAATCACATAATAATAACTAGTAACTAGCGTTACCTAAATCTCAATTGTCACAAATTGAAAACCATAACCGTCTTGACACAGTTCCAGACAAATTGCCACTAAGCCGCTTGTCTCCAGCTAATGGAAACATATGCGAAGGTAGTGAGGAAGTTCGTTATAGTTTAGGCTATAGGACGCCCACGGGTGCGTCAGGTGCGTGGGCGCAGGCGTATTCGAAATAGTCGTGAGCACAGCGATTGTTAAACTGTCTATAAGGAAATGTTGTAAGCTTGAAAACAGTACAATAGTATAGTATCTCTGTAATGTTTACTGCTTTAGTCTTGTTACATTCAAATATACAATGCTGTAATGAAAAAATACCCGGTAAAGAAGAAGGGTTCACTAGTTTCACTACTCCATTTCGAGGGTCCACTACTCGCATTTCGAAAAACGTTTCGTCGAATTACAATTCATCGATGACAACCAGTCGGTTATTTGTTTGAACGATGCGTTTTATACCCGACCGAAAGACGTTATATCGATGGTTCATTTCATCGAATGCTAAAAGACAATCGATGAAATTGTATTTCGAAATGGAGTAGTGAACCCAAAAAATAAATAATTCCTGTTATGATTTCTGAAATGTAAAAAAGTCTAGTAATCTCTCCGAAAGGGATTTGGCTCTACTTCGGCAGCTGAATAACAACGATTTTTACACAAAACCTATCACTTAAAGTACCAAGAAACTAATTGGTTTAAAGATCTCTTTTGCATCTATCTTTAATGTTTTCCTTTTATCAACGGATATTCTAATGCGCTTATAAAATATTGTTTCCTGACATTGATATCCACGGTTGTACGTGACCGACATCCGTTATCACGTCATAATTAATCATTGCTATATTTGGTTTGTAAGTAAGCTTAAAAAACATGCGATAGCGTCATTTTGTGAAACAACACGTTCAGTAAGACCTCAGATGAAAGGGCTAGAACACACGATTTAAAGCTAGCGTCACTATTTTCAAATCTATTTTCAATCGTTGACATACTCTTTATCATCTGTCAAAACGATTTGCCTCCATTGATTTTGTATAGGGATACTTTAATTTGACGTCATAATTTAGTATCAGAAATCGAAGTCAATTGACTGAATATTTATTAAATTCTATGTAAATAAAAATTGGTTTTTACAGCTTTTTGAAAATAAATTGGTTTAACTAGCTTCATAGAGGTTACGTTGTTAGAACACCATGGTCTTGAAAATATTAACGATAGGTGTCGTCACCATGCCTATTGTGTATTTACAGATAGAAAATAGAGAACGAAATAAGTGAAATTCAGTTATCTACAGCTATCTAAAATTGCAAAACAGCGGGTAGGACCGCGTCAATTCGTAATTTTGAAATAGTTGTGCCACTTATCAATAAATCGTCTATGTATCCTAACCTTTACCGCTTACCTCATAATATGAGTCAGTCAGTCCACAATACGATTAGTTAATTGTACAAGGAATGGTCGCGGTGCAGTTGTGAATGCACTTAACCGCCAGGATTTATTGCTCAGAACCAAGGTCTGAGCTGAATGGCTGCTCTTGAACTTTGTCTAAAACCTCTGCCTATGCTAGACGTTCTAGAATCTATTTATGTTTTGACTGTAGTGCAGAGTATATTTATGATTTATGGATATTCCTATATTTGTGTGCTTCTGTAGTACACATGCAGGCTGTACAGAGTCTGTACAGGTACACGGTTTTGTAAAATGTCTATCTTCTAGATAGATAATCCATATTATATTTTTTTGATGTAAGTTTATGATGCCTTATCTGATTTAAAAAATATTTGGAGGTTTTCTTCGTTTTTTGCTACTTAAGACGTTTCTCTAATTTTGTACAGTGGTCGGCACACCAGGTCACCGATTTTTATTGCAGAATCACTCTTATCAAAAGCACATAAGATATCGCAGCTTTTTTCGTGACGTTCTGGCCACCGCACATTATACCGTTTATGTTAATCCAATCTATATATATATATATATATATATATATATATATATATATATATATATATATATATATATATATATATATATATATATCTATATACATACTAGCTGTCCCGGCAAACGTTGTTATGCCATATAAATTATTATCACTAAGGTGTATGAAAAATAGATGTTGGCCGATTCTCAGACCTACTCAATATGCTCACAAAATTTCATGAGAATCGGTCAAGCCGTTTCGGAGGAGTATGGCAACGAAAACTGTGACACGAGAATTTTATATATTAGATAAAAAAGAAAGTAGTGTTAGTTACACAATTAATAACTCAAGAACGTATTAACCGATTTGGCTGAAAATTAGTGGAGAGGTAGCTTAGTACCAGGAAACGGACATAGGATACTTTTTATCCCGTTCGACGGCGATTTCGAAAACAAAGGAATTCCACGCGGACGAAGTCGCGGGGGGCCACTAGTAAATTAATAAATAAACCTCGGTTTACTTAATATGTTTTTACATTTACCTAGTAAGTCGATGACGGCTGTGCCTTCGGACTCAGTCAACTCTGTGTCAAGGCAGCTAAGCGACTTGGCATCGTGACTGCTTTTTATAGCTTTCATACATATTTTATGAGCTTATTACAAGTCTTTAAGCTGTCGTTAAAGCTCGGGCTAAAGCTAATAAAATAAGGCATTAAAATAAAACACTTATTTTCTTATTTGCAAAATTAGGACCTGATAATATCATAATGTAAAAATGTCACACTTTCCTCTTGAAATCTTACTACGTAAGGGCTGAAATAATAATAAATAAAAATACAACAACATGACTTACTTGATCTGACTCCGTGGTAAGTAACTTAAGCACTTGTGTTACGTATATTAAAATCAACAGTGGTATTACAAATAAACTTCAATAAATACATATAACACCCAGGTCAGTACAAACAGACATGTTCATGCACACAAATGTTTGTACAGTGCGATGATCGAACCTGCGACCTCTCGGTTAATAGTCAACTTCTTGACCATTACACCAAAGTGGTCGTCTAACATCACATGTAAAACTATAAAGAACGCAGACAGGGACGGTTATCTTTATATCTAAACTACAAATGCTTCCCGGTTCTTTACAAGCCCTCCTCGCGGTTCCAACGGTACAACAGGATCTGCGGGTCTGCTGCATCACGAATGGTACTACCGCATGGCATGAACTAACTGAACGATCCACCCGTCTAACGAACAGTCAGTGGGCTTACTGTGTGTGTGTCTATTTTTGGGATACAAACGAGACCTACCATCGTTAGAATTTATGACGTATATAAAAATGGGCCTTTATATATTTTATCATATGAACATGGTCTTTTTTTTGACTGCTTGTGTAGTAGGCACATATGTACTCGTTTTGTAAATAATTTCATTTATAGTTGATGGAATCAGGCGTTACTTTGCGGAAATCCATGACTAATAAAACGAGGGTTTGTTTGTTGTCAGTGTTGTGATTCCAGGTGCAATTTCTGTGTCACGTTGTTAGTTGTAGGTATTGTAAGTCCTAGTTCCTAGCTCTAGCGTTTTCAGGTGATTACAGTTGGATGTATTTTGGTTCCTGCGTTGGCGTCGTTTAGTGGAAATTTAAAGCAAAATATTCTTCTCTTTTTTAGCTTTAAATAATTTAATTTATTTCGCACGTGTTATTGCTTGGCCTTTGAACTCTTAAGCTCGCTAACTTTAGTATCAATATTGTCTTACCAATATGCCATGTGTTATTTACACATCCCATCCCCATTAATAACATTTTCAGGACTCCTTTATTATTTTAACAATTGAATCACTCTATCTATAAAAAAATGCATCATTTTCCTTTGAGAAGTTTTAGCTATCAAAGCATGCCTAGATATTAAAGACACAGGCGACTTGCTTTATATTATGTAATAATAATAATAATATCAACAACATCACATACATTGATCTGACAGCTTAAACACTTGTGTTACAGATATCAGAATCAACAGTGGTATTTACAAATAAAGTAAAATAAATACGTTAAACACCCAGACCAGTACAAAAAGACACACAAATGTTGGTAAAGGGGATCGAACCCGCGACTTGTTGGTTAATAGCCAACTTTTTAACCATTACTCCAAAGTGTGTAAGCTGAAGTGCGTTCGGGACAAATCAGTATATAAGAATACGTGTTTTGACAATTTTTCCGTGTCTTCTGTGTCCACCTCACTTGCCATCCCACCGTGTAAGGATCTACCGGCGTCCGAACCGGATAGGATAGTTATCTCGTCGCGATAATCGCAGGTCGGCGACCCCGGCCGGCCATGAGACTATCAGCTTTCTAAGATGCCGTGCAAAATTTGGCACAGCGTTAATCAAAAGTGGGCAGTGTGTGTGTGTGATGATGTAAGTTCAGGTCTTACGTTTCGTATGTTTATTCGGGTCTAGCCAGCCCGTACGCTCACACGGGTAAGCTTGTAAGAGTGACAGCGATGGCTATATTTGTTTCTTCGGTTTACGCGAACAGTAGACATTGAAATGATACACTTTTTACGGATTATTTCGCGATTTATTTACAGTTTGTTTTAACCTGACGTTTCGGATCCTTTTCAGCGTCCGTGGTTACAGGTAGACTATCAGTCTAAAACCAAATGTAAATAAATCGCGAAATAATCCGTAAAAAGTGTATCATTTCAGCGATGGCTATATCTGAAACTACGGACGGCTTAGACAATAGGGGGGCTGCAGCTGTTTTTAACTGTCATCTCTGTCACTCTTTTACAAACTTTACCGTGTGAGCGATCTTGCTGGCTAGACTTAGATTCGAGTGTAACTTTACAGAGTACGGCCTCTGTGATGTGACAGAACTGACAGATATCAGTTCATTAGGTATGATGATATGCTTGTTCACAGTTGATAGACATTCTGTTAGTTATGCTCGTAGTAAAGTAACATATCTTGCTATGGATGGAATCAGGCGGGACTTTGCATCTTCTCTGTCACATCGTGTGTTGTTTGTATTGTAAGTCCTCGGACTTCCAGCTCTAGTTTTCAAGTGGTTACAGTTGGATGTATTTGGGTTCCTGCGCTGGCGTTGTTTAAATAAAAATATAAATCAAAATATTTCTTATTTTCAGCTTTACGTATTTTGCTGATTGAATCAGTCACAAAAGTGCTTCAAAGCAACGTTTGATCGTGATCAAAGATATTAACTTTAAGCTTCGCTACTCGACTTAGTTATAAACTTGGACGCTATCTCCGATATCTAATAATGGCTGCGCGAATCGCTTATTTGCCTTTAATGCGGTCACTTCGTATTTTTCGTTGTGTTGTTTTTAACGAGTGATTTCAGATTGTAATATCTGCAGAAACTTACGCTAAGCAAAACGTAAGGATTTTCCTATGTAATGGTTATGAATTTTAGTTGAATTATCGCAGAGATGACGCTAGCTTTTATATTTTGTAACAGAGATGACGCTAGCTTTTATATTTTGTAACAGAGATCTTCTAACTCATTTAAAATTCGCCATGCAAATCTCAACCGTACTTAATTTACATGCAATCTTATGCCTTTTTAGGCCAATCTGTCTGGTAGATTTTTGACCGCCACGCGAATGCTCACAGCTTACTTTGAAACCGGTTGACTTAGAGGCGATGATGTCATATACACCATTGTTTTCCTTCTTGTCAAAATGTTAATGAAATCTAAATTTAAAGTATAATATTCGTAAGAACACTGTCGTTGTATCGTGCCGAATTTATGCCTCGAAAACGAGTATCCGAAATCCGGTCACCCCGATGACCGTTGAGACGGTTGGTCGTTCGAAAAACTAAACCCACCAAGTTAAAGAGACCTCCAATTATCAGCACGGAGATACGCAAAGCTGACTTCGTGAGTCTGCAGTGTTGCACGCATAACGATGACATCAGAGCAGTAAATACACTGCCCGCGACCGGTTGGCCTCTTTTTATCCCCGAATACTGAGACAATGAGCGAATGTTTATAGACGGGGGCATTTTAGGCAACTTCTGTGGTTGTCAGTTTGACATTTCAAATTTCTTTATTTTGCATACATTACACTAAACAATACTGTTTCTTACACTAAAGAAGCTTTGGGTCATGCCCCATACAGCTACAAAAAATACTTTCCTTAGAAGTTGTTTTTTTAAGAATACCACAGAATATGGTGTGATAAAAAAACGGTGTGATAAATCACTTAGCATTTCAAAAGAGGGGTCCGATCAAAGGGCTGAGTTTGCAGAAGACAATCATAAAGCAGCACCCTTCTTTCTAAGTCGTTGTCCGTAGTGTCGAATGTTGCTGACCTAATAACTGTTATTAGTATAACCGTGCGAGCGATCGCGCTGGCTTGACCATGATTGGTGTGAGCACTTGTCGTCCAAACGTCAAAAAATGTCATTTTCCTCATACAAGTTGACAAGTTAACGATAGGTAAACGCTACGAATACGTTACGATAGTTGTTTGTGCTCACCCCACTGAAAACTACGAACGAAACGTAAGGCGTACGGTCGCAAATCTTAAGTCTGTCAAACATAAATTGAATATTCATTGTGTCTATTAAATTATAGATAACCCGTGTTGCGCAAGAGTTCTTATATTGACGACAGTACATCAAGCTGCCTATTTTTGTAGCAAAATCTCCCTTATTACAAACCCCTAAGTTGCCATCGTGTGTACGTTAATATACTTTTTCAAAATAGTGAGCAAGTGCACAAGCGCCGCCACTGTGACTAGATCAGATATGGCGGCCATCACATAACCCATTGTCATGTCCTGGCTGGGGCATGAGACGGCTTCTATGGCGGACATATTAATTGTTTAATGGATTCGGCATGAACAAAGGTTTTTTTTGTATGGACATATTATTTTGTTGTACGTCACAGCTGGAGCTAGATGAAAACTCTCGTGATGTCTCATTTTGGAGCTATCAAAAATACTTTCTGCTTCTTTTACAAACAAAAAATATATTTTTAGACTTATTCACTACTGTAGGCTAGAATTAAAAAGTTGATTAAACGTATTCTTTCTGAACCGTGGTCTTCATTGCCAGATATCGTGAAATATACATAACACAAAAAAACTTTTTTTTTAAGATATCAAAAGTAATTTGAAACTTACAATAAGAATCTCCTTTTAAGCTAAAACACTTGTGTTAGGCCAAACCCGCTTTTTCTGTGAGAAATTACTAATTACATTAATAAAAAAATATTCATTTTCTTCTAAGATATAATTAACTAACCTAGCCTACAAGCAAAGCAAAATCTTTGTTTTGTCTATTAAATTTGTATTGCTAATATCCCCTAACACTACATAATTTCGAAATCTCTTAGGTATCAACCGATATCGAAGTTATTTTTAAAATGTTTACATTTTATTATGCCATTTATTTCTGTTTGGTTAATAATAAAATAAACAAAGACATTACAACATCAACGATGATGTCATTATGCCTTAATTGGTGTAAGTTATTTATTACATAATCGATTAAATATGTAATTTTATCCAATGTTTGGCATTGACTGCAATATCGACTCGGCAATTTAATATTCCATCAGAAAGAAGTTGGATTTTTAAGTTATAGTTTTGTGTGGAAAATGGAATGAATTGAATAAATAAAGAAAAAAAATGAATTATTTTTGTATTTTTTTTGATAGGAATCAAGTAGTAAAGTAGACGACTGATTTGATATACCTAATAATTGTAGATATTTTAGCTTCCCGAATTTTTAGCTGTTTGTTTGCATATTTGTTTGTTATCAATTCTAACAAGCTAAACACCAAATTTCTAATGTCCGATTTCGAGCTGAAATTTTGAATGAGCTTAACTTACAATTTACATATAAAAGCTTGTTAAAAAAAAACTTCTCTTACGGCGCATTTACATGTAAAGTCCGTTTTACAGGATCCGTTTTAACGGATCCGACGCTACTAGACATAGTATTCACACAGCACATCACAGCACTGAATCGATCCAGTATACTGGAAGGTATGTGTGAACAACTACGTACGCTAATAACATAAACATTTATCAGACCAGTAAAACCGGACATGATTGTGAACGCGCCCTTAAATTCTTTAAATAACCTACTGTCTCTGAACAGTAAGATTTACTTTTTGTGCCCCCGAACGACATCGAGTGGGGAGAGTGGTGGCGCTCTGTATTACAGGCCCCCAAGCCTAGTTCAGACTCCAGGTCTCTCGCAATTAAATTCAATTGCATCCACAAAATAGTATAATCATGTTGTACTGATGGTTGTGAAAGGAGAAAAAAGGTAATGGCTAAAGGGTGTTGTTGTGCTCATATAACTCAACAACTTTCCCAATGGAACATAAGGCGAATTCTCCCAAAAAAATTTGGACCTCCTATACAAAACTGTCTATCAGCTGATCGTATTACTATGGGAGAGCCAATTTTTTTGGAGAAATCGACTTCGAATCGAAAGGATTCTTTGGAAAATTTTTGAGTTATACAGGCACATCAATTAGCCATTACCCGTTTTTTTTGTAACACCCAGTATTTTATTATTATTACTTGTTGAAATCGTTTGGTACAAGTGAATAATTGTAGGACCAATAACTTATGCACAATCTATACAAAGGTTTCACCCAGCAAAAAGCAGCATGCCATGCCATAAGTTCCTCCCATAAAGCAAAGCAAAAGCATCACCATGCACATCACGCGACATAATGAAATGTCATATCATGGCATTCCCTCACGTATTTTACTGATGACAGTATATCAGGCTACCCATTGTTTGTTGTAAAATCACCTTTATAACTAGTGCATACGATGCCGCACCTTGATAACTTGTTGTGTGAAGGAGGTTGACCCCTCGACGCACCATCATGCAATCATGGCCAATTTACAGTGTGGAAAATATATTGGCCAGCAAAAAATTAGAAATTTTATTAAATAATAAATTATTCAAAACAATCACACCAATTCTCTAGTCCCAAAGTAAGCTACTAGGCTTGTGTTACTTGACAATGGATAAACATACTTAAATACTTATTTTTGTAAATAAATAGTACAAACACACATGTTCATGCACATTTATATTTGTATTGTGCGGGGATCGAAACCCCGAAATTAATAAAGACCTATTTTACCAAAGTTTCATCTAATATCTGCTTTAAATTGATTAGGTAGTAGCTCTTTTTAATTTTGACGTGACAACGTCTTATAAATTGGTTTGCCGGGTGACACCTCAAGAAACTGCGTTACGCTGCTCCGCTCACGTTTCGCGCGAGAGAGACAGAGCGAGAGAGAGAGAGAGAGAGAGAGATAGGCATACACACCGGTTCATGTTATACGAATGAATATTCACATTAAAATTATTTTACCACTCAGAGTCGTTGTCACGTAAAACTTTCGCGCGTATACCGACTTTACAGGCAACCAATTTTTTGTAATAAGTCTATCACTGCGGTACCTTATATTTAGGTAAGAAGGGTTATTTTGCATCACATGGAAATTAGTAGTTTGGTGTGGTGTGGTGTGTATACCATACTCACTCATCATTTATTTTTACAATCGGACCAGCAGACGTACCGCGGGATACCATCCGTACCGTGTCGATGTTCCACTGTTACGAACCAAGCGCTTCTCATCTACTTTTCTGATGCGCACTGCAAAAGAGTGGAACTCACTACCTGCGTCAGTGTTTCCCTGCAATTACAACCTAGGAATTGTCAAAGCTAGAGTGAACTGGCATCTCCTAGGCGAGCTCCATCGTAGACTCAGTCTTTGCCACGTTGGGCTTAGTCTTGGGCTAAGAGGTCCTTTCCAAATCTTTTTGACGTGACAACGTCTTATAAATTGGTTTGCCGGGTGACACTTCAAGAAACTGCGTTACGCTGCTCTGCTCACGTTCCGCGCTCACAATGAGAGCGAGTGAGAGGCACGCGTCCCTTCGACTCGGGCATGGTTAGCCCGCCTAAGAGCGAGTGAGACAGACATAAAAAGTGAAAGGCACGCGTCCCTTCCACTCGAGCACAGTTAACCCGCCTAAGAGCGAGAGAGACAGAGCGAGAGAGAGAGAGTGAGAGAGATAGGCATACACACCGGTTCATGTTATACGAATGAATATTCACATTAAAATTATTTTACCACTCAAAGTCGTTGTCACGTAAAACTTTCGCCCGTATACCGACTTTACAGGCCACCATTTTTTTTTTAAGTTACGATATAAGACCTAATGCTGGCGTCTGTTCTACGTAGTAGTAAAGCAAAAAAAGCTTACTATGCAGTTAAAAAAAAACCCCGAATGGACCAGAAAAACAGCTAGTGACCTTCAACGGCTGGACGGATCTTGACCAGTATAGCTAAGAGCCACCGTGATTAAATTATCTTTAGAATAAAAAAAAACGCTTTAAAATACCTCAATCCGTTCGGAAGCTACGATGCCACACACAATCACAAAAACACAAACATGACATAGGCCTCTATCAAACTAATAACACTCCCCTTTTTCGTCGGAGGTTAAAAAGAACTGAGTTCCATCTTCTCCATTCACCTCAATAAAGCAAGGCACGATTGGCACTAACCGCTCCGGAAACTAATAAAGCAAGCGTTGGAATTCCTCGATTTAGATGCAAAAACATATATTTTTTTATTATTTCGAAACGGAATCTCGTGTTTCATTAAGTCGGCATTATGCGAATGAACTGCAGAGCGAATGGCGGCAGACGTTAGAATTTCTGATGCTTATTAAAATGTTTCTATTCCCCGTCCACACATACTGGGAATAAGTTTTGAAACGTCTAGTCCGTGAATTAATACATTATATAAAGCTTCCCGCGTCTGTATGCTTAGATCTTTAAAACTACGCAATGGATTTTAATTAAGTTTTTATATACTTTGACGACCGCTTGGTGCAGTGGTCTACATGTCGGACTTCTAAAACCAAGGGTCGCGGGTTCGATTCCCGCACAGTACAAGCATATGTGTGAATGAACATGTGTGTTTGTACTGGTCTGGGTAATTTCTATTTATAATATGTATTTATTTACAGAACAAAAAGTATTTAAGTATGTTTATCCGTTGTCTAGTACTCATCATAACACAAGCCTAGTAGCTTAATTTGGGACTAGAGAATTGGTGTGATTGTTGTGAAATATTTTTTTATTAGAGTGATACAATAGAAGGGTTGAAAATTTTAATAATATGCTTAATATATGAGATAATCACTGACAACGTCAAGATTTCTAATCCACCCGAAACTGCTCTGGCGGGAAGCTAGTGGGTACTATTTTGTTTGAAGAACCGATGAAAATAATTATAAATTTTGGGTTGACTCTATTTGCAGTCAAATAACAAAATTGTAATGACAAATGAGATTGTACCTTTTTTTATATGAATAACCAGACATATGGCCGCGATCTGACCTGATGGTAAGCGACGATGCGACCGAAGATGGATCATGTCTAGCTATTAACAGCCTATTCACTATTTTCTTGAAAGCATCCAAATCATAATGTTCCGGAAATATTTTAGGCGGCAGCGAATTCCACTCCCTAGTCGCACGCATAAGGAACGTAGATGCAAAACGATTGGTGCGTAATCAAATCAAATTTATTTATTTATTGCGTAATGAAGGTATGTCTGCGACGTAAGTACTGCGTCTTGACCTATGTCTGATCTTTCATTCTTTACTATTAATTAATATTTTAGCCCTCACTGAGGCAAATATTAAGCACCAATCAAGCCATGGGGTTTTACAGCTTATGACGCCCATTTATAACTGTGCAACTTTTATTGGAGCCATAACCGAGTACTCAACAATCATAATCGAATCAGTTAATCGAAAGCTAGAACAAAGATTAGGTCATTTTGATTGAGCTGTAAACTTTATGGTTCGCTCTCTAGAAGAGTGCTTGTAATAAAAGCTTAATGGCTCCAACCTTACAAACTGGTTAGATGATGGCACGATGACGAAGGAATGAAGTCATGCAGTTATTAAAAAAACTATATTTAGGTCTGTAAGCGTCCGTTGTTCTGCACAAAGAGGGCATGACATGATGTTTGAGACGAACATAGAACACCAGTGCAATTGGCTAGATGACACCACCAATCGTTGACATACTATTTATTATCTGTCAAAACGGTCGGCCTCCATAGATTTTGTATGGGAATAGATGATCGTGACGTCACGGTCATGTATCAGAAATCGGAGTCAATTGACCGAATATTTATTGCGTTTTGTGTGTTTAAAAATTGTGGTTTCTACAGCTTTTTGGAAATATATTGGTTGTATTAACTTCATAGGGGCTATGTTTTTTAAACGCCATGATCTTGAAAATATTTAAGATAGGTGTCATCATCCCAATTCTTTCATTTTAAATAACATCTTCGTTTTCTCTAAAATACGATTGCAAGGTTAATACCTTATTTACCTAAAAACAAAAGAAAATCGTCAGGAAAGTGCTGTTACGTGGGGCTCCAGGCCTCAGAGGGAGAACCCGCCTACCCACTAAAAACCTGACTGTGCCTTCCGGTGCCATGTGAGTGAATAAGAAGATAGAAGTCAGACGGTCATAGGATATGATAAGAATTAATCAGATTTTATTAAATGTGAGTCGCCATCTGATATCACGTCACACATACAATTGACACACTTTGTGAATCGTGATGACATCATAAGATGCTTAATCAGAAGTTCAAACCTTGGTAATGGATATTGATTTATGGAAATTAGTCATTGTATGACATGGTTTAGGAATAATCCTACTTATATAACAAGCAAGTCCGGAAATGCTATAACGGACTTCGGACTGTGTTACACGGTTAGAATAAAACTCAGTTATTCTTCGCTCCCGAACTGATGGACCGATTTCAAAACGGTTTTTTTTATTTGAAAGATAATTACGGTGGTTCTTAGCAATGGCATTTCAAAATCCGTCCAGCCTTTGAATCTCACCAGCTGTTTTCCTGCGAGGGGAAAATCATTCCCATCATTCGGGGATTTTTAAATGGACAGTTAGTTCTTTTATTTTATAGATAGACATGAACATAAAAATATTTTAAGAAACGCATATATTTAACTATCCTCTGCCCAACCATTAGTATAGCATAGTAAACTCGAGAGTTCCAGGCCCATCGCGGACCAGATGCTGCCATAATTCGTGCGTGCGGGCATACCAGACAATGGTATAGGAACACACAGTAGATTCTCTGCTAATTGATGAAAAAAAGCTAAAAAAAAATTTTTGCTCTGCAGGAATGCACTGGCGTCATTTAGCGGAAACCCAAACACATCTAACCGTAACCAATCTCTTTTAATTGGTCTTGTTACCTTTAAACTTTGTTTATTTCAACGCCCAGGTTGAACAGTGGTTCGTTAGCAAAAGTATTCAGGTTCTACCCATCGAACGTTGAAGGCCGAAAAGTCCAGTTTTTCGTTTCGCTCCTATGTCGTTATCTTACTGTTCATCGGACAGAATAAGTCAACATCTCACCCGCAAGGTCTTCAGTGCCCGATATATCAGGAAAAATCAGAAATAAAGTCCATATTAAAAAATCAAATAGAAAGGATTCCCAATAATTTGATAGGTTGTCGCGTGATTCGCCTAACTTTGAAAGCAGGTCTACTGACCCCACACCAACTGTCTTTAAACTCAATGGGCGGGATCAGGGCGCGTAAAAATACCACACAGTAAATATAGGGTTATGATGTCAGCTTGATATGTTGTAACTGATATTGTCTCAACAGCTCAGCTCGGAATTGTTTTCGACTTAAATCGAACGAGAGAAAAGAAATGCGAAAGATATCGGTGACTCGACGACAAATTGGTACAATTTGTGAAGTAGGATAGTAACGAGGCTTCGACAAATTGGAAATGATGTATTTACATCTTTTTGTAAGATCGAGAGGTATATTTTCGCTCTGAGCTGACAGTCTGATAGGAAGTTGAAATGCATATATGTATATGCAAATACATATATATTTTGTAAGTAATTAGTAGCATGTATTTTTATTTATTGTTCTTTTTTCTCCAATTTAGTAAGTAGGTACCTAACCATTTTATTTTCATTTTCTTTTTTATCTGTATGTGCACCGCCTGTATGTTCTCTGCTTAGACCTGTGGTTGAATGGTAGAAAATGCCTCCGGCATTAACTTCGCCACTGTACACAAGTTGTGCAGAAGTTTTTTAAATGAATACATGCAACTTCAATAATTAGATTAATAACAGTTTCCGAGTGATACAACTTGTTAATCCCGTTACCTGATAAACATTTACCCAGGTAATGTTCTCCAAATAATAATAAAAGTTTGTGTACAGACCAGACAATACCATCAATTCCTGACATGAAAGTGTAATAACATGAAATAAAATAAGATCCCCTTTGCGTTACCGAAACGACCCTCAAACTCCATAGTAACGCCTTAGGTCACGCAATCATTGATCCAGCTAAATAATGTGTTCAGGTGATCCACGCAACCGCACCGTCAAATGGAGGTCTTAGACAGGAAATATTTTAGGCAAAAATAGGTAAAGATGGGATGTGTAAAGCATTTTTACTATGGTGGTAGTGATTACTAGACTTAATCATCCGCTTGCCCTTCTCCCAGGTTATCTGCGGTCGGCGCAGTATCTCTTTCTCTTCCATACCATCCTAGTATAGGTTCGAGTCCCGCCTGTGGTAGTTCAAACTTTTCTTTAAGTGTGTTTTAACTTTAAACCATCGTATCTTTCGTCACAGGTCAGGGTCATCCACTTCATTCACGCACATATCTCTCTTTACACAGTCTATCCATTTTTCTGTTGCCGGTCTCTTACACTCTAGATCTCAACTTGCATACTCACCATTCTCCACGTCACTTGAGAGATGACTAGAAAATAGAGACTGTTTGCGATACGTTAAAATGTTGTCCGTGAATGCTTTGAGACAAAGCCGCCCTTGGTATTGTAGCTGAACCAGCGTATATTTAATAAACAGCAGGAAACCAGCGGTAAAGCGATGTGACATTTCATTTCATTTCATTTTATTCAATAAACAATATGCATTGTGACGTCCCTCTTGGTAAACTTATCGATGACCGATGACAGCTGCTCTCATCGATAAAAATCATTGAGAGCCCTCACTGAGCAGAGGCAATCGGCCTCGAAGATGTTATGGCTATTCATCTTAACGGTACTAGAGGAGGCATGAGTAAGGGTCTTAGGCCCAATTTGCGACGTTGCCTCTCGCTCCATAGCAGCGTTCGTGTTTGAAAAAAAAGTTTACAAAACAACGATTAGCAGCGCTTCTGCCGGGCGGTAAGTAAGGTTGCAACAAAACCCCTGAAAGTCTTGAGTTACCATTTTAAATGAAAACTTCGACTAGGAGTAACACTGATTTTATTTTCGGAATTTCTTACCTGTTATCGTATTGATATAGGTAGCGTTTTATTAAGTGTGTAAGTGGTTACAATGTTATGGCACGGAATTTGATTTTCGCTATCTTAGTGTGTTATCGCTATCATTTGATTGATTAAGGTGCTATCGGTTTTTTTATTGAATTGGCTGTGGACTTGCACGACACGTACTTTACGTTGGTAAAGCACCTGTCTTTATAAATCATAGTTTGAAGGTTTCTCAAGATATTCCTTTTAAAGATGTGTTTATCCTTGTAAAGATTTGTTTCTATGGCTTGTTACTTTAAGTGTTAATAAGTTAGGTGATTGTGCACTAACTGTACTTTTTTGGAATATGTCGACGCTATTTTTTTTTGTTTGTGAGCTCATTTCATGTAGGTTCCTTACAAGTATTGTTTTTTTTTCGTGTGATCTTACTGGACTGAAACTTCTTGATAACATCTCTATTTATAAAAAAATCTCGTGTCACAATGTTCGTTCCTGTACACCTTCGAAATAGCTTGACCGATTCTCATAAAATTATGTGAGCATATTGAGTAGGTCTAAGAATCGGCTAAAATCTATTTTTCCTACCACTTAGTGATTAGAAAAATAATTTATATAGCAAAACAACATTTGCCGGGTCAATATTGAAAGGTCTTTGTAAAAAGTAGAATAATCTATCTACTAATATTATGTATGACAGAATCAAGCTCATGAATGGTTGACTCCTAAGGTTATCTACCCTGATTGTAGAATCGACTCACGGACGATGAGTCATCGATAAATAGGCCATTGACCCCAATTGCGATGATGGCATCTCAATACTTAGCTAATCGAGTTAGTTGAGATGTAGAGATGTGGTATAATTTGTATTGGTACGAGTGAGAGATAGTGTTTTAATGTATGTATAGAGCATCTAGATAAACAAAATGATTTTAGACTTTTTAAGAAAAAAAAACAATGTTGTAAATGTATGGGTTTCAATGTTTGAATAGCCTGTGCGAGTTTGAGGTTTATTGGGAACTGGACGATCTCAGCAAGCGAAATTTATACCATAGCCATCGTCGCAGTTTGCCTATCACTCGTAACGCAATTAGGGCGGACGGTACGTCCTGGCTAGTGTCGAACCTCGTTGACCGGTAATCGCTATACACGCGGCTGTCACAGATGGTGACTTAATGGGTCCTTAATTTAGTTTGATCGCCGATTAAGGGTTCAAATGCGATAGGTTATGTTGTAACCGAGACATATCGGCGACAGAAGAGGCAGAACTAACAGGGTAGCTTGATAAAAAGGTTGCTTATTTCAGTTGATTAACTTATAGTCTTCTAGTTTTAATAATGAATAAATAAATATACAATAACATCACATACATTGATCTGACACCGTGGTATGTAGCTTAAGCACTTGTGTTACAGATATCAGAATCAACGGTGGTATTACAAATAAACTTAAATAATACACATAACACCCAGATCAGTTACATATAACACCCAGACCAGTACAAACAGACATGTTCATGCACACAAATGTTTGTACAGTTTGATTGTTTGTATGCAGAAAAAAAAACACTAAAGCTACGACAAACCGAGTATAATTTACTTCGATGACTTGATTTTTATGACTCTAATATCTTCTGAAAGCTATTAATAATAAAAATATATTGGTTTGAGATGATAAGGTTTTATAACTTAAAGTATTTTATACTCCTCATTTCCTCGTTTCACTGTGATCAATTGTTGTTGTTAAGAATAGGTGATACTTTTGAGTAAATTTTTCGTGTTATTAAGGCCAATTTTCAAGAGAAAAGTATGTGTGTTGCCCCTTAAATATAAAATTTTCTCTCGACTCTTAAAGCGATCGTAACTAATCGTTTGGGGCAAAATAGACTTGAATCACATTATCGATGCATTGATTACATTACCATGGTGTTAGATGGGAACGGAGATTGCAAATCGATTCATTGGGTGACGCTGGGATAACGAAAGTTTTATTTTAAAACTGGACGTATTAGATCTTTAATCGTTGAGTGATGTTTTAATTTATAAAGATTATCTATTCAAATACACTGAAACCTTTTTGATTTGTTTGAAACGGAAAAAAAATTAACGTTTGTTGTTCTGAAAGTTCTCTAGGTTAAACTTAACCTTAACTTGATTGCATCGATGTCTATTTTGAATTGCAACCAGCGACAGCACGTCAAGTTACCCATATTTTGCGAATACGTTATAATGTTAGTATTACCTACCCCACTGCAGTAATATCGTTCATTATATCACACGCATCGTATCGTAGTCAAAATCAAAATGAGTTGTTGAAACGTAATATTTTCAACCTCACTAACTTGTTTAATTGGCTTACGCCTTTGTCCTAACTAACTATGCACGGCACCGAAATCAGTCATGGGCCAATTTAGACCGTATTTACGTTAAAAATAAACGTAGAACGTAAAAAATCCCGTGAGCAATAAACCGCTGACCGTACGGGAGTAAACAAAGAACAGTTTACGTTTCACGCATTATGTAACAAACTGGGTATTTTCGGTTGCTATGGCGGGGCGATCTGATGGTACAAGTGATATTCGTGGAGCTAACTAAATGTTGGTATTGGTATTTTTGGGAAATCATTTTTTTATATTTGTGTTTCGCTTTTATAATAATAATAAAAAAAAATTAAAACAATAAAAATAAATAATAATAAAACAAACAAAAAAATATAAATAAATTAAAAAAGCTGTGTGGACATAGCATTTTATGTATTTTAAAGAATACTAAGGCGTGAATGAAGAGCTAGCCTAGTCTCGTAGTTCACAGATACTTGCAATTTCTTAAATATAGGTGCTTTTTCTGTTTTAAATATTTATCTTTGACAAAATATGTGATAATTTTTATTTTCA
Organism: Pyrausta despicata; assembly: GCA_963921415.1. Lineage (NCBI taxonomy): Eukaryota > Metazoa > Arthropoda > Insecta > Lepidoptera > Crambidae > Pyrausta > Pyrausta despicata. The sequence continues at coordinate 13,294,673 of OY992866.1, read as the reverse complement.
TTGTTTCAGGTACCTAAATGACCGACGTCAGCTGACCAATCGTGTCAAAGTATTTTTAATTTTCCTCCTGTCTTGTATTTATAAAGCCAATGCAGCGCTAAAATAGAATTTCACGATGTAATCTGATTCAGCTATTTTTATATTTTGGCGCGAGCCAATTTATTTATTAATTAATGTTATCAAATAGTTTGTTATTTAGATGAAATCAAGTCATTATCTACGCTACAACACATGTAAAAATCACACATAAGGTGTTTTAATGTAGTTTATTGCGAAGTTCGTTAAGAAACCTGCACAGATAGCATAATGACTTTTGCAGCATAGACATACCAAAATGTCATTGCTGCAAAGTTGTCTTATCGCCCCATAAATGACATCAAAATGGGACAAGCGACCCCATATAACTGCCTTAGGTGAAATAAAACCGATGACATAAAAACTATCACCATATACGCAAGTAGAGTCGGCAGAAAGATGTTCTTTAATATTGTGCTATCCAGACATTTAGTTACAATCTCACGAGATGGTAAATGCCAATGTGGCCAAGAATGGATCATGTCTGTCTAGAAACTGCCTATTCATTCTTCTCTTGAAGTGTGCAAAAAATAGGAACAGACATGTTTGTGACTACTCAGTATTGCACCTGAAGCTCTCTCTCTGTTCCACTTTGTCCAAACACCCGCTTGAGAGCGGACGTGTGTCGCGTTTAATAAACGAAAAAAATAGTATTAAAATCCTGGTAAAAGTACATAATGGGTCATTAATGTGCTTGTGAAAATAAAGCTCTAACTAAACCCTCGCGAAGCTTCACTTCGGCTTGAGAGTTTAAAACCTAATATTGAAACATTTTATTTAATTTATTTATTTAAAAACTTCAGAACAAACTGGTGTACAATGGTGGACTTAATTCCAGAGGCATTCTCTCATTTTGTTACCTTATAGACGATATGAAGTCCCCCTGTCTATCTTCTTTTTATTACTGGTAAATGACTTCAACACTCATTTTAAAAAAAATCAGGCGTAAAATAGTTTTCTATACAAATAACTGCAACAGTCAGTAGCCAAGGTACTTTGTCGCCACGTATTAAAAAACTTTATCTGCCGTCCTTCCATATTTTCGCTATTTCCCCACGTTGGAGCCCTCAAAACCGCCCTCCGTCGGAGATTGCACTGGGTTGGGAAAACACTGTAGCAACATAATTCGTCTACCCACATGGACAGACCAAAATCAACCATATCCCCCCATCTTTAAGAGCCCGGGATGTAGAACGAGACACATATGTGTTTACGTTTGTAAGTGAAAAGCGGTAAAATTTTCATTTTTACAACGCACTAGGATGGGTTTAGCCACAAAGTGATGCGAGGATGGATATGTAATGTTTTACGATATAATCTTGATGCTACAGCGAGACGTACGAGTATTGCGGACGTCTTATTTATTACAGCGCTGAAGGATTAGTTGTTGTGTGATTAACCGTATTGACGGTTTGTGCACAGCGAATGTAATTTTTACTATGTTCATCTTTTATGTTTGATGAAGATATATGTTTATCTTGAAACTGATATTGCCGTCCATTTGGCTTCCTTTCGTTTTTGTATTTTCTTACACAATACATTGTTCAACTTCGTACCTAACTCAAATAACAGTGTATTCAGTTCGGCGTCTTCAAAGCATTTTTCGCTATAACATCATTCACGGAAACTTGTGTATTCAAGATGCTGGCACGCGAAATACGATTTTGTGTGAGAACTAACATATTGGAAACTTCAAGTATATTAGGAAACTTCCTTATCTAATATCGAACTTTGGAGATTCTTGATTCCCTTTTTTGTCACTTAAATATGAAATTCGCTGGCACCGCCTGGACTTTACCAAAACCCAAAAATCTTCCAAAGTTGCCGTTTCAGAGTTTGATCGATGAATGGGAATCTATGCGGCCCATTAGGCAAACAATCACCAGTTTTACGAGGGCGGAATTGGGGGGCAGGGTGGGGTAGTGTGGGTGGATGACGTTATTCAAACCACCCCCCAGCCCTCCTGTATTGACGCATCGGGATTACGTCGCACGAATGCCCTTTTATTCCTCTTTTTCAAATATTTATTGACGACTAGCGGAACCGGCAGGACTTCCACGAATATTTAAAGACTAAAATTAGTCAAATCGGTTCAGCCGTTCTGCAGTTTACTTACGAAAAGAAATTGAATTTTTATTTAATATATAGATGATCATGTCAGGGTTAGGGTCGTTGATCTGTTCACTGAAAGACAATTACTTGAATGGAACTTGCATTTTCTTTTACGCTGGTACGTTCAACGAAAGTTAGTTATACGAGTCGGTTTAATGATATTATATCTGATTATCCTGTACGTTTTTATTCTCGCTGTGTGGCTAAATAGATGCTGACTTTTAAATAAAATGTCATGCTTAAAGTACTGGAAGGTTGCTGGTATAGAGTGAACAAGGCCATGACGCTACACTAACTAACTAACTTGACGGCAAAAAGGATATCCTAAGTTACAGAGTATAATTCGAATTTCCAACTTCAAATCGAAGTTCAGTAAAGACCTATTTGCAAACTTCATAATACTGGAATAAAGTTGTTTCATGAAAATTATTAGGTTTGCGCCGCGATTGTAATAAGTTTTCTTTGAACGAATGCTTAGTGTTGGGTCGTAGAATTACTACACTATAATATTATAAAGAGGAAATATTTGATTGTTTATTTGTTTGAATAGGGTCCGAAACAACTGGATCAATTTAAAGAATCTTATATAATTAGAATCTTTCTGTATGCCAGATGAGCATAGGCTATATTTAATACTAACGCCCGTCCTGTCTTCGCACGGGTGGAAAAACTGGCCACCTGAGCGAAGCCGGAACGGGCGCGGGCCACCAGTCATCTATAACTATAGTTATTTGATGTTTTGTTAAAATATCCCCTCAAGTTACACGATGTTTTAATTGTTAAGCCAAATGGATAAGGTTCGTGAGTCCTTGATTGATTACCATGATTAGAGAACATCTCATTACTCTCTTGTCCGAAATAAGTTTAGTATCATCGCTGAATCCAATTAGACAGACTCGATTTACCACTCACGCCACATCGATCTCAGCTCTGACTCTATTACTCTATGATTATTATCTATTCACAGGCATTGCATTAATAATAAATCAAGTTAAAAGAGTGGAACTCACTACCTGCGACAGTGTTTCCCTACAATTACAAACTAGGAATCTTCAAAGCTAGAGTGAACAGGCATCTTCTAGGTGAGCTCGCTCCATCGTAGACTCATTCTTTGCTTTGTTGGGCTTAGTCTTGGGTCAAGAGCAAACCTATCCCAAAAAAAAGACAATATTCATAAAATATAACTTGACTGAATAATTTGTCCAAAAAATTATCGTAAAATACACAAAATGTATGGTTTTTAACATTTCATTGGACCTCCGCTACGGTCCTGCCATCTGACGTCGGCCTTTTCAGAAAACCCTCATTGAATGCGTTCCGGGTGCATCTGACCTGATTTCGGCACGAGGCGACCCGGCTGTATACAGGATCGATACAACATCTGTGATACCCATGACCAAACCAGGTCCTGTCCTGCTCACACCCGAAGCTAGCACACAGGTGGAAATGAGATGCAATTCCCAGGAATCGGATGCTGTGCTAGGTCTAAATATAGGATAATTGGCGGAGTGAAATTGTGTGACAGCGATACGCTCCGTCGAAAGTTCAGGCCCATATTCACTGATGTGATATCCACGAATTTGTCTTCCTCGTAAACTGAGTTAGCGGTGGAATATGTAATCTAATTCAGGGCGTAATCGAATTTTATAACATGGAACATATTTCAAAATTCACCACACTTGTATCTTCGTTTGTAAGCTTGGGTAGCTTGTATGTTTCAAATCCAATTAAAAGCTCTGTGTATTATATCGGATTAAAATCTTAGCTTTATTAATTGCTTACTTACTTACTGCTTCTTTTTTAGAGTATATTTTTTTAATTATTGGAAAGATTGACTCTCTTTGTACCTTTCTCATTTAATCTGTTTTTCTATTTATATTTCCAGTTATTATCATTAGAAAAACAAATATTTCCATTTGGTTTCCTGTAAACGGTTTGTTTTTCAACTAATTAAAATTGTTCAATTCATAGATATTTCCAGACCTCTTTTCTAGGATTATATCAGATGTCTCATTAAATTCCAGACGGCTATCCGAGACTTCCATTTGTTGAAACTTTTTAACTGGCTGCACTTAACGGCAAGCTTTAAGTAGTGCCTCCGGAGAAGGTAATTTTAGCTCGTGATTTAGTATTCTTGGTGCATTTGCTTCTGTGCTGTAATATTTCTAGTCGTCTGCAGCTTATTAATTTCTCTCGCTTTGCCTACGTCCAAGAGAAATTAAATATTTTTAATGCACTCTAAATGCAGTAAATATTGAGAAGACTACTTGAGAAAAAAAAAAACTATCCTGACAACCTTTTTTGAGACTTATAATCAGAGAGACGAGTCAGGACCATTTTAAAAAAATTTGGCTTTAAAAGGTTATCTTTAGGGTCAGCGTCCACGGGGCGGACTGCATCAGGCGCATCCTATGTTGCGGATTTTAGTAAAAAAACTGAGAGTCGTGGATGCTTACCTTTAAACTGCGATTTCGTGTCGAGAAAGAAGCTTTCTTGAGAGAGGAGCGCTTTGCCTACTGAACACAAGGACAAAAATTACTCTTAGGACTCGATGCGATGACTAAGTTCGTGATCTCATTGTAAGGTCAATTGATGTAAACCTCTTGATTTGCTAATTCATTAACAACCCCATGACTCCTGCTTAATTGTTATTTATGACGCAAAGTACAACAAGTTAAATTGGCTTTCATGGCTGATTGGCTTCGTAATCGAACTGATAGTCGTTAGTAGCTGTACAAACTTGGCTGTCATTTCCTATTGACCGGTCACCATTGGAAATCAATGATATGGGGCTGCTTGAATTTATTTTTTATACAAATAGTATATATATATTACATTTGCGATTAGTTCACTTTGTTACTGTAACTTGTCTCCTGACCATTGATAAATCCTTTAAACTTTAATCCAACAGTGAAAGCTGAAACAACCGAACAAGTTTTCTATTTAAAAACTACGTTTCTTCCACAAGCGATTCGCTCCGAACCAACAGGTAGTGATAAAGTGCCATTGAACCCAGCCAATTGATTCCAGTGCTGGCTGCGTGCCAGCGGCTCCTACTACCAGGACAGAAGGCCTACTACGAAGCATAAAATACGTCAAAACAATACTTTTGTTAAACGACACAGGTACACATGACAGCAAAGATGACAGATGTGTCAGTCAGTGCCGAGCGCTCGTTACAATCGGTCACCACGCAGGGACTGTATGAGTCATCTTGTTTACCTCGCGTCATACCTGTGAGTGTTGATAACGTGTTGAACTGTATGTCGTTGAACCGTATGTCGTTGAGAATAAAGTTGTTTTCTGCCTGAACATAAACGTGATTTTCCTGCTATGAAGTGCACTAAATGCGGTGATACTGCTACTGATGCTGTAACATGTGGGCTATGTCAAGCCATATTGCATTTCGGTTGTGCTGGAGTTACCGAAAAAACATACAGTAGGATGGGACCGGAGAAGAAACAGGCGTGGCGGTGCTTGCAGTGCCGCGGCGGAAATGTTTTGACACCTACCGCCGCCGCCGGAGCGGCCGCTGAACCAACTTTATCAGACGTATTACGAGAAATTAAAGCATTTAGGTCTGAATTCTCCTCAATGCAAGATAGCCTCAACGCAGTGAAATGTGATGTTCACAACACTTCGCAAGCAGTTATTGGGATCACTTCCAAGATTGAATACATCGAAAACCAAATTTCGTCCTTACCCTCAATGCAAGATGAATTAAATCTAGTTCAACAAGATTTGCTGGATGCAAATAAAGTGATTACAGAACTAAAAGATGATAATAACGCTCGTGAGCAATTTTCGAGATTGAACAACATTGAAATATCGGGAGTACCCGTCACGAAGAGCGAAAATTTGAACAATATTCTTCAAAATATTTGTATCAAGGTCGGTTTTAATTTGATGAACACAGACGTTGATACCATCCATCGGGTTCGTCGCTTTAACGTCACTACGTCAAAGGATAAAGGCACGGGAGATGCTCGCCCGCCGGCCATAATCGTGCGTTTCACCCAACGGCGTCGCAAAGATGAGCTACTAGCCGCGGCGCGCGTCCGCAAGTCCTTATCTACGAGCGACATAGGAATCGGCGGCGAGCCAGCCCCGCTATACCTAAACGACCACCTAACTCCAGCGAACAAGATGCTACTTAGGCGCGCCCGGGAAGTGAAATCACAATTTAATTACTCATACTTATGGGTTAGGGATTGTAAAATAATGATGAGGAAAAATGACACGTCTAAATTCATACATATTGCTAAGGAATCAGATCTATGTAAAATCAAATGACTACTTGCTTATTCTTTATTTTTATTGTTTCAATTTATTATTATTGTAAAGTCGACTCTCATTAGCGATCAGCTACTCCTGACAAGTTTTTTATTAATACAAACAGCCGGTTACTTTATCTTTGTCGTTACAATTGTGATTGCGCTTGCTTTCTACTTAACACTCATTCCATGTTACGGGCGTTAAGTACCATTTGTATGCTTTTAGCTCAAATTTTCATAAATATTCCTGTTTTAAAAGAGCTAAAGTAACTAATAAACATCATACTTTTTTGTGACACTTTCATGTTAACATAGAATATTTGGGAATATTGTTAAATGTATTGAGAAATTAATGAAAAAGTACCCGTTACGGGCGTTACATAATTTTGCCTATCTCTTTTGACTACCAAGACAAAATATAAGAACACTGCGAATTTTGGTAAATAACTATATGTTTTATAATGCTTTGCTAAAAGTGTAATAAATTTACTATTTGTATTTTACATTTACTTAGATCCTCTCACTATATAAATATATATTTTTTAATCAAGATGACGTTACGGGCGTTACAAAAATTTGTTACGGGCGTTACACGTGCGAATTGAAAGAAGCTTGCATTACTATTAATTGTTTTATTCAAAGCTTAACATCCAAAATGTACAAAATTTTGCACAAATTACATGTTATTTTTCAAAAACGTCGACTTCTTGCTCAAATTCATAATATGTGCGATTGCCTTTACATTTTAAAGATGGGCAAGGTAACTTGCAAATAATATCTTCAAAAGGCACGTCTGAGATATCATTTTCATTGGGGATAAACATTCTGGCGTTATCTCCTGTAATTTTTAAAAACATAATTCTCACATCACCATCATCTTGAACAGAGCTTTGACAGATGCCAACATATTTATAAATTGTGTTTGATTTGTGAGATTTGTTAGAAAGCATTATTTTTACTAACACAAACACGTTTGGTTTAATATCCTTTACATTTAGTGCTGTATTATTGTGTTCATCATCTTCAGAATCTGTATATACTTCATTGTAGTTAAGTTTTCTCTTGGCTGTGTTAAGGGCTTGAATCAGACCTGAGGATTGAGGTTTTAAATACTCAGGATCTAATGATTCATCATCCGATTTAAGAACCTGTAGCGGCAGGTTATCATCTTCTGACCAAGCATCTGAGTCATCCGAGCTTATCGGTTCATTAATGCCTGTTTCTGAGTGCTCTTCTGCCAATGCAGGAAACTGAAGATCTTTTTCCTGGGCGTCAGAATGTGCAGATAAGGCACAATCACCGAGTGAGAATGTCACAATTTCTACAGAGGGTGATGCTGCTGTGCGTGCTACATGGAGACTATTGCTTTGTACTTTAAAGTGATGTTTGGTTTGAATTTGCGGTATGCCTTGCACATTGTTCCATAAAACATTTAGAAATGAAGATCCATCTTCTATTTCCTCTTTACTAACATATTCAGCATGGATACCTTTTGACTTACTTTTAACATAATCGCAAAATTCTTTCGCTGAATTTACTATCACCTGGCGCGATTTTACCGCTGTCCAGACAAGCCTTTTTACCGTCCCCCCGATGCCATCCACTGCCCCTTTGCCATGAGATGAGGCGAAGAAATCCCATTCTAGGTCCTTGAGGTAGGCGATTTCTTTAAGTCTGCAGAGAGCTGACAGAGTAAACCTGTTTTTAAACTGGGCTGCACAGTTATCGCTAAATATTTTAATAGCTGTTATAGATCCGTCTTTCAGTTTCTGAATGTATAGAATTATCTTTTGCAGAAAACACCAAACTGTTTGTTTGCTGTGCGATCTATCATCACTTATTATGACAAGAGATTCATGGACCTCATTGCCAAAAAGCCAAATACAACATGTTAATATTGTGACTTGCTCGTGGTTCCAGTGCGCGCTCTGAATTTCGTCTTGACTTATCAGGGAATAGTTCTCTGCAAAATCAAGTTGCACAACAGCTTCATCTACTGCAATATTTTCCTTTGCCTGCTCAAAGTGGCGTGATTGAATACGTTTGACATAACAGTGAAGCTTGAACTTATTTGTCCTATTCTTTAATTCTTCTATTGCTTCTGCGCATGTGCCTGTAGTGCTTGCAACCTTTGGATGGTTGCTCAGATTTACCCATTGTTTCCATGTAATAACTTTCACTGTTTCTGGTTCAGACCTGTCAAACTTTGCCCAAAAATCTTTTGGACAATTCTTACAAGAACTTGTCATACAATTTTCATTTGTGATGTCACAAGACAGTTGCATCAACAATTCATTATGAGAATTAGGGAAACTTGGGATACACTTTCTAATAGCGTCCATCAAGTAAATGAAATTCAAATGCTGTGCACAAACACAAACATTGTGAGGCGTGAAAGCTACAGGAAGTACCTCTTTTGGTCGCAAGTGAAAAATGTAGATTTTTTAATATTAATATCAGCATGAACAGTTTTAAAATACTCAAATGCTTCTGCAATAGTTGTTACCATATGGCGTTTCTGTTTTTTTGATCGTTTCCCAGTTACAGGATCTTTTACACTTATACAGTCCTGGATGCCTGGCGCTTGCCTGCTGACATCATCTCTGAAATAGAAATCTTTTACAACCTGTTTAGTTTCTTCAGTAACTTTATTGCCTTTGTCTTTATAATAGTTTATTTTACATAGCTGTTTGCCAATATCAGGACCCAATACATCGGACACAACTTTTTTAATAACAGCTTCCATTTTATTAGGTGAGTTTGGCAGGACGTTTTTTACTTTTCTGACAGCTTTACCAAAAGTTTGCAGGCATTTGTACGTGCCTAATGGAGAAGGAACCAAATTTTTAGAGTTGTTTTTTTTCTTTAATCTATGTGCCCGGACCCTATCACGATTCTTCAATCGAAGGTAGTCACGAAGCTTTTTATCATCATTTAGTTTAGCCTTTTGCTTTTCCCGCTTTATTTTATGTCTCTCTCTTTCTTTCTTCAAATATTCTTCATATTTTTCTTTGTCTTCTTTTAATTTTTCTCTGAATTTAACTATTCTTTCCTTACCAGAAGTGGGCATCGTAATTCTCGTAAATTACCTGAAAAACGCATCATGCTCCATGACCACCACACCAAAACCAAGCAAGCATAGTAAATAAAAAAGAAACAATCATGGCAAAAATACAATTATATAAAAATGCATAGTAAAACAGTTACAATTCCCTGAACACCAAAATGTAATGCCCGTAACGTTACGGGCATTACAAAAGAACATCAAGCTAAAAAACTCACAAAATACCTATTTTGAACAAAACATATTCGATAAATCGGCGGCAAACCATTTTTCACTTTTGCCATAACCATAGCTTACATGTAAATTGAATGGTATTCATATAAACAAAACATTTACCTGTTTTTCGTTTCGGGCGTTACAAAGAAATGACACGCAATAATTGCTCTAGTAAACACACTAAACAATAAAAATCGCAACAAATTTCTTGGTAGAAATGAAGATTGGTTTTATAACCTCAAAATTACGTTATTTTGAAAAGTGACAGGCACTGTAATTTCTTTTTTTTTGTCAAGGTTGCCAGTGTGGAAAAAAATAGTAGGCATGAGAATGATGGTCGATTATGTTACACTTGAAAAATAAGTAAAAAATACTTTATTTTTTACATTAATTTTATCAAATTATGAAAGTCTGTAATGTTTATTAATAAATGAAGTAGATAATTATTTTCTACTTAAATATGAAAATAAAAATGTTGAGTAGCGTTTGTCATGGAATGAGTGTTAACATATAAACATACGTTATCTTGCTATTTACTAAACGTACAAATAATATATTGTTGGTACTTTTTATTACTTTTGAGGTACCTTATGGTCCTTGACAGTCTGCCCACCCCTGACAGGGAATATGGGCGCGATAACAAATATAATATTATTTTAATTTTATTTATTTTACTTATTAATGGCTAATAACAAAATACTTAATGTTTACTATCAGAACGTGAGAGGATTACGGACTAAATCTCATTCTTTTTTATCTAGTGTTGTGAGGTCTAATTATGATTTAATTTGTTTGACGGAGACTTGGTTGACAGCTGATTTTAGTAGTAGTGAATATTTCTATAAGGACTATGTAGTGTTTAGAAGGGATCGCCCAACAAATAGGTCATCGAGGGGCGGGGGGGTATTGGTGGCGGTGCGTAGCGGACTGGCCGCGCGGTGTCGGCCCGAGTGGAGCCCAGGGCCGGACTCGGAGGAGCTGAGGGTGACGCTGGAGCTGCCCGCGCCCCGCTCGCCGCGCCCGCGCGCGCCCCGCGCTGCCCGCGACGACGCTGCCCACGCATCTACTAGCGGTTTTCGTAATTTGCACATCGCTTGTTCTTACTTTCCACATAACTATAACCACTTTGAAAACTTAAATTCATTTTTTGACAATAGCTCTGACCTCATTATGAACAATCCTGATGATTTCTTTCTGTTTGTTGGTGATTTTAATATTACTCAAGCTTCTTGGATATTAGAACAAGGTTTAAATAGACTAGCCATAGATGAGTGCAGTGATAATAAAGTATTTCTAATCAGAGATTTTTTGAATTACACTGACTTCGTACAATATAATTGGTGCAAAAATGCCTCTGGTAAAATTTTAGATTTAGTTTTAAGTAATACCAACTGCCGTGTTTCAAATTGTGCTGACCCCCTGACCCCTGAAGATTCGCACCATAAATCGTTGGAAATATCTGTAGGTCTGCCGCAGTTCATATTTCATAAGGACAAAATTCGCAGAGTACGCAATTTTCATAAGGCTAATTACTCTAAAATTTGTAAAAAATTAAATGAAATAGATTGGAGTATTATGTTAACCATGAACACAGAACATGCAACCGAATTCTTTTATTCTAAAATAAATGACATCATAGACACACACGTGCCCGTTATCATCATGAACTGCAACAACAATCACCCCCCTTGGTATACGCAGGCCTTGATAAAAATAGGAAAAGAGAAGCTCAAATATCATAAGCGGTGGAAGACCTATAACAATAGTTTAGATCGTGTTACTTTTAAAATGTTGAGAGATCGAGAAGAGAAGGTTGAGGATATTTGTTATAAGGGTGAATATATGCTATTTGATTTTTTTGTGTCCCTGAAGAAAATGTAATCTGTTCCATTCAATTTTGATTATTTCTCTATTTGACATTATTTTGTAATTTGTAATGATGAGGGCCAGAAGATTTTTCCACTTTTTTTAATTTTATAAGCACCAGAGGAAAATGTGTTACCAGGGGAGTGACACTATTGGCAGAGTAGTGACAAATTAAGGCAGGGAAGTGACAGGCCATTGATTATTAGCTAAGAAAGGGGACTAATATTAAATTAAACAATATATATTTGAATATTTTTTAATATACAAGATACATTCAGTCGTTACAGTTTCTAAATGCAACCTTATTTTTAATATTAATGGTTTGTTAAGGCTTAAATTTCAATTACCTGTATCAAATAACAGAATTAATCATTTCTGCTTATCAGTCTCATCTGAGATGAAAGTTTTTAATTATAAAACGTTCATAAACTTAAAAGCCACATTTAAGGCGTTTTTATCTGAATAAAATTATAACAAAAATATAAACTTCGTTCACAAAACAAAACAATAGTACTATCTAATGATACATCTATCAGTCTCAAAAATATTTAAACAAATAAACTTAAAAATTATCCATTTCTTGCAAAGAACAGAATCAATCATTTCTACGGAACTGAATATTTTTTACTTCAATATTAACAATGAACAATTTACTTTTCAAATACATCAACTGGCTTTGGAAACTTATAGAATACTCTGTTACCCTTCATACGTATTGTTACGCCGGTAGGCTAGTGCTAAAACTTTGATCGTGTTTTTCCATGCCTTGGAGGCGTTTTCAGCAGGCTGAAATACCATTTCAGGCCGTTTCAGAGAGTGCTCTAACACATACTAGTTTATCGAAATTTCACCCAAGTTGCCGTTGTTTTCAGGCGCCAGAAACATGTTTTCAGTCCGTTTCAGGCCACCCTCTATCAGATGACGCCATAACCTGAAAACCCGTTTTCAGGCGTTTTCAGGACCCCTTATGGGCCTTTGAAGCCCACTTCAGTATATGACGTAATTTTCAGTAGGAGTGAAAGAGATAGCAGGATTGGAGAGAGGCAGCTATACTAAGAACATTCCAGAAAGGTGTGACAGAGACAGCACAAGACAAGGATAGCACTATGATTCGAGACAGGTCTAGGCTAGGCAAGACAGCATTTGGAAGGATCCCGAACAGTCTCGTACTGGGTAGTAGGTACCTACCGAATATTCGGGAGTCCTTGACGGCCGGTATATAAGGAGCCCGGGAATGCGACCGAGTTTGAGTTTAATTTGGGAAAGCGACGAGTAAACATCGAAGCGAAAACTGCGACAAGAAGATTTTGGAGTGCGATATAAGTGTTTGTGTACTAAGTGTTGTAACGTAAAGTGTGTACAATAAATCCTACTCTACTTCATCGGTTTAGAAGTGCATTTCAATCTAGATCCCACACCCCTAGAACGTAACATTTGGTGTCAGAAGTGGGATTGAAAATGCCGATTACTCCGCGAGAAGAAGAGAAGGAGGGGATGCAGACCCGAAGCCGCACCGCTGCTGGAGACTCTGCGGGCACCGCCGGAACGTCAGACACAGCGGTACCAGCTTCAAGGACGCCGGAGATAGACGTCAACGCCATTCTGATCCTCCTGAAAGAACAGGCTAGAAGGCAGGAGGAACTAGCCAAAATCCTGCAACGAGAGCTACGGGTTCAGCAGGAGGAACAAGCCAAAATCCTGCAACAAGAGCTACGGGTTCAGCAGGAGGAACAGGCTAGAAGGCAGGAGGAACAAGCCAAAATCCTGCAACAAGAGCTACGGGTTCAGCAGGAGGAACAGACCAGAAGGCAGGAGGAACAAGCCAAAATCCTGCAACAAGAGCTACGGGTTCAGCAGGAGGAACAGACCAGAAGGCAGGAGGAACAGGCTAGAATTTTGCAGCAAGAGCTACGGGACCAGAAAGAAGTCCTCCGTGAGGTACACGAAGTAGCTGCAGAATGGAAAAAGGAGATGGCTGAGGTGCAAGACAAAATTGTGGGCGTTGAAATAAAAGTTGAAAACCACGAGAAGCGCCTCAATGGACTGAACGAAAAAGTGGAGGGCCAGGAGAATCGCCTCCAGAAGTTGGAGATCAAAGTGGCCAACAGCACCACCAGTGTATCAGGTGCACCAGCCACAGGAGGTGAAAAGTTAAAGGTACCTCCATTCGATGGTACCTCTTCGTGGGCCGCATACAAGCTCCAATTCGAGATGGTTGCCGAAGCGAATGGCTGGAGCAAGGACTATGCTAAAACGGCATTGAGTTTGGCGCTGCGGGACGAAGCTCTCACTGTTCTGGAAGCGTTAGGAAAGGAGAAGACATACGACCGTCTTCTTGAAGCTTTAGAGGCACGCTTCGGTGACAGCCATCTAGAGCACGTTTACAGAGCTCAGCTGAAGAATAGGACTCAGGGGCATAATGAGTCGTTACAAAAGTGGGCAATTGAGATAGAGAAGCTCGTCCGGAAGGCGTACCAAGGTTCCGCAGCGACTTTCATCGATGAAACGCTAGTACAGGCATTCATAGATGGGATTCGGGACTTTGAAGTGAGGGCTGCTGTACGGCTGGGACACCATGGGACCTTGAAGGATGCGCTCGCCCATGCCCTGGAGGTGGAAGCTGTACGCCAAGACTCAACAAAATCCTTTAGGGTGCGCGAAGTTGCGGCCAGGGAGCCGATTGCTCCACCTCGAGAAACTGGGCCTCGATGCTACAACTGCGGGGAAAGAGGACACATACAATCAGGCTGCCCAAAAAGATCTTGGAGGCAACGGGACTCAGACCGAACGGAGAGGCCAGCAAGCTCTGATAGTTCAGAGCGGCAGCAGCAGGGAAACGAGTAAAAGCCAGGACTGAGGGACGAGTGCTGGCTGATGGTCAAAATGTCCCAGTTATGATCTCGCAGGCGAACGACGGGAACAGTCTGGCTGTCAAAGGAGAAATTGGTGGAGTACCATGTCACCTTACTATTGACACCGGAGCTTCTCGGACCGTGATCAGTTCTCGACTGCTGAAACACCTGTCCAGGGATCATCTAGTCCGACCAATGCATCTTCAGCTGCAAACGGCTACCGGCCAGTACATCTCCGTCCAGGGGGAGCAGGAAGTGTCAGTGAAGATTGGAGAAAAGAAGTACTGGCACAAAGTCATCATTGCTAACATCGTAGATGACTGCATTATTGGTCTTGACTTTATGAGGAAGTACGAGTGTAAGATCGACATGAAAGGAGGCGTGCTGAAATTTGGGGCTTATGAAGTTCCTATGGAAGGTGGAGTGAGTGGACATGTCTTCTGCGCTAGAAGGACTACACTTCAACCGAGATCGCAAGCCCTAGTTCCGGTGACATTGCCGCACGGTGCGAGACAAGGATCTCATTCCTGCGTGTTAATAGAGAAAATGGACGGCAGTAAACCATGGATGCCAGCTCGCACAGTGGTAACGACGTCATCTGCAGCATTTATAAGGGTGCTAAATCTAAGTGACACTCAACACGTCATAAGTAAAGGAACCCTTATGGGAACATGCGAGGCAATCTCTTGGATACGGAGTTGCCATGGGTCGAAGGAGAACAAGTTACAAGAAGAAGTTGTGGAAATTGGAAAGTTATTGGAAAACTGCCAAAATGATCTCACAAAGGAAGAACTTCTTAAGGCACGTAATTTGCTAAAGCGCTATAGGAGCGTCTTCTCTGCACATGACAGTGATATCGGGAGAACTGGAGTAGTGCAGCACGAGATCGACACCGGAGATGTCATGCCTATTCGACAACGACCGCGGCGAGTTCCAGTAGCTCGAGAGAAGGAAGTGGAAGACATGATCAAGGAAATGAGGAGAGATAAAGTGATAGAACCGTCGACAAGTCCTTGGTGTTCTCCAGTAGTCTTGGTGAAAAAGAAGGATGGAACCATGAGATTTTGCGTAGACTATCGTCGACTCAACGATGTGACTAAGAAAGACAGTTATCCATTGCCTAGGATAGATGACACTTTGGACACTCTGCATGGAATGAAATGGTTTTCCACGTTGGATTTGAAAAGTGGCTATTGGCAAGTGGAAATAAAAGACAAGGACAAAGAGAAAACAGCCTTTTCAACCGGTAAAGGACTTTGGCAGTTTAATGTAATGCCGTTTGGATTGTGCAACGCACCAGCAACGTTTGAGCGGTTGATGGAGCAAATACTGGCTGGTCTCCTGGGTGATACGTGTCTAGTGTATCTGGATGACATCATAATTGTAGGCAAAGATTTTGATGACCACCTCAAGAAGCTGGAACAAGTTTTGTCCAAGTTGCGCGATGCTAACTTAAAACTAAGTCCGAAGAAATGCTCATTCTTCAAGCGCAAGGTTAACTACTTGGGACATGTGATTTCATCAGATGGCATCCAGACAGACCCTGTGAAGATAAGTGCAGTTAAGGACTGGCCGACACCGAAAGACAAGACAGCAGTACGTGCCTTCTTGGGACTTTGCTCGTACTACCGACGATTTGTAAAGAACTTCTCAGATATAGCAAAGCCTTTGCACCAGCTGACAGAAGAGAAAAGACAATTCAACTGGGATGATCAGTGTGCAGCAGCTTTCTCAGACCTCAAACAGAGACTTTGTGAAACACCGATTTTGGGATATCCAGACCCAGAGAACGAGTTTGTTGTTGACACTGATGCAAGCAATACTGGCATTGGAGGAGTCTTGTCACAGAAGAAGGGTGATCAGGAAGTTGTGATCGCCTATTTTAGCAAGTCGCTATCGAAGCCGGAGAGAAACTACTGCGTAACTAGGAGAGAATTGCTGGCAGTCGTCAAAACTCTGCAGCATTTTAGTAAATACCTGCTTGGACGCAAGTTCCGAATAAGAACTGACCACGCTGCTCTAAAGTGGTTGTTAGAGTTTAAGAACCCTGAGGGTCAGGTGGCACGCTGGATCGAACAACTGCAGGAATATGACTTTGTCATCGAACATCGCAGTGGAAAGTCACATGGCAACGCAGATGCCCTCTCTCGAAGACCTTGTCCTGATGATTGCAAACACTGTTTAAGGCAAGAGGGTAAGGACTGCGTGAAGATGTTGAGGACAGACACTGTTAGCGAAGAATGGAGTGATAAAGCAATGCAAGAAGCACAACAGGAAGATTGCGATGTAAAGCCCATTTACGATTGGATCAACGCTGGGGCGCCCAAACCAAGGTGGTGTGAGGTAGCTCCGATGAGTACCGTGACAAAGAGCTACTGGGCGCAATGGGAAAGTCTGGTTATGCACAATGGCGTACTGTGCAGGAAATGGGAGTCAGAAAACGGAAAGGATGCTCATCTTCAAGTGGTTGTACCAAGAAAGAGAGTTAGCGATGTTTTAAGATCCTTTCACGACGGCGCTTCCGGTGGACACCTAGGAGTAAAAAGGACTCTGATGAAGATTCGACAACGTTTTTACTGGATAAACTGTCGGGACGACGTGGAAGACTGGTGTAGGAAATGTACTAGCTGTTCGTCAGTTAAGGGACCACATACACGTAGTAGAGGTGCGCTTAAAGTTTACAACGTGGGAGCGCCTTGGGAAAGAATTGCTTTAGACGTCGCAGGCCCGTTCCCGACCTCTGACCGTGGAAACAAGTACATCCTGGTGGTCATGGACTATTTCACCAAATGGCCTGAGGTATTTGCCATTCCGAATCAAGAGGCAGTCACAGTAGCGGAAACTGTAGTGACTGAAGTGTTTTGTCGGTATGGTGTGCCTCTTGAGATCCACAGTGATCAGGGAAGAAATTTTGAGTCTCTGGTGTTTCAGGAGACTTGCCGAGTCATGGGAATTCATAAAACTCGGACTACGGCCTATCACCCACAGTCAGACGGAATGGTTGAGAGATTCAATCAGACTCTGGAACGACATTTGGCCAAAGTAGTTGACAACCATCAAAAGGATTGGGACAGGCATATTCCGCTCTTTTTAATGGCATATCGGACAGCAGTTCATGAAAGCACGGCCGTAACTCCTGCGTGTGCTAATTTTGGAAGAGAACTACGTTTACCTGCAGACCTTCTGACCGGACGTCCTCCAGATGCACCAAAGACGGTTTCGGAGTATGCAAGTGAACTGCGAAACCGGCTTGATGATGTTCACAGGCATGTTCGTGAACATGGATTGCAGGCCAGCGAGAAGGTGAAGACCAGATACGACCGGAAGTCTAACCAGACGAGGTTTGAGGAAGGATCATTCGTGTGGCTACATAACCCTATGCGTCGAAAAGGAAAGTCACCAAAATTGTCGCCGAGTTGGGAAGGGCCGTACAAAGTAGTCACAAGGATCAACGACGTCACTTATCGGATACAGCGCAACGCACGTAGCCCCTGTAAGATTGTTCATGTTGATCGGTTGGCCAAGTACCATGGAACGAATGATGCTCGGGACGAGCATGTCTAAGGAGGGGGTAGTGTTACGCCGGTAGGCTAGTGCTAAAACTTTGATCGTGTTTTTCCATGCCTTGGAGGCGTTTTCAGCAGGCTGAAATACCATTTCAGGCCGTTTCAGAGAGTGCTCTAACACATACTAGTTTATCGAAATTTCACCCAAGTTGCCGTTGTTTTCAGGCGCCAGAAACATGTTTTCAGTCCGTTTCAGGCCACCCTCTATCAGATGACGCCATAACCTGAAAACCCGTTTTCAGGCGTTTTCAGGACCCCTTATGGGCCTTTGAAGCCCACTTCAGTATATGACGTAATTTTCAGTAGGAGTGAAAGAGATAGCAGGATTGGAGAGAGGCAGCTATACTAAGAACATTCCAGAAAGGTGTGACAGAGACAGCACAAGACAAGGATAGCACTATGATTCGAGACAGGTCTAGGCTAGGCAAGACAGCATTTGGAAGGATCCCGAACAGTCTCGTACTGGGTAGTAGGTACCTACCGAATATTCGGGAGTCCTTGACGGCCGGTATATAAGGAGCCCGGGAATGCGACCGAGTTTGAGTTTAATTTGGGAAAGCGACGAGTAAACATCGAAGCGAAAACTGCGACAAGAAGATTTTGGAGTGCGATATAAGTGTTTGTGTACTAAGTGTTGTAACGTAAAGTGTGTACAATAAATCCTACTCTACTTCATCGGTTTAGAAGTGCATTTCAATCTAGATCCCACACCCCTAGAACGTAACAGTATATTTGGCACTGGTAATATGGTCAAGATTTGTTCCCATTTAACATCAGACATGTCATTGTCATTTATTCTAAAAAGCGTAGGATCTTCATTTGAGATCTTTAAAAAAGTAACCCTGATCTCTCCTTCTTCTTCATCAAAATCTGACGAACATATGCCAGCATATCTATATTTTTTATTATTAATATTATATTCCACAAGTACAAAATCTCCGTTCTTGACAGTCATAGCAGTGTCTGCATTGTCTATAGTATTAATCACATGAGTAGATGTTTGTGCAACTACTTTGTTTTGCACATCTTCCTCAGAATCAGTGTATACTGCATCAACATCCAATTTCTTTTTTTTATTTTGGGGGTATTTAATATCGCCTAAGTGAAAGTGAGGACAAAAATTGCTACAAAAGCAGCTGAGGCTCTTCATGTATAACGTATTGCTGAGATAGTTCCCTCGTACTTGATGTACTTTAAGTGTACCAGTAAAAGGTTTGATGTTCGGTCGATTATCTTCCATTATCTTCTTTTGAAAATCAATTTCATCTTCGGGTATCACAAAAATTTTAATGCCGGGACAAGATTTGTTCAATTCCGTAGCGAAGTCGTCAATCGTAGCAATGTCGGTTCCTAAAGCTACAATTTTGTCAGCGGTTCGTTTACATGTCCCTCCGATACCATCTGGAGCTCCTTTGCCATGACCGGCTTCATGATAGTTCCAGGTAAAATCAGAAATATTCGGATAGGTTTCAGTCAATTTACAAAGTAAGTAAAAAAACATATCTTTGTTACGGTACTGAGTAACAGGGCCATCACTTAAGAAATGAACGTTTTCTACCGAGGACGGAAGGAGTTCCATGACAGGTTTTAGATGAGCCCAGATTACAGGTACATTATGGCTTAGGTTTTCTGACATTGTGGCGAAACATTTTGTTTCTCCCTTGGTATATAAGACCACAGTATGCAAACTTATTTGCGTACGTGACCCACCAAAATGGAATGATTGAACTTCTGAAGAATATTTTGTATTATAATTTTCGGAAAAGTCCATATGAATCACAGCATCTTTTTCAGTTAAGTTATCTTTTAGGCTTTTAATGGTTTCATATTGATGCACTATATTTGCTTCATGCTTTAAAAAAATATCAAGGTTTTCTTCAAGTTTCATCACAATGTCTTTTGGAGCACAGTTTAATGTTATTTTCTTATATTTTCGAACCCTACGTTTTTTCTTGGTTTTAGTATCTAAAATGTCCTCTGTAATACATTGCCATGAAGAGTATTTGATCAAAACAGAATTGTCGAACTCACGATAACATATGAAACGTGATTTGCAGTTAAGACATTCTCGCATAAGACATTTTTCATTGTATCGGTCGCAACATAAATAATTAAGCATGCTCTGATAGTTTGGAAAATCTATGATGTCTGCCTGTTTTAGGGAAGCCAAGGTTAGCTCCATGTTTGCATGAGTTACACACAAACAAGTTTCTCTTTGGTGGATGTTTGGGGTTACAACCCAAAAAGGTCGTAGGCGGCAAAACAGTGTGTAACTCAACTTTATATTTTTTGTTTTTATAAACTTGGTGTGTAGATTTTTCATGGTGTCCTGTAACAATCTCTTCTGTTTTTTTATTTTACCTTTTGTAATGCTATCTTTTTTACCTGGGCATAATCTGCTATTGCAATCTTCTTCAAAAAACTCTGCGACTTTTTTCTCTAACTTCGAATTCGTTTTATCGTTTCTTGTCTTCCGTGTCATATCTAACAAACTTTTATTTGCAGTAGATGACTGTCTTATAGGTTTCATATTAATTTGGTCCAACACTTTATACTTCTTGACTATTTTGCCACTTAATACTTTTTTAAATATCTTCTTTTCATTATCATTCGTTGTCAAATTTATATTTTCTTTGAGTTGATTTTGGATCACCTCACTAAATAATAATTTTTTCTTCACCTCTTCTATATTCTCTTTATTATTATTCTGTAAAAGATCGGCCACTTTTGAGTTTGGAGTCATTTTCTGTTTTCTGATGCACTGTAGTTTCTTTTGACAGTCACGTACCTTTTGACGCAACTGTTTAATTTCATATTTTTGTTTTTTTATAAGTTGATTTCGTAGTTTCCGCTGAATTTCTGATCGCCTTTTAGCAGCCAGAGCGATATTGTTTTGTGGAAGTGGAGGTTGGTCTTCATTATCAGACGCAGGTGGTGTTACTGGATAGTTTCTGGTAGATTGTAGCTTTACGCGATCTCTATGCTTTTTAGTCTTCTCTCTCCATATTTTTCTAACAGCCCTTTGTTCCCTTTCAGTCATATCATTTATACTCTTAATTTGTCCCTTTTCTTTTTTCTTTTTATATTGCTGCCTTTCTTTTTCTTTTAATTCGGCATTTTTAACCGGATCGTTTTTTATTCTTTGGTAGCGTAATTTTTCAGCTTGACGCTTTTTTTCTAACCTCTCTTCCCTTGTTTGTTTCTTTTTAACATTCGCCATGATGTCTGGTTATATTCGAGTATCTAGAACAAATGAAATGAAGCCTTAAAACATTAAATATTAACGAAAATAAAAAATCGTCACTTCTCTGGCGCTTATGTATTTCATCTGGCATGAAATCTGCCAGAGAAGTGACGCCAGAGAAGTGACAAAACCGCACATAACCTACAAAAACAACATCACTCGCTTTTCTGACCACAGTTTAATGTAATACATGACATCTACGCACAATAAACATTGCATTGTGCAAGTATGCAATTTCGTAACGATAAAATACAAAAACATAGACTTACCAGAGTAAATACTCCGACGACTGGCACAAACACGCTTTCCTACAGCGAATCGCAAACTGACGCCATATTATTGGAGTTTTGCTCAACGTCGTTAGCTTGCTTCTAACTTCACACCGTCGTACGCGCGTAGTTCAAGGACAAAAACATACCTATGCGGTTTTAAGTCAAATTTTACTTCTTTGAGTTTCGCCAGATGAAGTGACATTATTGTAACATGAGATGGAAATAAGTTATTTTTTTGTTATATTAATAAATATTTTTACAGTGTATTTTGATAAAATATGTTTTAATGTTTATAAAAGCATATGATTATATTTAAAAAAAACATAATGGCATACGTATTTAAAGTATCTGGCTATAAAATCACTATAATCTAGTAATGGGGGAGGCCAGAGGAGTATACATTTATAACTATTTTAGACTTTTAATGCCTTAACTTAAACAATTATCGTGAATACACTATGTGGGCCAAATAAAAGACCATATTCTTTATTGTTTAAGCATACAGAAACAATAATATAATAAGTTTAACATAAATTTTGTCTATGAACCATTGGAATTCAAATAGCATATATTCACCCATAAGTCTTATATCTCTCAATCGGAAAACAAGATTAAAGCCGCACCAAAATATTTTTGGACCTTTATAAAATCAAAATCTCCTTCAAATGTAATTCCTGACAGAATGTTTTACAATAATAATACAACTACTGATTGTGAGTTAATTTGTAATTTTTTTAATGATTATTTTCATTCTGTTTTTGTGGACCCATCTTCAAATAATATTTTTGATATTGATAATAGTACATCAAATAGCCTTGTCAACATTTCATTTATTAATATAACTCAGGAGCAAGTACTTAAAGCACTAAAAAGAATTGACATTAACAAGGGGTCCGGACACGATAAAATTCATCCATTATTCATAAAGTCATGTGCTGAAGAGCTGGCCCTACCGCTGTTTTATATTTTTCAGCTGTCCTTAAAAGAAGGTTGCTTCCCAGATATTTGGAAACGAGCCTTAATAACACCTATTCACAAAAGTGGCTGCAAAAACGATGTTACCTTATACAGGCCCATTTCGAAATTGTGCGTCTTTGGAAAACTATTTGAAAAACTAGTTACTGTTGAACTTACTTCTCTTCTTTCTCGGCACATATCTCAGCAACAACATGGTTTTTTCCGTGGACGCAGTGTCGATACCAATCTTGCGACCTATACTGATTTTATTGCTGATGCTCTCGATGCTGGTCACCAGGTGGACGCCGTGTATACCGACTTTTCTAAAGCTTTCGATAAAATAAATCATAATATTCTCATAAATAAGTTGGAAAAGGTCGGTATACATGGCGATCTCCTTAGATGGATCAAGTCCTATATCAGTAATAGAAGTCAGGCGGTTTGTTTAAAGGGATATACGTCAAAGTTTCTTCCAGTGCCCTCAGGAGTGCCCCAGGGGTCTCATTTAGGCCCTTTTCTTTTTACTTTGTATGTAAACGACATGTGTGCATCATTTCAATGTTCATCACAACTATTGTATGCGGATGACACTAAAATTTTCAAAATTATTACTTCTCAACATGACTGTGAGGAATTGCAAGCCGACTTGGATACTTTTTCTACTTATTGTAAAGATAATCTCCTAAATCTTAATGTAGACAAATGTCACATAATTACGTTTACAAGAAAGCACAATACAATTAATTTCAATTACAAACTTTCTGATAAATTACTTAATAGAGTTCAGGAAGTTAGGGACCTGGGTGTTACTCTTGACTGTAAGCTTCATTATAATATTCACATTAACAATATTATCGAAAAATCATTTAAGCAATTGGGACTTATACTTAGATTATCTAGACCTTTTAAGCATGCCGCAACTTATAAAATCTTGTTCAATGCTTTTGTTCGTAGTCATCTGGAATTTGCAAGCATAATTTGGAACCCACAATATGCAGTGCACATCAGTCGCATTGAAAAGATTCAGAATAAATTCCTTAAATCTCTAGATTACCGCACTGGAAATTATTTTCAAGACTATCTGGACTCAAGGAAACGACATCGAATTGCCTCCCTTGAACAAAGAAGAACTTACTTAGATCTGTTATTTCTATACAAATTAATAAATAATCACATAGATTCTACTCCACTTTTAAATAAAGTAAATTTTAAACTGAACCGTATCTCATCACGTTCTAAACCTACTTTTTGTACCACTACTTGTCGCACAAATTATGCAAGAAATTCATATTTCAGACGAGCAATGCGCAGTCACAATGAATTAGTCAACGATATAGATATCTTTGGCTCCACTTTATCGGCATATAAAAAACAGGTAGCTGACAGATTATTTGTACATAAAGAAACTAAAAAATGAATATTTTTAAATACCCTGCATGTATACGTACTGGTTTTTACGAGAGCTTATCATTTATATGGTTAATTATTGTAATTAAGGAAACTTTAGGTTTTTATGTGTACATTTTAAGATATATATACAGTTAAACCTGGATAAGCGAGAGTTCAAGGGAGCACAATCTCATTCTCGCTTGTAGAGGTTTCTCACTAACCCGAGTTTCTCGCTAATGCAGGTACATGGGTAGCGTTTCTCCCTTATAGAGGTACGCAGCAATAACAAGTCACGGCAAGTACGAATGTAGTAAATATAGAAAATGTAGAAACTCTAGTCCTCTTAATATTTCCATGTCCATCAGAGCACTCAGACTTTGTAGAGTCTTTTGATTTTATAATTTTATAATAGGTGGATTCTGGTAAATTAAACTCCCTCTGGATTTCATTTTGCGTTTTTTCGGATTCAAACGCATTCACTATTTTAAGTTTATCACTTAATAACAGTACTTTAATTTTCCGTTTTGACATGATGCAGAACAGAACTTTCCTTCACAGTTGATAACTATAAACTGAGTAAGTCCGACAAACAGGATGGTACACAGGCACATGTGTCTATTTGAAAAGAATGCGATACAATAACAACATTATTTAGTTCCACGAAATTGAATAGGTACAATATTGACGAGAATACAAAAACAATGGT
This sequence comes from Pyrausta despicata, assembly GCA_963921415.1. Taxonomy (NCBI): domain Eukaryota; kingdom Metazoa; phylum Arthropoda; class Insecta; order Lepidoptera; family Crambidae; genus Pyrausta; species Pyrausta despicata. Next base: position 13,270,080 of record OY992866.1, on the reverse strand, counting down.
TGGAAGTTCCACGAAAGTTAAGAATGAGTTATAAAATAGCACATGTTAAATTTGTAAATAAAGCTCGACTGTCGCTTATAGAGGTATAGATAAGTAGCAGTCTCACTTACGGAGGTCTATGATGGAAAAACGACTCTCTCTTACAGAGGTTTCTGTTTCTCGCTTATAGAGGTTTTGGGACCTTAAAATGACGGGTCCTGGCTATTACTCTCACTTATAGAGTTTTCTCACTTATCCAGTTCTCACTTATCCAGGTTTGACTGTATTTAGAAAAAACTGTATGTTTTCTAAATAAATTAAAAAAAAAAAATGTAAAAACTGCGGCATCTTATGCCCTTCATGCCCATAAGGGCCAGTCTGCAATAATTATTAGCTATTCGTAGCTTGCTGTGCTGTTGTCTGTGCTACGATAGATTGCGACTATAGCTTTAGACGGATTTTGTTTTTCGTAGTGGGCCTGCTGATTCTGATTCACTGTACGGTTTGTAACGTTCTGCAATCAAAACTTTAAATAGACGTCGAAGTGGATTTGAATTAAGGTAGTCGATTTTGGGGAACTACGAATGATTAAGAGCATTGCCATTAAAATGATAAAATCACATGTATGAATATTTTCGTTTTTAGGCCCCCGATTCTTCTTAATAATACCAGATCTTTCATACTTGTAAAAACATTCGTAAAATAACCTGTCGTCGTCAGAGACCACCATTTTTTGCATTAACAATTTATCGGTACCATTTACTTGGGTAAATGTGAAGCTGAAAAATACATCGAGCCTTAACTTAAAAGAATCATACCGAGACAAAAATCGATGATTACTTATCTTTATACCAACCAATAGTAGTTGAATAGGCTTCGTACCATCGTGATAATGTGGGTCGTGCATGCGCAGGTCGCAGGTGCGGCGAACGTCCGCATGATATATTGTTCCGCTTCTGAATTCCTCTTTGGGCTGAGGAAAATGACAATGGGTCATCTGTGTAGCATTGTTTTGGCTTCAAATAAACAATAACAAATTTTATTGGAACACTTTACTTCTTCTTTCCTTTATGTTGTATATATTAAAAAGAATTGCTGTTTGTTAGTCTCACTAAAACTCGAGAACGGCTGTCTCGTTCCTGCTTATTTTGGTTTTGAATTATTTTTGGCAGTTTAGGGAAGGTTTCAACAGTGGCCAGGATAACGTGTGGCGGATCCGCTAGTGTTGTAAAAATTACACGTTTAATTACTAGTTTGAAATTAACATATACCACTGAGGTTCCTCAACAATGTTGCAAAAGAGTCTTCGCCAAAATTCTTTGCGTGTGTGTTATTCTCATGTATAATATACCTATATTTTCGTAAAATTTCATTAAATTCTATACAGTTGTCTTTACGTGAAAGTGTACCAAACATCCCTATTTACAAAATTTCGTGTTTATATTATTAGAAGAAAGTAAGATAGGGTGTTAGCTATATTTAGCTTATAATTGAGTCCCAGGAAATCTTCAGATCAAATATTCGTTACATTGATGACATGCTTTGTTTAATTAGTTCATTCCTTCGCAAGAAAATTTCAAAGGTTCCATCATTAGAATAAAAATAAATAACTTCAAAGTGCGTTGTGATCGCTTTTAGATTCTTACATTTCTCGGCATGATTTTCACAACATTAGCTTCACACTTTGCGGTGGAGGAGCACGTAGAGAAACCCGCATGTGGTCTTTAAAGTCGTGGGAACCGTTTGTGTTTGTGGCCAATGCTGTTGCAGCTTTTTGTCGCCTGTCAGCGAACTGGAAAGTGTTGTGTTGTTGTGACACTCGGATGGGCTGTGGCCTTTGACATTTGCCGTGTTGATTAGAGCTCGTGGCAGATGTATTTGGCTAGAGGGTTATTAGCTTGTTTATGTTCGTTTTGGTGCCGATTGCACCGCGAATGTAACTAGAAATGTGACAAAGTAAATGGGGGACTGGGGACTAGCTTTTCCCAAATAGTGCCTCAGAATCTGCTTGTCTGTCACGAACATATGATGATTAGCATTATAAGATTTTTTTTGTCAAGATACACAAGACTAGTAATACGAGTACTAGAAACCTAGAGATAAATACAATGATAAGTTTTACTTCATTACGCCACCAATTTACCTCCCTGCATGAGCTCGGTTAACCAATGTAAACTTTTAGTGTGATAAAGTTTAAATAACAAAAATGTATAAGGCTTGACAAGTCATAGTATGAAATTAAAATTAAAACACACTTAAAGAAAAATGGACTGCCACAGGCGTGACTCGAACCCGCACCGCTCGCAAACAGGGCGTTTGCTCTCCTAATTGAGCTACCTTGACACTTATTAATGGTCAGAATTTCTTCAAGTGCTTCTTGGGCTGAAGCCAGCCATGATTCATCTCTGTGGCATTTTTCTTTAAATGTGTTTTAATTTCACATTGTAAATAAATTTGCATTGTTAATTCTGAAAAATAAAGTAACTCGAGACATTGTATGTACGAGTATTTCAGAAAGCTACATTGCAGTAGAATAGATTACGACTTCATAAAGTTCTAAACTCAAACTTATTCTATAGAAACTGAATGAAACACCAACAAAGCTCACCAGAAACAGTATTCGATCGTGTACGAATGCGCAGGAGCATAACCGCGCATCTCGCGCGGGACAATAACGCCAAGAACTTCATACAAATTACCACACAATGGGACATCGCAACAATCACAATGGATGGGACATAATGCAGCCGTTAGGCGAGATTTATGCATTGTCTCGCTTGCGATCAATTGAATTTCTTTACATGATAGAGTAACATTATCATTTTCCATTCATTAGACACATAATTTGGTCCTCATTGAATAATACAAAGTAAATATCTACGAACGAAAACTTATTAAAAAAACGAAATGTAAAACAAAACTCTGGCCCTAGACAGGGATCGGTGGAGAGGTTTGGAGGAGGCCTTTGCCCAGCAGTGGGATGATGTAGGCTAACAAAAAAAAATGCATTATAGTATACTATGATATGATTAATTATTAAAAACTTAATTGCTACTTGAATGAATTCCAAATTGAACTAAAGGTGATCTTATTACGCTAAAAGCTATTCCTGCCAGTAAACCTTTATGGTCATGCAGAAAGATGGCAATGGGTGCAGTAAATACATCCTCATTTTCAACTTCAGTCTTCCTTGGCACTCATATGATGTGCTCAACTTTTATATTGATATTCTAATTACAAGAAAATTAGAAGGTAAGAACTTAAATCGACTTTCACAGAGTGAACAGACAAAATTTTCAATTTTTTTAATTATTATGATGTTGCAAAATTTAAAAACTATTTAAAAAATAGTCTGTCTATTTTTTTAGTATTTTATCTAATCTACTAAATTTATTATAAAATATGTTTCATTCTACGAGTATTATCAGCTCGGTGAAGGTCGATTTAAGCACAGTTTACTAAATAGTTACTTTAAGTTCGGATCTTAGACCAATATGGCTCACCTAAAATGCTACAGATATGATAAAGGATATTACCATGTGTGAAAACACCGCCTGATCTTATGAATATTTAAATCGCCATTACCATTTTAACCCAACCAAAGCTGCCCTCCCCCTTCTTATCACTTCCGAGTAATTAGCACTTTGGCCAAAAACCGGCGCGGGCGCCTCCACACAATACATCTGGCTGTTGGTTAGCCATAGAGTAACGGTATTGTAGAGTGGGAGCAAAGATAATGGAAAAAGGGAAGATTGTCAATGTATAGGAAACCTGATTTAACTCCCCTTAATCTTCAAAAGATGGCGTTACCGGTCACTGAAGAAACGCCAAGTAACGAAAAATCTCTAAAACACACGAAATTACGCATAAACTTGTTACTTATCATTCAATGTTTTCATAAGATTAATATTCATGCACGTATTTATTACTTTTCGCACAAAACAAGCTATATTTAAATAATGTATTTAAATTTCAATATTTTCACCTTAAACCTATTGCTTAAAACTAAAGCATGCCAAATAGCGAGCGTTTTTCACTTGCTAGAACCGCTAGATGGCGCAGACTCACATTACAATCATGTTATTTTACCTTCAAACTCAGTTTTAGTTTAAGATAACCGAATCTCTAGAAAATAATAAATAAACACGTAAAAAGTAAAAAAAACCCTCCTTCGGCAGTTGGGTAACAGAAAGCATTTTTTAACATAGATTAGCGGGATTCGAAGTTAGAACCTGTGGCCATACATACTCCCTAAACGTTCGTATTTCCGAATCTAGCCAGCGCGTTTGCTCGCACGGAGACGCTTGTAAGAGTGACAGGGACATCAGCAGGCTACATCCGAAACTACGGAAAACGGCTTAAGTGATGTAGGTGAGTAGGTCTCGTCACCGCGCCGTGTCTCCACCCTCACACTATCAAAATACCTACACACAGATGTATAATCATCAATCACAAACCGTCAAACAAAGCAGCCTTATTATTACGCATATAACTACAGATAGCTGCTAGGTACCTATATTACCAAGTTCAAATGAAGTAAAATAAATTTTAAAAATATTTAAGTAGGCAGCTATTTTTTATCAAAAGATTCACCATATTCATAGAAAAGCGAAAATAAACTTCTTCCTGCTACTTATTACAACCAATACAACTATTTGGTCACTCTCATTTTGACCTTTTTACGTTAAAGATAAGAACTATTATGTGATACCTACATAAAAAAATATCGAAGTGTTTGTTAATCTGAATGTGGTTTAGTAGACGGTACACCTTCTAGCTAGACTAGGTAGCTAACACTTCTGTCCTTCTCGCACACTAGCACGCGCTGACTACAGGCTGATAAGCCTATTGTCAGCGCGTTTCGGAATAGAAAGCTAGGTATTAACAAAGATAATGGAAAGATAATGAAAATCCATTCCATCCATCCAAAGAAAATTAAACGCCTCTGTGGTGTACAAGACCACGGAGACTACAAGCCTATGGCTTGCTCGTTGTTTTTTTAATTTCCTTTGTAAGAACCATCCTCGTACTTCGTAGTTAAAAGAATGTCATAAAAAAAGAATTGGCCAAATTGGTCTAGGCGTCCTCGAATTATGCTCTTAGGCTCTTACCAACAGCAAAGTACATTGGTTATTATAGGTACGAAAAAAAGTACATAGTATCAAAATAAAGTACCTACGATTTATATTTCTTTATTATTTATTATATTTAAATACATATTCAACAAATATTTAATTATACTTCCAAAGTATAATTATATTGATCCTAACGACTAAACTTTTCGATATCACAAAGAAAGAAAGTATTTTCGTGTAGGGTCGTTGCGCCGGTTGGCGGCCTTTTAGTCACCTTCCCAACTTTGCTCCTTGAAATCAGTATGATGTGTCCATAATTCAGGTTCTGATTGTTTTTGTGGGCGTAGCAGATATCATCAAGTTATTTTTTGAAATAAGTATTGGAGGACCATTGTAACAGTTTTTTTAAAAATAAATAATTACCTAAAATTTACTCAAAATGCCGGTTCACGGCCACTTTTTTCAGTTCGCGGCCACCCTAGAGTTAGTGCGCGGCCGCCAGTTTTACATACAATCTTGACTTACGAGTATTTCATATTTTTATTGTGTTTTCGTACACTTTTCACCGTATAATGGTCCTGTCATAAATTTCCACATAGGGCTTATGATCGCGATTGTCACTTAAATGTCTTTATTCCTAAAAAGCACGTTCTCTTCAATATTCTTCCCTTTCTTTTGCTCTAACTTAACCATACTACACTATTCTAACATCTCTTATTTCCACAGGATTTGTTCAACTCATCTGGAGTCACGCACTACTATCTTGTCATTCAGGCATTCTAATCTCTACAGCATTTTACCTTCTCCCAAGTCACCTTCATAATTTCGGCAACAATTTTTCCCTTCGTCTTTTCTTCTTTCCTTCCTCTATTTTCCCTCCTTTCTTTCCTTACTCGAAACTTTTAACCTCTAGATAATGCATTTATTCTTCTTCCATACTTCTAACATACTACACCTTCATTCATCTATATTGCAGTTATTTTTCTCTCGTTATTAAACATTACATTACTGTCTCTACAAGTAATGAAATAAAACATCGTTTTATAATCATTTTATATTGCAACAAATTAAGTTTGGTTAACATTAACAATTTTTATTATGCTTGAGTAATTCGACATGATTTGAGGATCTAAAACTAGTATTTTAAATAGTCAACATCTAAATGTATTAATTAACATGTTAACAGTAACTACTTATTAGTAATCAGTCTTCAACAATTTCTATATCGAGTAATCAGTAAGTGTCTAATGGAATCAGGTACTAGGTGTCTACCTGTACTAATGTATATTGTACTTATCAGGAATAAAAAGTATAAAACAGTCTTTTAATTCTAGTTGGTACGAGATCAAAATATACAACTAACAACGAGTTATAAGAATAAAAAACTATTCCTTATCGATAATGCACATGTTACACTTGAACGGTTTAGCTTTAACATCATCATAAGTCAGTCCTATAAAATCAGTGCACTTCAAATGAAACCATTTAGTACAAAAATCACAGCCAACATTTTTGCTTTCATCGTCCTCAGTGTCACTGTTTAAGATATTTGCACATTGGCCACAATTTTGTTTTGATGTTAACTCTTTAGTCTTTAAAAGTTTTCCTTTTTTAAGTTTCTTGGCTTTGTGTATTTCTTTTTTTTTTCTTTGCTTCCTCTTGCTTACGTTTGACGGCTTGCTTTCTTGCTTCTTTGGCTTTTTCTTTCTCCTCATTCTTTTCTTGTTTAGCTTTTTCTTTTAGCAGATGGTATTCTCGCCATTTTTTCCCTGAAATCGCCGACGGAATACGAGTTTTGCATACATTTTGTTTGGACTTTTGGGTTGGGGTATAAACAGATGTTGCTCGAATACTGTGTTTGGATCTATTGAAATTTTGTTGTTGGCGGATGTGGATGTAATTGTGGAAGATGATGATTTCTTTGACAGAACGTCATGAGAATCTGAATGTTCTTTTATAGTTGGAATAACTGTAACATCATCCAGTGATAAAAGAGACCTTCCTTCTAGTTGCTGACGAGTGACGCCAAATGTCAAAATTTCATTTTCGTCTTCTTTGGTAGACTTTTCTGTGGTAGTATCGGTACATAATGGCAAGTTATGTTTTAAAGTTGGCACTTGAGATAATGTTACCGAGTCGGTGTCACGATCTTCAGATCCAAGTTGCGTTTTTGGTCTACTATGTTGAACTACTTCGGTGCAAGTTTCCAAACTTCTAGGTCCATCTGTAATATGGATTTGGTGTATTTGTTCCGTGCATAGAGGGACGTTATTCAAGTCCGGTTTTGAAGATGGAGAAATTTCATTAGAAACTTGAGATTTGGAGCAAAGGTTTTGGTTCTAGGGTGTGCTGGTTTGCAAGTTGAAGTGGCAGTGGGCGGGGCACATAGCACGTAGAACTGACGGCCGATGGGGCAGAAAGGTTCTCGAATGGAGACCACGTACCGGCAAGCGTGGGATGTCCACCCACAAGATGGACAGATGACCTGATAAAGGCTGCAGGAACCCGCTGGATGCAGGCCGCTGCCAACCGGTCCATCTGGAAATCATTTGGGGAGGCCTTTGTTCAGCAGTGGACGTCTATTGGCTGACATGGTGATGATGATGAACCAAAACAGTCTGTGTGAAAGAAGTGGCCGTAAACTGACACGTCTATTTTCAAATAGTCAGATAACGGCCGTCTATTTTGTATACGATTTTCAGACGGCCGCGAACCAGTTTTTTTTTGTTAGCATGTGTTAGTTTGCGACCACATTATAGCTGTAAATCCGTTTAAATTTTCATTTTAGCGGCCGTGAACTAACCATATCATTTAAACCAACCCTAATAGTAAAAAATGATACACTAAGCGAAGCTTTGTTTACATTAATAATAGGAAAAAAAGCAAACTTATTTCATTCAGTGAGCTAGTGCCGCGGCCACCCGGCCGCCAACCAACTTTACTAAAAAAATATTATGTTAGTTGGCGGCCACCAAATAAAACTGGTATTAAAGTAATTTACTCCCAAAATAAATGCAAAATTACATGAAATAAACAACTATTATCACTCAAAAACAATCACACTAGTAATAAGTAATCGTAAACTTAAAATACTTACTTTTGAAGCGGGACCTGTTCGCTATTTTTTGCGCAGCTTTTCGTACGTGTGTGCGCTGACAGCGCGGCTGGCAAAATGGACGATTTATTTCCGGCACATGGATTAAGTTAACCGATCAATTTGAATAGGCATTACATTCTGCAACTATCCTACTTTTTAAAGTGCCACAACTCGTTGGTTAGAGTGAGATAAAATTCTTATTATTGCAATATTTATACAGTTGGTCCTCTAAGAGGCCGCGAAACAACGCAGGGCCGCGATCCAGCGTAATGACCCTACTTTATTGTTATCATAAAGTAAAGAGTACAATTTGCCAAATAAAGTTTGTACTTTATTATAAAGTACGGGTGGCAACTCTAATTGTGGCGTACCATCACATTTATTTAATAATATTCATTAGGTTTACCTAGGTACTTGAAATATTTTGTATTGTATAAAAAAAACTAAAATCATAATATTTTTGTTAAAATTAATTTAAATACCTAGACCGTAATCGTTAGGACCGTAGTCGTAAGTCTAAACATTCACTAAATACCTAAATTACTATTTACAATTTTCCCTAACCTTTTAAAAAGTAATTACAACGCTAATTAACTCATGAATATTAATTATTATTTAACATAAGTCATAACTTTTGAGTCGACAAACAAACAATCTTGATTTCATATTATAGATTTCGACACCGGGCTTGTCGCTCCGCGCGTTAGGCCGTGCGTTAGTAGGTATCGGACCGGCCGCCGGACTACGGCTGAGCGCCGGCGCCGCGGCGCGGCGACTTCTGCCACGGTAATATTAATTTATCTATAATATTACCGTGCTTCTGCCGAGGAGTTCCAAGCGCCCGCGAACTGTGGAATGTGCGCGCGTGCGACAGTTAGACCTATGCCTTATAGATTTAGGTTCTTGAAAACAGCTGATCGCGCACGGCTAATATTATAGCGGAATTCGTTAATGTTTTGTTTTCTTCGTATGCCATCCCGTTTGTCCTACTCCTTCATTTTAGTTGTGTGTGTTGTAAGACTTCCCGTGACGTTTGTGAAATAATCAACTGTAACATAAATATCGTGTTTCGTGATTTAATCAATTCCGTGTGGTCACACACATACCTACATACATTCCACAAAATAACACTTTATTTAGTTAAAAAAAATTCAAGTAAACCTGTTGTCAAACAAAAATTAACCATACAATTTTTGCTACCATTTTAACCACTGTAAATAAGGGTTATTTAATTTTTAGAATTCCTAAATAACGTCATTCTTTATATCAGTGATAGGAATAGGTACCTAGTGCTTTTTGCCTCAACTTCGAAGGCGGAACAAAAAAACGGAGACTTCTTTCGGACATTTTTTTTCCGGGACATTAATATATTAAATTGCTTCCCGAAATTTTGGGATAGCCATTAAATGCATTAAGTAATTATGTCAATCGAAATGAGTAATTAGTGACATGACACAGACATTACAATAATAACCAAATAATAATAAAATACGTTAGAAAGTGTTAAATTTACATAAATAAAGGCGTGATTTATATTTATTTCGCCGTTTACGTGCGTTTTGGCGTAGTACCCGACACAATTTATATGATGAACATTTAGGTGTTATATTTGTATTAACTACCTTAATTTTTTTAATAGTCAAAAAATAAAGATATATTGGCATTATTTTTAACATGCAATTTGAAAAAATAATAGTAGAATAGAATAGAATAGAATAATTTATTTGCTTTAGAATAGGGTACACTGAAGTTATTACAAATTTTCAAAAGTAGAAATAACTAAAAAAACACACTTTTATTGCTAATTAAAAAGAGAAAATAATTTCTGAGTACACGGAATTTATATTACAGTAGAGTAAAAAGCGTGGGGTGCACTTTATAACGTAAAAGTGTAAAAGTACTAGTACTACTACTACCTACTTACAGAAATAAATGGATTTTATTGGATTTTTTATTAACGTTTTGATACTTTTCTTTTATACGTGCCAATAATAGGTTGATTTTCACATACTACTATACCAAAGACCCCACGCTTTTTTTTTTACTTAGACTAAGTTGAATTTTCGCTTATCGAAAATGAATGCTAGGAGAATAGTGTTTGAAATAGTGTTGACCTTTTATTCATTTTTGAATAATTTGATTAAGCTAAGAAAATAAGCTAAATCCAAGCATAAAAATAAAATAAAAAAATGTATTTTTTTTGCAAATTTGTTCCTCTGCGTAGATAGTTGTACAGGAACGGTTCAATCTGTCCTGGACATCTTTACTCTAAGCTTCACTATCGCTTGCATGTTTTTTGTTGATTTTTTTTGGATTTACATAAAAAAAATAGAAAAAAAGAAAAACGGAAAAAATCACACATCCTGTGTGTTTGGTTTACCAAAATAGGTTATTTAACACAACAAAAATCCAACGGTATATCAATGGATACCATGCTTTAAAAAAACTTATCTTTATAAGCAATTAAAGTTATGAATTTCTCTATACAAAAAGCAATTACATTAATTAAATTAAAACTTAATTTTTTAAAACAAAAAGTCATGCAAGGGGTAGCATTGCCTTGCTTATAAAGGCTCAAAACACTTTCTACCGTTTCTGTAGCACTAATGACACCATGGAACAATTTTTTTTTTAGTTTTCCACGCTTGCGGTCGTAGCCCAAACCTGGCTAATTCAAATTATATAAAACAATTAATATGAATGTTTTTAAACAATTTACCCCAAGCTTTAATTTAAGACAAAGTTGAATTTTAAACTCTTACCCAGTCCAAAGATATTCAAGTGCAAAGTAAAAACAGCAATTTCATAGGTAAAGACCTTTCTTAATTGTATTCTCAGCAATTATTTTGTCACTATGAAATGTCATTTAAAAATTATTGAAAAAATAAATTAAGGCAATCACTTTTAGTTTAAAAAATAATAAATCCTCTATTATAATCCAAAATACTTACATACGTATAATGTTCAAATAGATCAACTAGCTATTAACTAAAAAATATTCCAAAAAGAAAATAGAATATTTAATTTTGATGGTTGTAACGAATGTTATGTTTTGTCTTATAAAAATTAAGGTAAGATTATTATTCCAATTAAAATAATCACTTTATGCATTCAATAGCTGTCCCAAATTTTCGGGTAGCAATTAAAAATATTATTGTCCCGGACAAAAGTTGTCGTAAAGAAGTCTCCATTTTTTTTCGTTCCGTCTTTGAAGTTTAGGCAAATAAGCATACCTATTCCTATGACTGTTCATTATTTTTCAACAAAGGAGCTAAATAACATTTTTATTAAATGATACTTAACCTATTCATTCAACTCAAACTGCAACACCGACCGACACCAATTATTGACGCATCCGTGACTGTAAGCCTTTGTCATAGTCATGTCATAGTTCCGAACTAAGCTACCTCTTTCATACATACCAGCTTCACTGTGCGAGAGAGCAGGACGAAGAGACTTTAAAGGTTGGACAGAGTAAGGGTTTTGTCTGTCCGCGGATGCACCGCGATCGTGTTGGTGGTTCAAAATATTCGATTCTTTTCAATCTTGAATAAATTGGTATATTTGTATAAGTGATGGATGATTTTACGCACGGCCGCACGTCAAGTTTATCACTGCGGTATCTATGCTTACATGTAATAAGGGTGACTTTGCAATGAAAATGAGTAGCTAGATATGGAGCAGTGTGTGCGCATCGCAGTGCATTCGCGATCGTGTTGCCGGTTCACAACATTCGATTCTATTCAATGTTGAATAAATTCGTATATTTGTATGAGTGATGGATGTTGTACGCACGGCCGCACGTCAAGTTACTCACTTCGGCATCTTATACTTACGTAATAAGGGATTTTGCAATGAAAATGAGTAGCTAGATGTGGAACCGTGTGTACGCACGTTCACGCATCAAGTTAATCACTGCGGTATCTCATGCCTACGTAATAATGGTGATTTTGCAAATAAAACGAGTATCTTGATGTGGAGCCGTGTGTAGGTACAACATACCCAGACTTCACTGCGATCGTTGTCGTAACCGCGTGATTTTGTTGTTAATTTCCGCCGGTCGTGTATGGTAATATTTTGATGTGTTGGTTTGGACTTTGAACCTCGAGAAGCTTTAAGATAACGTTCAGCAAACATTAGCTTGTCTGGAGACAAACGAAAACGACATAAAATGCATGTTCAGAGCTTTCTATTAACTTCTTAGGATGGCTTGAGCAACATTTGGTCTAAACAAAATATAGTTAAATGCGTTTATCTTGCTAAATATGTTTAGCCTGAATACAATTAAAAAGGTCTTACTCACGTCCGTTAGGATGGTAATTTAACTAATTGTAATTAGGAAGTCGGTAAATCAGTTTCTTGCGTTCCTTTTTACGTTTTGACGTGACAACGTCTTAAATTAGGTTGTGGCTCGTAGTCACTCATAAATTCATAATGAAAAAGTGTAACGCCCGCTCACGTATGTTACGATGAGTCACCGAACGAGAGAGAGGCCCGCCGGACCGGCGAATGCCTTGCGTCTCTCTCCCGCTCAAACATGATCGGTGTCACGTAAAATCACCCATTTTTTTTGTGCGTTGTACACTTCACTTAAGCAAAATGGTTGCTGTCACATCAAGTCAACCGAGCTGTCAAGGCACACAAATTATGTTGTAATGATTTGTGAACCGAATTTTTCTTTACAGTCTTGTTTTAAATACCTACCTATGAGTAAGATTTCTATAACCTCAAAATGATGACGCGCGATTGCTACTAAACGTATTTCGTGACGCTAAATAGCCATCTTTGGTTTTTAACTTTGACAGTTCGTTAAAAGTGATTAGTGCCTATATTTTTGATGTGCAAGATGCTAATTTTAATTAGCTGACTAAATGTATTTACGTCGCTCTTAAACTGTATTTAACCACGATGCCCAAGCAAGCCGCCCTTAGTTTGTTTCATTTATGAACACGAACAAACGATGACTACCTTCCTACATAGTTTTTTAAAAACTACTGAGTGAGCTAGCATTGCGTAAAGGTTGTCAGTGCAAAATAATAACACCGGCCTAGTAAATGCATAACACATGAAATCTATGCCAGTTTATAAAATAACAAGAATACCTGGTAAATGTACTAACTTATTATATGATTATTATACGAGTATTTTTAATATAAAAGAAAATGTAAAGTGAGTTAGCGTAACTGCCTTCCAAACTCCTTTTCTAATTTAATAACAATAACATTACCTAATCTTCATTCTTTACAAGCGAATTTGTAAAAAAAACAAGGTAAAACTTGACAACAAGGTAAAAAAAAACTTTTATCAAAAATCCTAAATTTAAGTATCAACTTGATTCCTAGTTCCCACGTCTCGACCATTAGACCAGCACACGCTTAAAAAAGGGATTCGAATTTGTAGCTTTGTAGTAAGTAGTTCTAGTAGCATATCTTTATAGCTTTTATAGTAGTTATTACTTTGTCGTTCGAGTTGAACGCCATCTCGTGAGACGTAGCCGCGTAACAGAGAAAATTTTATGCAGATGAGTCAACAACAGTGACATAGATGGCAGTAAGTTTCAGCACATTGTTAAAGCAGAGTAATGCCAGCTATATGTCATAAGTCGGTATTGCAAGTACCGGTGAACGTTGTAAGTTTTCGCCAAGGTAAGCAATTTGTTCTACATTGACAATCTTCCCTTTTTCCATTATCTTTGGTGGGAGTGAACTGGCAGAGGATGAAAGGCACAGTCTGTGTATGTAAACAGAAAATGTTATTCCGCATAATCTTGTCTGCTGGTATGCAGAAAAATGGAAAATGTAAATTTTCGAGTATTGTAGCCAAATAGTTACCTTAATTGTTGAATCGAAAGATAATTTCAATTTGACCAAGATTTAAGTTACGTTAATAAGCTATCAAGAAGAGATCTTAATAATGGAATATGTTTCAGAAAACATATTTCATCATTAATCAAATAATATTTCACGTATTCTCATATATTTTTCAATACTACAAAATGTTTGAATAATTTATTACAAATTGAATGTTAAACAACACTTTTTTTTAGCGAAACTGAAATTTAAGACTGGAGGATTGCCAATAACTTAAATTATCGATTTTTAATTTAGAAAAGACCTGATTGTGTAGATAAAGCTGCAAAATAGTTTCCAATTTTAGCTCATCCTTTTAATGCATAACATTAAATTGTTGTATTTACTTTCATGTATCAGCACTGTCAGTTAATTTACTATTTGACCAGCATTAATTCCCTGGTAAATCCTTGGATCCTATCCAAAATGGTGCTCTCAATAAAAGACTTGCGAACAGAAAACAGACAGACTTATTTTTGTGTAAATTTTGTAAGAAACTTTGTAAGAAATTTGGATTTGGTGATCATATCGCTGTCAAAACAATTTACAACAATAGGAATTCGTCTCGGATTGTTCGAATTAATCGTTTTGCTAAATTGTTAAAACTTGTGTAGCTTACTTCTTAGTATTTTGATCGACAACACTTTTTTAACACGCATTTATTAGTTCGGGCTGTATGTATGTAGATATGTATGTAACGGAATCTTTTAGCTCAATTTTCACCAACTTCTAGAAATCGGAATTATTTTAAACTTTACAAACGTATCAAGTACCGATGACTATGCAATAATTTGATGAGAGTTTTCAATTATCCTTATTAACTAAATAAATAAAATAAAAAATAGTTTCAAAAGCAAAAAAAAACACCCTTTTATTGCTATTTAAAAAGAGAAAATAATTTCTGAGTACAAATAATTTATATGACAGTAGAGTAAAAAGCGTGGGGTGCTTGGTACATATATAAAAATCATTCTACTATTGAAAACTATAAAAAGAGAACTATGAAAATGACATAAGGTGCCACGCTTTTAACTCTACTGTAATATAAATTCTTTGTACTGTACAGAAATTATTGTCTCTTTTTAAGTTAGCGATAAAAGCGTGTTTTTTTTTGTATTTATACAATTATTTTTTATAAAGCTATACCTCTCACTAATGCCTATGAATCATATGAACTTTATCATTCAAACTCATCGACTACTTCACGTATCTTTTTTATAATCGAAAAATCTCCAACTGACCATACGACTGTTAACCGTTGTGAAGACTAGTAGCCAGCCAATGCGTAGTGCGTAAACCACCTTTACAAATAGCATTGCACCTGTGTGCGAGTATTTTAAAGTCCTACTTTATAAAACCCTACTTTATAAAGCCCTGTCGTACTTTCGATTTTTTACCTCCCTCTCACGCTTAACCATGCGAGCGAATCGAAAGGTTAGAGTTGTAAATACGGACGAAGCGTTTCATAGTAGAGTAGAGCCTCCGTGACAAGCGCGAGGTCGTTAACCCCAGGCGTGTGACGTCACGTGCGCTCGCGCACCGCGTAGGCCATTGTTGTTGTTGTAGTGTAAAAATTATTTGTTTTCTTATTATGTTAATGGCCAGTTGGTTTTAGAATGGGGTGACAGTTGTTGTTTGTTTTTTTAATATGGAGTGAACTAGGCCATGTTCTTTGCGAGGATGACATTCGGATGTGATTCGCATGTGAGGTTTCTCGATTTTAGTGAGAATTTCACAAAACTGTAAATTTTTAGAAATAGCTAGTTGATAAGTTCTATTACAATTTACAATGGAACTCCTAAATAGAATCTTATGAAAAGTCACAGATTACAGTTACAAAGTGCTAAATGCATTTCACCTGTACTGAATTAACGAACAAGCTATAAACATGTCCCTTATTCTCTATTGAAGCTGGTTGCAAATCGGAACACAACAAATAGCTTTCGCTATTATTATTTAATAACAAATATTAAACGGCACAAATACTCAGCCATTCACGTCAGCTAAATGTCGTTTCCCCAACAAAGTTGTATTCAATATCGGCACATTTATATAACTGTCGCTTGACACTACAAACATGCTTATGTTTCGTTCGTATTTTCGGGTTTAGCTAGCCCTTTCGCACGCATGGTAAAGCCTTAAAGCGTGACGAGGATGGCTACATACGAAATTATGGGCAATGGCTTAAACAGTAAGGGGGTACGTGTGAATAGAGGCGGGTGAAAAGACTGCCCTGAATGAGCCCTTTGAACGGACAACCCACGTCATTGCAATAATTTTGACAGGCACTGTCAAGGATTTGTTGGGTTGAGCTCACCTTCAGTGGTTTAGAAGAAAGAAGAATCTACTTTATGGTGGTATTCGACTAGTTGTGTTAATTTTCCAAACATTATAACTGGGATGACAATATTATGATTTCTTTGAAGTAGCCATACGATAAGTTTTGTGAAAAAATGATTATATTCATTTTCAATTTCTTTCCTTACCCTGCTCAAATATCTGAATTTTAAATTTCTTTTTTATTCCGTCAAATGGTCGCGGAAGTTATGTCATTAATTTCCTCGTAGTATCTTAAATTCCTTTTTGTTCTAATGACTGTTTTTCTAATCACTCACTGTCTTCTTCTTACTTCTTTCTTATTAGGGTAAGCCATTACATTAAGTAATTATTTGTGCGAAAGTATAATTCTACGAGTACCTTACCAGTAGTGTATTAACGACACAGAAAGTCAGTCTAATATTTGTTAGTATACAAACGTGACTAAAACAGCTTCGTAGTTTACCAGGGACAGGAAATGTCTTCATTATGTCATAATATTTCAAAATGGCTCCGTAAATCAGTAACGCAGATCCCCCGATGTTACATCGGGATGACTAGGAAAAGCGTTAAACGTTATTATTTATGACTGTGATTCTAGTGTAAACGTTTTGTGGTGTTATAACTCACAGCGGGCGAATTTATAGAAACGGAACGTATTTTGGAAGCAGGGGGTCATTGTTTAGTCTGAAAACGCAGCTGTTATTCAACTTTCCCATAATAATCTTAAGATTATAGCCCTTAAGGGCTATTTTTGGTGAGCTGGATTCACCGTCGACTCGGACATTGCCTTTTTGGGCTTAGTCCTTAAAAGACACCGCAACAAAACAAAAGATAACAGCCTTATCAAGTGTTAGGCGCTCATAGCTAATAACGAAAATGAAAATTACTTCTTTTCAAGATAATATTTTGGAGTAGAAACGATCAAATTATAGATGCATAGGTCGATCCTGCGTGTGTGCCTTAGCCACTTCGCCACCCAGACCATGGCAAAGCCTGTCGTTTCCTACTGATTAAATAACGCGTAGAATTCTAGATCGAACCGGTAATACTCATTATCAACTATCACAAATAACTTTCAGGGGATGGAACATGTCCAGCATCTTGCAGCTGGCTGAGGGAAGAGAGCTTTTCTCTACTACGAAATTTAGTTCTTGTAATTTTAAGACACCCCTTTTACTTATCAAAACACACTTCTTTAATTTCAACCGGTGCACGCTATGTTTAGTCTGCCGCTGTTTTGGGCCGCGTCTAATTTATTGGCCATCTCTGCCCATTTTGTGCGTGTTCAATGTAAGCTTTTGTGGGATGATCATTATTCGATACTGGGTAACACAAGCCTCGTAGCTTTAGCTCGTAATTTGGGACCAGAGAACAGGTGTGATTGTTGTGAAATATTTATTTATTTATTATTTTATTGGGTATTCGAGTGGCGATGTTGATCGAGTGTTTCAAATTCGTTATTAAAGGGCATCGAAATTAGGTGCGATTCACAGCTTTTTAAGGGATTTTATGACCTCGAAGTATTACGAAGTGTTGTTGGTATGTCCTTGTATCTTTATCATGTGACGACCACTTTGGTGTAATGGTCAAAAAGTTGACTATTAACCAAGAGGTCGCGGGTTCGATCCACGCACCGTACAAATATTTCTGTGCATGAACATGTCTTTTCGTATTGGTCTGGGTGTAATGTGTGTTGTATATACACAAGTGCTACTTACCACGGAGTCAGTTCAATGTATGTGATGTTGTTGTATATATGTGGGTGCTCGATTTGCTGGTATGATTATTTTAATTTTAAGATGTGTTTTTGCTGCGATTGGTTAAATAGCCGTCTAAAAGAATTGCATCTAAATAACGATTGAGGTCTTCTCTTCACATGTAGTGATAATTGCTTTTCCGGGAAAATAACGCCAATATTTCTGATGTGTGTGGGTGGATAGATCTATATGATAAAGGATCTTTCCCTAAAAGGTTGATTGCAGCGTGGGCGAAGTTTGTTCAGTCGTGTGGTCTAAAATAGGTATAAAGGAAAATATGTAGTCTAAAAGGTCCCTTCAAACCTTCCATTGAAACCTCATTTTATAGAAATATCGTTAGTTCAAATAACAAGTTATTGCCGTCTAAAACCAAGACGAAAATCAAGTAGGAGTACTCTAACATTGACGTTTAATTTAATGAATAATATATAATGTAATGTATAATATAATGGGATTTAATTTGTTTTACGATGGAAATTTTTATTGTTTAATGATGACCTTGTATATGATTTTTTTTTCGCTATAGTAGTCCTCCTGGCCGATTTCGACCACGGCGCTGGTGTAATACCGCCAACTTCCCGACTCCGAGCTGTTTTTGAGAAATTCATGACAGAAAATCTCAGAAACATTTAGGCTTTACCGACTGCCTCGTTGGTGTAGTGGAAAAGTTTCTGCGTTACATCCGAGAGGTCCTAGGTTTTCGCTATATTTGCATGCTATACCGTATTATGGCTGAATATGTATGAACTTTTTCTCGTTTATTTATTATCTGTCAATGTACCATATTCAAGCAAAGCAAATAAATGAT
The DNA here is from genome assembly GCA_963921415.1 of Pyrausta despicata. Taxonomy (NCBI): domain Eukaryota; kingdom Metazoa; phylum Arthropoda; class Insecta; order Lepidoptera; family Crambidae; genus Pyrausta; species Pyrausta despicata. The sequence continues at coordinate 13,251,196 of OY992866.1, read as the reverse complement.
TCTGATACCTAAGGAAAGTCGACACCAATACCAGAAATACTTATGTATTATAAACGCCGCAGCAAAACTACTAGATCGGTATTCAGGTCTAGCATAAATAGCTTTCGAACAGTTTAAAGCTAAATCTAGAACTGCCAATGCATTCAAAACATGCAATATCCAGACCTGAAACATAGTAATTTCATACCAAAGCAACAATTTGCGGGATTTTTCCCTTTGTAAAGGTCCAAAAACACGCGAAGTAATTACAGTACTAGCGAGTCAGCATAAATTACTGAATAACAAAAAAGACACTTTTATTTTGCAATTATGGAATTTAGTGTTGTTTTAAATTAGAAAAAAGTATACTGGTATCGATAACATACTGTATATTTGTTTATTTAAAAACTTCATTGCACAAGAAATGTACAAAGGGTTTGAGTCCACCCTTTGTACATTTCTTGTTGCTAAAAGCATTGTCTGTCAGTCAAACTCAAGGTCATGCAAAAGAAGGCAATAGGACATAGGTACAGTAAAAATTAAACGAGAAAGGTATATATGTTTCCCGATGGTTGCTGCTTATCTGAGAGGGTGGCAGTGGTCCGATTACGTTTGATATTAAGTTTATTTTTAGGGTTCCGTACCTAGAAGAAAACGGAACCCTTATAAGATCACTTTGTTTTCCGTCCGTCCGTCTGTCAAGACCGTTTTTCTCAGGAGGAACGCGTGGAGGTATCAAACTAAAATTTCTATATGCTACTAAGGTCTACTGTCCCTGGAAGCTATAGAAAAATCAACCTTCTAAGCCAACGCAATCAAAAGATACAGCCATTTAGGCTGCAAATTTCCGCAAATTTTCGAAACTCGCACGGGAATCGAAACCTACAGGGTACTTCCCGTAAACTTAGAATCTTGAAATTTAGTACGAAGTCACGTCTTATAGTACAGATATAGGAAAAATTACGAAAACCGTAAATGTTCAGTTTCATCATATAAAAAAAATATTTTTGACAAAATTGAAAATTTCAAAGCTACTACTCCGTATCTCATGAACGCGTTGAGGTATTAAATTAAAATTTATATTTAAGTCTATAATACCCGTGATGGGTGAACTTTTACTTATATACCTACAGGTTTGTACGGAACCCTCGGTGCGCGAGTCCTACTCGCACTTGACCGTTTTTTTTTGTACAAAAACGTTTGAAAGTCATATATTTACTATTTTTAAATAGCGTACTCTTAACCTCCATTTGAGAATCATTAATATTTTGCTTTTCCCATTAAAATTACGCGATACTAACACCAAAATATACTCAAAGATCGGTTATTATCACTCGATTAACGTCATACACTCCTATTGGGAGACAGAAGGCCTATACGAATAAGATGCCACAGTTTTTACCGTGACATGTGTACGTGTGTCATTTAACGAAATAACGATTTATCGTTTTGACGGATTTTGATTTTCGGAATAGGCCTTCTGCTAACAATGAGACCGCGGTTGTGTCTGGAATGGTTGAGGGGACCTCTTGAATAGATAGAAGTGGCACCGAGCACGTTTCAGCGGTTATTGTAAATTTAAAAGGGGGAGTTCAAAATTCGGAGCGATCCAACAAAAATTCCTCGAATCGTACTATAATGATGATTGAAAGTGACAAGTGGTGCTTTTTTCCTTTGAAAAAATCTTAAACTCCATATGTAAAGATGTATTTCCTCCTTAATTATCAAAATTGTATCCTTCCTCCTGTCGTTCCGTCCTTAAGTATCTTTTCTTGCATTTTATGATTATTTTCTGTAAAAACTTGGAATTTTATCAACTTTGAATAAGCAGATTATAATTCTCAACCATATATATATATGTTTGCTGCAGAACTTCACCGTCTGTTCCATATAATAAGAAGGGGGGGATTCTCTGTTTCACTGTAGTCAAGATGTTGTAGCCTAGAAAGTTTTTTTTTTTATATATACAGCTTTCGGTAATTTGTGAATATCTAGTTGTTTACGTACTTTATTGTATAAATGAACCTAAATATGGTAAAATTTCTACGAAAAAGCTGTTTTGCACCTTAATTTTGTACAAATATCCTTGGTCTTCTTCTATTTTGACTGCCTACTAGAGATGGAGCGTATATCAATTATGAATGCTGAGTCAGAACGGTTTATAAATTATAATATCCCTCCTGGCCGATTTCGACCACGGCGGCCAATCTCAACAGAGACCAGCCTACTAAGCAAGTGCACAAATGTGAGCGCAATACACAGGTGGACTCACTGTTCCATCACTCTCAAAGATCGCTGAGTCGGCAATCCGACGTGACCGGAGAGAGATCTGTATGTAGTTTCACAACGTTGATATAACTTTAACGTCCGACTGCAGGCGTAAAAACTTTCATTTCAGACCGTGCATTCGTTTCTTAGGCTCGTTAAACCCAACTTCATAATGAAACCCGAAATAACTTCCAACAAGGAAAGCTTCTGTTGCGTCATTTATTCGTTCCGATAGTATAGTGAAAGTTGAATGCGCCATTGTAAAACGCCATCAATGGAAAAATTGTGGCTGTGGCCCCATTCAGATGTTCATGTTTAAATTGAGGTAAAGGTTTAACATTGTTAACTTATCTTTTGGGAATGTGATGTCAATGTCTTTATTAATTGTAACTCGTATAGGTATGACAATTTTAACGTACTGCTGAGATTATATGTATATATTTTTTACTAGTGGACCTGGCAGACTATGTTCTGCCCGTTGTTTTCGTATTTTGTCAATATTTTATCATTGTTTTGTCTCTGGACTTTTACAAATATATCAAGGATAAAATTATTGAAATCGGTTCAGTCGTTCTCGAGTTTTATTGAGACTAACGAAAAGCAATTCATTTTTATATATAAAAAAAAGCGATCGTCCCACCTGAATTTTCCCATGGGAATGCGTCATTTTCCTGCGGTAAAAAGTAGCCTGTGTCCTTTCTCGGGTATCAAAATATCTCCATACCAAATTTCATGCAAATTGGTTCAGTAGTTTAGGCGTGATTGAGTAACAGACAGACAAACAGAGTTACTTTCGCATTCATAATATTAGTATGGATTTTTTCAAATGGGGACAACATCACAAATCACTTTACTCTGACCCCACGAAATAAGGAGCTTTGGCGAGAAACAACGAAGGTACCACAGTTACAAAAAAAGTGGTACCGTTCAATAAATTACTACTAAGTAATATTTCGTTTTTTCTTTTCTACTTTACGAGCTTTCATTTCTGTAGTAAGTGTACAGTTCATGACTGCCTTGTTGGTGTAGTGGCAACGTTTCTGCCTTACATCCGAGAGGTCCTGGGTTCGAATCCCAGGTCGAGTCAAAATTGTTTCTGAGATTTTCTGACATTCATTTCTCAAAAACAGCTCGGAGTCGGGAAGTTGGCGGAGTTACTCCGCTGTGCCTTTGAAAGCACGTTAAGCCGTTGGTCCCGCGCCCGATCTCTCTCCTGTCATGTCGGATTGCCGTCGCACCAAACTTTGAGAGTGATGGAACAGTGAGTGCACCTGTGTATTGCGCTCACACTTGAGCACTATAATATCTCCTGTGTAGTTGGCTGATCTCTGTTGAGATTGGCTGCCGTGGTCGAAATCAGCTAGGAGAACTATTATAAGTAAGAGAGCTTGGCAACTGTTTGCGTTATAAAACAACAAAAAAACAGGGTTGTCAAAGGTTGGCTCAAAAGTGGAGCGCGGTTGAATGGTTGGGCGCGGTGAAATATAGGTGTGGTCCGGTCTAGGTCACTTCATTAATTAGGCCGACACTGCAAATGTGAGGGATTACTGACAGGTGGAGTAAGTGAATTAACGAACTAAATACTGGACCCATTATTTTGGGTTTCGCCGCAGTCGGGATATAATAACAATTGGTAAAATTTAAGTTAAAGGACCGCGTATGAACCTCTTCCTTAGACGGAGTAGAGTTATGCTCATGTCTTGCAGGTCTCTTTATTTTAATAATAAAAAAAAGATCATAATCATGTATGACTGTATTAACTAAGTTCTCAAATAATATGTCAATATATGGTCTTCATTGTAATGGTTGCATTATCGATGATCTATTTTATTACTTATCGTGACCGTAAATATGTTTGTTAGATTTTCCTTCCTTTACCAAACCAATACCCGAAATAACTTTATCATCTACTAGTGGCCGCCCGCGACTTCGTCCGCGTGGAAAGCCTTTATCTTAAAAATTCTTTATGAATTGTAGCCTATATGTTATTCTGATGTATAAGCTATATTGTGGTAAAGTTTCATTCAAATCCATTCAGTAGTTTTTACGTGAAAGAGTAACAAACATCCATACATCCATACTTACAAACTTTCGCCTTTATAATAGTAGTAGGATTAAATCGGTGTGTCACATTAGAATCATGTTTGCAACCAACTTTCACTTAACTTTAGTGACGACCACTTTGGTGTAATGGTCAAGAAGTTGACTACTATCCAAGAGGTCGCTGGTTCGATCCCCGCACTGTGTGCTACATTTGTGTGCATGAACACGTCTGTTTGTTAGTGGTCTGGGCGTTATGTGTATTTATTTAAATTAACAATGCAAATATCTTTACAATGTAAAATTAAAGCACACTTAAAAAAAATGGACTGCCACAGGCGGGATGCGAACCCACCCGCACTTCACGCAAACCGGGCGATTGCTCGGAACGGTTTGCTCATCGGTCGGAATTTCTTTGAGTGCTCCTTAAAGCTTGTATAGTAATTTGCATTGTTAATGCTTAAAAAATAAAGTCACTTCATTAGCGTGGAATCACGCAACGCACCAACACGCTATGGGATTGAATTCTGCGTGTTTATTTGTGGGGGTTATACTATTCGTTTCAATACTGTGTTATGCATAAAATGTCACAAAAGATTATTCATTACAGGAACTTTTAAACTTCTTCTTAAAACTTATTTTCTGTCTATTGGTGAAATGCCATACTGCACTTAAGTCTGCAAGTTAGCAATTTCCTGCCATTGAAGTCTACATAGACGTTTCTTTGCTACTTTATTGTTATTCATGAGTCATTTCATATCTAAAGCAATGTAATGCGTTTGACAGTAGGTTGACGTTAACTGCCAAAAGTGTCAGTTTGTTAAATAAATAAATATTTCACGACAATCACACCAATTCTCTAGTCCCAAATTAAGCTACGAGGCTATTGTTATGGGTACTAGACAACGGATAAACCTACTCAAATACATTTTTTTTTGTAAATAAATACATATTATACATAGAAAACACTCAGACTAGTACAAACACAATGTTCATGCACACTTATGCTTGTACTGTACGGGGATCGAACCCGCGACCCTTGGTTTTAGAAGTCCGACATGTGGACAACTGCACCAAGCGGTCGTCAAATACCGTTAACTTCTTAAAATGTGTAGGCTATTTAAACAACGCTTTGCTATAGCAACAGAATCACGTACATACATTACGACATGGAAAGCGTAACAACTGTAACGTAAGGTTGACCGTTAACTTCGTCTCCACAAAAGGAAACAAGTCATACGTGTAGTGTTGTCTGACGCTCGATAGTTTACTATCGATAGTGATGAGAAAAAGAAATAGTATCTATAGGTAAGTCTTTACTAAAACACTGGTTTTAAACGGGTTTTACGCAACACAAACACAGATCATGGTCGCGGGCGAACTCTGTATCTGAAGATCTGTGCAACCAGATCGAAACGTCGGGTAGGTAAATACTAAGTTTTACCTTTATAAGGGTTTGTGTTGCGTAAAACCCGTTGAAAACCAGTGTTTTAGTGTAATAATGCAACAGGAAAGTTTAAAACAGTACATAGGTAAATCTATAGTTTAGACTAGCTGACCCGGCAAACGTTGTTTTGCCATAGAAATGTAAAGTGTTGACTACACTTATCACTAAGCGGTATGAAAAATAGATGTTGGCCGATTCTCAGACCTACTCAATATGCTCACAAAATTTCATGTCAATCGGTCAAGCCGTTTCGGAGGAGTACGGGAAAGAACATTGTGACACGACAATTGTATATCTATAGAGATAGTGATGTTGTTATTAGTCGTTGTTATTGTAATTTGAAATCATAGCCGATACTATTGGTCATTCTGCTTCAATACTGTCGAAAGGATGGCCTAGTTCATTTTTGTTCATTGCAATAGTCATAGCCGAACATTCAATAGTATCAATGTCATTGATTGTATTTTCAATACCAAAACTTCAATACTATCTGGTGGCGCCAAACAACCACCACGGTGGCGAGAGCCGGTTCAAGAGTTGAGGGATGGAATCAATAATAATTTAAAAATGTTTCGATATAAATAAAGTGGACTGTATGTGCGGGAGGCGCGCATGAAAGTGTCCAGCTGGCCTAACAAATGAACAAATGCAAGCACCTAGGTTAAAGAGGACGAAGAAAATTGAAGAGCACGTGGAAGTGGAAGGAACATGCACACTCACCAAGAGTTGTCGTTCATTGGCCTCGTCCTTCAGCTGCAGTTGCTCGCATAAGGCATCACTATACTCACTATTCACGTCGCCAGAGTTCAAGTTTATTAATTAAACTTTATATTAAATATCACAAATAAAATATGGCGCGCGAGTCTACGCGCAGGTGACGCGTCAGGAAGAAAGACGTAAAACGTATACGTAAACGTAGCCCGAAAATGTCTTTGCGCAGCAATATTTCACATTACGAGTGCATCCGATGCGTAAACAAGGACGGCCATACAAAAAATGTGCATGTTAGAAAAGGATGGGAGATAAGAAAGGATAACTAGATGCTTGCAAGTAAACAAACCACCTACATTTTAGGTTTATAAAAATAACTAGTTAGAAACGTTTTTTGGGTCAGTATAAGTCTGAGCCATCAATCCCATCGATACTATTGGTACCTAGTCTTCTTTTTCTTAGTCCTCGCCCTTTCCCGTTACACGGGGTTGGCTTTCTTTATCATGAGGCGCCATGGTACTGGCTGGTATCCAGCGTTTACTACCGGTATTATCGATACAATATAATATAATTTCCAAGGTCAACCATCGACAGTCCAACAACACTACATACACGACGTGTCGTGAGCGTCGTGACCAAAGTTGCTCGGAGGCGCCAATGACGCGTCGTTTACGTAAATGGCTCGTTTTATTTAGTTATGCCAAGTGGAGAGTTTCGGTCCTGGAATTCAAACTAACAAAAAAGGCTGAGATAATTAATTTGCTTTAAATTTCCACTAAACGAACGACAGCGCAGGAACCCAAATACATCGAAGTCGCAGGACTTGCTAATTAACCACTTTTCAGTTCTTGCAATAGTTGTCCATGACAGGTTTTCAGATCCATTTATCCGTAAAAGCAATCCAATTTATTCATATTCATATTCTTTTATTTGCGAACTAAGTGTTAAATACATACATAATTATAGCAGGTCTTATGCTAGACAATTACACTTATAACTTAGTAACCCTTTCAGTTTGGGTATTGCAAAAATTATTGAAAATGATTTGAGGGCTATATCTAATTATTATTAGTAGGTATCTTATAATAATAACACTATTTGCTACTCATATTCCCCGTCCGTTCACACTTGGCCATTTTCCCCGGCTGCAGTGCTTGAGGCTGTGAATAAACCATCGTCGTCTGGGATGGATGAGTGTGTGGGTCGATAGATTTGACGTGTGGTGCAGAGAACTTGAAATATGCGAAAGTACGTTCGAAAGGAACTACTCGTAATACCAAAAATTTGAGTCCAGCCAAAGAACCAAGCACCTCAGGTAACTCCTTGTCTACATCTTTGAAATCATGGATGATATGAGTATGAGTCGAGACGTAACATTGTGGTGCCTTTTGCTTTCTTCAAGAAGAAGCTGCTGTTTTGCGTCATAAATTTTAAATCTGATGATGCATGATGCATGATCTGATGCCAATCTTCTACGTGAACGATGAAAGAACGTAAAGCAATTTGTGTAGATTTCAAATTATCTTTATATATAAGTAAGTACAATTTTCGTATAACTCTACACGTTTACATTAACTCTGTATAAATGGAGCAAGCTCAATTTCCGTTTAAATTGCTTTTCCAATAGTATCCGATACAACTGATGCAGAAAGTTCACATCGTATTCCACGATGTGCTAATTAAATTCTAGACAGCAGACTCTGACTCCTTAACTTATGCAAGCAGCATTATTAGCAGCTCCTTAACTTAGAATAAAGTTGTAGCACCTACTGAAGAGATAAACATACGAATTGACAAATTATGAACATTAATGTAATGGCCACGAAGTTGACTATTAACCAAGAGGTCGCGGGTTCGATCCCCGCACTGTACAAACATTTGTGTGCATGAACATTTCTGTTTGTACTGGTCTGGGTGTTATATGTATTTATTTAACTTTATTTGTAATACCACTGTTGATTCTGATATCTGTAACACAAGTGCTTAAGCTACTTACCACGGAGTCAGATCAATGTATGTGATGTTGTTGTATATTTATTGTTATTAATATTACCAAACGCAACATCACTTTGATTCTCGTGCCAGACTTGTCGCTTTATTGCAGTACATGATACTTCTTCTTCTTCTACCTCTTGGAATTCTATTTCTAGTAGAAAGTATCCAATATTCCATCTCGAAAGCTTACCACGGCATCGGTTTTAGATTCGTTTAATGTTTCCATCCAGTTTCGATTGCTCACGAACGTGCAAGTATTTCAAGTGCAGTGAACGATACATTTTTAAACGATCAGCCGTCTGTCTGTCTGGGAGTCGTAAATTCGGTACTGTGATGAACAATTTGTCTATATGGTATTGACGACCGCTTGGTGCAGTGGTCTACATGTAGGACTTTTAAAACCATGGGTCGCGGGTTGATCCCTGCACAGTACAAGCATATGTGTGCATGAACATGTGTGTTTGTACGAGTACTGGTCTGGGTGTTTTCTATGTATAATATGTATTTATGTACATATTTACAAAAAAAAATGTATTTAAGTATGTTTATCCGTTTTCTAGTACCCATAACACAAGCCTCGTGGCTTAATTTGGGACTAGAGAATTAGTATGATTGTTGTGTAATATTTATTTATTTATTTATATTTATATGGTAACATATAACAGTATTAACATACAATTCGTCTATATGTTAATATACAGACATTATTTATCAAGCCAATTTTTTAAGGATAATTAACTTATAGAGAGTAAGAGATATAAAACACTTCCTATTCGGTACTTGATTAAATTAATGGCGTTCTATTTTCCGGGAATTAGACACCTATGATTTTCCCTCTCGTTGTCGCTAACAAAGCTATCCGTATAGATTGTTGCATTTGTTGCTAAAAAGTGCACATTTACTATATTGGTTGTAGAACATGGTAGAACATGAACAATACGTTTACTAAGGATTGTATGATCTTCTACACCTTCTCATATGTCCATATTATCTGTCGACGTGTGTAAATTAATCATTCAAGCTTTCTGTAAAGACTTTAACTTGAACAAACCTCATCGCAAACAAACAATCGCTAATTACCGTTTCTCAGCCTTGTGTGGATATTTCACACGGTGTCGACACAGCAGATCTAAATACAGTAAGCCCTGTGACATTATTTCACTTCTATTCTTACTGATCTGATATCTTTTACTGGTTCTTAAAATGACCTCGGAAAGCACGCTAAGCCGTTGGTCCTGCGCCTGATCTCTCTCCGGTCATGTCGGATTGCGAGTGCACCTGTGTATTACGCTCACACCTGTGCACTATAATATTTCGCGCGTATTTGGCTAATATTTGTTAAGATTGACCGCAATTAACTAGGAGGAACTTAACTTTACTTAAAATGAACAGTCAAGCAAGTCGTTAATATCCAGATCAATCCTATGACCTCTTTATGATCCTGTAAAACCCCTCTTGTTGACGCTGGACGCTCCGCACTGCCCTTTGATCAATGGGTTTCCTATTCAAAATATTCTGCCGCAACCACTATCGTTCTGTGCGCTAATATGTGCTCTCTTGACTTTTGATTGCTTCGTTGGTGTAGTGGCAAAGTTTCTGCCTTACACTCGACAGGTACTGGGTTTGAATCCCAGGTCGAGACAAAAATTGTTTCTGAGATTTTCTGTCATGAATTTCTCAAAAACAGCTCGGAGTCGGGAAGTTGGCGGTGTTACACCCCCGTGCCTCGGAAAGCACGTTTAACCGTGCCTGATCTCTCTCCGGTCATGTCGGATTGACGTCTCACCGAACTTTGAGAGTTATGGAACAGTGAGTGCACCTGTGTATTGCGCTCACACTTGTGCTCTATAATATTTCCTGCGTAGTTGGCTGATCTCTGTCGAGATTGGCCCCCGTGGTCGAAATCGGCCAGGAGGACTTTATTAAGTACTATTATTATTATGTGCTCTCTTATATGTGATATGCTAAAATGTATTTATTCTGATACGCAATGTCCACATGCCCATTATTTGTTCATAAACATGACATTCGTAATATCATTTCATTCTTTTAGTTACCCTACCGTGCTCCCGTCCACTGCGGCGTTGTTGCAAAACACTCAAACGCAAAGCGGCCATAATAAATCAGTCTCGGTCCGGCTAACTGGATTTCCTGTCGCCGTGCATTTGTGTTCTTTGGCAACACTTCTGCTGCCAAACAAGACAAACAAGAAAACCGACAAGATGGACAGACGACCTTGTTAACATCGCAGGATCACACTAGATGCAGACCGCTTGAGATCGGTCGATGTGGAAATCTGTGGGCCTACCTATGTTCAGCAGTGAACGTCCTTTGACTGATAATGATGATGATGATTTTCTGCTGCTTGATATACTGTTACTTAAACAAACGGCGAAAATTTAAACGGTGTTTTTTTTTTACTTTTTGATAACTGAGAGGACGATATCGGCGCGTGGAAATGAAATATCGGTTTTTCCGGTTACGGTGGCTCAAAGGATTTGTATATTTAAAAGTCCTTTATTTATATATGTAGATAGATCACCAGAGGGCACTAAACCCAATGTCCCAAAACGTCTCTAAGGAGCACTTTGGTCCTATTTAATTATACAAATTACTAGACACGAGTAACTTGTGTGTGAGTGTCAATATAAGTAGATAGAAGATAGGGCCAAGGATTTTCATTTCCGAACTTACTTCATATTACACTGTTTCTCATTTCAACGACAGCTGAAACCCAACGTGGCGTGAATCCCAAGGAGTATTTTAATCTTGGTAAAAAATAAAATCAGAGGAGTCCCGTGCTTCCTCTTTCAATTTACATTTGTCTGAAAAGCTTAAATTGAAAGGACTTTGCGGTAAAGCATCTTGGACATTTGACAGATCTTGGTTTACTAACTTAGTAGCATTAGGGAAGTCTAATTAATCGTTTTACGTAATAATTTATATTCGTACTACTTATTTACATCTTTGTCTTGTAAAACAAGATTTGTGGTGTCTTCTTCGTTATTTATAACGGGTCTATATTTTTGTTGATTAATAGGCAGCTCATTGTTTACTTAAGACTAAATTCATTTGTAACCTCCACTGCTTTCTGTATATCTTAGGTCCGTTATTTTCTTAATCACTTACCCCTTAAAAGGTTATTAGAAATATGATTGAATGCTCTAAGAAAGCAAAAGGTGGGAGTTATTAGCAAAACGGCTAAACACCGGTCGGTAGGAAAGTAGTTATCGTTGTGTGACACCAGCTAGAAGCCAGCCAGGAAACTGTTGATGCATTTCCAACATTGATGCCCTAGCTGACCACTGATGCGTTAACGATGACAAACCCTGTTTAAATAAATCAATTTTAAATATGATCATCGAAAGTGAAGATTGTTGTAAAGGAGTGTATTTTATTTTGGTAAAAGTAAGAACGCCTTTAATAAAATGGACTTGACACGGTTGCCTGCGTAGCACCGCTAGTGCAAGCTATTTCGAGGAACTGTTTCTGTTAGGCCCTAATCGGTAAGCTCTGCTTATTCTCATTAGCAAGCTACTAAAACAAAGACAACAAAATTCTACAGTAAGTCTTGTTGACTTACTCCCTTTCCGATAGATGAGTAGATTTACTTAGAATGCAGACTAATTAATTACACATATTATTCAACTGAATGTAAACAACATTCAGTTTCTTTGTAACAAAGCGTTCGTTAATTATTGCTTGTAAGCAATCTGCGTTAAAGCTATTACAGTACGATCGGAGTCGAAACTACTAACTGTCGTTTTTAGGGTTTCTCCGGTCGGATTTATTTAAGACTAGTGGCCGCCCGCGACTTCGTCCGCGTGGAAAGCCTTTATCTTAAAAATTCTTTATGAATTGTAGCCTATATGTTATTCTGATGTATAAGCTATATTGTGGTAAAGTTTCATTCAAATCCATTCAGTAGTTTTTACGTGAAAGAGTAACAAACATCCATACATCCATACATCCATACATCCATACTTACAAACTTTCGCCTTTATAATAGTAGTAGGACTACCTTATTCAACTTACGGTATCGTCTTACACTTTTTACGAATATTCGTAATTTTGGGTGTTTTAGGTTATTGATTTTATAGTTTATAAGTTGTATAGTTTGTAAGTTGTCCAGCGTTTTAAATTTATTTCTTTGACTTCAGCTAAGATTTTATTTAACACATAATTGTTATGTGAATAATTAATGGTAACTTTTCAAGAACCTGTATCAGCATTCGAATATATTAATTTCTTAAAAAACCTTTAAGATTGACAACATAAACAGCTAAAATCTTCTTACAACATTTTCTCTAGGTACTGTTATTTAATATAATGAAAATAATTTAAGCACGGTAGAACTGGAGAGTTGTCTAGGACGTTCTTATTTATTAACATGTCATAATTGGCTAGACGACACCACCAATCGTTGACATACTTTTTATTATCTGTCAAAACGGTCTGCCTCCATAGATTTCGTATGGGAATAAATGATTGTGACGTCACGGTCATGTGTCAGAAATCGGAGTCAATTGACCGAATATTTATTGCGTTTTGTGTGTTTAAAAATTGGTTTCTACAGCTTTTTTGAAATATATTGGTTGTATTAACTTCATAGGGGCTATGTTTTTTAAACACCATGTTCTTGACAATATTTAAGATAGGTGTCATCATCCCAATTATGTCTGTACCTAGCTGATTTTAATTTGAGGCGTGTCACTGAGATGTTTTTTTTTTTCTAAAAGTTTGCTCTGTACATTGATTGCGATAGAATGCAGATACTTGTAAGTGAATCTAAATATAATATTTATGATTGATTCATTGATCGTAAATTAATAACACGAGTCTTACTGTCTGGCGTGTGATGGATTCATTGAATCATTATCAAGGAATGCGATACAACTCGTACGTACAGCAGGCGCTACTGCGTCTCGCTAGCTAAACAAGAACAGTAGGTACTTATCTTATATATAAAAATGAATTGCTTTTCGTTAGTCTCGCAAAAACTCGAGAACGGCTAAACCGATTTCTTGTCCGAGGAAGTCCAGGGAAGGTTTAAACGGTGAGAAAATAGGAAAAATAAATTAAATAAAGTGGGCAGGACGATGTCTGCCGGGTCCGCTAGTATAATAATAATAATAGTCCTACTGGCCGATTTCGACCACGGCGGCCAATTTCAATTGAGATCAGCCAACTACGCAGGAGATATTATAGTGCACAAGTGTGAGCGCAATACACAGGTGCACTCACTGTTCCATCACTCTCAAAGTTCGGTGAGACGGCAATTCGACATGACCGGAGAGAGATCAGGCGCAGGACCAACGGCTTAACGTGCTTTCCGAGACACGGGGGTTAACACCGCAAACTTCCCGACTCAGAGCTGTTTTTGAGAAATTCATGACAGAAAAATCTCCGAAACAATTTTGGCTCGACCTGGGATTCGAACCCAGGACCTCTCGGATGTAAGGCAGAAACTTTGCCTCTACACCAACGAGGCAGTCTAGTAGTAGGCTAGTATAATAATAAAGATCTCGAACGGTGACCTCGGAGCGGCGACTACCGGGGGCAGGCCCTCTACAAGGTGGACCAACGATCTGGTGAAGGTCGCAGGAAGCCGCTGGAAGCTGGAACCTCAGGAACGATCGCGCTGGAGATTCTTTGGGGGAGGCCTATGCTCATCAGACGTGGGCGTCGAACGGCTGATGATGATTAAAAATAATTCACCGCATATATGACGACCACTTTGGTGTAATGGTCGAGAAATCGACTATTGACCAAGAGGTCGCGAGGGTCCGATCCCCGCACTGTGCAAACATTTGTGAGAATGAATATGTTAGCTTGTACTGGTCTGGAAAAATACATATAACAATGTATTTATTAAGTTGTGTATTTGTAATACCACTGTTCACAAGTGCCTAAGCTACTTTCCACGGAGTCGGATCAATGTGTGTGAAGTTGTTGTAAATTTATTAAAAAAAATAAGTTTCTTATTCCTTAGTCTAAGGTCTTACTTTGTAAGTTCATGTCTGTTATCTCGAAACTAATCATCTTGACTACATTTAGGCTTACCTAAACCTAATAAGCAAATTAAGCAAGTGACATTCATTCGCTTGTTATTACCAAGTTAGGTGTCCAATCAAGCGGAAACTAGATGACATACCCGCTGATCGAATCTCTTAATTTCTTAATATTATCTTTGCAAATTCTACATAGACTCAAAGATGTTACACATTAGTGTGTGTTAATTAATGCGCTTGATGATTAGTTAGTATATCATTGAGATGTTTTGACGTGATAACGTCTTATAAATTGGTTTGCCGGGTGACACTTCAAGAAACTGCGTTACGCTCCGCTCACGTTATGCGCTCACAATGAGAGCGAGTGAGAGGCACGCGTCCCTTCGACTCGGGCATGGTTAGCCCGCCTAAGAGCGAGAGAGACAGACATTTCATCCTTCTTCCTACTATACGAATGAATATTCACATTAAAATTATTTTACCACTCAAAGTCGTTGTCACGTAAAAAACTTTCGCCCGTATACCGACTTTACAGGCAACCAATTTTTACGTAAAAGGAAAAGGATTTTAATACTTGCTGCGTGGAAAGAAAGTGCGGATCACAGTTGGGAAAGCGGTATTCTCACACGGTAACTAGTTCTGACAAATCCCCACAATAAGTCATATAAAAGTTCTACAAAATTTTAAGTACACGTCAAATAGATATATAGATTACTACTTTATTGTACAACAAAAAAAAAATTACAGAAAAGTTTAACAAATAAAGATGTACAATTTAGGCGGTCTTATCGCTTGTAGCGATCTCTTCCAGACCTTCGTTTAAAGGAACATTTAATAAACAGGAAGGGGAAATTCGAGCAAAATAATTATGTATGGATAATACAAAACACAATTTTTTCGAAACAACTAAGATTTAGACGACTAAATTTGAATACATCTACTTAAACTCATACAATATATGTTCTACTACATAAATAACTAAATATATGTAAACATATACTCGTTCATATACAAATGTATGTTTATTTTTTATTTTTATTTTATTTATTAGGCACACCAACGACAATTACAATTCACCAAACAAAAGACTTACATGCAGTAAAAAAAAGTGTTGCTAATTGCACTATCAATTAAAAGGTGTACACAACATGTTTGATAACTTAGGCGTTACAAATTATGATAAAAATTTAAACAATTTAGATCAGACTAAAAAGTTTTGACATAACTAAGAACTACATATTCGAAAGTATTTCCTTACTCTATTTTAGCCGCCACATGCACCATGATTTCGTATCAGAGGGCGTACTTCGAAACGTTTCGTTCGTATTTTCGGTTCGGTTTCACGTTCGCACGCGCGGTTAAGCATGGCTTAGAGGGTAGGGGTGGAAAACAAGCATACTGCGAATTCCTAAATTAACCGGTTATTTAGGAACAAATCGTGAAGATCGTAGATATATTAAATTTTTTTTGAGTACGGAGGCGGACCCGGCAGTAAATGGCTCGATGGGCTGATTGGAAATCAAACGTGGTATTTTCCACCCTCGCTGGTGTAATTAATTAATTTGACGACCGCTTGGTGCAGTGGTCTACATATCGGACTTCTAAAACCAAGGGTCGAGGGGTTCGATCCCCGCACAGTACAAGCATAAGTGTGCATGAACATGTGTGTTTGTGCTGGTCTGGGTGTTTTCTATGTATAATATGTATTTATTTACAAAAAAAGTATTTAAGTATGTTTATCCGTTGTCTAGTACCCATAACACAAACCTCGGAGCTTAATTTGGGACTAGAGAATTGGTGTGATTGTTGTGAAATATTTATTTATTATTATTATTATTCCAGCTTCTTTAGGAATAGAAGTTGATTGAAAATCCTTCCCACTCCTAAATTTTTGCTGTGCCGTGCACGGCCCATAATTATTTTATTTTATTTAAATTTTTAGGAAACTTACAATAATTTACATGGATAGTTACTTAAAAAAAGGCTAAATGTTTTGTTTTTCCCCCAAAAATTCCCCATGGAAATAAACCTGAATAACAATTACGTCAATAAATTAATTACTTTCACCTAAAAACGTGATTTGTTTTTGTGCGCAACCCAAACAAATGAACGAGAATTTTCTTGTTTTTCTTTGTTTTGTTTATTTTACGCTAAGAAGCCAAAAAGCGAATATTTCCCTTTTGTGCCCAACCTGTTTATTATGTCATTCAGTTTGTCTATACGCTCTAATTATTCTACTCGCTACTCTACTGGGAAAAGGTTGTCAGAAAATTCTCACAGTGGCATGTCTCGACATTTTGGCGCCGGACGGTGACGTAAAATAGAAGAGAAAACACAGAGCTCCTATTTGGCTAGAGCCCGCAAGTGTATGTACCTCGCGTGTAAAAAGGGAGCGAAATTCGCTTCCTTTAGCGCGACTTGATTCAGTCCGCGGTTGAACGTTCTCGCTGTCGAACGTCCGACGAAAAATTAAAAATGCCTTATTGCGCCGTATTAAATTGCAAGAACTATTCAAAAAAAGTGGGACAAGATAAAGGAAACGTTTCATTTCATGGGTAAGTCATTTTATTATTAAAACTATCCTTTATTTATTAAATACGAAACATTTTATGTTTCTCGTGGTTTTACAATGAAAACTGTATATAAAATATGTAACGGAGATTTTATAATACATTGCTTTCTTGACTAGATTGTATTGTAGGGTTTGCCTGTTAAAACACGCAATGAACATTTAAATGAATTAATTTTCACATTTGGCTCAGCTTCGTGGTACGGTCACTATTCTCATTTTTCTGTCAAATAGAGCAAATAGTGTTGTGTCGTACACTCAGTTCTTATCGATTATTTATAACAATCGATTTTGCGGGCAGAGGAATGAGATTGTTCCCTTTGGGGACAGAGGAATGAGACTGTTCGCTTTGGGGTCAGAGGAATGAGATTTTTTTATGGCATTTATTTTGTTAATTGCAATTGACATATTGAATGCTTTTGTTTAGATTAATACGAATTCTAATTACAGATTTCCACGTGACCCTGTCATTAAAGAAAAATGGATTGAAGCGACGGGACAAAAAAATTGGTTCCCAACACAGTATAGTCGTATTTGCTCCGTCCATTTTAGTGAAGAAAGCTTTTCAGAAACAAAAAAAATTCGACGACTATCGAAAACTGCAATTCCCACTTTAAATGTACTAAAGACGCTATCTGATGCAAAAGTTAGTTGATTGATTTTATGTTTGTATTCACTCGCATCAAAACTATTCAGGGTGTAAGGGACAGCCTCCAGAAAACTTTAACCATGAACTCAGACCATCACCCTGATTAAGATACTAAAGAATTTTTTTCCCGGATATGAAAAAAAAAATCGACTTTTTTATGTGAAAAGGGGGCAAACGAGCAGACGATCCGCGTGATGGTAAGCGGTCATCGTCGCCCATAGACATCTGCAACACCAGAAGAGTCACTGATGCGTTGCCCGCCTTATTGGAGATAAGGGGTAAGGTAGGGAAATCAAGGAATGGGATAAGGAAGGAATAGGGAAATAGGCCATCGGTAGACCTCACTCACCGAGCGAAACATAGCAAGCTACTTTACGTCGATCTTCTGTGAGAAAATCTTTCTGGGGAAAAAATCCTTCAGTTGCTTGCTCAGGGTGATTGATGGTCTGACTTCATGGTTAAAGTTTTCGGAAGGCTGTCCCTTACATCCTATATACATAATTAAAACCTAAAATCATCTTTATTTCATAGAAAAAAATAGTACCTAGATGTTGTCAATGTCGATTTCGTAATCGTGTCTATCGTTTTTAAGCTATAGATTTACATTTAAGTGTTCTTTCCATCGCGGCTGTTTTTGGTTTTATGTAATAATTCATTATTTAATGACTAAAGAATGACAGTTAATATCTCCAAGCTTTATTATTTTGTTTACTTTTTAATTGAAAGTACTTCATTTTTTTGTAGAATACCGACGAAAATCTTTCAGCGAAAATACATTCACCATCTCGCGCGCGACCTCTCCCTCCAAAGGCTGATGGCGTACTGATGAACGTTACGATCGGCGAATCGCGGGCGGCGTGGACGGGAGTTCCCATCACTAAAATACTGCTGTGACGTCACAGTAGGTATAAAAATATTGACACGCTTGGTTTCTACGCGTGCAATGAGACTTGCGGGATCTAGTCAAATAGAAATCTGTGAGAGAAAAGCAAGCCTGCAAATTGCTTAACTAATAAGTTGGTACGAAGCAGGCTCCCTGTTTTTTCTCAGCACCAGCCTACTAATCGTTCTGATGCAGTTGTGGGGTTCTTAGTATCTTAGGGCTACTGATTTGTGCAGGGTGCGAAAAAATCCGATATATGTATATTTATATATATCTTGATACTTAACTATCCACAGATTTATACTCCCGCACTGTTTAGTGCGAAAAAATCAGATTTTTGTTATAAAAATCCTGATATACATATATCGTGATATGTTCTCATCAATATAAATCCTCGCACCGTAGTAATTTGGATAAATGTTTTTTTAAATTAAAATTAAGATAAATTACCTCATTAAGGATAGCTTAGCTTACATTTTGCTGATAAGTGACACGATATTTTTTTATCCTCGGTGACGAGTCACAAAAGATATTTTGTTGTAACGTCGTCAATATCGAACTCTCTTGGCCCTTAATACGTTAAGTTAAGAAGTTATTGACGTCTTCACTCCGACCGGTATTAGGTTTTGGGGGTTGCGACAGTTTCGATTTGTGCTGATGTGTGCTATCACTTTACGGGATATGCTAAAATCGTATAATATTCTTGAAGTTCTACGCGAATTTTACCCCTAGGGGGTTCATGTTTGCGGAAGGTGCATGGAAAGCCCGCTATAGATGGTTAGGCAGGAGTAATGTAGACGGGACGTCATATATCGTCCTTATACGTCGTGTAAACAGTCGTATAACGGTATACTGTTTGTGTTTGCTCTGTGCCCGATGAACTATATTTACGACTGAACTTGGGAAAACAATGCCTCATCTGAATTAGGGTTCTAGGCCACGTACAATTCACTGTTTTTTTGTTTGTTGTGCCGTATTCGACGTCTGTCATTAAAGTCTTATTATACTTAGCTATGTTTATCGTCTACAAATGGGTTTTGTGTGCGGTGACCGTGACTTTAGTTTACTGTTATTGTTATAAGTTAACTCCTTTGTCTTAAAGAATTTATAGTAAAGTAAGTAAAGTTCGACCACGGCGGCCAATCTCGATCTCGATATTATAGTGCACAAGTGTGAGCGCAATAAACAGGTGCACTCACTGTTCCTTTACTCTAGTTCGGTAAGACGGCAACCCGACATGATCGGAGGAAGGCCAGTCGCAGGACCAACGACTAAACGTGCTTTCCGAGGATTTATTTACTATTAATACTCAATACTAAATATGCCAGCTGCATATTTAATAATTACGTAAATCTATTTTATTGGGCAAGTTTATTACAAGTCGATTTACCGTTTTAATATTCGACAGATTTGAAACCAGCTTTACTCAAAGCCAGCCGCAATCAAAATTTTGAGGCGTAATCATTTTCAAATCGTTTACCCCCTTTTTAGGGTTCCGTACCTCAAAAGAAAAAAACGGAACCCTTATAAGATCACTTTGTTGTCCGTCCGTCCGTCAATCCGTCCGTCTGTCAAGACCGTTTTTCTCAGGAACGCGTGGAGGTATCAAACTGAAATTTCTATATGATACTAAGGTCTACTGTCCCTGGAAGCTGTAGAATAATCAACCTTCTAAGCCAACGCAATCAAAAGATACAGCCATTTAGGCCGCAAATTTCCGTAAATTTTCGAAACTCGCACGGGAATCGAAACCTACAGGGTACTTCCCGTAAACTTAGAATCTTGAAATTTAGTACGAAGTCACGTCTTATAGTACAGATATAGGAAAAATTACGAAAACCGTAAATTTTCAGTTTCATCATTAAAAATGCAAAATATTTTTGAAAAATATTTTTGACAATATTAAAAATTTCAAAGTTACTACTCGTTATCTCATGAACGCGTTGAGATATTAAATTAAAATTTATATTAAATACTATAATACTCGTCTTTAATACCCTATAATACCCGTGATGGGTGAACTTTTACTTATATACCTACAGGTTTGTACGGAACCCTCGGTGCGCGAGTCCAACTCGCACTTGACCGGTTTTTAAACAAACGTAACTTGCAGTAATGACTTCGAGTTTTCAGCCACTCAAAAGAAATTTCCAACAAGACACCAGGTGGTTACAGACTGTTAACATCACGTTTATGAATAGAAAACCTGGCTAGGTAGGTTTCTTGGTCCGTAATTTCATTTTGTCTGATCACAGATGCACTTCCCCTAATATTTCACATCCCCCAACCAGATACAGTCCAACAATAAGCCAACTAGTCCCTCAATAGATCAACTAGTTGCATCGGAATAGGCAATCAATCACAATACGAAGACCCTGACCGGTGACAATAAGGTGACATCATCGTGATATGCGGTCTCTATGCTGGTGAGTCGTGTGGCTATCTGTTACCATTTGTTTTCAAGTATTTGAACTGTGTCACCTTTAGGATACATTATGAAATTTTATAATTAGCCTTGGATTTTTGGAATTTCAGTATTATGCTACTGTTGGATAAGATTGTGTGGATTTTTACATCAGTAGAGTAGTGCGTAGGTCAATGTAGTAAGTCTTTTATGAAAACTACTAATTTTTGGTGGTAGCGGTCTTAATTTTTTGGCTTATAATATCAGTTGAAAGTTGTTTCAACCAGTCTCTGTTAGTAAAAACATAGAACTCTCTTTAACTTAAACTAAGAGAACTCTTAAACAATACAATTAAAACCATAATTCTTTGGAAAGCTGAATTATCTTTGTTTCTACTCCATTATACATAGAAGGACTAGCTGTACAAAAAGGGCAAATGTAATAAATTAACGTTGTGGCTTTAAGGTAAAGGGTTAGTGGTCAGGTCAGGGAAAGTTGTACCTACGGCAACATGTTTTGCGTAGCCAGAGGAGGTGCTTTAAAGTTTTAATGAACTTTACTTAACACGCTGAAAAGGGAGAAGCTTTATAATGCAAATAAATATTCATAATCGTTTTAACTTTACAAGCTTGTACTGTCACACATCGATATGTCACAAAATACACCGATTACACAAGTAACTTCAACCTTCAAACCCAGCACTAGCCGATCATAAATTTTGACTGCAACGATGCATTAATAAAAGAGCCTGCCTGTTGTTGAAACTGGACGAACCTAAGCCTAAGTTGATAATAACACTACTGCATTGCTATAAATAAGTTTTTCATCGAAATTAATTTCTTTTGGTTTCTTCAGAATTTCATTCCTCCGTTTGAATATATATAGGAGGAAGCGACGTCATCATAATCCTGAAGCCTTACTCCACATTCTTTTGTTCTTCTATGTCTTTTCACAAGGATAGCAACATTCGAAACTAAGGATATATATAACATAGGGTTATAAAATAGAGATCCTAAAATCTGAAGGCACGTAGTTGCAAACGAGCCGTATAGTAGCGACGCCCCAATAGAGTCGTAAAGTTTTATTTAACTGTGCCGTCTTATGGGACTCTGGTCGGATATTATCAAGATAGTGCAAAGATCAGCTGACTAACAGAATAACATTTGCCCAGACAGTTTATTGATACGTCAGCACCATAGTGTAAGTGGTTAGTGCTGATTGCTGAGTGGATAAAGTCATCGATCTCTTAAGGGATTAATCATATTGCCTTTTTTGACGTGGGTTTATAGTTTACGTTACAGTTTACGTTATATTGTTTGCATGTTAATCGAATCTGAGGCGTTATTACGAAAAGCGAAATCCGTCAAAACAATAACCGTTTTTAACATGCTTTTATTAGATCGGGGTGTATGTATTTATGAATGTATGTAACGGAATTTTTGAGCTCAATTTTCATCAACTTCCAGAAATCGGATTAATTTGAAACTTTGCACACGTATTAAGTACCGATGACAATGGAATAATTTGATAAGAGTTTCCATTATCCTTATTAACTAAAAAAAATAAAAATAAAATAGTTTAAAAAACAAAAAAAAACACTCTTTTATTATTTTAACTTTTTTATTATTTATTGCTAACTTAAAGAGAAAATAATTTCTGAGTACACGGAATTTATATTACAGTAGAGTAAAAAGCGTGGGTTGCTTGGTATACTCGTAGTGGTATGTGAAAATCATCCTATTATTGGCAACTATAAAAAGAGAAGTATGAAAACGTCATAAAGTGCACCCCACGGTTTTTACTCTACTGTAATACAAATTCCGTGTGCTCAGAAATTATTTTCTCTTTTTTAGTTAGCAATAAAACCGTGTTTTTTTTAAGTTTATTAAACTATTATTTTTTCGTTTCATGACACAAGTACAAATGATGCACGTCAAGGTAGAAACTGTGGCAATATATGCACATGTACCTACCTAATGAGGGCGATGAAATTTGTAGCGTGAGGCGCTGTCGTCTCTACATGTCTCGGTTTTGACGTATTTCGTTTCTCATAGTAGGAATTCTGTTTGGCAATTCAGTTCTCGCTCAGTGTTTATTGTAAAATATCCAAACTGAAAGGGTTACTAAGTTAGTGTAATTGTCTAGCATAAGACCTGCTATATGTATGTAACACTTAGTTGGCAAATAAAAGAATATAAATAAATAGAGAAATATACATATATGGAAAAAGATATTTTAAATGTCAAAAACTTTTTCTCTAGTAACTCAGGAATGGGTAAAAACTAAAACCTCATAGGTTTTAGTTTTTACCCATAATACGAAACTGAATTCCTGTTGTATCGCATCTTATAACTTAAGTTATAAACGTTTTTTTTTTAATTCGATTAATTTTGGATGAGGAACAGCAACACATCATAAAGCATCAAGCTTTTGGCTCGCTCAACGATAATTTTATTTCCGTACACCATCTTCAAATGAAATTACAGTTCGTACTAAAACAGCGTCTGATGCAGCAAAGCAATAAACTGAACGGTGCACCTTAGTGCGTTTCCACTGAATTATGACATTACACTTCATGGGTTGGCTTCGAGCCAGGAGGCGGGATCTCGATTGTCTGGTGCTTGCCATATGATGTTTGATGGCTTGCTCTGATTCTTGTTGCGTCATGCTGGTTGAAGTGGTCAGCGTTTTGTGTAGATGTTCCAAATGCCAATTTCTGTACCCTCATTTAATGGTATCTTGGATTCTCTACAAGCAACTAGGTCACAAAATGTTTGTATCTTCATTTTTGCCGATGAAAAATTCAATCCTACAATATAAATAGTAATATCGATTTTTAAGAGAATTGATCTCTTGAAATGATGATGATGTATATATATATATATATATATATATATATATATATATATATATATATATATATATATATATATATATATATATATATATTGATCTCTTATATAAATTACACGTCAATTTTTTTATATTCTTAGCTTCACCTGAACAGGGCCAGAGCCATCTGATCTCGATCAGTGCTTTCGTGTTAATTAAGTTTTCACAGACATACTTATTAATAAAATCTAAGGCTCAAACCAATCTGTTCGATGAAGAGCTATCTTTCCGGGACCACTCTGAACATATTATATCAAAAAGCCTTAAGACACTAGGTTTCGTTGCAAGGAATACTAAACATTTTGCTAACCCGTAGTCACTTCTTTTTATTTACAATAGTCTTGTCAGAAGTTGCTTAGAGTATTGCTCGGTGATGTGGTCCCATTGTTATGCCGTTCATATTAAAATAATTGAAAGTGTTCAGAACAAGTGTCTCAATATATTGTCTTTCAGGCATGGACTTGGGCGAACACTTGCATCTTATTCTGACAGGATTCCTCATTTCAAAGTTACCTCCCTAGAAACACGACGAAAGCAACAAGATCTCCTTCATTTGCATAAAAAATTACAATTCACATTTGATTCCTCTAAACTTTAGAAGGACTTTCGTTCTTCTGGACATCTTTCGTAACAACACATCGTATTATAATACCGTGGTGCAGATGTGTCGTCTTTACAACGAATTGCTACAGAGTGACAATCTTGCTATTTTTAATTCTAAATATGTTACATTTAGATACAACGTCAGACGTATCCTCCACCGGGTTTATTACCTGCTTCCTGCTTTATACCTATGTTTCTATTTAAAACAATATGTAATAATTTTAAACAGCTTTGCAATTATAATTATTATCTATTCTTTATGTTTGTCTGTTAATCCCAAGTGAGCCTAAAGATAAATTCTTTACTATACTCCGTCACAGTGTACTTCAAGTAGCAGGCGCCAATTGAGAAATTAGGGTCGCGCGTCGGAGGTCGGGAGTATCAATCGTGCCATCGGGACCTCTTGATCAAAGGACTCGTGGGCGTTCTTTGAATTACATTCGTATACAGGGAATTGAATACGAAATTCACCTGCGTAGATTTCGAGTGTCCCGATTTATTGCTATAAGGACATAATCTGGAGGCTTTCCTGTAATAAAAATAGATTTATATTTGGAGGCTTAATTTTAGACCAGACTTATTTGATTACCATACTAAAAGCTTATTTGCTTACCAATATTTTGAATATTTCTGTGTGTATTTCATGCACTTGGGTTCGATCCCCGCACTGTACAAACATTTGTGTGCATGAACATGTCTGTTTGTACTGGTCTTGGTGTAACATGTATTAATTAAGTAAAGTTAATTTGTAATACCACTGTTGATTTTGAAATCTGTAACACAAGTCCTTAAGCTACTTACCACGGAGTCAGATCAATGTATGTGATGTTGTTGTATATTTATTTATTTATATATGATTTATTACTTTTCATGTGAAGATGTACTCTTGGTTCTTAAGAGGTTTAGAGGTAAGCGTCAACAGACCCGCAACAAGCATCGGACGCATCGCATGTATCGGATTTTCGTTCTTGTATAACTTAACTTAGTCCACTGATTCGCAGTTAAAAGATGGGACAACTGATTATAGTTCATTTTTACTGTTTAAAGACCATGGTCATCATAATTATTTTTCGTATGTTTTCTAAAACGTATGTTTGATACACATTTAATGAGATCATTTCCTTGCAAGACACGCGAGGCTTTGTGGAATAATTTGGACCAATCAAACGCTCATTTAGGCACTGTTCCGCCAATTGTTCTCACAGTGCTAATAGATAGTATGCTTAGACACAGCTCAAATATAACAGTTGTATCATATCTCGAAGTTGTTATCGTAAGAAAATTTGGTTTTTCTTATAGTTTTGTAACCGAATCGTACCAAAGACCAATTTTCTGGTGAACGTATAAATCTGTTTGTCAACAAGATGTATTTTCAAGAACAAGGTTAAGTTGAATTATTTGCAGTGATAACATCATAGCAGCCGTTTTAAGCACATTGTTGGGCGTAGGCCTAACCAAGGATCTCAAAGGATCTTCACTGCGACCGTTCCTGCGCTTGCCGCATCCAGTGGCTACAGGCGACCTGACCTGTACTATAGCCACTAAAAAGACAGCTGTTAAAAGCTTGCTTAAAAAGCGTCAGTTGTTTATAAAAAATCAATAGCGTATTTTCATTTTCTTCCCGGAGAGCCTTTCAGTTAGCATTCGTTGAGTAGAGTTGTGGTTGCTTTTTTCTCACGATCTATGTACTCGTATGTGTGTGTCTTGTATGTGTTTAATTATATAATTTGTAGCTCTAGCCACAACATGCCACCAAGGATATGTAGCCATTGTCTATTTATTTTCGGCGAATTAAAGTTATGATGTGTGTGAACAAAGTTTACACGTAATTGATAGTTTTTAGAATAACGGTCTTGTTTTGAGTATTTTTCCCACGGTTTTGTTTCAATAGCCTCAACAATGTGTCATGGTCGCACAAAGAGTTTTATAGCGTTTTCTACCAGGGCAATGTGGCTTAGACTTACCTTTTAGCTCCTTCTTCTTTGTCGTATTGACACTTGACAAAGTTGTCGTGGTCGTCATCTATTGTCGGAAGAGGACGACAATTGGTAGCCTCATGACTTTACAACTCAGACATTAGTTAAAGCCTTAACACAAATAGAAGATAGTCGATTTTGATAATGAAGATTTAAGTTATTTTAATAATAGTCCCCTGGCCGATTTAGACCACGGCGGCCAATCTCAACAGAGATCAGCCGACTGCACAGGAGATATTATAGTGCACAAGTGTGAGCGCAATACACAGGTGCACTCACTGTTCCATCACTCTCAAAGTTCGGTGAGACGGCGATCCGACCGGAGAGAGATCAGGTAAGGTTTTGATAACGAAGATTCAAGTTATATACAGGGTTAGTTATAACCAACCTACATCGCAAATGTCTGGAACGACTAGCATCTTACTTTCCTTGCAGTTTCTTACTAAAGCAAAATCGACAGTTAGCCTAATATAAGTTATACGTTACCTTTTATTTAGTCGGAATTTTAATGACATCATTAGCCCTGTGACCTCATTGTTAATTTCATAAAATTATGTATGTTTCTAACGAGAAACATACATTCGCATTTTTGCGTTTACAGAATGTTACATACATTACTTTACACTGAGTGATTTTAAAATAACAGTGATTTGAGTGAATTGTACGCGCATGAATGTACGTATAGGATGTTTCTGAACAATTTGATCGGTGTAGACAATTAATTCAAATTCAAATATTTTATTTCAGAATAATTTTCCATATAATTTGTTATTAATCCTTAGTTTAGGTTAGTAAATATAATTGTAATTTTTCAATGCGTTCAATTTAATACAAATAAATTTAAAATAATTATAATAAAACAGTTAAACAAACCCTTCCACGTACATTCTCACGTTTTGAAAAGTGACATACGTATGTTTAAGGTAGCTCTGTGAGCCTCATTTGATTGTCGATGGCGGAATTTGCTTTCGGTGACACAAGCCAGAGAAAAGTGACGTGAATATTTTCATATTGCTATGTCTATGATGTCAGAGCAGAACTCGAATTTTGGGCTGCGGGGCTCAGAGGACCGTGCTAAAGGCTATCGGTACAATATACACCCTGTATATCAAGCTACCGTTCGGATGAGTGCAACAAAGGGCAGATAATTTGCACAAAATGCCGCTAGCTTCAGCGTGCATCTGTGATGGACAACACAATGGGTGAATAAATCAATGCTATGCAACTATCATCATATCAGCCTTTCGACGCCGAATGCTAAGCATATGCCAAGGATTTCCACCGCGAGTAGTCCTACACTTCCCGTTCCCGCATCCAGCGGCTTCCCGCCACCTTCACAGATCGTCGTTCCACCTTGTTGGGGGCCTGCCTACGGAACTACGCCCGGCACGCGGTCGCCATTGGAGAACATTTTTGCCCCAACTCGTGATCCCACAGACAAACTATGTAAATAGTTCTGTGGGACTATTGTCATTTCACTTTTAGAAAAAAATAATTTTAAGAAAAATATTTTTAATCAAATCGATTTTTGAAAAATCGATTCTTTTCACCTAGATTTATTTTCGTCGTTTATTTGTATCGATTTATTAGACGTCGATTTGAATCGATTTAAAAATCGATTTTGGAAAGAATCGCCATCCATTAGGGGCTAGCTGCAGCGTGCAGCGGTGATAGACATCACAATGGGGTCTGAATCAACGCTCGACGCGACTAGGACGTGGGAAATAGGCATTAAATATTGTTTTTGAATTGAGTAGGTACTGTTTTTAAAAATCCCTTGCTGACAAACACGGCCGGCGATTTAATTAAAAGTTTTGAAAAAGATTGAAAGTGATAACAGTGCAATCCGTGCTCTATTGGGTATAGGGTGTCATCATACTTTATGGTTTATGAACTGTTATAAAATTAAATTGTTTTTACTAGTTTAGGGGGAAATTATTCAACGTAAGTTGAAGTTATAAAAAAAATGATATGTGTGTTCGTTACACAGAAAGGTACAAATAAGCGTCTCAAATATAACTATCAATGTTTTTTATAGACCGATCCAGGCGAATTCTAAGACCAACCGTCTCAATAAACTCATTCATTGCTTACTTTTGACGTGACAACGTCTTATAAATTGGTTTGCCGGGTGACACTCCAAGAAACTGCGTTACGCTCCGCTCACGTTCCGCGCTCACAATGAGAGCGAGTGAGAGGCACGCGTCCCTTCCACTCGAGCACAGTTAACCCGCCTAATAGCGAGAGAGACAGAGCGAGAGAGAGAGAGTGAGAGAGATAGGCATACACACCGGTTCATGTTATACGAATGAATATTCACATTAAAATTATTTTACCACTCAAAGTCGTTGTCACGTAAAACTTTCGCCCGTATACCGACTTTACAGGCAACCAATTTTTTATCATAAAAAAAAACTGTTCTTTAATTGATAGTTTTCAGCTTCTTTTCGCATTAGTAGATTTCGGCATACTCCCGGCGTATTTCTGACAGGACAGTTTTTATTTGTTACGACTCTGTAGTTTCGTATCCCAGCAAACGTGTTGGGTTATAGTACGAGAGCCCACGACCAAAATTTTTGTCTCATAGCAATACGGCCAAAACTGCATCAAATCGGTAGATACGATTATCCTGAACTCGAAAATACCAATATCAGACATTTTCCGCGTAGCGTTTGATCTGACCGAATTTTCAAAATTGTCAAAGAATTTTACCGAACTGCATCATAGCAATATGTCTGATTTGCAGACTGTAGTTGAATGATAGTTCTGAGATACCGAAAACATATTTTTCAGACGTTAGTGGTGTAGCGCAAACCCGTAAAATCACTTAAAAAAATTAAAATGAGACAAAAAAAATGTCTCATAGCAATACGTCTGAAAATCTTTTTTATTAGTAAATTTTGGTTATTTGATGCGAACAAAACAATTTTCAGACGGAAATGTGAACGCATTAAATTTTGAGACCGTTTTGAAAATGTTAACAAATTTTACCGATCGGTATCATAGCAATATGTCTGAAAATTGTTGGACATGATAAAATAAGTTGTCCACATGTGCAAAAAAATTATATCAGACAAATTAAGTGTAGCACCTTCTCTACCAGACAACTTTTCGATACTCAGATATCATTTAAAAATCGTATTGAGGCATCTTGAATTTTCTGTTACAAACCAATGAATACGTTGCGACCCTGAATTTATTAGATGATAATTAACAAAGAATTCACCCGAAACCTTAACATTGAAGTTGAAGGACTGAAATAAATCGCACAAAAGGAAACTGGGATGAAGGGAAGGGGCAGGAGCGTAACAAGCGCTGAGGCTGTTGAAATTAAATACTGATTGATTTGATAGTTTTGGTTTTATTTAAAGCACACTTGAGTAACTTTTACAAAAGAAATAAGTAATGACATCTGTCATCTGTCAAAGTACATATAATAGACAAGGGAGATTCTTGAATATCTATGAAGGCTGTAAATTAAAAAAAAACATTTAACAGAGGCGTCGGCCAGGCGACTCCGAAACGTTATTTTCGTTTTTGGGAGTATATGCTACACTTAAAGTGTCTGAAAACAGGTTATTGGTAATCATGGCAGCAATACGAAAAGTTGAAAAAAAAATTATCCGTATTGCTATGATACAGGTCGGCTAAATTTGTTGACATTTTCAAAAATGCGCTCAGGCTATATGCTACGCGCAAAATGTCTGAAAACAAACTTTTTCGTAATACAATTATAAAATCTATGTACATTTTCACTATCAGACGTATTGCTATAATACCGACTGTCTTTTTTTTTGACACAGCAGAAATGGCCTCCCACGCAGTTGCTACACTTTCGACCGTTACTACACACCTAGTCGGGTTCAGAATCATACAATCTAACGATTTTATAGGGTTTTTGCCGTATTGCTATGAGACATGGTTTTGGTCGTGGGCTCTCGTACTATTAGGTTTATAAACAGACTGCAATGTCATGCGGACCGAACAATTACACGTATTACGCTGTCGCGAAGATAACAACATAATTTACACCAACTCACGTGGAATTTTGTCGGCATAATGGTGTTCAATCACATGGTGAATTACATATATTATTTTATAATTAAAGTAGTAGTTTTAAATAGAAGAGTAGTGACTCTCGATGATTCGAAAAATTTTATATTTAAGAAGTGACATTTAAACACTTTCTTTTTGATATGATTTGGTTTGTTCCTCGAAATAGGATAAAAGACAGACCATGCGCTGTTGCATTTGTTTGTTTTCATCTGTTGATTCCGCCATGTGTTGTTTCGCCTTTTCGCGCTAGCAACAGATACAACTATAATATACTATAATAAACTATAATATAATAAACAGATAGAACTAGAACAGAGCGCCGTATGTCTGTTAAACCGCGCTGATTTATTCAGTCTGTAAAGTTGTTTTTTTTTTCAACATTAATTAACAAGTGTATTTCTCCGTCTTTCCAGTTGGTGAAGGAAGAGCGGCAACATGCCGGAGGGAGTGGCTAAGGAGGCCAAAGATGAGGCCAAGGCCAAGGCGAAGAAGGAGGCCTCGCCCAAGCGCAGGCCTTCGGGAAACCTCGCCAAGATCAAAGTGGAGTTGCTGGATGGCTCCACTATGGACTTGGAAGCTGACGTAAGTGTCATTTTGCTGGTGTTTTTTCTTATAGTTTGTATTTTGAAGGTCGAGGCGCGAGTCTAATTCAAACCAACTGTCTCGGTCTCGGACTTCAGACATGAAACTAACAGTTATTCTAAGTTTTAAGCAAGGGTCGATAGAATATTGAAACTTGCTGTGATTGCAAAACAAACCTAAATTCCATTTAGTTTTGAATGTTTAGATCTGAAAGATACTTTAAATTATTGTTGAAATACTAGACTAAGTAGTTAAAAACCTGTTGTTGGCAATACTAGATAAAATATAGTTATAAGATATGCAATTTGTAAAGCTGTTGGTTTTCTCAATAAATAAAAATAAATAAAATAAAATTATAGTTTTCTGCATCTGCCAATTTACTTTGCTGTATCAAATAACAGGAATTCAAAAACGGAGAAACTAACTAAACTAAACTCCATGAAAAAATAATAAGATCTAAGATAACAGCTGGTGAGCTTCATAGGCTGGACGTATTTTGACCAGTGATAGCTAAACACCTCTGTGATCAAATTATCTTTCGAATAAAAAAAAAGGAAAAAAAAGGTTCATCCGTTGCTAGCGGGAGCTACCATGCCACAAACAGAAAAGGGGATCAAACTTCTATCACCCATCTTGTTTGACGGGGGTTAAAAACTAGAGAAAAAATTGAATTTCGCAGCGCTGCTGCTGTGTGGAACATCGCAATATTGCTCCTTAATAGCTTTTTAGTTTAAACTATTTTAACAGAAAATACAAGTTATTTCTTGTTGCAAATGGCTGAGTATGTATAGGTACCTAGATGTATTACGCACAGACCTTTCAATTAGCAAGAACGCAGTAAATTCACTCTAACAAAACAACTTCTTCACGATTCAAGCTAAAAATCTTTACAGCAAATACTAGGAAAAGCAGCAAACACTCCTGTCGTTGCAAGGGTCAAGGCCGCACCGGCATCCGTAGTGTCCTCTCTCGTCGCAGAAATGAGTTCGAGACGCAGAATCTTAGGACTCTACTCTGTATGCCGGTATTTGCAGTTCCGTATCTCGTCACTCACACGTGCTTAAGACCCAAATTTGTTGTTATGACATTAAATCATCATCTATTTATTTGTGCCTTTATTAGGCCGGTCCGAAGTTTCCTTATTCACTGGACCCAGAGACCAACGCTTCGATACAGGAAACAAACGATTGGGCAAGTGTTGATAATGCTGGCCACACACCAGTTGTTAATGTCAAGCGAATCCACGCTCATATACGATCAGTTCTAACTGATCCAATTAGTTGAGTCTTTCCAATTGGTCGATAGGAAGTATAGTGTATGACCACATACACATATGGCTATAGTCAAAAATACGGATGACGAAGCTTTTCTACGTTAAGGCAGTTAAGGCGAATCTGTCATTGATGAACGTCAAATTGGTATACGACATTTCAGTTGTTGCTTCCTTAATTTTTGAGCTCAACCCAATCAACGATTTCTAGATCTACAAGAGCCACTTATCATCATCATCATATCAGCCAATTGCAGTCCACTGCTTGACCTTCCCCAAGGAGCGCCACAGCGCACGATCTCCCGCCCTCTGCATCCAGTCACTACCAGCTTTTTTTAGGTCGTCTGTCCATCTAGCCGGGGGGCGTCCCACACTACGTTTACCTAGGCGTGGTCTCCATTCGATAACCTTCCTGCTCCACCTCTCGTCGGTTCTGCGACAGACATGGCCAGCCCACTGCCACTTCAGCTTGCTCATTTTTGGACATCAGTTACCTTAGTCCTATGTCGTATGACCTCGTTCCGGATCTTATCCCTCAATGAGATCCCCAACATAGACCTTTCCATAGCACGCTGAGTGACGTGCAGTCGGTGAGCTAGCTAGACTGTCATGTTCCACATGAGCTACTTATACTCGTCTGAGAAACACTTAGTGAGCTGGTGCTGAGACAGAACACTGATAGTTAGGCAAGTGCTGAGAAAAAGCATTATGACAATTGATGGTCGTACGAGTGAGATGTCTAGAATCGAAAATACGGACGAGGCTTTCCGGAATAGGACCTCAGGAAGCGTGCCAAGTTATCTCGTTTGCACTTGTGTTACTTTTCACTAGAGGAACCTTTATATCAGAAAATATGCTGTAAAAGCTGTTTCAGTGCCAATATTGTGCCTTTTATGTATGTAACCTACAAAGTAAAGATACAATGGGCTAAGGGTGAGAACTTTACTACATATTCCTGGCAGAGCGATCACACCTAAGTACCTACTATGTAAAGTGAAATACTGTGTTTCAAATAATTGGACGTATTTCCATAGAAAAAATCAAACCCATTCACACATTTTGAGATATTCCGGTATTAAGGTTGGACCTGGATTCTTTATAAGTTTTGAACTGCTGGCTTCCCGGTGGCTTGCATTGTTTAAGATATTAAATTATGTTTTTTCATCATTATAATCATTAAATTTATAACGATTCATGTAACTTGAATTGTTAATTACAAATGAAAAAGAAGTATCGTCATATAAGTGAGATGATAACTTGAGTAGAAAATGAGACTTTGGCTTGACATTTACAGCTGGTTTTGTAGAGTAAAAGTATAAGATATAAGGGCCATTTGGGTTTTCTTATATGGTTTTTAGTGAAGTTGTGGGTTGGATCCTCTCTATGGAAATACGTCAAATTCATCTGTCAAGTTGTTTACACTTACTATGTTTACATAGAAGAACGTACATGCAAGAACATAATTGAAACGTTACATTCCTTCTGAGAAAATATAACCTAATGAATTTTACAGTGATTATCCCTGGGATAAAAGCCGACCAATTCAAAGTGAATGACAGCGCAAATGACATAACCTAAAGGAGGCATACGATACTTGGTTGTCTATTATTTAAATAGAGAAATAAGTAAATACGAAAAATTTAAACAAGGGATACTGCCTTTTTTGTACTAGAGGGGGTAGTTTTTAGGCAGAGAAGTTTGTAAATTTTATGCGACTCTTCTAGCCGAAAAACTGAACATTTCCACTGGCGTGGGTGAGGTTGTAACTAGAAAGCGATCGCTTCATGCATAGGAAGTAATTTAGACAGCCTGAAGTAAAACATTTCATGAAACGTAGACTTTCCTGATACACCAACTACCCTATCCTTTGCTTATATCCAGTACCAATCTTGTCCACCCACGTCCATCGTCCAGCAAGAAAGTAGCACATTGTTTTTTGTCGCCTTAAATATTACGAGTAATTAATTAATAATAATAAATTATAAATAAATATTTCGCAACAATCACAACAATTCTCTAGGCCCAAGTTAAGCTACGAGGCTTGTGTTATGGGTACTAGACAACGGATAAACATACTTAAATACTTTTTTTTTAGATCCTACGTATGTGCGGTTTTTTTTAAGCAACAACATCACATACATTGATCTGACTTCGTGGTTAGTAGCGTAAACTTTACAGATATCAGAATCAACAGTGGTATTACAAATAAACTTAAATAAATACATGCCTGTAACACCCAGTGCAGTATAAACACACATGTTCATGCACACATATGCTTGTAATGTGCGGGGATTGAACCCGCGACCCTTGGTTTTAGAAGTCCGACATGTAGACCACTGCACCAAACGGTCGTCATTGTTATGTACTAGGGCGGTTTGATAAGTCCATGACTTTGAAAAGAAAAACATATATTTTGTGTACAAAAACATTTTATTTTTCTACATACTCTCCTTTCAACTCTACACTCTTTTTCCAGCGATGCTCCAATCTCTTCAACCCATCCAAAAAATACTTTTTGTCAAAGCCTGCAAAATAGGCCTCGGTTGCAGCTATCACCTCTTCATTGGATGAAAATCTTTGCCCAGCAAGCCATTTCTTCATGTTTGGGAAGAGAAAGAAGTCACAGGGGGCTAAATCTGGTGAATATGGAGGGTGCGGCAATAATTCGTATCCTAATTCGACAAGTTTTGAAGTCGCGACTGCAGACGAGTGGGCCGGAGCATTATCCTGATGAAATAGAACTTTTTTCTTTGCTAGATGCGGTCGTTTCTTCATCAACTCTTCATTAAATCTTTCCAGCAATGCAGCATAGTAAGCACCGGTTATTGTCTTGCCTTTCTCCAAGAAATCGATGAAAATAACCCCTTGACTGTCCCAAAATACTGTTGCCATCACTTTACCAGCCGAACATACCGTTTTTGCCTTCTTTGGTGCACGTTCGCCGGTAGAAGTCCACTGCTTTGACTGTTGTTTAGTCTCTGGCGTATAATGGTGGACCCACGTTTCATCCACGGTTACGTACCGACGCAAAAATTCACTTGGATTGCGATTATACATAGCCAGACATGCCTCAGAAGTAGTCACGCGTTTTCGCTTTTGGTCGACTGTCAGTAAGCGCGGCACCCATCTTGCAGAAAGTTTTTTCATTCCCAAAATATCGTGCAAAATATGAAAAACTCGTTCAGTTGAGATGTGCACAGCCTCAGCTAACTCGCGTATCTTTACTCGACGGTCAGCCAAAACAATATCGTGGATTTTGTTAACAATGTCCTCAGTGGTTACCTCAATCGGCCTTCCTGGACGCTCGGCATCATTGGTTGTAATACGTCCACAACGAAACTCAGTAAACCATTTATGTACCATTCCATGAGACGGCGCTGAATCCCCGTTATATTTTTTCAACTTGTCTTCGGTCTGCTTAATGGTTTTCCCGCGTAAAAAATAGTGTTTAATCAAGACTCGAAACTCGGATTTCTCCATTTTCGAAGAACACCTTCACAGCCGCCAAACTTCTTTTGTTATTAAATATTGTTTTCGCGCCATATTTGAAAATAGAATTATTTTAGGTTCGCAAAAATATTACTTTTAAGAAAATATCATTAAAAATAAAAAAAGTTTCTATTCAGCCTGAAAGTCATGGAGTTATCAAACCGCCCTCGTATGTGTGTATGTCATCGTTAATATTGATGCTCTTTGTTTACAGAGAAAAATCCGGGGTCACGAGCTCTTGGAGAAGGTGTGCGACAAACTAAACCTGGTAGAGAAAGACTACTTCGGGCTACTTTACGAGGACCGAGGCGACCCCCGCGCCTGGATCGACCTGGAGAAGCGAGTGTCTAAGCTTATTAAACGTAAGTGGTCTCTGTTCTTTCGTCACAATATAGTCTGTATAAGCAGCCGCCGACTGCCTCGTTGGTGTAGTGGCAAAGTTTCTGCCTTACATCCGAGAGGTCCTGGGTTCGGCTCCCAGGTCGAGCCAAAATGTTTCTGAGATTTTCTGTCATGAATTTCTTAAAAACTGCTCGCAGTCGGGAAGTTGGCGGTGTTACACCCCCGTGCGTGCCTCGGAAAGCAAGTTAAGCCGTTGGTCCTGCGCCTGATCTCTCTCCGGTCATGTCGGATTGCCGTCTCACCGAACTTTGAGAGTGATGGAACAGTGAGTGCACCTGTGTATTGCGCTCACACTTGTGCACTATAATATCTCCTGCGTAGTTGGCTGATCTTTGTTGAGATTGGCCGCCTTGGTCGAAATCGGCAAGGAGGACTATCATTATCCATTAATATAGGCAGCCGCAGGAAGTCCAATGCTAATTCCATCTTGAAAATGTTTGTGTGTTTGACCTGGAGAAACGAGGGTCCAAGGCCAATATAAATACGACATAAGCCGACTATTGCTGCGTACTGACAAGAGAGTCCAACATAACCTTTCGTCTCCCCTGGGACGAACGGTATGCGGAAATCATATTCCCTGCTACAAAAAAAAGGACGTCAATCACTGAATATAGTCCATTTCATAGATTTCGGTCTTCAATCCAGAACATCTGCTCTTACTGCACACCTATTTTATGGTATTATCTGTACCGTTAATACAATTGCTTAATTTCATGGTAAACTAGCTGACCTGGCAAACGTTGCTTTGTCATATAAATGTTAAGGGTGGACAACCCTTATCACCAAGGGATATGAAAAAACATGTTGACCGATTGTCAGACCTATACAATATGCTCACAAAATTTCATGAGAATCGATCAAGCCGTTTCTTAGAAGTACGGGACTGTGCACACGATTGTGACACGAGAATTTTATATATATAGAGATTTGTACTTTTTCTTCCTTTCATATTTTAAATCAGTAGAGTAGTAGATAGTTACATATTAACTTAAGGGTAGGTTTGATCATCTCTAATGACCGTTTTCAGAGACAATTTTCCTGTACCGGTTGATAAGCAAATAGTGACAACATTTGGGGAACAGTATCCTGTGTGATGATATCTGAGCCTTTCGACTAAAGTCACTATACTTGTTATAGATGAACCGTGGGAGATGAAGTTCGCAGTGAAGTTCTACCCGCCGGAGCCGGCGCAGCTGCAGGAGGAGCTAACTCGGTACCAGCTCGTGCTCGCTATCAGGAGGGATTTGCTCGAAGGTAAACAATTCTTCCTCTTGTTTTTAGCCTTTAAACTATTGAGGTGTAGACCTGCCTGCTTGTCTATCTTGTACCACCTGTTTCCACTTGGAACCTGCCGCTCTTTTTCCATCGTTCTATTGCAAGTAGGATCTCCCCATTTGGCCAGCTTCCTGTGGCTACTTTTGTATTGCTGAACCTAAACCAAACAGTGCAAACTAGGTACTTTGCATAACGTGTTTGAGTTGTCAAACAAAATACACTAATAAAGCTGGCTGTTTGATAACTTATCAATACATTTTTATAGTCCGTAAGCACTTGTTATTAGTAATGGAATAATTAGCATTAGCATCATTAATTAGCATGCTATTTCATCGTTAGCAATAATTAAATTATTTGACGATGCTAAATTGTGTGAATGCTAAAATTCTCGTGTCTGCTAAAATTCACTTACAGCGACGTGTCGTTGCTTTCATAGATTCGCACGCACTGCTTTAGCAGGCTGCTACTGCTAATAGCAGCCGCTATTAGCAGCCAATTGAAACTCGCGTTCGCGTGCTGTCGGGCGACGATTGGCTTTTGAGCGTTACCCGAGTGAATGGCGAACAAAGAAAGCGAAGAGAATACGGCATCCTTGCATTTAGAGTCGTATTTTACGTGCGGTTTAATGAACTGTTTATTTGAATGAAATTGTTTGTCTTTTCGTAACTTGATTGAATTATCTATTCGGTGCAGTTTTCATTTTAATAAAGTCAAATTTAATCTAATCTTAGTCACAACATTAAAATGTACGTTGCATACAACAGTCACAATTTCGTAATTTAATATTATACGCTAACGCTATTTCTCAATTTCGATGAAATTTCATATAAGCATAGCAATAGCGCGTAGCATGCTATGCTATAAAATTTAGCATGCTAATTAAATTAACAAAAAATAGCAATAATTGCCATTACTACTTGTTATACTTAGTGTTTAGCTTCCACGGTGATCGGCATTATTGAATATCTTGACTGTGAAAATGTGTCTCTTATTCTGTCATGTACGCAATGTGTCCTAGGTCTCAGGGTTTCACATGGAGATGGGATTTCATGGAGGGCTTAACATGTAAAGATAAATTTACAGGTGCTAAAGCATTTTATTCCCTTCCAGGCCGCCTACCATGTTCGACGGTGACTCACGCGCTTCTAGCCAGCTACCTCCTCCAATCCGAGCTGGGTGACTATGAAGAAACCGAAGTGGGCGCCGGGCTGTGCAAGCAGTTGAAGCTGGTGCCTGGTGCCGCGTGCACGCCCGAGCTCGAGGAGAAGGTGGTGGAGCTGCACAAGACGCACAGGTGAGCTGTTGTGAGACACGTAGAGGGTGTTCCCTTTGTGCAACCAGTTGAAGCTGGTGCCTGGTGCCGCGTGCACGCCCGAGCTCGAGGAGAAGGTGGTGGAGCTGCACAAGACGCACAGGTGAGCTGTTGTGAGACACGTAGAGGGTGTTCCCTTTGTGCAACCAGTTGAAGCTGGTGCCTGGTGCCGCGTGCACGCCCGAGCTCGAGGAGAAGGTGGTGGAGCTGCACAAGACGCACAGGTGAGCTGTTGTGAGACACATAGAGGGCGTTCCCTTTGTGCAACCAGTTGAAGCTGGTGCCTGGTGCCGCGTGCGAAGTTGATACACGACAGTTACAATTTTCTATTTCGTTCATGACTCAATGTGTCCTAGATGACACTACATGCAAAAAATTGCAATAATACCTAGCCTTTAACCAGCGGGCAGCTCATTTGTCAAAATCTGCTGGAGCGTTTAGAAGTTATGAGGGAACAGATGAACATACATGCAAACATACATACCGGTCAAAATCATAACCCTGCTTTTGGCTTCGCCTTAATCGGATAAAAACAGGTCATATGAAAACGTTTCTGCTCCCCAAAGATGACAATCCAGTCACAATTATTGCGTGAATAGGTCAAAACGGTTGATGTTAGTTTTGTATGTGGCGTCATTTGTTTACAAAACTTCTTTGTTTGCGTGACTAGGAAAACCTTTGAGGTTAATCTCTATATATATATAAAATTCTCGTTTGATAATGTTCGCTCCCGTACTCCTCCGAAACGGCTTGACCGATTCTCATGAAATTTTGTGAGCATATTGAGTAGGTTTGAGAATCGGCCAAAATCTATTTTTCATACCCCTTAGTGATAAGGGTATTCCACTCTTTACATTTATATGGCAAAACGACGTTTGCCGGGTCAGCTACAGCTATATTGCATGAAACTCTTGTTGGAACCGTGCATAATGCTTACTCTTTTCCCACAGAGGCCAAACGCCAGCCGAAGCGGAATTGAACTACCTCGAGAACGCTAAGAAGCTGGCCATGTACGGAGTGGACCTGCACCCCGCTAAGGACTCGGAGAATGTCGACATCACGCTCGGCGTCTGCTCGTCCGGTCTACTCGTGCATCGGGAGAAGTGAGTACCATCTTAAATCTCTTCCCAAAGAGAAACCCCAGCGGAAGCAGAGCTAAACTATAAAAAAATAGAATAGTCCTCCTAGCCTACCAACATATCCAGTCAGCATTTTCCTACTTAAAACCAATAAAAAATAAACACCGCTCTCGCTTGACAGCGCTTATACATTGGATTCCTTAAGGTTGGCAATTTCCAACTACAAACCTGATTATGTTAAACTAGTGGAAGATACTGCGACGCAATGCTCACACGTATATATAGATAGGAACTATAAATGTTGTTTCAACATCATCAAGACTTCCTTCCAAAGTATTTAGTAAATTTAAGGAAAAAATCACATATGTGAGACGAAAAGGAACTTCTAAAACTGTTCAATAAAACTATTTCATGATTGTGTACTACCCCTGGCCTATAGGATAGATGGCACTGTTAGCCAACTCTAATACTACAATTTTGATCTAGAATTATATAGATAGGCAAAACAAGTGGAAATCTATCGGACCTTGGTCCCCGACCATGACACCCGGTCGGTAGGAAGAAAGGTATTTTCGCCTAAATCTGTTGCGCCAAAAGTGTCTAGACATGATAGACATCATGAAATTTGTGGCATTAGACTCTTGCTGAGTGACGCACTACAGCGTCTTTAGGTGACAAGTTCTCTAAATGAGCTGAACTACTTGTCTATCTGGTGTATCGGGAGAAGTGAGTGTCATCGTCATTAGAAAACTCCACTGCTTAACAAAAACTTGGTCCCATAGTTTTTCAATTACAACACCATAAAGCTACATCATATTCGGGAATAGGACGTGCATTGCTGATGAAACGCCTCCTCTTTCATAGATTTCCAAACAGATTTGATACATATCAAAAGGGCTGTCTATTGATCCTTCTCACTAAAAGTCATAATAAATGGCATTTTTCAGTATAGATATAAACTTAGATTTCAGCAGCTATTTCGTGTTTTATCTTATAGCACAAAAATGTCGAGAAATTAAGATACATGACGTGACCACTCCAAGATAAATGTATATGTTGGGACAGCACGTTTAAAAGTGACCCTTGTTCTGTTTACAGAAATAAATTGATTTCATTACAACAAATTTAGTTAGAGAGAGTTAGATAGATTCTCGGTATATCTTTGAGGTTCAAGGTACACCAATCTTGCTATGTGACTAACTGAATGTCAGTTTCAGTGTTGTCAATATGTAAAAGTAAACCTGTAATTTTGTCTTCAGACTCCGCATCAACCGTTTCGCTTGGCCCAAGATCCTGAAGATCAGCTACAAGCGTCACAACTTCTACGTTAAGCTGCGCCCCGGCGAGTTCGAGCAGTTCGAGTCTACTGTCGGGTTCAAGCTCGCCAACCACCGCGCCGCCAAAAAGCTCTGGAAGACCTGCGTGGAGCATCACACCTTCTTCAGGTAACTATTGATATAATAGCTGATGGTGTAGATAGACCAAAACATGATGACATTATCAGTGGCTGTAAGAAGAGCTGTAGGACTCAGTCCAACCACCGCACCGCCAAGAATCTCTGGAAGATTTGCGTGGACATCGTTACTTAATTAGGTTACTTAAGATAGTTAACGACGACTGAAGAAAGAGGTTTCATAGGACATCCAGACATCAGCAGCAGCTTTTAGAAGCTCTGTAAGACCTGCGTAGAGCATCACACCTATTACAGGTACTTAAAGTAGGGTAGATGATAGCTTACTGTCTATATAGGGCGGGATATGTTCGAGGCTAGGGTCAGGTTTACACTCGCCAACCACCGCGCCGCCAAGAAGCTCTGGAAGACCTGCGTGGAGCATCACACCTTCTTTTGGCACTTACAGTAGGGTAGATGATAGCTTAGTGTTTATATAGGGCGGGATATAGTTCAAGGCCAGGGTCAGGTTCACGCTCGCCAACCACCGCGCCGTCAAGAAGCTCTGGAAGACCTGCGTGGAGCATCACACCTTCTTTAGGCACTTACAGTAGGGTAGATGATAGCTTAGTATCTACCTCGTGTGTTCATAAGTTTTGAGACAAACTTTGTGCTAAAAATAAGAAATAAAAAATTACTGGCTGCTATTTATTTCTTTTTCATTCCTTTGATTTCCAAATTCATTTCTTTCAATTTTCTCGTGATGGAGAGAACAAAAGAATTGCGTGCTACCTTGATTTTGCTATTTAAGGCGGGAAAAAAAACCAATGGAGATTTTCCGTGAGGTGAAAACTTTTGTTGTGAGCCGTAACTTTGTGTATTACACTATTAAACGATACAAGGAGACAAGTTCTTTGCAAGATCGCCAAAGGAGTGGTCGGCCGCGCTCTGCAAGGACGCCTGCGAACATCAAAATCATCCGAGAGCGACTTCGCCGAAATCCATGTCGAACTCAGAAAAAACTAGCTCTGCAGACTAATATTTCGCGCGTTTCAGTCAACATAATACTGAAATATGATCTTAAGGTGAAGGCGTATAGCCGTAGGAAAGTTCATTTTTTATACGATCGCCTTCGTAAATTGCGACGCGAACGTTGTCCAAAACTGCTTAAGAGACACGATGCGAGGAAAATACTCTTCACCGATGAGAAAATCTTTACTGTCGAAGAAAAGTTCAACCGACAAAACAATAAAGTGTATGCAAAAAGTAGCAAGGACGTCCCAGCTTCAGCACGGAATGTCTCGTGTAGGTACTCATCATCCGGCTAGTGTGATGGTATGGTGGGGAGTTTCGTATGAAGGTGTCACTCCGCTCCATTTCTGTCAACAAGGCGTCAAGGTGAAAGCCAAGAACTATCAAACTGACATCTTAGAGCCTGTTGTGAAACCCCTGTCCCTGACTTTGTTTCACAACAAGGATTGGGTTTTCCAACAGGACTCAGCGCTATCCCATAAAGCAAAAACCACCCAAGCGTGGTTGAGAGAAAATGTGCCGGTCTTCATCGCGGCGAACGAATGGCCCTCTTCTAGCCCCGACCTCAACCCGCTGGATTATGTTTTATGAGCTAGAGCTCAGGGCCTGCCGAAAGTCCCACCCAAACTTGAAGTCACTGAACCGAGCTCTTGTCCGAGAAGCAAAGCGAATCCCGCTGGAAAAGATTCGTGCCGTCATTGATGACTGGCCAAATCGTCTAAGGGCCTGTATTAAAAACAAGGGTGGTCATTTTGAATAATAATTATTATTTTTTGTTTATTATTATCTACTAATTGTTTACTGAAAATTTTAGAATTATATGTTAATTATAAAAAAAGTTATGCAACTTTTATTTCGTCTCAAAACTTATGTACACACGAGGTGTATAGGGCGGGATATAGTTCGAGGCCAAGGTCAGGTTCACGCTCGCCAACCACCGCGCCGCTAAGAAGCTCTGTAAGACTTGCTTGGAGCACCACATCTTCTTCAACTACAAGTTATAAAAGTAAATTTCCTCCTAGACGTCTTCGCCCGTGGCGGTCAAT
Source organism: Pyrausta despicata (assembly GCA_963921415.1). NCBI lineage: Eukaryota > Metazoa > Arthropoda > Insecta > Lepidoptera > Crambidae > Pyrausta > Pyrausta despicata. The sequence continues at coordinate 13,207,836 of OY992866.1, read as the reverse complement.
CTCAATAGAGATCAGCCAACTACGCGAGAGATATTATAGTGCGCAAGTGTATGCTAACCGAGGACACAGATTACTAAATAAATTACTACGTAACAGATAAATCACTCCATAGAAAAATTTCGATACCCACTGCGTTAATAGACTACAATAATGCACCTGCAGCTATGAGTATAAAGTCACTATTGCTTTGCAGCTGCGTGAAACCACGTGACGTGAGACCGAGTGACAATCGAACTATGGTTGACACTTTCGGTAAAAATATTTCTACCACATTTTTCTAAAATGGTATTTGATTGACTGTTGTTGAAATAATATAACATTATTGAATAACAAATGTGAAATAAGAAATTCAGCCTGTAAAAGGTATAACAAGCGAATTATGAGCTACTTAATTGTGACTCTTGCTATCTCTTTCTAAAACGAATCTGTCATTTGTGGAATCTGTCGTTTTTAGATTATTAGTAGGTAGGTACATTTCGAGAATCGGTCAATTTTATTGTCAACTACGTAGGTACCTACCTACCTACCTAGTCATTTCGCTAGTCATTAGTCGACTAAACCACCACGTCGAGTAGGTAGATAGGTAGGTACACACAATTCGTAGGTGGTGCGCAGCCCATAAAAAGTATACTTATAGGTATAATAGGTACTTAGGTATTATTTTGATAAAGTAACTGACCTATGTTTCACTGTAGGTATTACATTTTAATTCAATAAAGCCGAACCCCAATTTACCTGAATTTATCCAATTTACCTACGTAGGTACCACCTACTAATTTGTTTATTTTTATACTTTGTAAATAAATTACTAACTTACCGGGTAATAATTACATTTTCTTCATTAGCTGGTAGACTAAAAAAAGGAAGCGTTTTATTTCTCTTAGTATTCGACCTACACCCATCAACAGCACATAAATTTCCACCACCAGAAGTAATTTTTCTTAAATAAAGCTAACGTTTAACAAGCACAGATTACTTATTTGGTTCGTATGAAAACTAAATTGATCGTAAGCGTAACACGAATAATTATAGTGCGTCGTGAGCGCGTCCGACGGTTGTTGGCAGCCCACTGAATTCGCACCGACGTCGGTGCGGGCGAGAGTAGGCTATTACCGCACGCAAGTACATCGAGTGAGAGAGGCCTGCCCAGGACCTCTCGGATATGAGGCAGAAACTTCGCCATTATACTAACGAGACAGTCAATACACAAATAATAGCTAAGCGTCTTCATAGGCTAGGACATGAAGACATCAGGAGTAGGTCTAATAAGACCGGTCTTCTTAGGTAGAGATAGACGCATGGCCCAAGATCTTGAAGATTAGCTACTAGCGTCACAACTTCGTTGTTGTCGTCACAGTTCGAGCTGTTCGAGTCGACTGTCGGGTTCAAGCTTGCCGAAACTGCCTTATTGTCAAAATTGTGTGATATGCGCCTTAAGACGCCATGCGCGTGTACGGTGAAAAATCACACCTTTTTACTAGTCACGCGTCACATTTCTAGCATATTTATCGTCAGGCTTCGAGAAGGGCTCTTTTAATGTAATTTTAAGGTTTAATTCAGAGTGGGGAAGGTTCAATACAGCCCTCCAAAATTCAACCTACGCAATGGAGGCGGTACAAAACGGGAGGGGAAGGTATCTCGCACGCTCGTCTTCTCCACGGGCTAGCGGCTGAACAGCTCATGTGCAACCACATCTCTTGCAATGTCTTCCAGGGCTCTGTTTATGTCGGGCAACCTGTATATTCTTGTTTGAAGTTTCGTACTTAATATTATTCTTTCATCTACAGACTAACCAGTCCGTCTCCGCGCGACAAGAGCACCCTGTTCCCGCGGCTCGGGTCGCGCTTCCGCTACAGCGGGCGCACGCACTACGAGTCGCGCGCCGCCGCGCCGCAGCGCCCGCCGCCGCACGTCGCGCGCACGCTGTCGCACCGCACGCTCTCCTACAGTAGTGACGGTGAGTTCCGCTACAGTGGGCGCACGCACTACGAGTCGCGCGCCGCCGCCGCACGTCGCGCGCACGCTGTCGCACCGCACGCTCTCCTACAGTAGTGACGGTGAGTTCCGCTACAGTGGGCGCACGCACTACGAGTCGCGCGCCGCCGCCGCACGTCGCGCGCACGCTGTCGCACCGCACGCTCTCCTACAGTAGTGACGGTGAGTTCCGCTACAGTGGGCGCACGCACTACGAGTCGCGCGCCGCCGCCGCACGTCGCGCGCACGCTGTCGCACCGCACGCTCTCCTACAGTAGTGACGGTGAGTTCCGCTACAGTGGGCGCACGCACTACGAGTCGCGCGCCGCCGCCGCACGTCGCACGCACGCTGTCGCAACGCACGCTCTCCTACAGTAGTGACGGTGAGTTCCGCTACAGTGGGCGCACGCACTACGAGTCGCGCGCCGCCGCCGCACGTCGCGCGCACGCTGTCGCACCGCACGCTCTCCTACAGTAGTGACGGTGAGTTCCGCTACAGTGGGCGCACGCACTACGAGTCGCGCGCCGCCGCCGCACGTCGCACGCACGCTGTCGCAACGCACGCTCTCCTACAGTAGTGACGGTGAGTTCCGCTACAGCGGGCGCACGCACTACGAGTCGCGCGCCGCCGCCGCACGTCGCGCGCACGCTGTCGCAACGCACGCTCTCCTACAGTAGTGACGGTGAGTTCCGCTACAGCGGGCGCACGCACTACGAGTCGCGCGCACGCTGTCGCACCGCACGCTCTCCTACAGTAGTGACGGTGAGTTCCGCTACAGCGGGCGCACGCACTACGAGTCGCGCGCACGCTGTCGCACCGCACGCTCTCCTACAGTAGTGACGGTGAGTTCCGCTACAGCGGGCGCACGCACTACGAGTCGCGCGCCGCCGCCGCACGTCGCGCGCACGCTGTCGCACCGCACGCTCTCCTACAGTAGTGACGGTGAGTTCCGCTACAGCGGGCGCACGCACTACGAGTCGCGCGCACGCTGTCGCACCGCACGCTCTCCTACAGTAGTGACGGTGAGTTCCGCTACAGCGGGCGCACGCACTACGAGTCGCGCGCCGCCGCCGCACGTCGCGCGCACGCTGTCGCACCGCACGCTCTCCTACAGTAGTGACGGTGAGTTCCGCTACAGCGGGCGCACGCACTACGAGTCGCGCGCACGCTGTCGCACCGCACGCTCTCCTACAGTAGTGACGGTGAGTTCCGCTACAGCGGGCGCACGCACTACGAGTCGCGCGCACGCTGTCGCACCGCACGCTCTCCTACAGTAGTGACGGTGAGTTCCGCTACAGCGGGCGCACGCACTACGAGTCGCGCGCACGCTGTCGCACCGCACGCTCTCCTACAGTAGTGACGGTGAGTTCCGCTACAGTGGGCGCACGCACTACGACATAAGGGCGCTGGACATGAACCGCATGTTAACAGAGGCGGCTCGATGAGTATGTGGTGTCGGTCCGGTGGTTCGGCGTGTTATTTATTCGTATACGCGCGGTTTCGATCCGATGCGGTTACGGCATCGTCTAAATGAAACCTCACAGGTATCCCTTCAGACGTGTAATGAAAGAGGTACCACGAGATCGTGTAGTGTGTGTAGCATGTAGTTGTACTTGTATGTATAAATATTGACGATTCCTATTTAATCATTCATTAATAAACGGAGATAGCTAAGATTCAGTTGTTTACTTAATGCTCCCGAGCTCCCTACCTTACATGGCGACCCTTGCCATTTTTGGCGGGCTGCCGGAGTTCGGTCGGGCGAGATGTAAAGAATAAAAGTATTTCTTTTTTAAAAGTAAAGTAAAATCAGTGAAAATGTGTCGATCCAACATAGAAAAGGACGAGGTGTTTTTGACCCAAAATTCCTCGGGGTCTAACGCAGCAGATTACCACATATCCAATATAAGTATCGTGCTGATGTTAATATGCACCATGCTGGCGGTTGCTGGACTATTTGGACTATATCTGATCTACAAGAGGTGCCACCACAGTTGGATTCGTAATGAAGTCTTGGCGCAGAACTTGAGACGATCCTTGCGACGACCGACCCGGGAGCCTCGCGTGTGCTACGAGTGCGAACGCCGTCAGGACCCAGTGTGCACAAAAAGTGAAAGTGTATAAGTGAATCGGTAAGAAAAAACTTTTCATAACCCATAAAGTGCTCAAACAACTAGTGGTTTTGCTCGTCATCATAAAAATAATGAACAATTATAAACTTTACCTAATATTTACTTTAATCATATATGATAATATACTTATAATAATTATTGCGTAATCGGATGGCTGAAGAAATAAAGAATATATGTGCCAAACTAAAAAATATTAAAGATAACCTTGTAAAATTAAGTTATCCTAAAAGGACTCATGCTACTTTAGAACGAAAATTAAATGAGGCCAATCAATTACGCAGTGAGTTTGACGAATGTATGTTAGTAATATTAGATCAAATTAAGCTCAGTAATTTAAAAGGTGAAATTCTCGAAGAAGTACAATCGTATTGCGATTTATTTAAAAATATTTTTGAGCAAATAGAATTTTTTTGTGCCCAAGCTGAGTGCACTGTCGTGAATACTCAAAATAACACAACGCAAAACACCATGACTTCTTTTGATTTTAAAACAGCAGTATCATTACTGCCGGTGATGACTGGCGAGGAGGCTGTCACCAAATCCTTGATTGACGCCATAGAGCTATATGGACCCACACTACAAGATGAAGGTAGGAAAATGTTAATTAATTTTGTGTTAAAAACACGTCTGAATGAAAGTGCTAAATTACGCTTGTCAGAATCATACGATAGTTATGAAACATTAATAAAAGATATGCGAGACCATTTGCTTACTAAGAAAAGTAGCACTTCCATTCATAACGAGTTAATAATGATGCGACAAAACGGAATGTCCATTGATAAGTACGGTAGTAAAATTGAGGAGTTGTTTGTCAATTTGACAATATCACAGGCCGACGGTAATCAGGCGGCGCATAAAATCTTGCGACCTCTAAATGAAAAACTTGCCATAAAGAGTTTTACCGACGGCTTGCGAAATCGTCAACTTAGTACCATTTTATCAGCCAGAAATTATTCTTCCTTGAAAGATACAATACGTGCGGCGAAAGATGAAGAAGCTTCGTGCAGTAGTAATAGTTCAGAGGCCACGGTATATTTTGGTCAAAGAGGGCGATCAAACACACATAGAAATTACAGAGGAAACAGGGGTAGTTATAGGGGTAACTCTAGGGGTTACTTCAGAGGTTACGGTAATTCTGCGTTTTCACGGGGTAACCAAGGAAATGGTTTTGCCAACCGATCACAAGGTCGAATGATAGAGCAGCCACGCGGGAATAATGGCTATAGGCAGAATAGGCCTTTCCGCGGCGGTAGACAGAATAGGCCCTTTTATCGTGGACATAATGTTCATTACATGAATAGCGATAACAATAACTCCGTTGAGAACACCGTTCAAACTTCAACATCAAACCAAAGTTTTGAACGAGAGAGTAATACTTTACAACAGTTTTTTCGATAATAATTACATATTATCATGTGATTACAGTAGTTCGGTGGTATTATTATTTGGAGATGCCAAATATAGCTTTCTAGTAGACTCGGGCGCTTCGATGTCGGCGCTGAAATACGAAACTGCATTAAAATGGAATCTTCCAATACATAATGAACGCATACACATAAATGGTATCGGGGGCAATGTACAGTCAATTGGACATGTGTCTGTTACACTTAATTTAAATGGTAAAGAATTTCAACACAAGTTCTATGTTATCGATTATCTACCTTGTGTACAGTTTGGAATTATTGGTCGAGATTTTTTAAGTAAATATCAAGCAGTTTTAGACTTTGAAAATAATACACTCAAATTAAATACTTTAAATAACGAAATAATTACAGTGCCAATGATTAACGGATCATTAGGAAAAGGGAGTTTCTTAACAATACCACCGAGGTGCGAAAAAGTATTTATAATAGACAGTAGTAATTACGATGATTGTGTAGTTTTGCCAGAAGAATTATGCGAAGGAGTTTTTATGGCCGGTAGTATATGTAGGCCAAGAAATGGTAAAATTTACTTACAGATATTAAATACCCGCGAGTGTGAAGTGAACCTTAGTTATTTTAGACCGGAAATACATAACTTAACCGAATACGATTTATGCAATTTTGAGACTAGTAGCGTTGATGGAGACAGAGTCCGCCAGATGTTCTCACAACTAAATTTAAATCATTTAAATAAAGAAGAAAGTGATTCCATTCGTAATATTTGTGCCAAGTTTTCAGACGTATTTCACCTACCTAACGACAAATTAACTACAACTCATTTATACGATCAAACAATTCAGTTAAAACCTAATGCAGACCCGGTGTATGTCAAACAATATCGCTTACCTTTTTCACAGCGAGCCGAAGTCGAGAAACATATTCAAAAAATGCTTTCAGATAACATTATAGAGCCTGCAAAGAGTGAATGGTCGAGCCCCATTCTACTGGTTCCTAAAAAATCAGACGATCAATCTAAAAAGTGGAGGTTAGTGATTGACTTTCGAAAACTAAATAATAGAATATTAGACGATAAGTTTCCATTACCTAATATAACCGATATTCTTGATTCATTGTCGGGCGCAATGTATTTTACTCAGTTAGATCTGTCACAAGCATATTACCAAGCAAATCTAAGCCCAGAATGTAGAAAATATACTGCTTTTTCAACCCCATCAGGACAATATCAAATGACGCGCCTTCCTATGGGATTAAAAATCAGCCCTAGTGCTTTTTCTCGACTCATGACGATAGCTATGTCGGGACTTACATACGACAAGTTATTTATTTATTTGGATAATTTAATTTGTTTCGGTCGTAATTTGGAAATTCATAACAAAAATTTGATAGACATTCTAATTAGACTCCGTCAAACGAATTTAAAATTGAACCCTAACAAATGTGATTTTTTAAGAAAAGAGATGCAATTTTTAGGTCATGTCATTTCAACTGAAGGCATAAAACCTGATCCAGAAAAAATTAAAGTGGTACAAAACTATCCAGTGCCAAAAAACGCCGATGAAGTCAAAAGGTTCGTGGCGTTTACAAATTTCTATAGAAAATTTATACCGAAATTCGCAGATAAATCATTACCACTAAACAAGCTTTGTCGTAAAAATGTGGAGTTTGCATGGACAACAGATTGCCAGGAATCATTTTCTTCACTAAAACAGTCATTAATATCTCCACCAATACTACAGTATCCTAATTTCGATAGCGATAATACCTTTATTTTACAAACGGATGCTTCAGGCTACGCGATCGGTTCCGTATTAAGTAACAGCGACAATAAACCAATAGCTTTCGCAAGTCGTAACTTAAACAAAGCTGAAATTAGATACCCAACAATAGAGAAAGAACTTCTTGCCATTGTTTGGTCTGTAAAGTATTTTAGACCATACCTATATGGGCGTAAATTTATTATTAAAACGGACCATAAGCCATTAATTTACCTATTTAACATGGCAAATCCTTCTAGTCGTTTGACAAAATTTAGACTTTTATTAGAGGAATATGACTACGTAATCGAGTATGTCAGGGGAGCGGACAATGCAGCTGCAGATGCGTTGTCTCGCATCCGAATATCAAGTGACGAACTGAAAGAGATGAATGAACATGTGATGTGTGTTTTAACTAGAGCACAAAGCAAGAGAATGAATGAAAATGATTCAAAGGACACTTGTGACAACCCTATGGTGGATAAGAGTACTACAAACATTCGGTCTGATCAACCAAATGTTGTGGGAATACTTAAAAAACCATTGGATTGTGTCGAGTTGAGATATGCAAATGGACGTGAATGGAATGTGATAGAGAGGAATGCACCAGAAAAAGGTAATTTATTTGCTTATGACCCAAAGAAACGCATTATTAATATAAATCCATCCTTCCGATCATATTGTGCACGAGATGCCTTTGTGAGGAAGTTGGAAAATACATGTAATCAATTAAAAATAAAGAATGTTTATATTATAAAAAATGAGTATAATGATTATGAAATAAAAGAGTTAACTCGTATTATAAATGATATAAAAAATTGGTCCGGACCACGTTTTTATATTTTAAATAGTGTCATGAGGATAGATGATCGCGATACGCAACGCGTAATATTAAACGACTATCATATGTTACCTACAAGTGGCCACGCCGGCATAAGGCGCATGATAAGTAATATAAAAAGACGATTTTTTTGGCCAGGCATTGAAAGAGATGTGACCGAATTTGTAAATCGTTGTGACAAATGTTTAAGGCATAAATATTTTAGATATATTAAGGAACCTATGGTTCTTACTGATACAGGTCATTCTTCTTTTGATAGGATATATTTAGATTTAGTTGGGCCCTTAGTTAAGGATAGTGATAATAATGCATATATTCTTACACTTCAATGTGATTTAAGTAAATACGTGGAAGCGTACCCTTTAAATAATAAAGATACTATTTCGGTAGCGACAGCATTTGTAAATAATTTTATATTACGTTATGGTATTCCTCGGCAAATCATATCTGATCGAGGCACTGAGTTTGTTTCAACGGTTATGAAAGCAGTGTGCGAAATACTCAAAATTAAGCAAACCACATCTACAGCATATCATCATCAATCGATAGGCAGTTTAGAAAATAGTCACAAAAACTTAATGTCATACCTACGAATACAAACCGAAACAGAACCACAAAATTGGAGTGTGTGGTTACCCTATTGGTGTTTCGCTTATAACACGACCGTCCACACAGAGACTAAGTATACACCATACGAATTGGTATATGGAAAACCTTGTAACTTACCTAGTAATTTATCTTCAGACATTGAACCATTATACAACCATTATGATTACCCTAAACAACTTAAATTCAGATTACAAAAATCGCAATACGATGCACGGCAAAATTTGATTAAAAGTAAAGAAATAAGAAAATTGAGATATGATTGTTATACTAACCCTATTACGTACAATGTTGGTGATATGATACTACTAAAGAACGAACAAAGTGTAAACAAACTTGATCCATTGTACTTAGGACCGTTTAGAGTTATCGAAGATTGTGAACCAAATCTAAAAATAGATTATAAGGGTAAACCAATGTTAGTACATAAGAATAGGACTAGACCATATAGACAATAGTTTTAAGGAAATGTGTAACTTTATTCTATAAAAAGGTTATTGGCATTATTATTTTAACTTACCTGAATGAATGAAGATATGTATTAGTTGTTATAAAAATAATCTTATAACATATTATTTTTATTTTTTTTGCCAGTGGGCGTGTAGTGTGTGTAGCATGTAGTTGTACTTGTATGTATAAATATTGACGATTCCTATTTAATCATTCATTAATAAACGGAGATAGCTAAGATTCAGTTGTTTACTTAATGCTCCCGAGCTCCCTACCTTACAATCGCCTTCCACGTAGATACGTCATAATTATACTAGATAAATGCCCCGCAACTTTCATGTTGCGTGATTTAAAGCGGCTTGCGACTATCTTTAGACCAAGGTTGGCTGATAGATACCTATAGTCAGCTATAGATGGACGAAATAGTGATTAACCTAGCTAAAGCTTAAGCCCGATAAGTTTAATTGCGACACGCCTGGTTTTAATAAGATATACTTTAAAATCAGAGACGAATGCACTGATGTAGCGACGGTCTTTATGTAGCGCCCCAGAGGGGCCAAATAGAAAAAAAATCACGGGTAAGGTAGACTGATATCCTTTTTAACATCAAATAAAAACAGGCAGTGATTTCTTAAACATATGATGAACTGCAAACTAGACAATTTGTTACTTTAAATATGTGTAAATAAAATAAAAATCTATTTTATTCTATTCAAACGCTAAATGATCCAAGTGACTAGTTCTCACCTCGTTACACACTCACGCAGGCAAACTGCCAAAGAAATTGTCATCAACTGCACGATTTTATGCTATCACGTAAAATGACTAATGATATTGACACATGAAGAGAAATTAGCATCAGACAGTGTGATGTCATGCGATTTTCCTTGGAAGTGCAGTATCAGTTCAGAGTCATCTGAGGTCAAGTTCAATGATAGAAAGTATATTATGTCTCCAACTTAGCTAGCGTTATCTCACGCTTATACTTACCTAAACAAACAACACTGACCTTGTAGAATTGTTAGTTCATCGTGTTTCGGCTAAATGCCTGACTCATTTTAATTGTCACCTCGCCAGCGAATGATGTTATGCATTGACGCTAAGTTCTCTTAACTTTAAAGGTATGATTCCACTAAATCGGTTGATTTGTTTTAAAACTACAACAGGTTGTAATACTGGCATGTAAGCAACCGTACCGAACCAGATCGGTAACCAAAAAGGGCCCTGTGACGGTCTCACTCAACTATCAACAAAAGCGCTGCAAATTATATTTTCATTCCATTTTTTTTGCAATAAGAACGCTGCTAGCAAAGATTATTTTAATTATTAAATTATCTTTGCTGCTAGTCAACGAAAAGCTTCGGGCCGTGTCGAGATGTGTCCGTGTGTCACTGACTGAGTAATTTTTTCTTTGCTTCCATACTGCTTAAGCCTATAACTATACTGTGCCTCAGTCTAGATAGCTACCTAGTCAAGTCTAGCGGCCCGATAGTGAAGTAGCCGATATTAATACTTTAAACACTCACGCGCATTTGTTTATATCCAGTTGCGTACGCGCAGACGCTCAGTGCGCACGGTACCTTTGAAGTGATCGTACATAGACGTCCTTTGTCTATGTGAATAAAAAAAAGTGAAAATCGATGGTCCTTATTCTATGTTTAAAAGTAAATTAGAAAAAAAAACTATTCGTTTTCTGGAGATTAGTAAATAACTTAGGTAGTTTCAAATAGTTGTGAGTTTAGTGACGAGTGAATCTAGTCAAGATTTGGATTGATTTTTTGTGTCAAGTGAAAGACGTTGTGATAAAATGGTGTTCAACGATTGCTGGTCTCCGAGTTGTACGAGAGGGTGTTAGTATTTTTAAAATATTACGATCAATTTGCAGAATTGGTGTGGCATTGATTGAACAGAGGCGAAGGTTTCTCATCTCATCTGTGAAAACCTGAGAGCCTCAAATCTACATCTACACTTATATTATAAAGAAGTAAAAATTTTGTTTGTTTGGTTAAATAAAATAGACACTGAAACTACTGGACAGATTTAAAAAAAAAACCACGAGAATCCTACATAACCTTAAACATTTTTGCTTAACATATTCGAAAGAGAAGCTAGTGCTACATAAAATGAGACTGAATGAATGAATGAATGAAATATTTATTTGCACAAAACATGGTAACAATAATGACATCACAAATAGGTACTCGTATAAGCTCAGCATGTTTTGTCTTGTCAGACATGCATAAATTACAATTTATATTTAAAATTCGATTAATTTCAATTAAATTTCAATCCCAAATTAATTGACTGACTTTTGACTGACTTGAAATTAATTGACTGATCTTAACTTAAGACAGTCATTAAGTGAAATATGTATTCTCGTCTTAATTAAGTTAGTATATGTGTAATTTCTGACGGCAGCAATTTTTATTTAAGTAATTTTTATTGATCCTTATTTTATAAAAGACTCAACTAACGTAATGTGATGTGCAAGTAGCATTGTATTAGAGGCTTATTTAAGACTTTTCGCAGAAACATGCACTAGCAGGAATGTCTGCCAATCTGTCGGCAGCTTCCTCTCTTTGCGTATACAAAAAATACAAACAAATTGCTCGTCTTTGTATATTTACGGAGAGGTACAGTCGCCTATGTACGAATTTAAATATTCATCGTAAATGGGTACCTATATGACACCAATCAAAATGAATTCAAAAATCGTGGTCGCCAAAATCAACACATAATTCAATTTAACGCCGTAATTATAAACAAATAAATAATAAATATTTTAACTCAATCACACCAATTCTCTAGTCCCAAATAAAGCTACGAGGCTTGTGTTATGGGTACTAGACAACGGATAAACATACTTAAATACTTTTTTGTTTGTAAATAAATACTTATTATACATAGAAAACATCCAGACCTGTACAAACACACTTGTTCATGCACACATGCGTGTACTGAGCGGGGATAGAATCCGCGACCCTTGGATTTAAAAGTCCGACATGTAGATCACTGCACCAAGCGGTCTTGAGTGACCATTATTTATTATTCACAATATTTCATTTTTAATTGATCAAAAAGTACACCGATCATCGAGTGTGAATGATAATGTCACCAAACCATTATAGCCAAACAAAATGTATGGGAGGTTTGCGTTTTGACAGTTCAGGAAAAGTACGTCGATATTTTTGTTTGTTTGCATAGAGCGTACATAATACAAGTACAGATACTATCTCATTAAGTGCCCTAATAGAATTTCCCTAATAGAAGAGACCACCAAAATTGATGCGTTTTTGAACATAGTCTTGTCGTATGTAGTATGAATACACAAAGCACACGACAAAATGAAACAAAATGTGGAAATAAGCCTAAAACTAATGGCGATAAACGTTTTCTTGTTTTTTAACCACTGCTGAAACCAATACGCGCGTTAAGATACTCATAATAGTATCACGAAAAACATTGGAGAGGAATGTGATGGCCACTTACAGTTAGATTTAGAATCGATCTACTGGAAATTGTAAATCGTAGTGGAATCAGTTTGTTTACTCAATTTACAAAATCCCACAAAGCTACTTCATAGCAAGCCGGTGTCTGTTGTTTCGAGTTCAGTCATCCTTTTTACTCGTGCATGTTTGACTGTGCGAGCAAATGGGATGGCTATACTCAAACACTTACAGAGTAGATACTCTAAAGCCGGGTTAGGTATGTTATAATAACATATATTGATCGCTAAAATAGCTAGAGAGAAGATAGCTTTATCTGAATCACGTTTATATTTTTGGTGTTTCTTGAAATACATTGTAGTTTGTTTACATTGAAATGCTGAGAATTGGCTGGTGGAATATAGTAGTATTCACTGGAACTTGTCTAGCACTTAAATTTGATGTTTGATCTAACTAAAATGAAAGATTTCAGAGTTTGCCCTAAATGTTGTCCCATCGCTACAAGGTTCACTGGTTGTGGTGAGGGGCCAGCCTAAGCCCTCTCCATCTGAATATGTTGTCTTTACGTTGCCATGTATGGGTTTAATATACAGGGTGTAAAAAAAACCTTAACGAAGCCGAATACCACATATTCTACCAATTGTTACGATCATTTTTTTCCTTTACACCATACCTGGGAAGTTAACGGTTACTGAGATATTAATGGTTAAAGTTTGAAAAAAAAATTGATGATTTTTACAGAAATGACTTCTGTCCATTATAACTTAACTTTTTTCCAAAGAAACATGATACAAATTTTCACTAGTTCTTTCATAAAAAGCCTCTAAATGGCACACTCCGCAATGAACAGCGCACACTCGAACCGAACCGCGTCGCAGCGGCGTAAAGCAACACGCCCCGCGGTGACTTTTCCACGTGCGCGCTGTACATTGCGGGTTAGAATTAAATTATTTTTTTTGATGTCAATAAATAAAAGTTGTTTCCCAGCCAAAATTTATTTTTCATACGATTTGGTTTGATGTACTGAACGCGTGGTTGACGGCTTCGTTAAGGTTTTTTTTACATCCTGTATAATATAAAATGTAAACAGTAATTTGGGTAAAAGCCGGAAAACTGACTCATAGTGATGTCTTTGTGATGCTAAACGCACAAAGAATTGCAAGAAGACACATGATATACTTTCTCAACTCTTGTATGCGTACGGAAGTCCTAAAACCCAAGCACATGTATAACAGTTCTTGAGTTTCATTCTGCGGTGTGGCCGCGGTCGAACGTTAGCGAAATGAGTCCCATTTAGCGCCAAGGCTTGTTTAATTTTGGCACATTTATAATCATAATGATACTCACTAGTCTAATTACCTTGTTGTGCGAAATTCGCAGAGATGATAATATTTTTGGCAGATAAAATAGCAGATTTCTAACTATGTTTTGGATGGTTGTTTACAATCGGTCAATGGTAGAAACCTGTGGAGAACGAAATTTTAACAATTTTCCTGCAGATTGGAAATCAAGATTGCTGATAAGATGTGCTATTTAAAGATTGATCTATGGAGGAAAAATATGTATATAACATTGGGTTCGATCCCCGGACGGGAACCAATATCAAATTTAAATTTCATAACACAATTGCTGAAGCTAATTACTGTGGGATCAGAGCAATATACTTATGTGATGTTGTTTGTCTTTATTTACTAAATAAAAACTTACTTTCAACACGCGTTTATAAGCTCGGGTTGTATGTAAGTCGGAATCTTTGACCTCAATTTTCACCAACTGCCAGTAATCGGATTAATTTGAAACTTTGCACACGTATCGAGTGGGGTTCTTGGTATATTATATATTAAAATCATTGTGTTATTGGGAACTATAAAAAAGAGAACTATGAAAACGACATTAAGGTGCACCCCACGCTTTACTCTACTGTAATATGAATTCTGTATTTAAACTTCTATATTTAAATTAATCAGGCCTGTGCCCAGCAGTGGGACGTATATAGGCTGATGAATGAATGAATGAATTTAAATTAATAATTGTCTTTATTTAAGTTAGCTATAAAAGCGTGTTGTTTTTTTGTTTTTAAACTATTATTTTCTACTAGGAATATTCAAAATACTCGTATGTAACAACTCCACAGCTTTCCCTGACCGCAGCACTGTTTTGCCCAACATTGAACATCACACGCTAACATTAACTTCTCTTCATCTCCAGCCCTGGCGGGAGACAAGGACGGCACGATCCCGGAAGCAGCCAAGAGGCACACAATGCCCCCGCAGCCAGCTCCACGACCCACCATCAAGGACAAGGTATGCACCATATTTGGTTGTCATAGGGATAGATAGTTAGATAGATTAACACTTTATTGTACAACACAAAACAAAAATTACAGACAAGTTTAACAAAGAAAGATGTACAATTTAAGCGGTCTTATCGCTTTTAGCGATCTCATCCAAACAACCTTCGGTTAAAGGAACGAAAGAAAGGAAGGATTAGGAGGAACGAAGGAAACGAAGGATTTAATTAACAGGAAGGGGGAATTCGAGCAAAATATATTTAATATTTATCTAAGTGATATTTGTAATGAGAGTTTTGATTAGATATATAAAAACACCATATCATAATGCTATGGTTGAAGGGATGATGTTGAGACAGTTTAGACTGATTCGATGGCGACTGTAAACACGACAGCATCAAGATCAACACTGCGGCACCTTATGCCTATGTACTAAAGACGATTTTGATACCAAAATAATAGTAAATATGTGCTGCCGTCTGTACAGTCTCATCATGGTTATGGTTGGTACTAATGTTTGGGATTAATGAATTGTATAGATAGACAGTGTCGAAAATATGAAAACTTTTGCAATAAGCTAAGCGAGACGAAAGTTCTTCATAAAGCTCAATTTTTAGTCAGGATAGCCTTTACAAATTAGCTTCAATTGATTGCACAGTTTAACAGGAGTGGTGCGCGAATTTTCTGCCTTACTTACACGCGAGAGGTCCTGGGTTAGAATCCCAGGTGAATCCAAAAATTGTTTCTGTGATTTTCTATCATGAATTTCTCAGAAACAGCTTGGGGTTGGGTAGTTGGCGGTGTTTCACCCCTGCGACTCAGTGCGTAACGTAAAGCCGTTGGCCCTGCGCCTGATCTCTCTCCGTTTATGTCGGATTGCCGTCTCACCGAACTTTGAGAGTGATGGAACAGTGAGTGCACCTGTGTATTGCGCTTACACTTGTGCACTATAATATCTCCTGCGCAGTTTGCTGATCTCTTTTTAAATTGTGGCCGCCGTGGTCGAAATCTGCTAGGAGACTTATATTTTATTATTATTAGAAAAGTATTATGAAATAAGTCTCTTTGTAATACTCTAAACATAAATACGCACACCCATACACATGCTGATAGATAAATTAATAAACCGTGAACATATTTTCGACACTGAATGTACTAAAATGAATCTGATCTGTTTAAATAGGTCTAGTATAGGTACTCTTTCTTATAGATGTCATTATCATGTCATAAATGCATCATAAACTCTTTTCAAATAACTGAATGACAGCACTAACTCTAAAATACTTCATTGTACTTGTAGTATATATGTATTACTGTTATTATGTGGTTTCATCGACACTTACATAACGCGGTAGAGGTAGCTTTAGAAAATGTGCATGATTAGTGACGTCACTTTATTACACTTGTACCTCCGTACTTTCGAGTTTCACTTAGAAAAAGAAAATCATGTGATTTTCTTCTTTATCATTATTTCGATCTTACATCTTATTATTTCGTGACACTGTCGTTTTATTTGAAAGTGTGACGCTCATAAAAAGTATGTGTCTTATTACAAAAACACGTCTTAATGCGGCTTTGAACCAAAACCAGGATTTTTATTGTTTTAAGGTTAGTTCCAGACCTAAAATGTGTTCTTATTACAAAATCTGTTTTAACAGATAATCAGTTAGTCATATCCTTAGACCACACCGTGTACACCCGGGGCAAGGATCGTCCCCGTTTTAACACAGATTATACAGACATTACGTTCCGTTTCACGAACTACTAGTTTTATTTTTCATTTTATGTGGCATAAATAATAATTAATGAAAAAACCATAATTTTTAAACTGTTTTGTTTTTCTTCAGGTTAGTTTTTTTATTTTTATTTATCTATATATATATAAAAGAAAGTGGTGTTAGTTACACTATTAATAACTTAAGAACGGATGAACCGATTTGGATTGAAATCGGTGGAGAGGTAGCTTAAGTTATTAATAGTGTAACTAACACCACTTTCTTTTATATACTCGTATATAGATATTTAAAAAAAATTAAAATGTAACAATAAAAATTCTATGACTATCATTAGAAGAAACAGATTGCTAATGTCCTTTAATTTAAAGATGTGAGTGAGATTGATCAGAAAATATTTGTAAATATTTACTAGATGATTATCTAATTATTTGTAAAATTATTTATAGCTGATTATCTAAAACTTAATTAGTCATTCAAACTTTCTCATTAGGTCATTATCATTAGCATGACATTGACCGATAGTCATGTTTATTTTTAGACTAGTGCATATTTTCTCAGGCTACCTTCGGAGCGGTGATTCACACAGCATGTCGTATAAATACTAATCAAATTTACTAATGTTGTATCTCATTTACTTGTTATATGCATGTCGCTTTGTCGTTTACATGACGACTGTGGGGAATACACACGGTGAAAAATTACCAATAGATATTAACTTATCTATTTTTATTTTATTGTAGAGTACCGACTCTATGTAAAATCAGTGCCAGTTTTTCGTCTTATCCTTTGGTGACTGCAGTAATTTTGAGTACTTTTGTATCTCTATGTCGGGAAGTTGTCGGTGTTACACCCCCGTGCCTCGGTGCGCACGTTAAGCCGTTGGTCCTGCGCCTGATCTCTCTCCGGTAGTTGGCTGATCTCTGTTGAGATTGGCCGCCTTGCTCGAAATGGGCCAGGAGGACTATATATCTCAGTGACATGAACAATGAACTTCGGTAACCAGTTCGAACGTGCAGAAAAATAATTATCGTGGAGTCTCCGTGAAAATACAATAACCCTGATAAGAGCCCATAAAAAATGGTCGCCATTTAAAGTCTACCAGGTATTTTTTTGGCTTTTAAAGATATTCCTGCAACAAATTTTGTCACAACTTGGTAACAATCGTCTGTCACTTCAATTTATTACAAATCTGGTAGCGCGCGGATTTGTTAAACTGATGAAAACTGATTCACGGAAGGATAAACTAGTTTTTACTTTAATTCGACAAAGTAGTCCAGTGTGTATTCGCCATGTCTAACGTGTGTGTACTCGCACGCTGCGGGAAGTTGCGGCGACGCTCCGGCGGAACTGCGTCCGCGTCTGCCAGCAGCCTGGAGGGCGACTACCTCGTCAAGGATAGGCAGGATAAGGTAACGAAGTAGGCCAGTGTGTACCCCCCATGTCCGACGTGTGTGTACTTGCACGCTGCGGGAAGCTGCTGCAGCAGTCTGGAGTCTGGATTATTTTTACATGACGTGATCTGTTTTATGCGTTTCCACGCATGTAGCACACAAGTATGGTCGACAGCATGTCAGATCAACCATGTCAACTAGGAAAATAGTTTTTATTTTATTTACGAAGGTGACAGAGGCGGTCTCAAGCACATTTCAAACATGCGAATCAATGTTTATACTCGTTAAGTATGTTCATTAGTTACAATTAGCCATTATTTTGCCCCATAATATGTTAGTAATTCATAGATATTTAGTGTAAACATTTGTATTCATTCTTTAGATTAGGTCATCAAAATTTTCTTCAACATTACTCTATTTCAAAAATCTCATGTGTTATTTTTATATTGCCCGATGATTTCTTTTAAGGCTAATTATAGTAATTACCGTAACATTAACTGTCAAATAATTGTTATTCTAGTGAAAAAAAAAAACACATTTGAAGAAAGATAGACTGCCACAGGTGGTACAATGAGTAAGTGTCACGGTAGCTCAATTGGGAGAGCAATCGCCCGGTTTGCGAGAGGTGCGGATTCGTGTCCCGCCTGTGGCAGTCCATTTTTACTTTAAGTGTGTTTTAATTTCACATTGTAAAGAAATTTGCATTGTAAATGCTAAAACATAAAGTAACTTTTTTGTTATTCTGGAGTCCTGAATTTGAATGAGTTAATATATGTTGTTCTTTCTTCTTTGCTAAAATATAACATTTAGGATGTGAAATAACACAGTGCTGGTATAAAATATTGACAAAAACTCATGTGACTCTTGCAGAAGCCTCCACCGGGCGCGGTGAAGGTGATGCCCACCGCCCCGCCCGACAAGAAAGAAGAGAAGAAACAGGCGGAACAGAAGAAGCCTGCTGAAAACGGTAAGTGTTCATTTAACGGTATAATCACGTGGAGGTGCTTGTGACGCAGTGGTTGCAGCGCTATGGTAGTGATACCAAAAGTTAAGCAGCCTAAGGCGCGGTCTAGTTTGACCATTTAAGTGACGTCCATTTACAAGCATCTTCGTGCTTTGGAAGACACGTTCAGCTGTTGGTCCCGGTTAGATAGATATTAGTCGTAAAGCCTAGTCAGAGGCCCTCGGGCGGCTTAATAATATCTGACCCTGCGTGGTGGAGAATGGCTCGGACCATCTTATAGATGAGGTGAGGCCTGTGCCCAGCAATGGGACGAATATATGCTGATGATGATGATGATGATTATGAATCATGCGGCCAATTAAAAATTATGTGGCTGTACTTATAATTTCTCATTTTATATTCAAGACTCTTACTTAAAGAAAAAAAATGTTTTTTGTAATTTGTCTTTTTTTCTAAATAAGGTTTTGGGACAGTAGAATGTTAAAAATCATTGTTTTGGAATTAGGAGGAATGTGATTTCTTATTTTGGCTAAGCGCACTGCTTGTGGTGTGATCGAGACCTATGCAAAGAATTTGATTTCATCTAAAAGTTACAAAGAGTTGTATTTTTCTTGGAATCAAAAAGCCTCTGCCGCACCAATCAGTCAGTCAATAGCAAACGATTTAATTGTTAAATTTATGGCACCAGGAACGGACACAACCAGCGACCCGGGCGTCACCAATAACGTGGAAACCACTCCTAAGAAGTCCAAGGTGAGTTCCCACGCCACCTAAATTCACACTACCTTGAAAAAAATTGTCCATACAAGCGCGAATGGTATACACAGATATACAATTTTTAACTCTCAAATGCAATATTGTCATGTCCCAGTAGACTAGTGTATTATACATTTTGTAAATATTAGATTTTGCAACTTAGGCATGCGTATAAAGCATAATGCATACAGCATTTTTTATTATCAGTTCGCACCGTATTTTTGTATGCGTCTCAACATGGACATTTTGGCCTTTTTATCAAAGTTATGTTGTCGAGTACACGACGTCGCGTTTTATAATTTTTGTGCAATTAAGGGGATGTTGACGTACTTTTGAACTATCTATCTATGATATGGGAATAAAACATGGGCATCAATTGGTTTTAACTCGATTGACTTACTATTTAGCGACTTTAAATTCATTCAAAATAATGCATATAGCGAATTGAAGTCAATATGACCTTAAAATAAAAGTCATTTCAGATAAAAAGTTTTTTTGTCAACTAAAATGCAGAAAAGTCAACATCCCTATTTTATTTGGTTTTTTAATATTCTCATTTTTCCTCCCCCATCCCGGCCCGATCCAACAGGGAGGTTTCGGCCTGTTCGGAGGAATCGGAGGCAAGAAGGACAAGTCCCCGAGGGAAGAGAAAACGCCGAAAGAAAAGTCGCCCAAAGAAAAGTCGCCTAAGTCAAAAGACAAATCGCCTAAAGAGAAAGAAAAGAAAATCAAAGAGCCCAAAACTAAAGTTGCCGTGCTCGATACTTCAAACGAGAGCTCGAACCTCGACACGTCTACAGATAAGAGTCCAACGAAATCGGAAGACAAACCAGGATTTACAAAGCCTTATGAATACACGGACACAGAAAAGAGTCCTACACGCACCAAGCCGTTCATCCAAGGAGCTTTCAGCTACGAAAAGGAACCAATTTCGGAAGAGAAACAAAGAGGTATGGATGAGAGTCAGAGTCCAACTACAAGAAAGGCAGGTCTCGCCTTCAACTACGCTCCAGGCGAAGATAAGAAAGTCGCAGAAAGCGCCGAGAAACGCAAAACAGCTGACGATCCCAGCAAACTCAAAACGCCTGGCATTGACTACGTGCAGTCGGCGGCTTTGAAGGAACAGGCTAAAGCAAAAGATCTTATTGATCCAACTCTAGCATTACTTGATGCTGAAAGGGCACATCATGAAGCCCCAGCAGCGGCCGTGGTTGCTGCCCCAGTTGCAGCCAAACCAGAAAACGAAGTACAAGTTGTCATAATCACTGGCAAATACAACCCCAAATCAAAGAAACTCGACGACGCCAATGGCATTGTACTCGTAACACGAGGAACATTAAACAAAGCCAACGGAAAGATCCAAACGGAAAAAGAATCTATCAACACTAAATCCGGACAAATTACATACACCGATCCCGCGACGAATAAGCAAGAAGTGAAGAACGGTCACGTGGACTCCAAAACTGGTCATATACTGTTTACGACTGGAGTCATCGACCCCAAGACTGGGAAGATAGATCCAACATTGGCCCAACAGTACTGCTTTGTTGAAAAAGCCCACGACAAAGTTGGCGCCAAACCTGGTAGGGAGGTCGACTTAGTTGTCATCACTGGAAAGTACGATGGAAAACATAAGAAACTAGACGCGTCGCATGGACATGTAGAAGTGTCCAGAGCTGTGGTGTCGCCCGAAGGCAAAGTGTCGTCAAACTACGGTGTCATTGACCCGAGAAGCGGGAAGATCGACTACATCGATCCGAAGTCAGGCAAGCAAGACCCGAAGCAAGCTTACGTAGACCAGAAGACAGGTAACTTGTTGGTGACCACGGGTGTCCACGATCCCAAATCTGGAAAAGTCGATTCGTCACTAGGACAGCAGTTCAGTGTAGTTGAGAAAGACTCGACCAATAAGAACAGAGAGGTCCGTCTAGTTGTCATCACGACCAAATACAATCTAAAGACCAAGAAGCTAGAGCCATCGTTTGTTCACGCGGACGCTGTCAAGGCTGTTCTTGGCGGAACAGACGGAATGATCTACTCGGAATATGGGGTCATCGACCCCAGGACCGGTGACATAGTGGTCACC
The DNA here is from genome assembly GCA_963921415.1 of Pyrausta despicata. NCBI lineage: Eukaryota > Metazoa > Arthropoda > Insecta > Lepidoptera > Crambidae > Pyrausta > Pyrausta despicata. The sequence continues at coordinate 13,186,024 of OY992866.1, read as the reverse complement.
GACAACAAGACGGGACAGAAAGATGTCTTTCACGCCACAGTGGACCCTAAGAATGGAAATATTATTCTTCTGTCCGGTGTCGTTGACCCCAGGACTGGGCATTTGGACTCTTCATTAGCACGAATATACAGCATTGTCGATAAACCAACAGACACCTTCGCAGTTGTCCCAGGAAAAGAGGTCCAACTAGTCGCCGTCACAGGCAAATACGACTCGAAGAACAAGAAGCTAGAAACCCCCAACGGTTTCATCGAAGCGTCGAACGCAATCATCAGCGAAAAAGACGGCAAAGTACACACCAACTTCGGTATATTGGACATCGAAGCGCAAAAGATCTTCTACACTGATCCGAAATCTGGCAAACGCGACTCGAAACCAGCCATTCTTGATCCTAAAACTGGAAGTTTAATATTAACCTCAGGGGTTATTGATCCTAAAACTGGCAAGCCTGATTCGTCTCTAGCAAAACAGTTGACCGTTGTCGACCAGGATACCCAGATTCCTGCCGAAAGACACGTTCAAGTTGTTATAGTCACAGGCAAAGGCGATAGTAAAAGCAAAAAGTTAGACATGTCCACTTCTCACGTTGATTGTCTCCCTGGTACTATGGCACCAGATGATCGAGTACGCACAGAGAGATGTTTGTTAAATCCTACTACTGGAGAATTCATGCAATTTCCTAAACTTAAATTGTTGGAAACAACTGTGGATTCCAAGACAGGAAACCTGTTTCTTACAAAGGACGTATGTGACCCCGTTACTGGTATAGCGGACCCAACTTTAGTTCAACAGATAAGTGTCGTTCAAAAACCTAAAGATACATTCCCACCAGTGTCCGGAAAGGAAGTTACACTGGTCGTTATTACAAGCAAATACGATCCCAAGCACAGACGTTTGGATAATCCGAATGGATTTATTGAAACTTCGAGAGGAGTTGTTTCGGAGGATGGTCGTGTTCACACCAACTTCGGTGTCATTGACCCGAAAACTGGTAAGATTGAACACGTTGATCCTAGAACGGGTAAACAAGAGATTAAACAAGCAGTGGCTGATCCTCAAACTGGTCATTTAATTCTATCCTCCGGTGTAATAGACCCGAAAACTGGCAAGGTTGACTCATCACTCGGCCAACAAATCACCATTGTACCTAGAGATTCGCGAATGATTATGCCAGAAAAGAAGGTTAATGTAGTCATAGTGACATCTAAATACGATCCCAAGACCAAGAATCTGGATCTAAGTGACGCTCATGTAGACTCCATACCTGGTCAATACGATGCTGAAAACAAAGTAATAACAGACATTGGAGATATAAACCCGGCCACTGGCGAGATTACCTCCATCGATCCTGTTACTGGTAAGAAAGAAGTCAAGAAAGCATCCGTCGATCCTAAATCAGGAAATATGCTACTAACATCTGGGGTCGTTGACCCACGAACTGGGCAAATAGATTCTGCTCTCGCTCAGCAAATCAGTGTGGTAAAAGCGCCTAAAGTTTGGACCAGAATGCCTGGTAAGGAAGTGCAAATGGTTGTCATCACCAGCAAATATGATCCAAAAAATAAGAGGTTGGAGGATCCCAATGGCCATGTGCGGTCTATAAGAGGTGTCCTAGCCTCTGATAGAAGAGTCTACTCAGAATTCGGAATCGTGGACCCGCAGACAGGCGAAATTGAACTGATTGACATAGAAACACTTAAAACTGAGATACAATACGCAACTGTCGATCCAAAATCGGGCAACCTAATACTCACTGAGGGAGTTGTCGACCCGAAAACAGGAAAAGTTGACCCCACTCTAGCTCACCAATTAGCTATAATAGACAAAGACACGATACCACAGAGATTCGTCAACTTGGTGATTGTGACAGCCAAATACGATCCGAAGAACAAGAAACTCGACTTGGCGAACGCTCACGTTGATACCTTACTTGGTACCGTCAGAAGAGATGGCAAAGTCGATACTGAATTCGGAGGAATCGATCCCAAGACTGGTGATATCCTCTTCACTGACCCAATCACTGGAAGGCAGGAGCTGAAGAAAGCCACCGTTGACCCTAAGACAGGAAACATGATGCTAACATCTGGTATAGTAGACCCAGCCACAGGGCAAGTTGACTCTACACTGGGCCAACAGATCACTGTAGTAAACGAACCTAGAGACACCTTCACACCCATACCGGGCAAAGAAGTCCAGTTGGTCGTAATCACAAGCAAGTATGACCCCAAAAACAAGAGGCTGGAGAGTCCGAATGGTCACGTTGAAACGTCACGCGGTGTTGTTGCTTCTGACGGTAGAGTTCATACCAACTTCGGAATAATCGACCCGAAAACTGGAAGGATTGAGCACGTGGAAACGACAACTGGCACTTTGGAAATCAAACAGGCTATAACCGATCCGAAAACAGGGCATCTGTTACTTACATCTGGTATCGTGGATCCTAAGACTGGAAAACCTGATGCTACGCTCGCTCAACAGCTAAGTATTGTCAGCAAGGATGCTAAACCGGTCGAAAAGGAAATTCATCTCGTTATTATTACTACTAAATATGACCCAATTACGAAGAAGTTGGACCCCACTCAAGCACACGTTGACATCGTCCCCGGAACTCTGGCGTCGGATGGAGCGATCAAAACAGCTGTTGGTTATATCTATCCTCGTTCAGGAGAGATAACTGTCACCGATCCAAGGACTGGCGAAGAAACAGTGAAACAAGCACAACTAGACCCCGCCACTGGTCATATGCTTCTTACAAACAAAGTCGTAGATCCGAAGACTGGACGCATCGACCCCACTTTAGTCCAACAATTGAGTGTGGTTAACAAGACAGTGGTGCCTTTCACTAAGCCGCCCACTAAAGGCGAAGTCCGTCTAGTAATCGTCACGAACAGATACGATCCGTACACAAAATCGGTTGACGCCGGCTCAGGTACTATTGAAACGACGAAAGGCTACGTCAGCGCTGAGGACGGAAAGATCCACACTGACTTTGGAATCATCGATCCCCGCTCCGGACAAATTCTCTACAAAGATCCAGTCACGGGCAAACAGGAGCTGAAACAAGCTGAGATCGATCCCAAGACGGGCAACTTTATAATAACCTCTGCCGTAGTAGACCCTAGAACAGGCAAAGTAGACCCCTCTTTCGCTCAGCAGTTGACGGTAGTCGATAAGCAGAATGTGTTGTCCAAAGTAGCGCCAGTAACCCGAGCTAGCGTTTCCCCGCCAAGGCAGATTCCCTCGCCAGTCAAAACGCCCACACCCACACAATCGCCATTGCAGTCACCAGTGCGTACTTCCTCGCCTATCACCAGCAATGCACAGAAAGCTGCCCCTATCCATTCCTCGGTACAAAGGGCGTCTCCTGTCAAGCCGACCACGGCACCGCCAGATCCACCTAAGAGAAAGATTGTCAAAATCATGGTTATCTTCACTAAACTCGACCCTAAGACCAAGAAACCTGAACTGCACACTGCTGAAGTAGAACATCTGACAGGAATTTTAGATCCAAACGGTTTGATTGAAACTAAATATGGAGTTATCGACTCAAACAAAGGGACCATTGTTGTTACTGACGCAGCCGGTCAGAAACAAACCAGAGATGGCTCCATTTTACCAGAAACGGGACAAATATTCATAAACTCAGGTGCTATTGACCCTAAGTCAGGCAAAATTGACCCTAACCTAGGCATGATTTTAAGTGTCGCGAAACAAGATGACCCTGTGGTTGAAATCACCACCATCACAGGTCCTGTAGATCTTGCCACAGGTAAGGTAGATGTTGAAAACGGGACGGTAGAACACACAAAAGGTAAAGTTGACGCTGAAACTGGACACATTTCGACAAAATACGGTGTCATTGACCCATCGAATGGTGTGATTTTCGTGACCAACTCAACTGGTGCTCAAGACACCAAGCCAGTTAACATTGACGAAAATAATGGTCAGATTACTGTCACAGGAGTCGTTGACCCGAAGACAGGAAAAGTTGATCCTAGGATTGGACAAGTTATCGTAGTAGGAACTCACATCGACCCAGTTGTCGAAGTGACGACGTTTGTAGGAAAAGTTGACTCGAAGAAAGGCGTCATCGAGCCTAAGCATTCGGCTATCGAAAGCACGACTGGTCAATTCAACCCTGAAAACAACAAGATTGACACGAAATACGGACAAATTGATTTAGTCAAAGGAACTGTTACCTACAACGATCCTAAGACAGGTAAATTCGAAAGTAAAGAGCTCAAAGTCGACCCTATCACTGGCCAATTCTTGCTCAGAAGCGGACAAATTAATCCCAAGTCTGGGAAACCAGACAAGGACGTAGGCAGGCTGATTTGCCTAAGGATAATCAGAAACAAAGTTGACCCTGTATCTGGCAAACAAATCGTTTCCAACGACCCAAGGAACGTAAAGGTTGATCCGAAAACTAACCAAATATGGATCGCTGGTCCCAAAGACCCGCACACAGGGGAAACTTTGTACACAGCTGGGCAAGTCGACCCTGTTACTGGTTACATAATCACAATCTACGGCCGACTGGATCCGAAGTCCGGTACTATCGTTAGAGCATCCGACGTCGACAAATCTCTTATCAAAATCGACCCTATCACCGGACAAATCTACACAGCAACGGGTGAATTCGATGAGAATAACCTCCCGTTGTATTCCGCGTCTCAAGTCGACCCCAGCTCGGGCGAGATTTACACGAAACTAAGCAAGATTGACCCGGTTACCGGTCGCTTGGTCATCATCAAAATCTTCATCATGACGCAGAAAGACGAAAAGGGTCGCGTCAAAGAAATTGACCCCAAAGAGTGCACAATCGATGAGACCACTGGCAGAATAATAACAACGAAAACTGTGTACTTGTACCAAATTGTCGATCCTATTACTGGTGAGACTATCGACGTAGACCCAGACGATCCCAGACTCAAAGGCGCGAGGACCACTGTCACTCAAACCATGACATTATCGGGCAAGATAGATCCTGTAACCGGCCGAATCAAGACCGAATACGGTGACATAGACCCGGATACGGGCGATATCGACCCGAGCACGGCCGTAAGAGATCCGGTCACAGGCCAGCTGATCCTGCACTACTCTCAGATCGATCCCTCTCACTTCGAGGACAAGAGCGGCAACTACACGATAGAGAAAGAGACGCAAGATTTGCCGGCGAACATTGACATTCAGACTGTGAACACTCACAAGTTTTCGACGTTCGGTAAAGACGATAGTCCGGCTAGAGGCGACGAGCCGAGGACTTTCACGGAGTACACGACAAGCGAGCATATCAGGCATCAGGGCTACGTGTCTTCCAGCACCCCTCTGTCCTCTAAGATTCCAGTGTCTGCTCGCGCGAAGAAGACGCCAACGCCGCCGGTCGTTGTCAAGACGACGACCAAGCAGCTGCTCACGAAGAACGATGAGGGCGTCACGCATAACGTTGAACAAGAAGTGGAGAACCTCGGAACCGGCGAGGTGACCTTCTCGACCCACACAAACAAGGTGCGTTTGATTCTATACGTTAAATTCAAATAACCGGCAGACGAGACGCCACCCTGTTTTGCTTTTTTTTTCCTTTCATTTAATTTTGTACAGTGTGTGGCATTAATTTTGAAATTTTAATTTAGCTTCAGCTTCTAAGTGTTTAGATTGACATTTCCGTGTATATAGTAAGCATGCTAGTTTAACGATTAGGCGGAAAGCTTGGAGCCGATGGAGGGGAAAAGCCCGTACGTGACGGCGAGGGCTGTGACCACCAGGACGGCGACCACCCATCACGACTTGGACACGAAGGCCAAGACGCAACAGATGGAAGAGAAGACGGTCGCTCACACGCTGACGTCATCAGCTACCAGGCAGGAACAGAGAGTCCTGACGCAAGAGGTCAAAACCATGGTCACGACCGGAGATAATAAGGTATAGAAATATGCTATAAATGGTCAGTTAAAATCAGTTCATTAGCATGAAAATGCATTTTGAGTTTTTTTTATTGAGTTATTTTTTTGTGATGATGCTGTTCTTTGACTGTATTTAAAAGTAGATTGTATTTCGTTTTACAAACTTAATAACCAATAAGAAATTGTAAAAGTGAAGGTCCACTATTCACTAATGATTCTTTTGGATTGATTGCTTATCCTCAGTCTGGTTGCATTGTAGTGCAACGAAAGTGCAAGTCAAAGAGTGGCTTCATCGATGCATGATTTGTACCTAATTTTCTTTTGTTTTTTTTTTCTTTTTCATCCCGAATCGTCATGGACCTGAACGTCAAAATAACGCTTTGGATTATGGCCTGAAACTTTTAACTTGTGTGATTTTGTACTCATTTGATTACTTGTGCCATTTATCATGGTCTTGCGCATCCATGACATATCATCTAAATACAACGGAATATCGTCATTTGGCTGCATAAAAAAACTGTCAACTGACGTTATAAAATTGCAATTTGTCGCCATTTAAACGTCATACGACGTTTTATAAAAACCAATCAATCCTATTTGTCAATTTTAATACCTTGGCAAACCCCACCTAACGTTCAAAAACGTAAATCATACCCATACCAAATTTCAATAACGTTGCAAACTCCCATTTTATATCCAATAACGTCATACGGTCATATCCACACCACTCGACTAACGGCCACAATCCATCCGACCTTGACCTCGGCGATGCAGCTGGCCCGACGTGGATCCGAGAGCTCCCTCAGTAGCGGTGACTCCGGGACACCGATTGACTTCGAGGAGGGCGCTGGAGAAGGACACTACTATGTCACTGTGAGTATGAGCGCGGTGGCTGGTGAAGGGTGGGGTGTGTGGGAATACATTATCACAGGAGAAAGTAAAATTAAGATGAAATCCAGCAGTCTAACAGTAGAGTTTGTTAAACCACATTAAAAGTACGGTTGAACAATCATCGGTTCATCATATAAGTCCCACTGCTGAGCACAGGCCTCAAAGACATGCTTAATATTTTCTTTGCTGTAGACAATACTATTGTCTGAGTAAAGTTGGAAAACTCAACGAAATATCAGAACTTACTTAAGCTTTATTGCACGACAAAACTTTGTTTAAAAGGTGGACTTAACTTATTGGGAGGATTTGAGTTGTACTTAGCTGGATTTCAAATTCATTATACTTTCTCAGATATCCTGTATAAGTATGCGCCAGATATGTCATTCAATTCTTTTTTTTAATAGAGATTTCTCTTCATAAAAAATGTCGTTAAACCCAATGTAGCCATATGGTTTTTTACATCAAATCAAATACATACTTGTATATCACTTGATTGGTACTACGATATTGAAATAAACCTTATGGCCGGTATCCCTCTATGCCGGACCGGCAGATCTCCCGGTCCGGTAAAATAGCCGGAAGGCGTAGTGGCTGTACAAATTGTATGAAGCTATTCACATTATCCCGAGTCGAGCATTCTTACCGAGCGTTTCTGTTCATGTTGGACTATGACTGAGGTGCTTGTGGGATCCGGTATGATGTGAATACTGTCCGGTGTCCGGTTTCCGGCAGATCTGCCGGTCCGACATAGTGGGAGCCCGGCGTAAGTGTTATTTTATGTGTCTGGTGAATATTGTGAGAATGTATTCTCACATCTTACACTATGATGGCGGCTGCTTGGGGACACAGCAAGCAATGTTGGCAATGCTTTATTAGCAACTTCAACGTCTACTCAATATTACATGTACTCTGCAAACTGCAACCAAGGTATGGAAATAGAGCTTTTAAGTACCAAATTATTACTTTCAGAGACATATCGTCAATGTAAAATTGCCTTTTCAAAAAGCGATTTCTCTAAAAATATAACGACTTACAAATAAGCTTGACAGTGTTGACCGCTTGTTCTTTTTAGGTTTAGTCACTAGGGCTTTTTATTATGTTAAATTTGCCGTCATATAATTAAAAAAGCGTTTAACACTATCGAGCTTATTTGTAGTAAGCAGGATCCAATGGAAGGATCCGAAAATTTCGGAGAGTTTCAGCGGACGCTACGCTTGGTATATTTAATGTATTATACAGACTTGGCTTAGATGTTTATGCAAATGGGCAAAACAAGTGAATCGTTTCTACGGCGAAAGAAACTTGCTTTATGTGTATTATTTTTATCGTGTTTCTCTTTATGATGGAGAAAAAGCGAAGTCAAGTTTTAAACTTCAAAAAACATATTAACTTCATTGGACGTTCGCATTACCTAAACATACGCATATTTGTAAAATATGCTTGCTCATATGTTGTCACTTTATTCGATGACGTATCTAGTTAATTCCATTAAATGTTAGAGAGGATGCGTCAAATTAAAAGGCACACTCCGCGTTTAATGTATCATTGGGAATGCAGTCACTGGACTGATCTGCTGTTCACTGGACTTTCACTGGACTGATTTTGAAGTAGTTAATAAAATACAAAAAAAAAAAAACGGGTCTTCTGCGGGCTTTTATGTACCATGGTTAATGGGATACAGGTATTTAATTAACTTATTTATCACAGCCAGGTAAGTCTAATCAAAAGTGTTAAAGTACGACAGCAAGCATAAAGTCTATATCATTAGTCTTATCTTTACCCTGTATTAAATTTGCTGTCGATCTAAAATCACTTTAGTTTATTGTATCTGATGATATTTATGTATTTATTGCATACCTTTTGCATAGAAATGATAGTATGCATTTATTACCACCAAATATTACGATTTCGAGCGGTCTATAAGAAGCCGACATATTTCACGACTGTGAAAATTTTGTGTGTTGTTTACAAAGTTTCTCAAGGTACTTCTCCTAAGGCAACTATCATTTCTGTAAGTTGTAATCCAAGCATGTACCACTTATCCGATCTTGCATGACGATTTAATACCACCGCTTACTGGTCGCTTGCATTTGGCTGCATTTGTGCAATGAGGCTTGAGGCTTCAGTTGTTAATATCAAGGTATAGCAATTATGTTTATTATAGTTTAAATAAATGATAAGTGCACGTTAATGTGTTAAAAAAATTAAGGTTTTGTGCATCGTGATTTATTTACTTAAAAATGTATGAAGGTAAGATTTTTTATATCCTACGGGATCCTGGCATTCTTGCGGAGTCAAAACTTCACAAAAAAATGTAAATTTGACACAAATTAACATAACTTTTAATTTTACTCAATGTTAAATTGTTACTGCGATAAAATATCATCTTTCATATTGAAAAGTGATATCGTTTTAAAGATCTAAAAGTCTGGTAACAATTATTGGGATTTATTTTATTTATGAAATCATTAATTTTCTTAAAATTGAAGGAGTTGGAATCTTGGTTAAATAATAATAATACTAGCTAATAATTATAAATAATAATAATAATACGTGCTTTGCCACGTTTAAAGTGAAATGTAATTGAAGAACCGCTTTACCGATTTTGTGCGAACTTCACAGAGCCTGAACATTTGATTTGTCTAGGTGAGCTCGTATAAAATTAGAACGAAAATTGGCATAAATTTTCCCATAGATACTTTGACTATTACACAAACATTAACTTAAAATTTGATGAGTAGCAATAGTAACGGTCCAATAATGCCTCCCTGCAGGAGCCCGGCGAGCTGCGCACCACCACCACCACCACGGTGCTCGGGAACGCGCCCTTCGGCAGTATGGTGCACGGGACCACCACTAGGGTAAGTTGCAATTTTAATTTTGTCCATTCGAGAGTAAGGTGCTTGTGGCGCAGTCGTAGTGATACCAAAACTTAAGCAATCTAAGGCGCGGTCGTTTTTAGGATGGGTGACCATTCAGACCATTTAAGTGACGTTTATTTACAAGCATCTCCGTGCTTCGGAAGGAACGTTAAGCTGTTGGTCCCTGGTTTATATCGATAGATATTAGTCGTTAAGCCAGAGGCCCTCGGGCGGCTTACATCTGACATTAAGGTTGGTGACTTACCTTACAAACACCCCTCCACCACGGTGCACTGAGCCCGCGTGGTGGAGTATGGCTCGGACCACCTCATAGTAGAGGTGAGGTCTGTGCCCAGCAATGGGACGTATATAGGCTGATGAGATGAAGAGTGAAAATGACAATAAGCACCGCCATTATTGTTCAATTATACGTTGACGACGTCGAAAGCCATTTTTCGGTGCAATTTTTGTTTTAAAGTCATATTACAAAATATAGACATCTTTGCAGTTTTTTTTTGCCGGAAACTTGGTTTTCAAAGGATAAATCGAAAATCGGAGGCCGCTATTTTTAAGATTTATTCACGTAAATATGTTTATTTCTAGACGAGTACAGGCCCCAGTCCCGCAGTAGAAGTAGAGGATGAGACCGCAGCGCCAGAAGGCGAGGTAGTGTCCTCGCAGACCATCAGCTCCAAGACGCGTACTGTCGAGACTATCACTGTGAGTAATACATGGTGTAAAAAAAACCTTAACAAAGCCGTCAACCACGCGTTCAGTACATCAAACCAAATCGTATGAAAAATAAATTTTTGCTGGGAAACAACTTTTATTTTTTGACATCAAAAGAAAACAATTTAATTCTAACCCGCAATGTACAGCGCGCACGCGGAAAAGTGACCGCGCGGCGTGTTGCTGTACCAGGCCTCTCTCACTCGATGTACTTGCGCGCGGTAATAGCCTACTCTCGCCCGCACCGACGTCGGTGCGAATTCAGTGGACTGCCAACAACCGTCGGACGCGCTCACGACGCACTATAATTATTCGTGTTACGCTTACGATCAATTTAGTTTTCATACGAACTAAATAAGTAATCTGTGCTTGTTAAACGTTAGCTTTATTTAAGGAAAATGACTTCTGGTGGTGGAAATTTGTGTGCTGTTGATGGGTGTAGGTCGAATACTAAGAGAAATAAAACGCTTTCTTTTTTTGTCTACCAGCTAATGAAGAAAATGTTATTATTACCCGGTAAGTTATTTACAAAGTATAAAAATAAACTAATTAGTAGGTGGTACCTACGTAGATAAATTGGATAAATTCAGGTAAATTGGGGTTCGGCTTTATTGAATTAAAATGTAATACCTACAGTGAAACATACTAGGTCAGTTACTTTATCGAAATAATACCTAAGTACCTATTATACCTATAAGTCTTTTTATGGGCTGCGCACCACATACGAACTGTGTGTACCTACCTACCTTCCTACTCGACGTGGTGGTTTAGTCGACTAATGACTAATTAATTAGCGAAATGACTGGGTAGGTAGGTAGGTACCTACGTAGTTGACAATAAAATTGACCGATTCTCGAAATGTACCTACCTACTAATAATCTACAAACGACAGATAAAACAAATGACAGATTCGTTTTAGAAAGAGATAGCAAGAGTCACAATTAAGTAGCTCATAATTCGCTTGTTATACCTTTTACAGGCTGAATTTCTTATTTCACATTTGTTATTCAATAATGTTATATTATTTCAACAACAGTCAATCAAATACCATTTTAGAAAAATGTGGTTGAAATATTTTTACCAAAAGTGTCACGTCACGTGGTCTCGCGCAGCTGCAAAGCAATAGTGACCTTATACTCAGAGCTGCAGGTGCATTATTTTACGCGGCAGAAAAAGTAGTCTATTAACGCTGTAGGTATCGAAATTTTTCTATGGAGTGATTTATTTGTTACGTAGTAACTATTTAGTAATCTGTGGCTGTACGCCGCCGCGACGCGGTTCGGTTTGAGTGTGCGCTGTTCATTGCGGAGTGTGCCATTTTGAGGCTTTTTATGAAAGAACTAAAGAAAATTTGTATCACGTTTCGTTGGAAAAAAGTTAAGTTATAACGGACAGAAGACATTTCTGTAAAAATCATCAATTTTTTTTTCAAACTTTATCCATCAATACCTCAGTAACCGTTAACTTCCCAGGTATAGTGTAAAGGCATAAAATGATCGCAACAATTAATAGAATATGTGGTATTCGGCTTCGTTAAGGTTTTTTTTTACTTCCTGTATTTATACCCTACTACTTTTAGACCACTAGAACCAGGATATGAGTCGCGCAATATTAAAAAACAACGCTAGAGATAAGGAGTTTGTGTCTGAGAGCAGTCGCTATCCCTCTCGTTCGCGGCGGCGCAGACGTGCAGTGCTAGATGCCCGCTCCCTTCCCCCTTCCTACCACCATTTAGACCCGTATATCGTCTTGTGCACAGGTGACCGGTAGCGTTCTTTTTATATGGCGCGACTTGTAAACGATCTTGGATTTTTAGCGCAGGCCAGATTTCAACTATCTACAGAATTATACCAGCCTTGCCCTTAGTTTGTCTATCGCTTCACAGTTTTAAGTCTAATGTCGATTGCCAGACATATTCAGGACGTTTAACGCGCTCTTTTAACCCCGTGGAGCAACATTTGCAAGATTTTGTTTCTTCTTAAAAACAAAGAAATCATACTAAATTAAATTAATACACACTTAAAGAAAAATGGACTGCCACAGGCGTCTAAGGTATCTAACCGCAACATTGATGAATCATGGCTGTCTGCAGCCTAAGAAGCACTTAAAGAAATTCGGACCGATGAGTAAGTGTCACGGTTGCTCAATTGGGAGAGTAATCGCCAGGTTTGCGAGAAGTGTCGGTTCGAGTCCCGCCTGTGGCAGCCCATTTTTCTGTGTGTTTTAAATTTAAATTTAAATTGTAAAGAAATTTGCATTGTTAATGCTAAAAAAAGTAACTACATACTCCCGTGTTCTTCTTGCTCGTTAAATTGAATTCCGAGTCAACGGTCGGTGTACCACTTAAATATAACATAAATGACATCACATACATTGATCTGACTCCGTGATAAGTAGCTAAAGCACTTGTGTTGCCGATATCAGAATAAACAGTGATATTACAAATAAACTTAAATAAATACATATAACATTCGGACAAGAACAAAACAGACATGTTCATGCACACAAATGTTTGTACAGTGCGGGGATCAAACCCGTGACCTCTTGGTTAATAGTCAACTTCTTGACCTTTACAACGAAGTGGTCGTCAGTGAATCTGTGTGAAAGCGCCCTAATTAAAGCCACAGCTTCACCTGCGTTCGCCGCTTAAATATTAGTTGCAAAAGCTTATCTTTATTTATCACTTGCAGTACAAGACGGAGCGCAACGGCGTAGTGGAGACGCGTGTGGAGCAGAAGATCACGATTCAATCCGACGGCGACCCAATCGACCACGACCGCGCGCTCGCCGAGGCTATCCAGGTAAGGCTCAGGCTACACCTGCGGCTTTCAGTACAAGACGAGAACACGGGCCAGTCGGGCGGCGATCCAATCGACCACGACCGCGCGCTCGCCGAGGCTATCCTGGTAAGACTCAGGCCACACCTGCGGCTTTCAGTATAAGACGAGAACACGATTTTGTTGGACGGCGACATCATTGTTCACGACCGCGCGCTTGCCGAAGTTATACATGTGCGTAAGGCTCAGGCCGCACCTGCGACTTTCCGTCTCCGCGCGCGATTTGCTTCTGACAGCGTGTCTACAAATCGCCGCACCTCAATCGCTGACAGTCGCGGCGACATGCCGGTACGCCGCAGGTGTAGCCCAGCTTTAAATCTTTGCAGCTATCGAAATAAATATTCATGAGAATTCAAACATTGGTATTACTATGATATAGACTTCTTAAGTCGCAGTCTTAAGTTGCAGTCTGCATTTCTAAACAAATAAAGAAATTGTGTAAAAACTCGGTTAAACGGACGGTTATTTGTACCACAGAAAGAACAGCAACCTCGTTTATTTATCTAACATTTTGCACAAACATATGTACAGCAGTGAAATAAATGAATGCACTCCAGAAACCCCTAATCCTATAGCATAACATTAAATAACTCTAATTCTGATTGTGTCACCTCGTATATTTATCAATTCGATTCTCTGCGGATTTGTGGCAATTATATCGTAATGTACCTATATTATGTAGCAAAAAATAAACAAACATATTTTTCTTTCATCTTATTATAGGAAGCCACAGCGATGAACCCAGACATGACGGTAGAGAAAATAGAGATCCAACAGCAAAGCACGCAGCCGTGAAGCGCCCGCGCACCGGCCGCCATTTTGGAACCTTGTAGCGGGCAACACTAAACTACGCTGCCAACAAAAACGTATGTAAAAATATAATCAACTTTTTCACTGCAGCTGCCTCAAAAACTACAATATTCCAAAATAGCGACCCAGTCATGTTTATATAACAAAACGTATGTCATCTACATACATAGGTATAAGCGACATCACGGCGAATATAAAAACTAAGTTATTTAATAAATAAACATTTATATTAATTGATTGATTGATACAGTGTTAATTGATTATAATATTTGATGTTGTGACGTCGAAACGCACCTTCGATTTATTTTATTAAAGTTAAGAATGCAATTTTTTATTGTATGTAATATACACGTTAGGGCGGTGATCATTTTTTCAAAGTTTTTTATAAGCTTAGGCTAAGGCGATATGCGATACTTCAGTATGTGGGCAGAGGCGGGGTGCTTTAGTATTTTATTTTATCTCCATAAAAAATATTGACTGATTTACATTATGCTGTTCAATTATTTTACTTTACGTTTGTTAAAAAAATAACAAACACATAAACCGTTTTAAGTATGTAACTGCTACATACAACTAGTAAATAGATGATTCAAAAACGAAAAATAGAGGTAAAATGAAATATAAACGCACCGGCGCTCCTCTCACAGTTACAAATTGTACGGCTTGTAGCGTCAGTGTTGCCATAGTAAGGAAGTATTCGTGTAAATTCATATTTAACGTCTCTCAGTACGGATTAGCTTTAAAATATGTCCACGAGGTAGACCACCGTTTTTTTTTTAGATTAAAATCTGTATTTTATCCTGTCACTGTTTAATCACTAAAAACTTATGATCGCGACAATGTAGCATGGGACTAATAAAGATGGTTTTCTATTTGAAATATATAATATTTGTCTCCAAATTATATTCGTTCAATGTTTTACACTGAACACAGTGTTTATCTTGATATATTTAAATCTCCAGGCCCTGTGGATAACATTTATAACTAACTGTCTTATTCACCCTAATATATAGTTGATGGAATCAGGAAATCCATGACTGAAGCTGAAAGAGAGAATTATTTTACATTTACATTTAATAGAACACAAATGTTTCCACAAATATTGACGTTGACACAAATGTGTGAGTTGTCTGATACAAATGTGTCACGACGTTGTGAGTTGTAAGTCCTGCGACTTCCAGCTCTAGTTTTTCAAGTGGTTACGGGTGGATGTTTTTGTGGATAGTAGTGGATGTAGATGTATTTGTACGTCGTTTATTGTAAACGAGAAGCAAAATAATTCTCTTTTTCAGCTTTGTATAATCGATAGTGTTTTACAAAGTAGATACCAATTTATGAACGGTAACATCACAAATATTAAGTTATTTACGAAAGTGAAACATGGACACTCAAACAGGGCCAACAGATGAAAACATAATTGTATGTTAAAGCATTAAATGATATATGAGGTGTTGCTATGACGGTTGCGAGTATATACAGCGGTAGGTGCTACTTAGGTTATAGTTACGGTATATGAAGTTGTACCCCTTGCGATGATTTGTATAACCTATAAAAGTTGTGTGGGATATCGACCAACGTAACTTTATTCACTTGCCCTATTAAAGAAATTTTATCCGGTCGAAGGACCATTTTTCATTTTTTGGTCCTCCATGCCGAATCAACAATGTTGTGACGAAGGTTCATTCAACCTAATATGTTTGCACTAACATTTTATAGCTAGTAAAAAACAATTTCTTATGCTCAAGGATCTCTTTCGAATCATGATTCTTTCTTATAGATGATCTCTCATTGATCGTTATTATTCTTATGAATTCTTTGTGATCTAAATATTACTGTCAATTTTGTCAAGATTTTTATAAAATCTAGAAAATTATTTCCTTTTCTACATTCGGTCGATTCCCCACTGGACGATGCTTAGTCGGTGTTAGCGTATTTTAAGGCCAGTCGAGCATTTCGTCTTATTATCCACATGCACAATCGTTTGTCTTTGAAATATCAATATCTCAGAAGAAAAAACAACTTCATTTTGACAGAAAATTTGTTGTTATTGATATTTCAATGGCTACACATTATTATATGAGCAACGCGTCGATTTTTTTGTGTATCTTAATAATAAAACAGGACATTCCAAAACTGTTCACAAATTCATAGAATTAACTATATAGATCATGACACAAAGTGTTTCTTTTTTTTAATAATATTTTTTAAACATATTCTAAGATTATTTCTCTTGACGAACGATCGTTTTGACTTCGCAGTGAGTGACTAAAGCGTGCTTATTAGTATCGTTGTAGACAGCATGCTTTATGTATACAAATGCGAGAAAATTTTATTGTAGGAGGACACAAAAACTTGGTCCTTCGAGCCGGATTTAATAAAAAGCACTGTGGAGTCATCACGCTAGTTCGCGAATGGTTGGAAATGATACTGATATTGTACAATTATTATTATTAATATATTTCATACACTAGCTAGACGTAAAGTTTTTGTAATAGTACATAAGTTTATATTATGAAGTTATCGGCACTGATTGTAAATCAGATTTTAATTGTAATTGTAATGTTTGTCCTTTTTTATGAATATGACATTTGTTTAGGCGGTCCTGCGGATTCGCGGCAGAGGTTGAGTTTTGGTACAAATGTATTCGTCATTTTTGAGAAATGTTTTGGCATCATTGATCTTTTGTGGCGAATCCGCGGCATCTGTAGTTATAAAGTTTGCTTGCTCGGAGAAAGGAAAATTATACATCATCGTTTTGTTAAGACTGCATAATTTGTGCAATAAAATTGAAATAAAACTTCATTTAGTGCCTTGTATTTAGAGATCTTGATCATCATAACTTCATAAGAGGCCAAGAAGCTGACAAAACTCAAAAAGATTTTTAAATAAGTAAATGAGCATGCATGCATGACTTAAATTAAGTTTAAAAGTTTATCAACGTCTTTTAATTATGTTTACCTTCTCCGAGTACGCAAGCCCGTCTTATGTTGCTACTTCGTCCCATATTTATTGAAGATGTTTATTTTTCTAACTCGTCCCAACTCCGTATTATTTTGTATTTACGAGAAGTTATCAAATAGAAATAAAATAAAAATGCTTTGTTTTATTGGAATCGTTTTATTTTAATACTAATTACGTATAATAAGTAACTATGTTAGTAGCTACAAAAGAACATTGAAATGATATTTTTTTTACTGATTTTTTTACATTTTATTTTAATCTGACGTTTCGGACTCTTTTCAGCATCCGTGGTCACAGGTTGACTAAGGTGTTAGTTGTCAGTACGTTATTTAAAAAAAAACTCGCAACAATATGAAGTTTTACGTTCCTATATACACAAAATGAGCTAACAGTACGGGGTGTAGCTAGAGTCTTGTCTAAAATAAAATTTACTAAGTAATCCGTTTAAACTATCATTTCAATAGATAGAATAGAATTCACGTAAATAAAATATATAAATAAAATAATAAATAATAAAAGATTCTCACTTACTTGGTCATGGGTGTTCAGATAATCTTATAAAACCGCAATTTTTTCAATGGTCTGGTGATTACTACTGAACGAACTGATTATGATTTTAAACTAAAGCTACGGTAATAACTATTTTAGTAGATGTAATAGACGTTAGCTTCAGCGCATTCTAAGAAATCGCTGCATATATTTATTTATTAGACAGTAATTTTGCTCTTGCGAAACCATAGACCTAAAATCGCGAAATTTCGCTAACTTAACAATCTTGCACAAACGTAGTAATTGTTTCTCAAAAAAAAAAGCAAAAAACATTGAAAGCAACCTGTCCAGAGAGCCAATAACAATCAAACAATCAATTTTTTATTTACAAAAATCTTTAAAAAAACCTTGGACATTAATAAATAAATATAGAAAATTGTTAAATCCAAACTGGTTAAAATTCGTAAAAAGAGCAATCAAATGTCACAATTTTTTTTTGACGAAACATTTGAGGGTGATGCCTATTCAATGTTTTTATATAATTTAATTTTGTATTATTAAATTATATAAATAACATAATAGTCACTGTTATGGGTCTTAGTAACCTGAAATCAGTTTATTTTATTTTATTTATTATTATTTCGCAGACTTGCATAGCATTTAGTAACGTATTACAGAAAGTGAATGTTACCGTCGCAAACATTTCATAACTGTCTTTAAAATAATAAAAGTAATTAATTTCTGTAAGTAGACCCACAGGGGGCACTTTTAACCCTATCACAGTTTCGGGACAATTTGTGGGCTGTTGCCGAGAAGAAGCTACGCAAGAAACTCTGTCATTAAGTATTAAGGTACTTCATGCAAATCGCATTATCCTCACATGTAATTGAAATCGTACAATCATTTTACTACCCTAAAAGATTCTTCACGATGCCTTCGTTGTTCTTGTACACCGTCCCGTTGGGTCCCAAGCCGTAAGGGGAGTCCCCGCTGGTCTGCAGGTAGTACATACCCGTGGTGCCAGGCTTGCAGGGAAGGCCCATGTAACTGGGGGGAAAATGTGTGATTATAGAAGACAATTAAAGAAAAATTGACTGCCACAGGCGGGACAGGCTTACGGGGTTGTAGGTATCTAACTGCAACGGTGATGAATCATGGCTGGCTGTAGCCTAAGGAGTACTTAAAGATATTCGGACCGATCAGTCCAGGACCAGCAGTAAAGTGCGCTCTTTTAATCCCATGAAGTAATAAGAGCAAGAGTTTGTTTCTTTTTAAAAACAAAAAGTCATTCTGCCGTAAAATTTATTTATTTATTTAAGCTTTATTGCACAACAATACTTTGTACAAAAGGTGGACTTAACGCCGTAGGGCATTCTCTACCAGTCATACCTTTGGGCCATAAAATTAAAATACACTTAAAGAAAAATGGACTGCCACAGGCATCTAAGGTATCTAATCGCAACATTGATGAATCATGGCTGGCTGTAGCCTAAGGAGCACTAAAAGAAATTCGGACCGATTTGTAAGTGTCACGGTACTCTCAATTAGGAGAGCAATCGCCCGGCTTGCGAGAAGTGCGAGATCGTGTTCTGCCTGTGGCAGTCCTTTTTTTCTTTAAGTGTGTTTTTATTTTACTTTGTAAAAAAAATTGCTTTTTAATGCTAAAAAATAAAGTGAGTTAGTTAATGGAGGGAAAATATAACATTATTGTTTTTAATATATACCGACTAAATGAGTTATCCGTTGTCGTACGAGAGCGACGCAACGCCATAAGCTACGAGGCGTGATCACGCGATTAACACCGACACAAGTCGTTTTTGTCATCTTACTAACACAGCGTACCTACTGCTGCAATTGCCTGCAAGTGTAACATCGGCTCTGCGAGCAGATTCTTCGCGTGGTTGTAACTGCGGGTCTTCAGACAATCAAATGCCTGCTTGTTCACAACCGACTTTGCAAGGATTTGCTCATTGCCGATGTACCTACACGTCTTTTGACAGTTCGGAAGTACCAACCTGAACTCATTAAAGCACTGTCCCTTAGTGAACGCTTCCCAGCTGTCACACCGTACAGCTGGAAACGCCTCCTGGTTCAACACCGACTCGGCAAAGAGTTGCCAGGCGCGGCTGTGGCTGCAAGTGGAGAGTAGGCAGTTTGGCTGCTGGGAGCCGCTGTTCGGGTAGAAGTCTACTTGACCTGGAAGAGGATAAGCAGATATGTCATTATTTTGTTGTTGGTATTATTCGTTCTTCGTATGCAGCTGTCAAGCTCATGAGGGAGTGGCATTTGGGTGGTGAAGTGAGCTTTCAAGGACTTTTTTTTAGTTCATTAAGCATCTCTCAGAGTCTCAACACAACGAACAACCACTCTCCGAAACGTCACGCAAAAATTAAACTTCTGTCGTAACTTTTGTTTCATGATGGTGCGTGTGGCTTATTAAGTTAAAACTTTGAGTATCAGAAATAGACGGTCTTAACAAGACGGACGGAGCATCAGCCTATATACATCCTACTGCTAGGCACAGGCCTCACCTCAACTATGAGTTAGTCCGAGCCATACTCCACCACGCGTGCTCAGTGCGGATTGGTAAGCCGCCCGAACTTCTTAACGTGCCTTCCGAAGCACGTAGATGCTTGTAAATAGTCACTTAAATGTTCAGAATGGTCACCCATCCCAAACATAACCGCGGCATAGGTTTCTCAACTTTTGGGATCACTATCAAAGCGCTGCAACCTAAGTCTCAACTCTTCTGTTTTTAAACACTCACCAACAGCATGCTTCAACCCATACGCGCCGCCATCCGTATGTATAACATCGACAAACTCCGCATCAGTCGAGTTCAGCCGTAGATCGTCATCTACATGCGAGAAGCACGGCCCGGCCGGGTCCAGTCCGGTGATCCGGCCGACTTTCAATCCGGTCAGGTTGCTGAACTGCTTTCCGGTGAAACCGGAGATGTGGGCGCCGAGGCTGTGTCCGATGATGTGCAGGTTTGAAGGGTTGTAGCCGGCTGGAAATTAAAGTGTAGGTATGGGTACATGAGGATTTCTAGAAAATTCATCTGGATCTAATAAAAAAAAATAGTAGCATGCACGAGATATTTAGTTTGGAGTTTGAGATCGTGACTTTCGGTGCAAAATACTGCAGCCTTTCGAGTCTAATTTTTATCGGCATAAGTAATCAAAGACTAACACGACGCTTTTTGTGATTTTCGGAAAGAATCACAGTTTAATAAAGTTTAAATATTGCAAAGTTAACCGGCCATGAAACCTGAAAATCGCTCACTGGGTTGTAGGTAAAATGTTGTTTTAGAATATTTTCAAAGGACTTATGGCGCAACAAATTTCGAGTTAGGAAGCTAAAGGGAAGCGCTTTCTACCGACCGGGTGTTATGGCGGGGACCAAGCTCCGATAGACATCATCTTGATTCGTCTATCTATATTATTCTGAATCTAAATCTTATATACCTCGGTTTATGTGCGGTAGTAGGCTTATTGGCGTCAATGAGGCCGTATCAGTACTCGCAGTCGTGCTTGGCACCGTAAGGCATGCGCTTGTGACGGCGAACGGTAGAGATCGCCACAGTGTTAGTACAAGCTAGGGGCGTAAGGCACAATCAGATCAGCATCTTGTCTAATCTCATCGTCAATGTATGAATCATCCACATTCACCTCTGACCATCTCAACAAGCGTGGACCCCAGCTTCTCTCCTATGAAGCACTCATGTAGCTGGTGGACCTCCTGTTCGCGCAATATGACGTCCTAACTTGCTGAGATATAGTGCTCACTGTGGGTAGCTTATGAAAGCCTTTCCTTCCACTTTATCCCTAATCTCAACTCACCTCTGACCATCTCAGCGAGGGTAGAGCCCAGCTTCTCTCCTATGAAGCGCACGTAGGTGGTGGACCTTAGGTACAGCCAGTGGATCAGCGAGCTGCCGTCCAGGGCGAGCACGTTGTACATTCCTGGAACAGTGGAACATTGGAACAGATTAGTAAGAAGCAAGAGACATTTAACAAAATTTTGACTGCTAACCAGTTTTTATCTGAATACTTTTCAAAAGATAAATCGAAAATCGGCGGCCGCTTGAAGTAAGAATGTCGTGATTTATAAAAAAAAAAAAATTAATTAAGTCATCTATTGCGTAAATACATTGTCGTTGGAACAATGGGCCAAAAGGAAAATGACAATGATTTTACGCAATAGGTGCTGTCGTCCTTCTCGTACTAATCGTACAACTGTATTAGATGCCAAATAAAGAGTATTCGATTGTCTTAGTTCTGGCGTATGCTTTGGATATATAATAGACCTCCTGGCCGATTTCGACCACGGCGGCCAATCTCAACAGAGATCAGCCAACTACGCAGGAGATATTATAGTGCACAAGTGTGAGCGCAATACACAGGTGCACTCACTGTTCCTTCACTCTCAAAGTTCGGTGAGACGGTAATCCGACATGACCGGAGGAGAGAGATCAGGCGCAGGACCAACGGCTTAACGTGCCCACCGAGGCACGGGGATGTAACACCGCCAACTTCCCGACTCCGAGCTGTTTTTGAGAAATTTATGACAGAAAATCTCAGAAACAATTTTGACTCGATTTGGCCTGTGATTCGAAACCAGGACCTCTCCGATGTAAGACAGAAACTTTGCCGCTACACCAACGAGGCAGTCTGGATATATATATTTGTCTTGCTGGCTATTACTTGTATACAAGACTCATTTGGTCCACATGTCGGACTTCTAAAACCAAGGGTCGCGGGTTCGATTCCCGCACTGTACAACAAGTGTCCAGGAACAATGTGTGTTTGTACTGGTCTGGGTGTTTTCTACGTATAATATGTATTTATTTACAAAAAAAAAGTATTTAAGTATGTTTATCCGTTGTCTAGTACCCATAGCACAAGCCTCGTAGCTTAATTTGGGACTAGAGATTGGTGTGATTGTTGTGAAATATTTATTACTAGCTGTGCCCGCGACTTCGTCCGCGTGGAGTTGTAATTTTGGGCATAGACATGTACTGTCGCAGACAGTTTTTTAGATCATTTCAAGAGGAATAATTCTTTCATATTTATATTTTTGGTATCTTGAACCGTTTTCGCAGCGTACGCAACTCAAGGATGGTTTAGTAGATTCTGAGATTCAATTTCCTGCCTGCTGCACGCCGATGAACTTAGGGGAAGTTCATCGGCGTGATTATTTATATCCCAGTTTACTCTCCAGGTGATACTGAGTCAAATAAAAAAAGTCCCGTCAAAATCGGTCCAGTAGATTCTGAGATTAGCCCGGACAAACAGACAGACAGACAGACAGACAGACAGACAGACAAAATTTTTAAAAATTGTTGTTTTGGCTTCTATTACGGTAATTAAGACCCCCTGTAACAATTTTTCATAAAAATCTTCAATGTACAGAAATCGATCTTTTACAGTCTTATTATATGTATATAGATTTATTTATTTATTTAGAAGAATACCCTTATAATTTTCAATAGTGTAATTTAGTTTCGGCGCGTCTGCCGATT
The DNA here is from genome assembly GCA_963921415.1 of Pyrausta despicata. Taxonomy (NCBI): domain Eukaryota; kingdom Metazoa; phylum Arthropoda; class Insecta; order Lepidoptera; family Crambidae; genus Pyrausta; species Pyrausta despicata. Next base: position 13,163,019 of record OY992866.1, on the reverse strand, counting down.
GCAGTAAGTGTGTTCTTCTACCGAATTCCGTTTTTTTCTTATAGTTCGTAATACGTGAAAATGTAATTCGTTTACAGTATTTACTAAGTGCCTACACAGTTTACTTTTGTGTAAACTTCTTGTGATGCGAATTCATACATGCCAAGTTTTAGCTAGTATGTTTTATAATAAGTTTTTATTGTCATTCTTCTTTCTGGATTGCGTCATATTACTAGTAAAGAAATAACATACTACCAACAGAATATTTTTTCAAGTCGATATTTTTATAAAGCGTAGAATAGGTACTTAGGCTCAGCTAACACCTACAACTTTCTGTCGCAATCGCCTCGCCTTAACTGATGACAGTCGCGAGTTTACCACAGGTGTGGGATTAGCCTAAAAGGGAAAAAACATTACTTACACCATAAACAAAACATGACTTGACAATATAGTTACTTAAGTTTTTACTGGTATTGTGTTCAAAAAGCCATGGGGTACTTGTAAGTTAATGGTTTGTTTGATTCACGGTATGGAAAATTCCTTTGGTAGATAATTAAAACCTGTTCTGAATTCCGCAATGTAAATAACAATGTTGCATCCAGTAGCAAGTACCTAATTAATCGATGTTAAGATTCCATATCATTTACTCAGGTAAATGTAATGCCATTTAAAAACGTCAAAATAACATTTTAACAGGCTTGACCCTTTCTTCTTGTATTTGGGCCCTACCAACGATTCGAGACAAACACAGACGATTAGGCAAGTGCAGTGGGGTAAGCACCAACATTATCGTAACGTATTCGTGTCGTTCAAACGTCAGAAACTGACAGTTTCCCCATACAAATTGACAAGTTAACGGTAGGCAAACGCTATGAATATGTTACCATAGTTGTTCGTGCTCAACTACTGAGAAGAAGCGTCGCAACAAACAAACAAGTATTTGTCAATAGGGGGGAGGGGGTCGATGGGGGGCCATAGGTTCAACAATTTTTTCAACGGTATCTCATAGCGTCTTGATGAGAAGATAGGTTATATTTTAGCTCACCCAAACCACATAAGTCCTCTATTGACTAGGAAGTCTGGATGCTTGGTACCGAGGGGTTGTTTAAGTAAATTGCTTGTCAAAGCATGCGATGCATGTTTCATGGCCATTTTGAATGCGGTATGCATTTGTCAATTAAGTCAATTACCTATTTATTGCAGTGGATTACCTATTTACTTATTATTACGCTACTTTCGGATTACGCTACTCTCCTGCTTCGCCCGATGGAAATTTTATAGGAGGCGGCAAAGCCTATTTCATAAAAAACGAAATTCAGGATAAATTTGAATTCCCATCCGGAACTAAACGACCCAATCACCCACAATCCCACAATTGCATCACCGCATAAATAATGTGTTTACTGCAATTGAATTTGCTATAAATAAAACGCTAGTTATTCTCGTTATGTGTAATCAGCGGCACGACTGGCCTATTACGATGAAAATGTATCGCGTGTGGATTGTGTGACGTCAGTTCCCGGTCAACTTGAGGGTAGGAGTCACGGCGCCAAAGGACAAGGTCATGTTATGGTTAACGTGGGTGCAGTAGGCTCTTGGGTGTGGTTCATCCTGATAATGTTATAAAAGCGAGGACATTTACAAAAAAGATTGGCTACATAAGCCACATGCGTGCACACGACCGCCAACAAAGGAGTTGAAGCATTCGCCGTGATCGAAATCGGTCGGAAGTATATATTATAAAGACGAGAGTTTATAAGTATGAATGGATGTTTGATAATCTTTAACATAAAAACAGCTATGGCTTGTATTGCAATATTACAAAAATATAGCTTTTATATTTAAAAAGACTTGTAAAGATATAGAGTTTCCACGCGGACAAAATCGCGGGCCGCCACTAGTTCAAACATTCAAATTCGCGGGAAGCCACTAGTTCATTCATCAAATAAAAAAGTGTGCTACAAATCACATTTGGCGAACTTTGATCTGAGTTTCTTAGTAGGAACCGTGTTTTCTTCCTTTTTTCGCATCACACTTTTTTTTAACAAGCTTTAATTCTTTAACATTTCAAGAAACTAAACGTTTTTCAAAACTTCATCTAAATCAGACGCATATATCAAATCTTGCAAGTTATATTTTGACGTGACAACGTCTTATAAATTGGTTTGCCGGGTGACACCTCAAGAAACTGCGTTACGCTGCTCCGCTCACGTTTCGCGCGAGAGAGACAGAGCGAGAGAGAGAGAGAGAGAGAGAGAGAGATAGGCATACACACCGGTTCATGTTATACGAATGAATATTCACATTAAAATTATTTTACCACTCAGAGTCGTTGTCACGTAAAACTTTCGCGCGTATACCGACTTTACAGGCAACCAATTTTTTTTAAAGACAAACTTTTTATTAAAAAAAGCTACTGGGATCATTTGATGTGTGCATTCAACTCTTTGCACTGGAAGTAGGCAATAAATTCTGCGAGCCACATCATGGCCCTAAGAAGATAAATGTTCCGTAGCGAGCATTAACAAAGCCTTAAATGGTAACGAGACCTGCCTTATAGTAAATTACAAACTATTTTCGATGGATGAACTGTGCTTTTTGACCGATTTTACGATCCCGAGAAGAGCTAGGGACACGACCGCAGTTTTTACTCAGTGTCTTCCTTAATTTAAAAGGATTATGCTTTTTAAATTCTAATTACCATGACAGATAACCAGAGATCGGATATTCGGATGCATATTTACCTAACATTCTTTTTTGGCTAAGATAATATGGAAGCGTCTTCTATAAATATATTTTTTAATTAAAATCCCGGAAGCGCGGGATCTTCGGGAATGCAAAACTATCATTTTAAATGGTAATTTGATTCTATAATAAAACACTGACTGTGACGATACCTAAATCCCAAGATTTTTACGTTATAAAGTGCTTTCCATAATAATGGATATAAGCCAAAACATTAAAATAAGTAAAATATCAACTTTCATGGTAAATATGATTCTATGGTAAAAAAAAACGAAGTTGTCAACCCCGTATTCCCAGGATTTATTTGGTTCAAAAGCGCATTCCATATTAGACAACACCTCAACTTTAGGTAAATATGCATCCGACTATCCGATCACTGCCGATAACAAACAGAAAGTATTTGAAGCTGAAAAAGAGAATTATTTTGCTTTATATTTTCACTTAAGGACGCCAGCGCAGGAACCCAAATACATTCAACTGTAACCACTTGAAAAAACTAGAGCTGGGAGTCGCAGGACTTACTCTACCCCTCACAACGTGAGACAGAAGATGCACCTGAAAACACAACACTGACATCAACAAAACACTCGACGCGTTTCACCACTACACGTGGCATCCTCAGGAGATGTTGTCGCTTCGACAGATGTACGAGTGACGAGATTAGTCGGAAAATTCTCTTGTTCAGCTTTAGTCATGGATTTCCGCAAAGTAATGCCTGATTCCATCAACTATAGAAAGTAATTGTTCTGACCCGGGATTCAAATAGCGGACATGAGTGTTATTGTCGATTTACATTAGGCTCTTTCCATTTTTTTAAATCGATGACATTCTTAACACAATGTTTGGTTCGGAGAGATCGTTCGATGCAACAAGACCACCTAAATAAATTGTGCGTCATTCTGTGTATGTTGATATATATTTTTATATATAATATAGTTTGTATATATTTTTGGTGTGCATCAAAGAGTTAATCATCTTTAATCAAAATCCATTGTTATCTTGTGCTAAAGGTGACAATTTGATAGGAAATTGATTAGTCCAGTCATATTAAACAGCATACAATTGACATTTGTTTGAGTACTTACTTATACTCACATAGCTAGTAATGGTAACTAGAAACGGCACATCAAAGCTATTCATTTACGTAGATATCTTGATCGTGACACTTACACGGTAGTTGAGGATAAATATCACAATTATCTGATTGTTTGCATAACGCATGCATGCATTTGATGCTATGTTTACCACAAAATTGTTAAAGATGAAAAATAACAAGACAATTTGCGTTTTCATTTATAGAACAAAATTATGCAAGGATTCTTGTTAGCCTCAACGCTTAGATAATGATATTACTGAACCTACCTACCCTCAGGTACATCACATCAAGGTAAACATTGCGGTCATGGCGATATTGAGTTTGGTTTTTTTTCCTTTGTCGCCTACTTATCATCTTGCTTGGCCCAAAGGTATGACTAATAGAGAACGCCCTTTGGTGTTAAGTCAACCCTTTGTACAAGGTTTTGTTGTGCAATATATATATAGATTAAATAAATAGCAACTTATGGAAAGGCCCAGGGCACACTCGCTCATGGAGTTGATGAACAGGTTTCTTTATAATCTTCCTATTTCCCGAGGACTGTTTTAGGTAAGGTGGGACTCTGTCATTCGAAAGCGATCTACCAAAACTTCCTCGCTGACATTTTTAAGGGTACTAGAGCAACATCTCGAGGACGGTAGAATAGTTACAGCCAGCACTCAAAGGTAGGCAAAGGCATAATGTCGCCTCAACTATCAGCAACTGTGGCGACCTCATCCAGTAGACAGTCAGTCGCGTCGACAGTCTGTCGCATATGTGCGATGGTTGTAAGTTCGATCAAACTTCTATTAGCAAGTCAACACGTGATTGCATTGTATGCTTTGCGCTGCCTTAGCAGTGGCAAATAAATACCCTGGACCTGCTATCTTTGGCTTTAGTTGGCTGTATTATTATTATTATTGGGTTTATGGGCCTTCTTATCGCCAACTCGACCAATTTGATCTATTGTGGCAGCCCTTTGTATTTACAGTTCACTGCTTAGTCCCGTTGAGTCTATAAATTGCCAGACTCTTTGGAGCGTGACTTCTGTTATCTCATCCGGGCGCATGATGTGCCGCCCGAGATGGATACTTCTTTTGCTCATAAGCGGGCCGCATGAGCAGAGAATATGCATGGCCGTTTCCTCCTCTGTGTTGCAGAATCTGCACAGAGCGTCTTCTGTCATATTCATGTTTGCCATGTGTTTGTTTAGTTTGCAGTGACCTGTTAGTATTCTGGTCAAAGCACAAGCTTTGTATCTTTTGAACTTTAACAGCTCTTTAGTTACTTTGTTGCTGTATCCCTGAATGAGTGCTTTTGAGTGTTCTTGTCTTGAAGTAGACTTCCACCACTCAATTGCCTCTTGTTTATAGAGAATGGTTAGTAGCGTAGTGGCTCGTTGCTTGGTGATGCCACAGAACGGTTCTACGCCGATTTGAGGGTTATCGGCGCCCTCTCTGGCGAGGTTATCAGCTACTTCGTTTCCTTCTATATTCGAATGTCCTGGTACCCACGTGAGTATGACTTTGTTGGTATTTCCCAGTACATTTAGTGTTTCAGTGCACGTTTGCACTAGTTTTGATGAATGTTCAAAGGATTTTAAAGCCAGCAGTGCTGCTTGGCTGTCTGAGTTGATGTAGATGTGTTGGTTCCGGAGTTTCTTCTCTAGGTTTATCTCTGCACATTTGTTTATGGCAAAGACCTCGGCTTGGAAGATTGAAGCTTCAGTCCCCATGTTAATGCTAACTTTGAGCCTAGGCTTCTCTCCGTAGATCCCACAGCCCACATCATTTCCCTTTTTGGAACCGTCCGTATACCAGACGTGACTACCTTTCTTAAATGACATTTGACCTTCTAGCCATTTGTCTCTAGGAGGTATGTTTACGGAGTATAACTTCGAAAAGTTGCATTCCGTATGCATGTCGTCACTAGGCATGCTTAGAAGTTTGTTTTCAAATACTGATTCCTTGAGTCTTATCAGAATTTGAGAAGCCCATCTGACTTTCGAGCGGGTGAAGATTCTGTATATGCTCTGCTTGGCTTCTTTTTCCACGTGCATATGCAGTGGTATAAGATCCAACAAGGCATTTAGTGCGGCTCCTGGTGTCGTTGATAGTGCTCCGGTTGCTGTGATGCAGGCTAGCCGCTGTAGGCTGCTCAGTTTCTGTATTGTTGTCGCTTGGTTGACCTTGCTGCACCAGACGGCGGAGGCATAAGATACTATAGGTCTCACGACCGCTGTGTACAGCCATAGGGCAATTTTGGGTTTGAGTCCCCATCTTGACCCCGCCATTCGACAACAGCTCCACAGAGCCATTTTGGCTTTTTGAATGATATTGTCTAGGTGCGAATTCCAAGTAAGCTTTTGGTCAAAAATTACCCCTAGATACTTGGTTTCGCTCGAGAAAGGAAGAGTTTTACCATTTAGCTTCGGATTCGCGAGTCTTTCTAGTTTTCTCTTCCTTGTGAATGGTATTATCACTGTTTTATCTGCATTAATGGATAATTCGTTTTCTCTACACCACCTACTTATGGTGTTGAGAGCTCCTTGCATCAGACATGAAATTGTGCTTAGGCAGGGACCTCTGATGATTACTACTATATCATCAGCATAGCCTTGTGTATCATAGTCTTTCTCTGCCATCTTAGCGAGTAGTTGGTCTACTGCTAGGGTCCATAGAAGTGGAGACAGTACGCCTCCTTGTGGACATCCTCTTGTGGCAAGGAATTCAAGCTTTGTGGCATTGAGGGTGATGTTTGCTACTCGGTTGGAGAGCAAGCTTTTAACCCATCTGATGGTGCTTTTATCTACCCCTTTTGCCTCCATTCCTTTCAGAATGGTTTCTATAGGGGTGTTATCAAATGCACCTTCAACATCTAGAAAAGCACATAGGGCCGTTTGCTTGTCCTCTAGGGCTTTTTGCACCTTGTCGACCAGATCGAGTAGGGCAGTTTCAGTGGATCTTCCCTTTTGGTATGCATGTTGGTTGGTGCTTAGTGGTCTTTCCACTAAGTGTTTGGCCCTAATGTGCTGGTCTATTATCCTTTCCATGGTCTTCAGCATGAAGGATGTTAGACTTATGGGTCTGAAGGATTTGGGTTGTGAGTAGTCCCTTTTCCCTGTTTTAGGTATAAAACGCACCTTGACCCGTTTCCATGGTTCTGGTATTATACCCCAGGCATAACTTGCTCTGAATATTTTTACCAGATGCGGAAGAAGCAAGTCCTTTCCTTTCTGTAGCAGAGCAGGAAAGATGCCGTCTTCTCCCGCTGATTTAAATGGCTTGAATTTATCCAAAGCCCATCTAATTTGGTTGGGCCTAAAGATATTGGTGGCCTTATTCCAGTCTGAGCATTTAGCCCTATGGAATTTGTCATTCAAATGCTGGGTGCAGCTTTTTGTATTGATTTGGTACGAACCCGGAAAGTGTGAAGACCTAAGGAGATCCAGAGTCTCCATCTCAGTGTTCGTAAATGAGTTATCTGGCTTTTTTAGTAGTCCAAGATAGTTGTTAGGGGTCTTAGCGAGGACTTTGTGAATTCTTGCTCCTTTGTGTGTTTGGGCAATTTCTTCACAGAATCGTCGCCAAGAGGCTCTTTTAGCTTTTCTGATTTGTTTGTTATATTCTGTTAAGGCCTTGCCGTACTTGTCCCAATCGCACGGTTTGGTATGATTGAATATACGACGTGTGATGGTTCTGAGCTTTTCCAGCTTCTTATTCCACCACATTGGTACCTTGTTGGGTTTTAATTCTCTTTCGGGACAGCTCTGTTCGTAGGCATAAGTTATGCCATCGTTGAGCATTCTGACCGCAGCATTTAGAGAGTCTGGTGTTTTGATAGTTTTGGGTATTTCCTTTAGATTCTCACTGAGCAGGATTCTATACATATCCCAGGAGGTATCTTTTGGATTTCTTACTCTTGAATTTTGAGTTTCTACTGACCCTGAAACATCAAACAGTATATGTCTGTGATCAGACATTGAGTTTTCGCTACTGACGTGCCATTTTGTTACACATTTTGACACATTTTCTGTTGCGAAAGTTATATCTATTACTTCCTGTCTGGTTTTTGTTACGAATGTTGGCGTGTGGCCATTGTTCAGCACCCGTAGACAGTTGGTTAGTAGAAAATCGGATAGTATCTCACCTCTCCTGTTAGTATCCGAGCTCCCCCAGATGGTATGGTGGGCGTTAGCATCGCATCCCACAATCAGTTCCGACTTTTGTTTTCTAGAATATTCTAGGACGTTAGTCAGTTCTTCAGTGGGATCTTGCTGATCACCAGGAAGATATGCCGAGCAGAATAGTACTTTGGACCTGTTCGGCCCTTTGACTTCTACATATGCGGTGACGGTATCTTCGCTGCAGAGTTCTGGAACAGGTAAGAAGTTAATGTTTTTGTTAAACACGATACAGGCCCTAGGTTTACGGCCTTTTTCGTATACAAGGATCTTACCAGCGTTGTTCAGACCGGCTACCACGGATTCGGCATTTATCCATGGTTCTTGAATGAGAGCGATGTCCAGGCCACCTTCGCTGAAGATCTTCTCTATTACCGCCGATGCTGCGATAGCGTGGTGTAGGTTGGCCTGGAGCACCGCCAGCCCCTTTGGGCATCGAGGTTGGAGGGGCCTACTGACATTGGGAGCCGCGGCGCCCTTGTAGGCCCCGCCGCCCTCGGAAGGGTCCCCTGTGCTGCCCCCTTCCTCTGGGCGGATGTGCGCCCCTAGTGGTCCCCCTGTGGAGAGGAAACCGCTTTCCCTTTCCCCTGTTGGGTCCTGCGGAAGTGGAGGTGGTGGAGGTAGTGGGAGGAGGGTTATCCCGTAGTGGTCCTGCTCGGACCTGCACGGTACCTTCGGTCGATGTGGTTGGGGGTGTAGGTACGGACGTCGTGGTGGCAGGGATTGCGGCGGAAGTCGAGGGTTCAGCTGGGGGCTTGGACTTCTGAGTCATGGTGACAGGACCCTTGACTCTGAATTGAACCTTTCTGAAGCCAATGTTGGCCTTTAGGTCCGCCACCTTCAGGGCCTCAAACGAGTGGTCGTCTAGGGATACGGTCAGGGTTAGACCTCCCTTATCGACCTTCGTGTTGAGGACCTTCCAGTGTTCGGTGTTCAGACCCTCATTCTGAGCACCGAAGAGTTCTAAGGCCCGCTTTGCGCTGCTGGCCTCAGAGCTAGGTATAAATACCACCCCCACATTAGGCTTTTGGAGGTCCGACTCATTCATGAGAACAAGTCTCGCTTCCGGCCATGGTTTGAGGGGGGGTATTATATTTTCAAGCCAGGTTTTGGAGCGTTCATCCTCACACGTAATGAGGATCCATCCTGGCTTGAAGGAGCAGCCACTGAATTTAGGCCCTTCGCCCCTTCCGGTCTCGGCAATGCTTTGCAGGATGGTATTGCGCAGCGACTCCATTTGTGTGTTAGTCATCAAGGACTTGGAGTCTTTTATGCCGACCCGGATTGAGCGTACGGCCTCACTGTAGGCTACGGTGGTTGAGGTGTTTAAGGTCTCACTCACCTTTGGGACTTTGGTGATATGACCCTTTGGCGATTCTTCCTCCGAGCGAACCCGTTTGACCGGTTTACGCCCAGATTCCGATTGTGAGGCCTTAAACTTGTACCCCATCTGCTTTAGCTCAGCGAAGCTCCTAAACGCTAGTGTTGAAGCCAGATTCGGCTCCACTCCCAGCTTTCTTAGAGCTCCGAAGCGCTTTTTGGCAGCACTTGACATCTTTCTGTCAGTAGGTTTGGAGGCGGTGGATTCATCAGTCGGCGAGGGTGAGCCGCAAGCAGCCCTTTCCGCCGTGCTGACAGATTCCTCTGTCTCCATGCTTTGTTGCTCTGATATTTGGGCAGGTTGCTCTGCTCCTTCTATCAGTGGCATAAGTTCCTGGCATAGGTCTTCCAGGTTACCATTTTCAGTTTTGGGCAAACAGTTATTCATGTTGGTCCCACGAGTAGCTAGGGAAAGTAGGTCCACTCCAGCAGAGCCCCGCATGCCGGAGTAAGGCTAGATACACCTCGAGTTCGCCTGGTATCGAGGGTCCACCGTTCACGACTGAGCTCCCCCTCAGCCACGCATCTCTCGGCACGGTACGGATGACACCTTAGATTGGGTATTGAGTCTTTAGCCGCCAGATACCACTTCATTGAGATCCCAATGTGAGATTTCAACGCAGCACTACCTGACGTTGCCCAGGGTGAACCGCGACAGGCGCTACTGCTTCCCTTCTGACGTATCATGAGTGGATTCAGTAACAGCCCAGTCGTCACGTGGAGGTAACTCAAACTGACACCCCTGTAGTTGGCTGTAAAGCGAGTACCACCTGACATTTAGGATGAAAGAGCTTCGTGGATCTAATACCCATGGATGTTGGTAACTACTGGAGATGGGCTGAGTAGTGGTTGTACCGAGCACCGAGTATTACTCGGTTTAAAGCTTGCCGAGTACTGAGTACTCGGCCGAGTTACTCGGTTTAATTTGAGGTCCTGAAACAAGAATAAACATGTCCGCAACGCGCTGCCAGCGATACATACTCACTGTCATTTTGAATAAATGAATCATGTCTTCACTAATCAACATAATATGTATTTGATTTTATGATATATCCCTTGAACTACATACGATTTGTCGATCCGCAGCGGCCTGGCTGTCCTATAATTAACCAATAGAAATTGACAAACGCCAGATTAGGGGCTTGTTCATTGACTTCAGTGTGTGTTCATTTAGGTACATACTTTAATTCCCCCAGTTGGCCACTAGCAAACTTATTCCAGACATGCTGCTTACTAAATTTACGTTACCGAGTACTCGTCATTTGAACCGAGTTATTCAGCCGAGTACGAGTATTAAAAAAACCACCGAGTACCGAGTACTAACCAAGTACTCGGCCCATCTCTAGTTCCTACCTTTCTTGAAGAAAGCCTCGCTGATAGTCTTGAAGGCGGACTTCCCAGGGTCGTCCGTGAAGCCGTGCACGAAGATGACCAGCCGGTCGTCGAGCGAGCGCGGCGTCTGCAGCAGGAACTCGCTCATGGAGTTCATCAACTAATGAAGGAACCTTTCTTCATTATCTTCTTACTTACCGAGGACTGTCTTAGGTAAGATGGGACTCCGTCATCCGAAAGGGACCTACCAATACCTTATCTCTGACATTTTTGAGGGTGCTAGAGCAATATCTCGCGGACGGTTACAGCCAGCGCACAAAGGTGAGATACTGTCGCGTCCACTATCAGCGACTGTGGCGACCTTATCCGCGGCGATAGGTTTACACGCATTTAGCAGCCAGTAGCGGTGGCAGTCTGTTGCATATGTGCGATGGTTCTTAGTTCCATCAAACTTCTATTAGCAAATCAAGGCAAGGTGATTGCATTGTTTGCTTTAGCAGTGGCAAATAAATGCCCTGGACCTGCTATGTTTGGCTTAAGTTGGCTTTAAGGCGAGTACCACCTGACATTTAGTATTAAGGAGCTTTGTGGATCCAATTCCTACCTATGGATGTTCGTTCCTACCTTTCTTGAAGAAAGCCTCGCTGATAGTCTTGAAGGCGGACTTCCCAGGGTCGTCCGTGAAGCCGTGCACGAAAATGACCAGCCGGTCGTCAAGCGCGCGCGGCGTCTGTAGCAGGAACTCGCTCATGGAGTTGATGTTGATGGACAGGTTTAGGACCCTGGGGAGGAGAACGCATATTTTTAACCCCGACGAAAAAAGGAGTGTTATAAGTAAGACCCCTATGTCTGTTGTGTGTGTGTGTGTGTGGCATCGTAGCTCCCGAACGGATGGACCGATTTCAGTGCGGATTTTTTTATTTTGAATAATAATAATAAATAATAAATAAATATTTCACAACAATCACACCAATTCTCTAGTCCCAAATTAAGCTACGAGGCTTGTGTTATGGGTACTAGACAACGGATAAACATACTTAAATACTTTTTTTTGTGAATAAATACATATTATACATAAAAAAAACCCAGACCAGTACAAACACACATGTTCATGCACACTTATGCTTGTACTGTGCGGGGATCGAACCCGCGACCATTGAGTTGACCAAGTTTTAGAAGTCCGACATGTGGACCACTGCACCAAGCGGTCGTCAATTTTAAAGATAATTAAATAACGGCGGTGGCTGGTAAAAATCCGTCCAGCCCTTGAAGCTTGTTTCTACTGTAAATATAGCTGATAAACTTAGTTTTCATAAATAGTTCTACTTACTGAGTGACGTATTTCAACGAGAGCTGGTTTAGATCTGGCTCTTTCTCGCCTTCAATCTGCTCGTACGCCACTCCGAATAGCTTCTTCACGTTTGAACCTGTTGAAAAAAATGCAAGTTGATGATCTTAACATATGAAACAACAACAGCTGTAACCGCTAACCGCTGTATAGCCGTATGCCGCTTTCTGGGCAAGTAAGATTTAGCCCGTATCCTTGCCGACACGAAAGAAGAAGAATGGCTCAAGATTGTCTATGTATTAATTTAGTCTGATTATCTCATTTCCAGCCTCACATCACACTGACTACTTGGCGTAGCCAAAAGCTGAAAAAGAGAATTGTTTTGCTTTTAATTTTACATCAACTTTAGTCAAAAGCGATATTCTTCTTTATTAAAGATTTATTACAACTATCTTATTCTCGCACAATGACTACCCCCGGCGTAGTTGACAGCCTCTACCACGGGTTGCTTGGACGAAGCGATCTCCTACCCCTCCATATAGATAGGGAATACCGTGAAAAAGTCAGCCAGCTCCAGAAGCTAAAATCCAAGGTATCACTTTCTAGATGTCTACAAGGTGTAACAAAAAACCCCGTTATAACTGAAGGGTGTTGTTGTGCCCGGAAAACTGCACAACATTCCCAATGATACCTAAGTTAAAATCTCAAAAAAAAATCGGACCTCCCATACAAAATTGCCAATCAGCTGATCGATTTACTATGGGAGAGCCAAAAGATTTTTTGAGATTTCGACCTAGTTTTCTTAGCGAAAGTTGTTGAGGTTTACGGGCACACCAACACCCTTCAGTTATAACGGGGTTTTTTGTTACACCTTGTATACTTCTAACTATCCACTCTAGCTACTCCCCGCGTAGCTGCAGACAGCCTCCACCGCGGAATGCATGGCCGACGTCAATTACTTAATGACACTGCATAGAAACAGAAGCATTCCTGCTTTTCCCCTATGCTTAACGACCACTTTGGTGTAATGGTCAAGAAGTTGACTATTAACCAAGAGGTCGCGGGTTCGATCCCCGCGCTGTACAAACCTACATTTGTGTGCATAAACACGTCTGTTTGTACTAGTCTGGGTGTATATGTATTTATTTAAGTTTATTTGTAATACCACTGTTGATTCTGATATCTGTAACACAAGTGCTTAAGCTACTTACCACGGAGTCAGAATAATGTATGTGATGTTGTTATATTTATTTTATTCAAGATACGTGTACTAACCCATCTTATAAGACAAGGTCATCAGTCCATCTCGCCGGTGGATGTTTCTTTGAAACTTATCTAGAATATCTCATCCACACAACCATCCATCACAGAACAGATTCGTTCTAAGTCTGAAGACTGATCACACTGTATATAAAAGTTAGTTTGTTTGGATGTCAGTCCGTCAATCATGCTGTAACTACTAAACGGATTTTGATGAAATTTATTATACAAACAGGGTATGAGATATTTTTTATCTCGATTAAAGCTTCCTTGGAATAAAACAGTAATCTTGGCAAGTCACTTTTTTTCTCAAAACATAGCCTGCGGGGTTGTCTTGTTGCAAATAACCACAAAAAATATATATCTCATACACTGGCTACTCCCGGCGTAGCTGACGGCCTCCACCACGGGCTGCTTGGCCGACGCCACCTCCTGCTGGATGCCCCGCCCGAGCGTTGTGAAGAAGTCCGCCGGCGCAGGCGCAGGCGCGGGCGCGGGGGCTGCGCACACGCAGGCTACCAGCAGCAGCAAAAAGGGTACCTAGGAATGTCATAACATTATCACCTAATATTATAAATGTGAAAGTTTCATTGTTTGGATGTTTGTCCGTCCATTACGCTGAAACTTCTGAACGGATTTTGATGAAATTTGGTCTATAGACAGGGTATGAGCTGACTTGGGTGATATGATAATTTTTATACCAATTAAATGCTAAATGCTAAAGGGATAACTAAATCAGGAATTTCATTTCAGGACACATTTCATTTTCTTTCGTTCACCAATGACTCCAAAGCCAAACTGGCTTTTAACGCTGTCTTATTTTTGTATATCTCTATATATATAAAATTCTCGTGTCACTATGTTTGTTCCCGTAAAGGAGGAGCCGAAACGGCTTGACCGATTCTTATGAAATTTTGTGAGCATATTGAGTAGGTCTGAGAATCGGCCAACATCTATTTTTCATATCCCTTATTTTATATATTGTAAAGTAATCATGATTATTCTTATACGTTGTAAGGTAATTAAATATTGAAAAGCTTCATACAGAAGTGTGTCGACAAAAAGGGTTCTTGATTGCAATTTGCTTATTTTAGTTGAGACATAGATTACTGTTCCAATGGTCATATTAATATTTAAAAAAAAAATTGTTCTGATCGTTGTTGCTTATATTTTTGATTTGAAAACCTTTTCCTCACAAATACAGATCACTTAAAAAACAACCATTAAATTTAGTTAAGTCAGTCTGATAAAGTTATGCGCGTACATAGGTACTTTTCGGCGATTCATTTGTATTTAGATGCTGTACCTATATAATTGTTAGTTATCTATTATTAGAGACCGGATTATATACAACATTAAATAGTTATTATATGCATGCAAATATGCAAGAAGATTGCTCGAAATATGCACAAAAACGCCTAGAATATGCATCGTAATATGCAAAATTTTACGATTATTAAAAAAAAGCATATCAACATCGTTACGTAAAAACGTTAATGTAATTACGTTAAAAACGACCCACAGCACGTTCTCTCTCTGGTCACTTTCATGAAGGACATTCTATTCTACTTGGTTCAACTCATGTATTTTCGGTTCGTAAACCGAATCCTGCAACAATGCAAATATTTTCATAATATTTGCTATCAAATTTTGTTGCTTTTCGTTTTCGTTTTTCACTTCAATTTTTAGCTTAAATACCTACCGCAAATATTGCAAAAAGGGGAAAAAATGCATCATCAATTTTGGTCTTATAGTTTTTGGTTTTATATGCAATAACTAGCTAAGATTGAATATAATATGCAAATGCATATGCAAATAAGCACATGCATATAATCCGGTCTCTCCTTATTACACTCAGAGATGTATTTATCAAGCTAGGTAGGTAAGAAGTTATCTCATTGTATGTCCTTTTGCCCGTGAACTACTAGATTTGGGTCTAGATATTTTATTGATCTTTTGTTATTTAAATGTTATTGTTTTATTTTACTCGATAACATTTTAAAATGTTGTAACTTCGTGACTTCCCAGTCGATGTACTTAACTTAATTTCCCTTTTGGCTCACCGTTCTGTGTACATTGCATTGACGATGTTTTATGTAATAGATTACTAAATATGTATGTAATTACGGTATTCCTACTTCATAGCAGCCTATGATAGATAGATAGAGATAGTTAACACACACCACAAAAAATAATACAAAATCAATATACAAAGAAAGATGCACAATAAATGCGGTCTTATCGCTAAGAGCGATCTCTTCCAGACAACCTTCGGGTTAAGAATATTGTTATTAATCCTTTGAAAACCAAGTTTTCGGCAAAAAAAAAACTGCTTAGTTGTCAATATTTTGTGATTATTATGTCCGAATCATAATAAAAACCACAAATGTAGTAAGCACTGTTTATTAGGCTACGTAGCCAGATGTCAAGTGATTTATTGACCTACCTACATTATTTAACTTTATTGTATAACAAAGTAAACATTATCTACCTACACAATGCATACCATTTACACGGATTACTACTCTCAGATTGATATACAACAGTGATATTACCTCTTAAGCAATGATTATACAAACCAAGTTATTGGTATCCTTATAAAGTTGAGACTTTACACTTCACGGAATAAAGGATGAGAGTTTTCACCTTAAGAATTGCTGATTTTGCCGATAACAGACAGGAATCTAACAAAATTAGGTGTTTATAATTACATGTTCATCAGATTATTTAAGTTACCTTGATGAAAGTACTTTTTATTAATGTAGGTTTTGAAGCTTATCTGAACTAATTAGCAATTAGGTATTTATCGGTGTCATTAATTGCACTCAGTAATTGGCGTGTTATATTATAGTCAGTCTGAAATATTAGAGTGTCGGTGGATAAGAAAGAAGGAAAAAGAAGAAAGGAATTATATATTTTTTTTAAATGGCTGCAAAATAATATAGTTTTTATAGCCTAAGTGAATATTTTAATTGTACTGACTAATTTAATGACTATGATATTTAATTTAATAACATAGTATAATAAATGTAACAAAATGTACCTACTGTTAATATTTGCATGCCTGTACGCAGGCTGAATACATAAGACCATTGTCTATTTCTAAGATCTTTGTAGAATTAAAAAATTGTTGTATTCTTGCAAATAAACGATTTCTATTACTTCTATTTCTGTTTCTAAGTCATATCGCAAGAAATTATGACTTTTTTGGCAATCAGGAACATTGAAAATTTAATAATTCCATTAATACCACTAATCAATTAAATCTATGAATGCACAACGACACATAGTTTTCATTAGATCCTTTATTTTCTTTGCTTAAATTTACCGTCTCAGCTGGGAGAGAATGCATTTGGTATTTAAGTCTACTATGGCTAGAAAAAGGAATTAACGTACTTTTTGTGCCTACGAATGTATCTTTGTGTGTCCATGAGTATTAATTCAGAACCACGATCAAAGGACACATCAGGTTTTTAGAGTCAGCTCCTTTTCTAATCAAAGAACAAGGAAAAAGTGCCACATTTTTTTATTTTAATGCCAGCCAGCCGGTACTTTTGGGCTAAGACGGATTAAAAGAACATTATGGAAATTAAAAAAAAATTAAATGTACAAACTCACCATAACTTTTCCTGAAAATTCAAGTACACACAAAATTTTCACCATTTTTCGAATTGCCGTTTTAATTAAAGCAATCCCTCTTCAAACCTTGTCCTCTATGGTTTAAGGTTGTCAAAAATAGTGTCTGAGGATTTATTGAGTTTAAAAATTATTTAGAAAAGATTTTTTTTAAATTACGGCCAATAGAAAACCTCAATAAAAACTATAGTAAAAAGAAGATCATTTTCGCGTCGCACGCGCAGCGTAGCCTTCCGTAGCTTCGCATCCACTGGTCGAAAACGTCAGCTGTCGTGTATATTAAAAGGTGATTCCGGAACAAGGATTTATCTTATTTATTACGAGTAATTGTATTACCTATATGGCGAATAAGTCAGTCGATAAGTTCGTAGAAGAGGTGAAAAAGTTGGAAAGTTTATATTGCCAAAGTTTTTTAGGGTTCCTCTAAATGACTAAACACGCTTTAATTACTTTTTCACTTCTCATGCTCGAAAAAGTACTACTTTATGCAGGATCTAGGCGACATAAAGTTGAATTTTATGCTCTTGTGCATAAAAGTAGCTTTTTAAATGTGTCTACACTAAGGCAGTGACCATTTAGCCCATACAGCCAAAAACAATTAATTGTACATGGATAAAACTTGCTAATTTATAATATTTCCTTCCCTATTTGCATTTTTGATTTATAATAAGATAATACGAAAAAGAAACTAAATATCAAAACGTGTTTACCACAAAAAAAAAAAACATTATTCCAAAATAATTTAAGAATAGGCTATATATTTTTTTTCTTTGCCCGAAAATTATGCAGGAAAATTAAAAAAAGTACATAAAGTAGCGGGAAAGAAGCCGTGAACTTTTCGTATTGAATTTTCTCAAATTATTGTTAAATTGTAGTAATATTACTTTGAAGTTTAATTAAAGAAATGTTAATACGTTATGTTACTGTTTTATTTTCTCGCAATCGAAGTGAAAAGCAGAGTTTACAACTCGTGCACAAATCATTTTTATCCTCGACTTCATCATCTGCCCTCGCCCTGCGGGCTCGGGCATATAACGATCTCGGATAAAAATGACTTGCTTTATGCTCTCGTTGTAAAATCTACTATAAGACTACAGAAGGCTTTATTATACGACCACTTTGGTGTAATGGTCATGAGGTTGACTGTAAACCAAGAGGTCGCGGGTTCGATCCCCGCACTGAACAAACGTTTGTGTGCATGAACATGTCTGTTTGTACTGGTCTGGGTGTTATATGTATTTATTTAAGTTTATTTGTAATACCACTGTTGATTCTTATATCTGTATCACAAGTGCCTAAGCTACTTACCACGGTGTCAGATCAATGTATGTGATGCAATATTTATTTATTTATAGATTAGATTAGATTTTCATGAATCGATCGATATACCTATTAAAAGTAGGTCCACACATTCACAAGTTTCATAACACGTACCATACACTCTGTGATTTCGTATTTTCGAACCCCTGACGAAAAAGAAGCGTGTCAAAAGTTTGACCCCTCTCTATATTCTCTTTGTGTGTTGTGTGTGTTTGTCTGTGGCATCGTTGCTACCGAACGGATGGACCGATTTTGGTGCGGCTTTTTTCATTTGACAGATAATTTAATCACGGTGGCTTTTGGCTATGGCTGGCCAATGTATCGGTGCAGGTCGTATCCCAAACCAAAGCCTGCCCATTGCTCCACGGGATTATTGTCATCCCATGGGGCCTTTTACCGTCATCCCGGCAAATGCCATTAGGCTCTAAGACGGCCGGGAATGTCATAAATGAAGTATATAATTAAAAATGCTTGGTAGTGACGTTTGTTAAATTATGTCCTAAAATAATGAGGTAAAAAAGTTTAACACTAGATTTATTGATAAATAAACAGTTTTTTGTCGATGTTGAAGATAACAAAACCTTTCACTTTTTCATGGAACTTAAGTGGAGTGGTCGGTAAAGTAATTAAATATTAGATTCAGTTTTTCCTTAATCATTTTCCCTTTGCCTTCGCAATGTCGTGACTCATGACTGAGTAAGATTGAATAAAATTAAATTGCGTGACTTTTCTGTAGCAAGTACTGAGGTAATTGGCATGATGACACCTATCTTAAATATTTTCAAGACCATGGCGTTTAAAAAACATAGCCCCTATGAAGTAATTATAACCAGTTTATTTCCAAAAAGCTGTCGAAACCAATTTTTAAACACACAAAACTCAATAAATATTCGGTCAATTGACTCCGATTTCTAGTGACGTCACGTTCATTATTCCCATACAAAATCTATGGAGGCAGGCCGTTTTGACAGATAATAAAAAGTATGTCAACGATTGGTGGTGTCGTCTAGCCAATTGTAGTCGAGAAAATTCAATGAGCTTGAATCTTTAAAAAATGCTGTATATATATAACTATATATGCTGTTACAGGTAGGTGCGTACTCTTACTCACCTATAAATAATAATAAAGGTGCTCGATTATGGCAGACGGGATCTAGGGAGTATATGAGAGGTCTTTAGAAGTGGAAATGTCGCCACATATTTTTTTGATGATGACGAAAATAGAGCCAAAACCCTTTTAGATTAGAGAAAAAGTGTTGATAACTTTTTTCAAACCACAAAAAATAAATAATATCAACATACAAAAAAAAGATGCACAATTTAGGCGGTCTAATCGCTAAAAGTGATCTCTTCCAGACAACCATCGGGTTAAGGATATTGTTATTTATCAATACAATCGAGCCTTTTATCAATACAATCGAGTATTCTTTCTTTCTTTGTCATTTCTATAAATTTCTCAAACATAGATTGGTTAGTGCGTTTGGTTGTTTCTTGGAATTGTGTCTAGGCGCTGTTGAGTTTCGTTTCTCCTACTACCGGACAACCCGGGAATCAGGCCTCGTTAATCTTAGTCATTCATAACATACCATATTGTGAGCATCATTAAATCGTTACTGTCATCTGTGTAATGTTAGCAGCCGGATACATGAGCGTTGACAATTAACATAACATATGACATACAAAAAATTTGGTGAACTATATATACTTAATCCTGCCATAAGACTGCCTCGTTGGTGTACTTAGTGGCAAATCCTGGAATCGAATCCCAGGTCGAGCCAAAATTGTTTCTGAGATTTTCTGTCATGGATTTCTAAAAAAACAGCTCGGAGTCGGAAAGTTGGCGGTGTTACACCCCCGTGCCTCGGTGCGCACGTTAAGCCGTTGGTCCTGCGCCTGATCTCTCACCGGTCATGTCGGATTGCCGTCTCACCGAACTTTGAGAGTGATGGAACAGTGAGTGCACCTGTGTATTGCGCTCACACTTGTGCACTATAATATCTCCTGCGCAGTTGGCTGATCTCTTTTGAGAGTGGCCGCGCCGTGGCCGAAATCGGCCAGGAGGACTATTCTTATTATTACGAGTATAATCCGTAAAGTAACATAAAAAACGAATCTGACCCCCTAGTCTATAAGCCGTTGTCCGTAGTTTTAGATGTAGCCATCCCTGTCACTCTTACAAACTTGACCGTGCGAGCGAACGCGTTAGCTAGACCCGTAAGTACAAACGAAACGTTTGGGAGTACGACTTGTGATTCACTTAACATAAGTAATTTGTTATTCCGCAAACGTCGTGTAGAGATCACTAGAACTGAGACAAATGATCTGGTTTTGAATGAAACATGAGATGATGATGGTGTTCCGACGCCATGATTAAGATATTTTCTTTTTTTAATTTGAATGATTCACAATGTTTCGTAGAACTGACGTAATAGGCATTCTTCGGGCTGGATTTTTCTGACATGATCATCATTTAATCAGCCGAAAGACGTCTGCTACGGAACAGATAATTTATATTCTTTTTCTTATTGAAAATCTAAGATACCACACTCCACTACTAATATAATCTAGTTTCTAACCATATTTTATATTTCTACTAGTGGCCCCTCGCGTCTTCGTCCGCGTGGAATCGTTTCCTGGTTCTAAGCAACCTCTCCACCAAATTTCAGCAAAATCGGTTCATCCGTTCTTGATAAATAATGTAACTAACACCACTTTCTTTTATATAGTGGGTTAAAGGCAAGTTCACAGGGCATACAAACATACTCTTTCATTACAAAAATATTTATTTCTCTTCAAAAATACCAGGCCACTCAGAAACTTTTGCGTAAAAAAAGTTTATCTGTATGACAGACTGGCTGGATATAATTTATTTATAAAATATGATCCTTTCTTTAGTAAAAAAGATACATACCAATTTTGAAACTTCCCTCCACTTTTTTAAGAGTCATTGCAAATTATCGTGTCTGACTGAAACATAGGTTTACGCCGGGATCATTTTTGCGCTATGATTTTCTAGAATTTTAAATGTCGTCTGAAACCGAACGAATCGTACGATAGACTTAAAATGGCATCATGTGATGAGGGGCCCTCAATACAATATGCCATTTTAAATCTAAAGCAGCTGTATATCGTTGGTATAACAAATAAAAGCGCGGTTCATTCAAACTTTGGGGGTGAAGAAAAAAGTTTTTTTTTATATCAATATGGGTTCGCTCTTGACATCATTCTCCCTCTAGGAGGTAAAGAAGATGTCGACGATGTAGCGAGCTTACCCAGAAGGTGCCTATTTACTTTCGCTTTGAATGAGCTCAAGTTATAAGAAAGAGGGAACACCGTCGGCGGAAGCGCATTCCATTCTTTGGCTGTGCGCATTATGAAGGATGAAGCGAAGCGCTTAGTGCGTAAAGTAGGTATATCAACCAAGTATGGATGGTAACCCGCCGTACGTCTGGTGGCCCTCTGGTAGAATGGACTTGGTGGAATGAGCATATAGAGCTCATGAGCACACTCCCCGAAGTAGAGTCTGTAGAAAACCGACATGCAGGCAACTTTACGGCGGTGGTCTAGACTATGAAGCTTAGTCTCCACCAGCTTCCTGTCACCAATCAGCCTCCTGGCTCGACGCTCCACGGAGTCCAGAGCGGCTAGTTGGTATTTAGCTGAGCCATCCCACAGGTGACAGTAGTCGCCCTTTAACGGCTGTAAAGGTATAAAAAGTGCTAGCAGCAAAAAATGTTGTTCAAGACAACAATAAGAAAATCTCTCAGAAATATTGAAAAATATACATTTAATTTTGCATATTTTAAAAAACGCGCGTAACTAATGTCAATGTCATTCGATGACATTGTTCAATCATTGCAACGCTAAGGCGGTACGAAGTTCGCCGGGTCAGCTAGTGATAGATGAATTTGATGCAGGCTCGTCTCGGCGTGCTTATGACATCGTTACAGGTGATGAGTCTTGGATTTATCAGTATTATACAGAAACTAAGCGCCATTCAACGGTTTGGATGTTTCAAAACGAAGATAAGCTTACCAAGTGAACCGATCTCGAAGCGGTGGGAAGATTTTGATCGCGAGTTATTTCAATTTAACTGGTTTCTTGGTATCAAATCCTTTACGGGATCAAAGAAGCATCAACGCTGAATGGTATACTACAAAATGCTTGCCAGAAGTTTTCTCTGTTATGAGCAACTGGCGGCCAAACACAGGGCTCCGCGGGCTACCGCTTCACCACGACAATGCGCCCGCGCACACCGCGCTCAAAACAATGGTTTTCCTGGACAGCACGCCGGTTAAACTTTTGTGCCCTCCTTACTGCCCTGATTTAGCACCGTGTGACTTCTTTTTATTCCCAAAAATAAAAAAATAGCTTAAAGGAATACAATTTTCGTCCCCGGAAGATGCGTTATTAGCGTTTGAGCAGAGCGTAAATGAAGTGTCTGCAGCGGACTGGAAAAAGTGTTTCGAAAATTGGGTTAAGACGCATGAAACTTTGTTTTGAAGCTAAGGAAGAGTACTTTGAAATGATTTAATAAAAACATTTATATCTATAGATTCTTTTTATTTTCGCAAATCTTTCTAAGTGTCCCACGTACTTTAGTAACATATACATATGTACTCGTTTGATAACTATTTTGATAAATGGTAAACTAAAAATGTAGATACTTAAAGTTACTTATAAGAGGTAAGCGTTACTCTTTGAGTCAAAATATTGGCTATTGCATTAAGTTAATATTGCAATAAATTAATATTACTTCCAATACACGAGGTACCTATGTATTGTTGTACAGTAAGCGTCAAAAATATATTGACACTTAGTTGCTATGGCAAAAAAAAATAATTTGGTAGATTTCAATAGTTTCACAAGAAGACTGCTCAAAACGTTAGTACTTTATAAATTTTATTATATAGACACAAAAAAATCACGATAATTAAAATATTTAAACAAGAAAAAATTATGCGCTAGATTACAACACAAAATATGTATCTAAGTTTTTTTTTCAGAGAGAAGTTAGATCAAAATTTTCTGCAGCAGTGTTTTGTTGGTGTGAGTGTTGTGTTTCCAGGTGCATCTTCTGCGTCACATTGTGAGTTGTATTGTAAGTCCTGCGACTTCCAGCTCTAGTTTTTTCTAGTGGTTACAGTTGAATGTAATGTATTTAGGTTCCTGCGCTGGCGTCGTTTGGTGGAAATTTAAAGTAAAATAATTCTCTTTTTCAGCTTTAGTCATGGATTTCCGCAAAGTAACACCTGATTCCATCAACCACAATTACAGTTAGATAAAGTGACACCATATTTTTACGCTGACTGTACATACTCAAAATTTCAAATATTAAACTAAACACAAAGTTAAAATTAAATATTTACCTAATTACTTACTAAATAACGTAAGGGCGCGTTCACATAATATAACGTCAGTCTTAACAGGATCCGTTGTAACGGATCCGTCACTTATTGGAGAGAATATGGACGACCACTTTGGTGTAATGGTCAAGGAGTTGACTATCAACCAAGAGGTCACGGGTTCGATCCCTGCACTGCACAAACATGTGTGTGCGCATGAACATGTCTGTTTGTACCTCTCTGGGTGATATATGTATTTATTTAAGTTAATTTGTGATACCACTGTTGATTATGATATCTGTAACACAAGTGCTTAAGCTACTTACCACGGAGTCAGATCAATGTATGTGATTTTGTCGTATAAAATAAAATATATTATTTCACTACACAGCACAGCAAAACTAGCTCATACAACCACACACGCTAATAACATACGCGTTTTAACGGACGTATTATGTGAACGTGCCCTAACTATACTCGTAAATTGCTAAAAAGCCAAATAAGAACAAAAAATGAATACTTACTTTAAAAACGATTACATTAACTACTTATTTCTTAAGTGTTATTAATGGCACTTCTATTTTTTACAATACAAACGTTTAGCAGTCTTTTAGCGCCAGAAGTTGACTAACGTGATTTGTTTAATTTTATTATTTATTGACCACTTTGGTGTAATGGTAAAGAAGTTGACTATTAACCAAGAGGTCGCGGGTTCGATTCCCGCACTGTACAAACATTTGCGTGCAGTAACATGTCTGTTTGTATTGGTCTGGGTTGAACCTCTGTTGATTCTGATATCTGTAACAAAAGTGCATAAGCTACTTACCACGGAGCCAGAACAATGTATGTGATGTTGTTCTATATTTATCTATTATTTCCAATAGCCAGAGCCAAAGATTTACCAATAACGAAAATGTTAGTTGAGAGAGGAGTATTAGACTTCACTCATCACTTTTTAACGGGTCTAGACGCGTGTTATGGAAATGAGTACTTAATGTATTCATTTATATAAAACGCTTGTTATGTGTATCTAGATAAGGAAGAGCGAGGTCCCCAAACACAGGCATAACTTGCTTAAATGGAGATCTTAAACAACCATGTAATAAAAAATAAGTAAAAAACGAAAATTAAAAAAATATTTAAATATTACACGTTTAGACCCGCTAACAATAAATTAGTGTTACAATGCAACGTGAAAGTTTAAAATAGTAAAGACTTCTTTTTCAACTTAAGTCTTTTCACAAACTTATTTCATAAACAAATATGCTTGTTCTTAAGAAGTCTTTTCTTCGTAAACTGCCAGAAACTACTTACTTAATTTTACAATTTCATACAAAAATAAATGTTATGAACGTTGTATTAAGATTGCATAAGCCCACCAAATAATCACAAACAGGTCCACACTACGGTCCCGGGTTAGCTCAAAAACCAGCCAACCAACCAAGACCACATCACACCCAGAAAACAGCGTTGGGCTCAACGGTGATTGGTTCTTTGTTGGCGCTTTTCTCTATTGGCCAATAGCGTTAATTTTCGGCCCAACTGTTCGCCGAACGTTTAGCTTTGGAGTGAAAGGGAAGTCTACATTCAAAACTACGATCAATGGCTTGCTTCACCCGAAAATATAAACGAAATGTTTGGGAGTACCTACTGAAGTTCTATTTGTCAAGCTCGACTAAGGGTCTCTGTTCATCGGCGCGGAGCAGAGAAACGGAGAAATCTTAACCGATAAGATTGCACAAAATTTCCGCTCCTCTACAGTAGACAGGGAGTTGGATACTAGTTTTTTTTTAATTCAAAACCGGTCGGCGGAGCGGGGAAGCAAGTGCACTGAAAAATCGCTCCGCTGCCACACTCGGCTTCGATGGACACAGAGCGCAACTCCGCTCCGCCATACCACGGGTATGGCACACTAAGGCTAGGTCGAGGCCGTCTGATGGAGTACTGTCATGCGAGTATCTCCCTGGCATCTGTCGCAGCGAAGGTACTGCGATAAGACGCTCTATGATGATGTGGTTCGAGATGTTTTTCTAGCTAGAAGACGGTGGCATCCGACACGCGTGGACGCACTATCATGATGTAGGTTAGAGATGGTTTTCGAGCTAGAAGACGGTGGCGTCCCGTCGGTCGTCAAGCGAGTATCTCCGCGCGCAGCGGCTCCGCTCTGAGCTGGCGCAGCGTGCGGCGACACGACACGCGCCGCGAGCCGAGCCGCGGGAAGCCCGAGATGCGCTCCACCTTCACCGGGGACTCGCGTCTAAAAGAGAACATAATATAAATAATATAAATATAAATATTCCACAACAATCACACCAATTCTCTAGTCCCAAACTAAGCTACGAGGCTTGTGTTATGGGTACTAGACAACGGATAAACATACTTAAATACTTTTTTTTTGTAAATAAATACATATTATACATAGAAAACACCCAGACCAGTACAAACACACATGTTCATGCACACTTATGCTTGTACTGTGCGGGGATCGAACCCGCGACTCTTGGTTTAGAAGTCCGACCTGTAGACCACTGCACCAAACGGTCGTCATACTAATATTAAACAACAACATCACATACATTGATCTGACTCCGTGGTAAGTAGCTTAAGCACTTGTGTTACAGATATCAGAATCAACAGTGGTATTACAAATAAACTTAAATAAATACATATAAAACCCAGACCAGTACAAACAGACATGTTCATGCACACAAATGTTTGTACAGTGCGGGGACCGAACCCGCGACCTCTTGGTTAATAGTCAATTTCTTGACCAGTACACCAAAGTGGGTAACATAAAATAAGATGTTACTTCATCATCATTGTGTTTGCCCCTGCTTCTGCTGTCTTTTGTCCGTCTCATCCAATCAGTACATCGAGGACATTCGTGCCTTCGGATATCGTCTACCGAGGAGGTAGAGGCCGAACACCACAACGATTGGAAGATAGATAGATAGATTAACAGGAGGATACCTAAACGAGTTAAGTGAGACACAGTAATGACAAGTACCTGAAGAACATGTGGTGTTCCACGCTGCATCTCCACAGCTTCTTGCACGCTCTGGTCGAGGGTAGTTTGAAGGACAGCGCCGTCTCGTAGGCGTCGAACTCGCTGGGGCGCAGGCGCAGGGTGTACCCGCGCTTGTTGTAGCAGATCTTCGTGATCTTCGCCCACGGGAAGCGGTTCATTAGCACTCTGGCGAGGGAACAATGTGATGATCATTAATTAATTACAGGCGGAACTCTTATTTTCAAAGCCTATTGTAACTCTTTGTAAACGTGCAGCCTGTGGACAAGCTATACTCAAACAGCGTACAGAGCCCTGCGCACTCAAAACAATAATGCATTCAGGATGCTGATGGGGCTGCGACGTTATTGTAGTGCTTCGAGGATGCTGGCGGAAGCAGGTGTTGATAGTTTTGCGGCTATTGTGCGAAACCGCATAGCGTCCTTGATCCACAGGGTACGTGGCAGCTCCAACAGTCTCCCGCAAAGTGTCGCGGCGAGGCTGGACGTGGACAGTGCCATCATGCAGCACTGGACACGCTACCACCTAGCCGAAGACACTAGAATAAATTATTTTAATTTTTAATTTATTATAATATTATTAATTTATTTTAATATTGATTTCCAATGTACTAACATAGTTTATAAGATTTAATTGTTACTAACACTCGTTATGGGCAATGCCTGAAATAAATAATTTTTATTTTATTTACTAAAATATTTTTATTTTTTATTTTTTTAGCAGCTAAACTTTTTAACGAATGTCAGTACAATTATGACTTTGATTTGTTCTGTACTAGTGTTAGTCACGTTAAGAAACGTATATGTAACGATTTTTTTTAATAACGAACTTGCCTAAGTGAGTAAACTTTATATATTTAAGTTTCAATGTCTTGATTTACGTTCTTCACTTTCTTATGTGTTCTAATGCTACCAGTGGAGACATATAAATGGCCTTTTTATTTAAACTATTATTTTACATGTTTCTAGCTGTAAGTCTTCCAAAAATGTAAAATAATAGTACATTATGGTACAAGTGTGTAATGTTGGTGATTACCGCTGAGGCGCCATTGAAACCCGAGCCGTCAGGTGAGGGTCTTAAGAAAGCCGAGGACGGTAATCATCAATACACACGTGTATCATACGAGGTTTTTCAACACACTTGCGAGGAAAAAACAAACATGTATTGCATAAATCGTTTAATTAAGTATGGGAAAATTGGGAAATGGCGCGCAATTTTTTTTTTGCCCGCGCCAACTGTGAGGTGATTGATTACAGCCATACAGCCTACTTCAAAATGATAATTTTAGTGATAAAATGCAAATATTTTATAAGAAATTATTGTGAATAATTTGATAATAATAAATGTTTTTTCGTCTTAATTAGGGACACATTTATTTTTTTCAAAAATGTAAATGGATTTTCGGTGGCATAAAACCTCTTTGTTGTTACAAAAAAAAACTGTATTACCCGGTTAAATTGAAAATGCTCTGTTTACTCGCATATAATTTGCAGTTAGGTACTAACTTAACTTTGTAGGGATCATTCTATTATGCACTAGTGTGTAATATTATTATGCACGTGTATGTTATAGTTCGGTTTATGGCCCTAAGAACGATATAATAAGGCTCACTTTACGAGCAAGTGTTGAAAATAAAATAATTAAATAAATCATTTGGAAGACTAACTAATGAGCAAAGAACACAGCTGGTGAGCTTCGACGGTTGGTCGGATTTGGACTAACTATATCCTAGAGCTACCGTGATTAAATTATCTTTTGAATAAAAAAAACCGTTTTGAAATCGGTCCATCCGTTCGGGATCTATGATACCAAAGACAGACACACACAAATACATAGAAACACAAACATATGTACACACACAATAAGACATACGGGTCGGAATATGACCGCTCTTATTCTTCGGGGGTTCAAGGCAATGTGTTGGATTATTGGTAAAACTTGTTATGTCTACAACGTCAAACTTATGTTATGTAGCACTAGCTGTAACAGAGAGTCAGACTGAAAATAAATAAGTAATAAATAAATATACAACAACATCACATACATTGATCTGACTCCGTGGTAATTAGCTTAAGCGCTTGTGTTACAGATATCATAATCAACAGTGGTATTACAAATAAACTTAAATAAATACATATAACACCCAGACCAGTACAAACAGACATGTTCATGGACACAAATGTTTGTACAGTGCGGGGATCGAAACTGCGACCTCTTGGTTAATAGTCAACTTCTTGACCATTACACCAAAGTGGTGGTGAAAATAGAGCTGGGGACGCAAGTTTAGGGCTCTCTTCTTTTATCCAGGGTCTCCAAGTTCGTATATTCTGAAACTATAGTACAGGGTTTCTCAAACTTTTGGCTTCACGAACCCCTGTTAATTTAGTTGACAAGTATAACCTGATAGACTGGCATCGGAAAACTATGTCAAATCTTATTTATTTTGTTTTATTTAATTTATATAACCAAATCCATTTTCATTAGTGGCTGGGTGGACCTTTTGTATAAAGTCACTAGCTGACCCGGCGAACTTCGTACCGCCTTAAAGTAGCGTTGCAATGATTGAACAATGTCATCGAATGACATTGACATTTGTTAGGCGCGTTTTTTTAAATATGCAAAATTAAATGTATATTTTTCAATATTTCTGAGAGATTTTCTTAATATTTTCTGTAAGAACCTTCTCCTAATAATAACAAATACAACCTAATAATAAAAAAAGAATTCGTGAAATCGGTCCAGCCATTCACGTGTGATGCCGTGACCAAGGAAAACGGGTTTCATTTTTATATATGTCGGCGCGGCACTATCAGACGTGACGTATAGCGTGACGTTAAACGTCATCTGTCACTCTGACAGCTGTCACAGTGGCAAACGTCAAGCAAGGATCGGGCCTACCTCCCTGCGCCGGCTCGTCTGGGTGCACTTCCGTTTCCGGCAAGGACGAACACACACTTTTTCACGAAATAAAACTAAATCCAATTCCATTGCGATAAACGCGTGTTATTTTAATTGTTAAGAGACTGTGATTGATTAAATCGATATCGAGAAGACGTTGGAGTATTTATTTTGGAAATCCTATCGCCATGGATGACGACACCGACTCTGCACCGAAGAACGTAGCGGACGCCCTTCCGATATCAGAAGTGGGATTGCACACGTACACAAGTGACGACAAATGATCCAGACGGAAAATTGCGAATGTTATTGGAGCAACAAAACCAAAACTTCCTGACTAATACAGGCCATGAAGGGCCCGGCTGCAAACCACCCTAAGTTCGACCCTGACAAGCGAGAAGCGGATCCTCAAGCGTGGCGTGTGACTGCTGACATGTGCCTCTCGGATAATCCACTACTAGAAGCCCTAATCATTGCCCTGAGTAAGGCCCTAAAAGGATCATCATCGACCTGGCTTTCACACATCGCTCCTCACTGCGTCAAGAAAGGCGGCAACGTAGTCGGCACATCGGACAAGAACGTCGGCGTCGGCGCCGGCAGCGGCGGCGGATGTGCCAGCGGTGCCTCACTCGAGTGACGAGTCAATTTCTGCGAGGTGCGCGGTGTTCGCGGCGAACTAACACAATCCGGTGAGTCGTACCCTTTTTATTTTGATAGTGGTGCTGAATGTTCTCTTGTAAAGCAAAGTGTAGCAAACCGGTTTTCTGAAGTTCGTATTGCAACTAACGTGCGTCTTTCAGGCGTCGGCAACGCTCACATTTATTATACCGAACAGATTTCGTGCACGGTAGTTATTTACCGGCATTGTTTAAATTTGTTATTCTTATCTTGCCAGACGATAGTATGCCGTATGATATTTTAATAGGTTCGGATATCTTAAACTTAGGTCTGACCGTCAATCTATCAAGTGCGCGGCCTGTCTGTTTTAGTGCAGTTACAGAAATAGATTTTCGGTCAATCAATACCAATATCTTACCTGCGTTACGAAATTACCTAGTAAGTTTTCTATCAGAGTTTTCGTTTGCTTTTATTGAAGGTTTACCGCAAACGCGTGTGACAACAGGTGAATTAGTCATTCAGCCCGGCGCGTACCGTACTTATATCGCCGTCCCTGTCGTCTGAGTCCGCAAGAGCGAGATGTAGTGCCTTCTAAACGAACTATTGAATGCGAGCATAGTTAGACCAAGTAGTTCTCCTTTTGCGAGTCCCATATGTACTACTCGTAGATTATCGTGACGAAGCAAATAGTATGGTGGTCGATTACCGCGAATTTAATGAAAATACGGTTCCGATCGATTCTCACTGCCGCGTATTGATGACCAAGTAGCTCGTTTGCATGGTTTGAATTTCATTTAACGTGTTTAGATTGGTTTGACAAAATAGCAAAGTATGTTTTCAAATTCATTGACAATTGTATCACTTGTAAAGTTTCATAGTCTCATTCATAGAAAGTATCCACCGAACTTCACTCAATACCAAAACTAGCTGTCCTGTGGCACACGGTGTACGTAGATATTGCCGGCAAATTAAGCGGCAATAATAACCAAAAAGAGTACGTGATAGTTTTGATAGACGCATTCACAAAGTTCGTGCTCTTGTATCACACTGCGTATTGATACTCCCAGTGCCATTGTAGCTTTAAAGTCTAGTATCTCCTTTTTTGGTACCCCTACGCGCGTCATAGCAGATCAAGGTCATTGCTTTGCGAGTAAGGATTTTAAAGAATTACGTGATTCACACTGCATTCAGTTGCATTTAATCGCGACAGGTTCAAGTCGTGCGAATAGTCAAGAGGAGTGGTTAAAGGAAATGTTGTCCTCTGTGGAGACTTCAGATAGGTTGTAAGACGCATTTGAAGAAGTTCAGTTTGCGTTTAATTGACAATAATCCGCGTGACTAAAGCGAGCCCGCTTGAACTTATGATCGGTCGTGTAGCACAACCTCTAATTTTTTGACTGTTACCGATACTGAAACCAAGACCGATCTTACTAAAGCAAGAGAACAAGCAGCCCACAATTTCGAAAGTAGTGCTTCTTACGAAAAATGACGATAGAAATAAGGCTAGATTTGATAATTTTGTTCTTGGTGATTTGGTCCTTATTCAAAATGAGGAGAGGAACCAGACCAAACTTGACCCTAAAAACAATGGTCCATTTAAAATTGTAGAAGTAGGTACTTGATGGTGATCAACACACGTTAAAATCATTGACCAGTAACAGAACTTATAAGTACGCTCATGATCGCCTAAAAAGAATGCCTCGAAGTTGCATCCCCGATGAATATGACTTAGAAAATAATGATTATTAGACCGTGTGTTAGAATGTGTTTTAATAGAGAGTTTATTTAAAATGTTTGTGAATTATACCTGCCATGGTTGTTTGATTTGATGGAGAAAGTTTTGAATGATTTCATTTTTTTAATTTTGTGTTAAAAGTTACGTTGGTAACTGGATTCATTACCTCCTTAGTCTCACTTGTGAGTTGTAGCCGTAGCTCATGCAGTTTCTGTATAGAGTGC
Source organism: Pyrausta despicata (assembly GCA_963921415.1). Classification (NCBI taxonomy): domain Eukaryota; kingdom Metazoa; phylum Arthropoda; class Insecta; order Lepidoptera; family Crambidae; genus Pyrausta; species Pyrausta despicata. The sequence goes on along the minus strand of OY992866.1, from coordinate 13,130,976 downwards.
GCGGTGCGCATCTGACTCGTGAATGATGTGAATTTTAACGCTGGTGAAGTGTTATAAAATGGTTGTCGCTGGGTAAGTGACGAACCAAATAGTAACGTCAAGTCGCTGGTGAAGTGGCTATGACGATAAGTCGCTGGTGAAGTGACGAACCAAATAATTACGTCAAGTCGCTGGTGAAGTGGCTATGACGATACGTCGCTGGTAAAGTGACGAACCAAATAATTACGTAAAGTCGCTGGTGAAGTGGCTATGACGATACGTTGCTGGTGAAGTGACGAACCAAATAATTACGTCAAGTCGCTGGTGAAGTGGCTATGACGATACGTCGCTGGTTAAGTGATTGTGTAAAGCGAAGCCGCTGGTTAAGCGACTGAGCATAGGTTAATGAATTCAGTTCTAACAAAGATCTTTGTCTCAATTTGATGTCAATGAGTATCCGTTTGATTGGAATAATATTGGACTATAAAAATGAAAGTTATGAAGTTGAAAATAATTTTATTTCGGAAATCCATCATTCTTTCCACTTGGGCAGGAAAGGCCGAGAGAATGTGTTACTTTCTTGGTATCGTTTTCATTCCAGGTGAACAACACGAGGACGTGTAAGCCGTCAGAATGGCCGTGTCGGCGCGGCACTATCAGACGTGACGTATAGCGTGACGTTAAACGTCATCTGTCACTCTGACAGCTGTCACAGTGGCAAACGTCAAGCAAGGATCGGGCCTACCTCCCTGCGCCGGCTCGTCTGGGTGCACTTCCGTTTCCGGCAAGGACGAACACACACTTTTTCACGAAATAAAACTAAATCCAATTCCATTGCGATAAACGCGTGTTATTTTAATTGTTAAGAGACTGTGATTGATTAAATCGATATCGAGAAGACGTTGGAGTATTTATTTTGGAAATCCTATCGCCATGGATGACGACACCGACTCTGCACCGAAGAACGTAGCGGACGCCCTTCCGATATATATATAGATAAATTTCGTGATATGTCCCAAGTACCAAATAACTTAATTTTATTTCTTTCTTTCTTTGCTGTGCAGTTGTTTAAAAATTGGTTTAAAAGACCGTAAGAATTTTATATCCAACTCCTCTCACATTTAGGCCATCAGGCTATGGAATGCTCTTTCCGGAAATATAAAACAGGCTCCCAGCATTCAAGAGACTCATTCGCATATATTATAGATCTTTCTTTAACAGTTCGCCATATTTATTTATTTAGTGTAGATTAGTATATATTATGTGTATTTTTAAATATGTAATCTTATATAAATTTATTGTATATTTTTTTCTTATTGAATCTTATGTATCATATTAAAAAAGACACGACCAAGACACTACAAATTTAATATACAAAACGAAGATTTTGATTTGCTTGTAAGCTAGGTTATTTGATTATCCCCCCTGTGGGATCTCCACCTTGTCGTGGTGGTGGGGCTTAGTAACCGTGGCTTCGCCACCGACGGTGAAGCTAAGCGGGATCCCGGGAGGGGACGCTCCACGTGGGCTTGCTGCAAACCTGCGCAGGATGCGTCCAAGGGTGCGGGTGTGGGGGACGGTTTTGGCTGTCCCTCGCAGTCGGGTGCGGTCGCGGGAGGAGAGACGTCTCGGTGTGTCGTTGCCGTGCGGCCTATCTCCCGCGACCAAACGGGGGCGCACCGTTGGATGGCGCTGCGGTGGGGCCGCAGAGGAAGAGGAGATGCGGTGTGTCGTTGCCGTCCTCCCTATCCTCTGCGGCCGGGTGGGAGTTAGTCTTGGTGGCGGTGCTCAACACCTTGCTCCGCCGCCAAGGAGTTTGTGGCCCTCGGGCTATCCGCCGGGGTGCCGTGGTGAATGCTCACGCGACCCCATGGCACCCCCCACAATGGCGGAGTGGTGGAATGCGCTGTGGTTTTAGTGGGTATTACGGCCTTGCACACCAGCCGTTGAGTCCCACATACCCCCCTGCAGCATAAAGAAAGAGCGGGTTTCTCCTAACACAAGTGTTTTAGCTTAAAAGGAGATTCCCAATGTAAGTGTCAAATTACTTTTGTTATTAATAAAGTTTTTTTTATATTATTGGTATTATTGTTTTTGTGTTCTCTCTTTTATTTATTTTGTCGCACCGCCCACTTATCATTTCTGCTTAGCCCAAAGGTGTGACTGGTAGAGAATGCCCTACGGCTTTAAGTCCACATTTTGTACATAGTTTTGTTGTGCAATAAAGCTTAAATAAAAAAAAATATTCCTTCTTCTTCTTACCCATCCCGGTAGACAGAGACGCCGCTAGCGCAGACCGCCAGCACGATGTCCACCTCTTCAGAGTCGCGCGCGCAGTGCAGCTCGGCGCCATAGAGAGACAACTTCTTCGCGTTCTCCAAGTAGTTCAGTTCCGCTTCAGCTGGGGTTTGGCCTCTGGAAGAAAACTTTAGAGTTTTAAAACGTAGTCTATCTCAGGCGTTACCACGGGTGCTACTGGATCTACTTCTAAGTCTGTGTATTAAGTCATCTCATCTTTCATCTAAACAGCCTGTATACGCCCCACTCACTGCTGGGCGAGCCATACTCCACCGCTCAGTGCTCCGCGGTGGAGGGGTGTATTAAATATTTATCTCGAATTAACTGATTGCGCAACTGATTTAGAGTTAGGAAGCTAAAGGAAAGCGCTTCCTACCGACCGGGTGTTATGGTCGTGGACCAAGGTCCGATAGACATCATCTTGGTTTGTCTATCTATATTATTCTGGATCTAAATCTTATATGCCGCGGTTCATGTGCGGTAATAGGCCGGTACTAGGCTCACAGCGCCATCTAGCCTGTGCCGTATCAACCTTGCAACTATCAGGCATGCGCTTGTGATGGCGAATGGTCGCCACAAACTTAAACACAAATTACTCAGAAAATGATTAATCAGCGGTATTAAGGTCCCCCTGTTGGACGTACCCTGCAGCACATCGTAGTATAACTGTTTGGTATTACGATTACCCTAAATTTTTTAAGCCTGCCATTCATCCATTCGCGATGTATCCTCAGATGAGGATAATGCTGATGCATTACTCGATAGATACCTCACCTGAGGAGTATCCTATCTATGCCTAATCCATTCTGCGTACATTTTTCAACAGCGATATAATAAGATACTCACTATTCAACCTATTCATTAAATATTTGTTAAATATACCATTAAATTATTATTAAATATTAAAAAAAAACAATATAATTCAAGCCTACGTTTAAATGCACGCATCAAACTTGCTGGCTCCCGGCAACTTTACCATCGCTTGCCATAATCCGCTTTTATTCCTTAATTCATTCATTGATTCATTTCCATTTTTTGAGACTTTGACTTTGGTTTAGTAAAAAAACATGTTGTGTTTATGCAGTAGAATCAGTGCTTGAAATTTGTGTACTAATAAAAAAATAGTGGTGTATATGGGCGTATTTTGGTTATTCTTAAGCTCCAGCACCCGTTGATGTTCGGTAGGCTTATCCAGCGGCGCCTGAAGCGCGTAACTGACTGACACGTACTTGTGCTTATTGTAGAGTTCCAGCACCCTCTCCTCCAAGTCGGGCGTGATGGCGTGCAGCGGCGCCGCGCGGTGTTCCGTCAGCGCTGACGGTGGCAGGCAGCCAGCCGAGTCGCCCAGCTCCGCTTGGAGCACGTACGACGCTAGCAGGGCGTAGGTGATGGCTGAACAGGTGAGGCGGCCTGGAAGACGAGGTTAGCTCACTTAATTGTGTTTTTTTTTATTTTTATTCTGAGATAACTTTTATTTATTTAAGCTTTATAGCACAACAATACTTTGTACAAAAGGTGGACTTAACGCCATAGGGCATTCTCTACCAGTCATACCTTTGGGCTAAGCAAAAATGATTAGTGGGCGGTGCGAAAAAATAATAATAATAATAACGTTTCCTACGTCACTAAGGATAATGGATTGTGTTTAAAAATAAAAAGAAAATAAATAAGATTTGACAGTGTTTTCCGGTTGAAAGACGAGTCTGTCAGTTATACCTCTCAAATAATTAAACAGGCCAATGAGCCACAGGGCAATGAAGCCAAAAGTTTGAGAACCCCTGTACTATAGTTTCAGAATATACGTACTCGGAGATTCTAGACAAAAAGCAAGAGCTCTGAACTTGCGTCTCCAGCTCTATTTTGACGACCACTTTGGTGTAATTGTTAAGAAGTTGACTATTCTAAGTGGTCGAGTTCGACCCCCGCACTGTACACACATTTGTGTGTGTGTCTGTTTGTACTGGTCTGGGTGTTTTATGTGTTTATTTATGTGTATTTGTGATACCACTGTTGATTCTGATATCTGTAACACAAGTGCTTAAGTTACTTACCACGGAGTCAGATCAATGTACGTGATGTCGTTGTATATTTATTTATTTATTTCATAATAATCAGTTACATGGTAACAGGTAGACACAGACCCCATAAATAGTTTCTATAATTCTATGAGGAGCTCGCGCCTCACATTCTGACGACCGCTTGGTGGTCGGACTTCTAAAACCAAGGGTCGCGAGTTCGATCCCCGCACAGTTCAAGCATAAGTGTGCATGAACGTGTGTTTGTACTGGTCTGTGTGTTTTCTATGTAAAATATGTATTTATTTACAAAAAAAAAATTGTTTATCTGTTGCTAGTACCCATAACACAAGCATCGTAGCTTAATTTGGGACTAGAAAATTGGTGTGATTGTTGTGAAATATTATATTATATTATATTCGGTTGGTCATGCAACTTTTGCGAATCATGCTTACTTACCCTAATAACAAGCCTAATACCCTTGGACAAGGTGGAGACTTCTCTTGAGAGAGATAAAAGACTAGCCTCCAGGAGGAAAGATATTCCCACTAGAGGTAACACAGGTTTGCCAAAGCTCAATATTTTCAAACATAGTGCTTCCTACCAGGCAGTACGTTTATATAATGAGCTACCGATAGAGTTTAAGTCCATTACTAAATTAACTATTTTCAAAAGGAAACTGAAAGTATTTCTCATAAATAAATGCTTTTACTCGATGGTTGAATACCTTGAGGATGGACATAGTAGGTAAATTGACATAATTTAAACGTATTCTGAAATGACTTAGGCATGATGTGATTTAGTTATTTATTGTTTGTTATTGACGTGACAACGTCTTATAAATTGGTTTGCCGGGTGACACTTCAAGAAACTGCGTTACGCTGCTCCGCTCACGTTCCGCGATCACAATGAGAGCGAGTGAGAGGCACGCGTCCCTTCGACTCGGGCATGGTTAGCCCGCCTAAGAGCGAGTGAGACAGACATAAAAAGTGAAAGGCACGCGTCCCTTCCACTCGAGCACAGTTAACCCGCCTAAGAGCGAGAGAGACAGAGAGAGAGAGAGAGAGTGAGAGAGATAGGCATACACACCGGTTCATGTTATACGAATGCATATTCACATTAAAATTATTTTACCACTCAAAGTCGTTGTCACGTAAAACTTTCGCCCGTATACCGACTTTACAGGCAACCAATTTTTTTTTTTAATTCTGTCCATTTTTTTTATTTATTCTTTAAATTTGACATTTTCCTTTCCATTAATTGTGTGTGTTTTTTTATTTTATTGATTATTAAGTGATTTATTTTAATTTATATCTATACCTAATTTTAATGAAATGTTCAACGCAATATGTATTTTGCTCTGAATAAATGAATTGAATAGTAGAACCGTACGCTGTGCTTTAGGTCGAAGAGTTTTTTACCCCCCAATAATAAACTACATAAGAAATGTTACAAAAATTATAAAGTCAGGTCTAAGGAACGGTACCAAGGCGATGAGACACTTTAATAACTCTACACGTTTGCTAGTTGAAATAACCTTTTAATTTCGACTTACCTTCCAAGAGGTCTCTTCTCACAGCCAAGCTGATTTGGTATCGTGTGGCGTCATCTCTAAGCTCCGAAGGCTCTGGAGGGTAGAATTTCACTGCTAATCTCACGTCCCAAGGTTCATCTGCAACACCGAATGATATTGAATATTTGGCGCACCAGATTTAGAGTTAGAAAGCTAAAGGGAAGCGCTTCCTACCGACCAGGTGTTATGGCCGGGGACCAAGGTCCGATAGACATCATCTTGAAATCTTATATACCGCGGTTCATGTGCGGTACTAGGCCGGTAACCATTGACCGGTACTAGGCTAACAGCGCCATCTAGCCTATGGAGCCGTATCAGCTCTGGCTGTTGTGCTTGCCGTTAGGCATGCACTTGTGATGGCGAATGGTAGAGGTCGCCACAAATATCAGTGAACTAAAAGCATCGAAATATGGTATTAAGGATCACTGGCGGTGTTCAAAATAGAGTTCCGTTACCAGGTTCTTTGATGTGGAATGAGAACAACGATAATACCAACGGTGTCGGTAAAAAATGTGGTCCCGGGTCAACTTTGCACTCGGCAAAAAGATAGAAAGTATTATATATATATTTGCTTATCAGATTTGACTGATATATTTCTGTGGCAGAGACCAGTATGTGTTGGATAGTTGGTAGAATAAAATTGTTCTATTCCACCACACAAGAGCAAGGGACCCATTATCTGGCAGGCCTTTAAGTTTATAGTTCACTGATTATACCCCGTTGAATCCAGGAATTTCCAGATTCCTTAGAGAGTGACGTTAGCTATCTCCTATGTGGGCATGATATAGTACCCCAGAAAGACACTTCTTTTGCTCATGAGTAGTCCGCAGGAGCAATATACACTCTTTTGCAAAAAAACGGGCACCTAAGGAAATTTACGTTCTAATGTCGATTTAAGTTAATTAAATGAAATTTATTTCTTTGACGTAGTCTGTATACTTATAATCGTGTAAATTAATGCGCGTGAAGTGAGTTCGGGCAACTAAAAGAAAAAAAAAACGATGGATTCTTTAAAACCGATGTACACGCCCAAACAATAAGAAGTGGTCGGCAATAAAGATAAGATTTTTTTTTACTTTTTTTAATTAAATAAAGTTACAAATGTAAAAACCTAATACCGAATGTGACCTCCTTTTGCCAAAATCACAGCTTGAATCCTTCTGGGCATGCTTTCCACGATGTTTTTAATAACGTTTTGAGGAATTCGTTCCCACTCTTCTGCAATGACTCTTTTTAGCTCCCTGATGTTTTGTGGAGCAGGTTTCACTGATCTTACACGTCTCTTTAGAACATCCCAGACATGCTCAATTGGATTGAGGTCAGGACTTCGAGCTGGCCAATCTAAACGACGGATCCCAACTTCTTGCATGTACGCTTCCACGTCGCCAGAACGGTGCGAGCGAGCATTGTCGTCCATAAAAATAGAATCTTCCCCAAGTGCAGTCAATGTGGGTTGTGCATATGGAATTAGGACTTCCATTATGTACCGATGTGCATTTAATGTTCCATTTTCTATGAAAACTAACTCCGTACGCTCCGTCGAATTAATTGCTGCCCAAAACATAACGGAGCCTCCGCCATAAGGAGTGATTTCTTCGTTTCCGCAACGCCTGACTCACCAAAAAGCGGTCATCTCTTGGTTCTGTGCATCGTTTTCTTCCCGAACCGGGTCTTCTTTTGACCGAACCGGTCTCTTGATACCGTTGCCAAGTCCTCTGGACAGTTGAACGACTCACATTTAGCCGCTGAGACACGTAAGTTTGCGAACAACCTTCTTCAAGTAGGGCTATAATTTTACCGGCCCTTATCGCTTTATCACTCATATCAAAAAGTGGTATTTAATGTAAAAATAAAGATTAAATTGTTTAATTTGCAGAAAATGTCCAAAAAGTTTTAAAATATCGTAATCAGTTAAAAATCGTTTCAGCAATTCGCGCCATTAGTAAAGCAATTTTAGAATAATCCACAATAATCAATATTTTTCTTTTATTAATTTCAAATTTTAAATTTGGAACGTAAAGAATCATGCCAGGATGCTTCAAATAACATGCCAATACATCGTCAAATTAATAAAACCTATTTCTTGTTCTTCTTCATTAAAGTAGAGGAAAAAATCTAAAGTGCCCGTTTTTTTTGCAAAAGAGTTTATATGCATGGCTTTTTCCTCCGTGGTTTGGCAGAATCTGCACAGCACATTGTTATCACTTGACTGCCTCATTGGTGTAGTAGCAAAGTTTCTGCCTTACATCCTGTGTTCGAACCCCAGGTCGAGTTAAAAATGTTTTCTGAGATTTTCTATCATGAATTTCTCATAAACTGCTTGGAGTCGGGAAGTTGGCGGTGAAAGCACGTTAAGCCGTAAGTCCTGCGCCTGATCTCTCTCCGTCATGTCAGATTACCGTCTCACCGAACTTTAAAGAGTGACGGAACAGTGAGTGCACTTGTGTATTGCGCTCACACTTGTGCACTATAATATCTCCTGCGTAGTTGGCTGATCTCTGTTAAGATTGGCCGCCGTGGTCGACATCAGTCAGAAGGACTAAGGCCACTTACTCTTGAAGGTCTTGGAGAGCCTTCGGTTTAGGTCGACCCAGACGCGAGGGTCTCCCCGGAACTGATGTAGCAGCCCGAAGTAGTCACTCTCAGCCACATCGATGTCTTCACAGACCCTGTCCAGCAAGTCTGAGCCGCGGGCTTTGCGCTGGAACGAAATGTAGCGAGATTAGAATCAAAAAAGAAAGAAATATTTATTGATAAGGGACATCAAAAACACTTAAAAACATCAGAATTGGCTGAAAAATTAAAAAAAAAACACAATAAGACGATCAAAATACGCACTTATGCAAAAATAAAACGCAATTATATACAATAAGTGAAAACAAAGAACTTAGACGCAGAACTGTAAAACACATGTAATGAGTGGCATAAATAAAAAAACCAGGCAAAACGATAAGCACACAGATTTTATTTAAATTAGGTTATAATCAACTATCAAAATACAAATTGGCAGAGTTTCGGCCTATTCAGTGGCTAAGAGGGCAAAAGTGGCTAGACTGAGCTTTCTGGCCGTTATAAGGGCTTGCTCCCCCCCAAGGGCGCACGGCTGGTGGAAGTTGTAGTGGGGAGCGTCAACTGGCATGGCGGTGGCTTCCCATTGGCTGGCTTGGCTAGGATTGGCTATGATTGGCTATGGTGGCTGAGGCTTGGCGTTACATTCGGCCGTCCTGAAACAATGATTGCTCCCGCAATGGGGAAGGGTTGTATTAGTTCTTAAGTAAATCAATGAGGTCTTCGGTTTCCAATTGCTCATCAGAGCTGCTAGCACTGTCAGACATAGGTACGGTGCTTGTATAGGGCCGCAATGAGTCTGCAGCAACTAGTCCTGTAAAAGCTTTATAGCCTCTCAAGCCTTTAATGCTTCGTATCCTATATCTGTCATTGCCAAAAACCTTAGTTATGATAGTATTGACTTTAGTTGCACTACTTGTAGAAGCCCGTCTCCACAATACTAAATCTCCCTTTCTATAAACCCGGCTGGGCTTACGGTTTTTATCAAAATCACGCTTCATCTTTTCCCCAGCTTTATTTAACTGGTACTAGCTTTCCTACGCCAATCATCAACAGAATCAGTCTAACAGTTTAAGACAGCTACATCGCAACGAGGTCTAGAGCTCCTTGCAAACATTAAATCCTATGGCTTGTAAGTTGTACTTGCGTTAGGCGTGTTATTTATTCTCCACAAGACAGCAGGCAAGCAGTAAGCCCAATAATTTATAGCCTCACTAGGATCAGTGGCTCGCAACGCGTTAAGTATGGTTCGATTAGTACGTTCAACTTGCCCGTTAGCCCTTGGACAAGCATTAGAGGTTAATATGTGCTTAAACTGTTATCATTCGAAAACTGCCTTAAATTTCTACTCGTAAAGGCTTTTCCATGGTCGCTTACTACTTTGTCTGGATACCCGAATAAGCTAAACGTCTTTTTTTATAATTCGAATTGTTCCTACTGAATTTACTGTCCGAGTGGGCTCTGATATGACAAATTTAGAAAAAGTGTCTGTCAAGTCAAGACCAATATGTACTGATAACCCTTTATGGTCTTGCAAAAAGGCCCTAAGTGATCAATGTGCACCATACGCATAGGCTCAGAAGTTTTAGGTATTGGGAAAAGTCTCCCTTCCCTTTTGCCATGATTTTCTTTGCCATAAGCACAGTGTAAACAAGTATCTACATATTTGCGAATAAAGCAGGTCATTTTAGGAAACTAATACTCTTGTTTTATTAATTCTAAACATTTTTGAAAGCCTACATGTCCGATATTATCGTGGTGCATCTGTGTTATCTTCCATCGAGCCGAAAAAGTGACTACTAGGCGATTTCCGAGTAATGTTTTACGATATAATCTGTCATTTATTAGTTCATAGTTATTAGTAATATCTGTAGAAGCACTACCACCCTTGAGTTGGTGAATGATACATTTAAGTTTCTCATCTAGATATTGCACAGTATAAAACCAAACTGTTATTTAAATGTTCATAGTATATACAACAGGGTTCCTACTCAGCGCGTCTACGTGTTTCATGCGATCCCCCGGCCGGTAATCAATGCTAATGTCGTAGTCTTGTATTGATAACCACCACCTAGCTAGGAATACGAGGGATAAGCTCGCGCTTAGTCAAAGTTGCTCGAACCGCTGTACAATCGGCGACTACTTTTACTTGTTTTCCTACAATATACACTCTGAACCTATGCAATGACTCAACAACGGCAAGAGTTTCCAGTTCATAGCTATGGTACATACTTTCCTCTTTACTTGTAACCCTACTGTTGGCGACTAGCAATGCCAACCTTTTTTGTACTTCTACCTATGTATTTTTTATATTACTTTTTAATAGAATTACTTCAAAATTATATATAGTTGACAAGCAAAAGTCTTTTAATATAGTCAACATTGGTGTCAGAAGAAAAAAATTATTAAATTTGGGTTAAAAAACCTTAGAATAATGCCCCTAACGCGTGCACAAGTAAGAGCGGCTACCAGTGCAAATTTTCCTCAAGTTTCCCGAAGCGCTCCTGAGGACGGTGCTTCCACCCACGGCGCCTTAGCGCCGGCTCCGTCCAGCGCCATTTTACAGGAGGAAAATTCCCTAATGCACGGTTCGTCGTCAAATAATGCATCCAAATACGGTTGGTCAGGCCGATCACGCCGATCTAGTCAAACCGTGAAGGCCCAAATACTTGCTGCGAAGGCAAAACGCAGTTTCCGACGCGTCGCGTCGCGTGTCAGTCGTATCCGTCGCGCTGCATATTAGTTTTTTGAACAAAGCGAGGGCAATGGCCCCGAACAAAATATTGAAGTGTGCAAAGTGCAACATTGTTATATGCGAACTGTTAGCATTCATCCAAAACAAAGTGGATGTAATGGACGAAGAGAGTGTAGTTCGATTGTGTACTGCGACCTTCTCAACGGAAGATATCGAGAAAGCCAAAACGTTGATTTTCGAATCCGTAGCCACGGGGCAGCGGAAGGTGTTAAGAAAAGGAAGTGGAAAGACAATGCGAGACCTGTACGACGTGATAGCTGTTTTTAAACAAGTAGATCCAGAGCATATTCCAATATTTGTAGCAAAAGATCTGCACAAACTGCCGCCGGTAACGTTTGACCATATTGATGCTACGAGGTTGCTTAAGGATATTGTAGTAATACAAAATGAACTCAAGATTATGAAGGAGACTTTTGTGACGGATCTACAGTTAGCAGAAGTAAAAAACGAGTTGTATAACCTTAAGCAAGTATCCGTTGTGAATAATTTTGACATGAATAATATAAACAGAAAAAGAGGAGGAAGCACCAATATCGATAGTTTTAGTTTCGATAGCGGTCCGATGGGCCTACCGCACATAAGAGGAAAAAAAGTCACCGGAGCGAACGGCGCGGGACTATCGGCGTATTGAATCAGCAACAATGAAAAAACATGACGAGCGCGCGCTATCCTTATCGCACCAACAGAACGTTGCGACTCCGGAGTGCATTCGATTGAACATACCTACTGAAGGGGCTATTAGAAGCGAAATAGCTCCGTCTTTGTCACACCAACAGGATCTTATGGCAGAAAGCAAGTGCGCGTCAGTGTTTACCGCGAATAGCATCGATTGTACACGGAAAAAGCCGACCGAGTCTCACGATAAAATAAGTAACGGTTCTCAGCAACACAAATCAGCTGTTTTTGTCGAATCGCAACAAAAAACAATGGCTCAGTGCGTAGCGGAGAAAGGAAATTGGAAGAAAGAAATTATGTCTCAGGAATGGCAAACTGTGCAGCGAAAAAGATTAAGAAATAGATTGATTGGCTCGGAGGGGAAAGCGGCAACGCAACCTAATGAGAAATTTAAAGCGGCGGATGTCCGAATTCCTTTGTTTATTAACAATGTCGATAAAGAGTCGTGTGAATCGGACATACTGGATTACATTAAACAAAAATCAGGTATTGCATCTGTGACGTTGAGAAAAATATCTATGAAAAAACAAAGGCCATATAATGCCTATAAGATATTTGTGCCACAGAACAGATTGGCAACATTTTTAAACGATGATATGTGGCCGGAAGGGATACGTTTCCGCCGATTTATATACTTCAACAGGAATAGTCGCGATGCGAATGAGAATAATGATGGAAAAGAAGCTTTATGCGACGGGAATGATAAATAATACATTTAATGGCTAAACGCACTAAGTTAGTAACTTTTAACTGCAAATCAGTCAAACGATCTGTGGAATGTGTAAGAAGTCTATGTCAATCAGCGGACATCATAGCTCTGCAAGAGACTTGGTTGCTGCCACAAGATATTTCTTTCTTAAGCAGCATTGATGACGAGTTCCAGTACACGGGAAAGTCTGCGGTGGATACGGGCGCTGGGATACTTCGGGGAAGACCATATGGTGGTGTCGCACTGTTATGGCGTAAAAGTATCTTCAAAAATGTGTCGCTGGTGCAGTGCGTGAGTGCACGGTTAACGGCTATAAAGATAGTGTTAGCTGAAAGTGAGCTACTAGTGTTTAGTGTATACATGCCTACCGACTCAGTAGATAATTTGGCTGAGTACGCAGAGTGTCTTGGAGAAATCTCGGCGGTTGTACAAGAGTGTAACATTGACTCAGTGTTCATATTAGGTGACTTTAATGCGCACCCAGGTGCCCGTTTCGGTGACGAACTTATGAATTTTTGTGAGGAACAAAAGTGGAGGTGCGCCGATATTGATTTCTTGGGACTAGAATCGGACTCATTCACGTACGTAAGTGATACTCATCATACTAAAAGTTGGCTGGATCATTGCGTTGTATCTGAGGCTGGGAGAAAGGCGATAATGAACATTGAAATAAATCATAATGTTTATTGGTCTGACCACTTTCCGCTATCGATAGAATGTAACTTGGATTTGTTTAGTCATAAATATATATGTGATAAAAGTGATTTTAACTACGTTACGTGGGGAGAGAGGAACGCCCTTGAGATAAAATTATACGGCGAACTATGTAATGAGGCTCTAAGAGATATCGATTTTCCATGTGAGTTTAGAGAATGTTGTAATAAAATTTGTCAAAACTTGGACCATAAAATAGTTATTAATAAAATGTATAATAATATTGTAAATATTTTACGCAGCGCTGCTGAACATAGCCGCGAGAAAAAATTCACAAAACGAAAGAAACATGTAATTGGCTGGAATAAGCACGTAAGGCAAGCTCACGGGGAAGCTCGTTTAGCTTTTCATGAGTGGGTGCTCTGTGGGAAACCTAGGGCGGGCCGGGCGTTTGACAAAATGGTGAGTACTAAAAAAGTATTTAAGGCGAGGCTTAGGTGGTGCCAGAATAATGCTGAGCAAATAAAACTTGACATAATAGCGACTCATCATTCTGGCAAACAGTTTGGTAGGTTCTGGAAAGAGACCAGTAAACTCAGCCCCAGATCGAGCTTGCCGGTAAGCGTTGAGGGTGTTAGTGACCCTAAAGATATTGCTGAGCTGTTTAGGAGTCACTTTGAGGTTAAGTCGTCTCAGGTAGCGGCGGAAGAATCGTCGTCTGTGAGGGTATCAGCACCAGATTTTCTAGTTAGATTTTCAGCAAAGGAAGTGAGAGGGGTGATAAAGAGCATGACTCGTGGAAAATCACCTGGTCACGACTCGCTTAGTATCGAGCACTTACAACACGCAGGTGTCCACATTTCCAGAGTACTGGCCATGTTCTTCAATTTCTGTGTCAATCACGCCTACTTACCCGAGCAGATGATGAGGACTCTGGTTGTCCCTATAATTAAAAACCGTACAGGTGATGCTTCAGTTAGAAATAACTACAGACCTATATCACTTGCCACAATTGTAGCCAAGGTGATGGACAGTATGCTTGACAATCAGCTTGCCAGGCATGTTGCTCTCAATGATGCACAGTTCGGTTTCAGGACGGGACTGTCTACAGAGACGGCAATACTGTGTCTCAAGCATACTGTTCGTTATTACACGGACAGAAAAACACCGGTCTACGCTTGCTTTTTAGACCTATCAAAGGCATTTGATCTGGTGTCATACAGCAAACTGTGGGAAAAACTGTATAGGGAGACGACAATGCCAGCAGAGCTCATAGAACTGCTCAAGTACTGGTACAGCCACCAGAGTAATATGGTAAGGTGGGCAGGGTCACTATCCGATTCGTATAGGTTGCAGTGCGGGGTGAGGCAGGGGGGGCTATCCTCGCCCAGGCTCTTCAGCCTGTACGTTAATCGGCTGATTGAGGAACTCAGCAGCACCATGGTAGGCTGTTCTATAGATGGCACTTTTGTAAACAACATTAGCTACGCTGATGATATGGTGCTGCTGAGTCCGTCGGTTAGCGCCCTCAGACAGCTTCTGCGTGTTTGTGAAGGCTATGCGGACACTCACGGTCTCAGGTATAACGTCAGTAAAAGTGAGCTGTTAGTGTTCAGGGCAGGTAAAAAACACTATCCCACAATACCTCCTGTTACTTTATGTGGTACGCCACTCAAACTAGTGGCAGAGTTCAAATACCTGGGACACTGGGTCACTGCCGGCCAGCACGACGACATGGACGTGGAGAGGGAACGTAGGGCGCTGGCGGTCAGAAGCAATATGCTGATCCGCAGGTTTGCCAAATGTACTAAAGAAGTGAAAGTGACGCTATTCAGAGCCTTCTGCCAGTCATTCTATACATGCAGCCTGTGGGTCGAGTATACAAAAAAGGCCTACAGCGTCCTACGAGTCCAGTATAATAATGCCTTTAGAGCGCTGATGGGGTTGCCGCGCCACTGCAGTGCGTCTGGAATGTTCGCAGAAGCAAGCACAGATGACTTTTACGCACTGATGCGCAAACGAGTGGCATCTCTATGGCGACGGGTGCGCGCCAGCCCCAACAGCATCTTACGAACTGTTGCGGATAGGTATGATGGGCCGTTCGTGAGACACTGGATGGCAGTTCACATTAGGCCGTCAAACCTAGCTGCAAAGTAAATAGAATGTGATTATTATTAGTATTTAATTATTATTATTATTTAATTGTTACTAACATAATTTTAAGTAAAAATTGTTACTAACAACGATATGGAAATGTAATTTTAATTTAAATTATTTTCCGAAATAAATGAATTATTATTATTATTATTATAAAACACGCTCGCATATTAGCTGAAACTGAAGCGGAGCGTGATCGTTGCGCAGCAGAGCGCGAACGCGCTGTTGCTGAACTAACATTACAGGCTGAGTTAGCCGCGATTGAAGCTGCCTCATCGAGCTGCTCACAAGGCTCGAAAACACAGCGTATAGAAAAATGGTTAGTAGAAACTAATGATATTACCACAAGCCCTAAGCGTAATAATAAAGCATATTCGTTGGTTGACAGAGAGAGGAATGGGCCCTGGTTCCTTAGCGCAACGCCGCAGGCCTTGCCGCGGTCAGCACCCGCCACGGCCCACGGGGACGCTGTGGCCCACGGGGACGCTTTGACTTCGCACGTGTGTCCCGAGGCTAGGGCAGTGCCGCAGACATTGCCGCTTCAGGTGCCGTTGGTGAGCACCGTCGGTCATGGCAGTGCCGTAGCTACGCGCCCGCTCCCCAAGTTTCCACCGCTACAGTCTGCACCAGCTGAATACACACCTCCACGCACGCTAGGTTTAGGTACACTAACTAAAGAAAATGAATGTTGTTGCCACATAAA
The DNA here is from genome assembly GCA_963921415.1 of Pyrausta despicata. NCBI lineage: Eukaryota > Metazoa > Arthropoda > Insecta > Lepidoptera > Crambidae > Pyrausta > Pyrausta despicata. The sequence goes on along the minus strand of OY992866.1, from coordinate 13,114,890 downwards.
TAAAAATCAGTCCAAAGAAGGTACACCATTTATTCAGCTGGCAAATGCAATTACAAACTTGGGGAAGAAGACGTCAAAGGTTGGTGATCTCCCTAAGTTCGATGGTCGCGCTGCGGATTGGCTTCTTTTCAAGAAGTCGTTTGACCAATCCAAAGCGCACTTCTCACCAAGTGACAACGTGGTCAGGCTTAGCGCAGCGCTGCACGGAACCGCTAAGGAGGCCGTCTCCATTAGACTTGTAGCAGCTGACGATCCGGAACAAATTGTACAGGCTTTGGAGACTAGGTTTGCGCAACCTGAGGTCATCGTGCTACACCAGCTTTCTCTAGTAAGAGCTCTTCCTAAGCTTGGTGTTTATGAATCTTCACGCGACCTAAATGTCTTTGCTTGCCGCATCCGAAACTGCGTCGAAGTTATTCGTTTGCTAAACCAGCCCGAATATCTCGCTTCACCTGAGATCGCGAACTCTATTATTTGCAAGTTGACTCCACTTCTAAGGTCGAGATGGGCAGATTTTGCTTCGTCAAGGGCCGGCTCTGGCAAATTCAAATTAGAAACTTTGGCTGATTTTCTAGAAAGCGAAGCTAATTTACAAATGCGATTTGGTTTATTTCAGTCAGAGTCGTCACCCGTCAAATGTCAGTCAATCCCTGCCAAAAGTCAAAGTCAACTTGTCAACTCCGCCAAAGACAAAGTTTTCCCATATGTTGTCTCGTCGGATTCGCCCGACGAACCAAAGAGTACAAATATATGCAGGTATTGTACTAAGTCTAACCACGAGGTTGCCGATTGTAGTGATTTTCAATCCTTGGCCTTGGAAGATCGCTGGCAATGGGTATTGGACAATAAAGTTTGTCGCAGATGTTTGAAACGAGGCTCTCATAAGTATAGTATCTGTAAAACAAGGTGTGAAGTCGAAGGCTGTACAAATAACCGACACAATACTCTTTTACATAGATCTCAAGCGGCAAACACGGCCCATGTAGTAATTCAAGCCTCCGCTCACCAGAGTCCGAATAACTTTGAACCACAAAATAAAGACCCACTTGCCTGCACATCTGCTACCGTAGCGCACAACGCTTTACCAGCCGATCTTTCAAAACCGCTTCTAAAAGTCATTCCAATTACTTTAACTGGTAAAAAAGGTAGCGTTAATACCTATGCGCTTTTAGATGATGGCAGTTCCGCTACTTTAGTGGACAAATCGGTGGCTGACATGCTTGTCGACGAACAATCTACGGTACCCTTGCAGATTAACTGTGTCGGAGGGCTTACTAAGCTCGCCAACGTTAGCTTTATAGATTTACAAGTTAGAGGACGCTATAGTTCAGATAGCTACGAAATTCGAGCACGATCTATTCCTAACCTAGGTCTTAGGACTCAGTCAGCAAATATTTGCGACATTAAGCGTTACGATTACCTTTCCGATTTAGCTGATGTTCTAGCTTATAATGATGCGAAACCGACCTGTCACATTGGGACTGATAATTGGCATCTTCTCTTACCTCAAATCGTACGCCATGGAACTAAATCCGAACCAGCAGCCGCTCTGACTTCCCTAGGCTGGGCTCTTTTCGGGTTTATCAATAGCAGAGCTAATCCAGTAGAATTTATTAACCACATCGAAGTAAACGATTCTGATCAAAAGCTAGACTCTCTCATCATGTCGTATTACAAACTAGACTCCATAGGTATAGAGAAGAAACCCCACTGTAGCCCTAGCGATAAACGCGCCTTAGAGATTTTAGAAGAAACCACAACACGCCTACCCAATGGCAGATTTGAGACAGGGTTGCTGTGGCGGAATGACATCAATGTAGTGCCTGACAGTAAACGCCTTGCCCTGTCTAGGTTCTCAAGCCTCGAGAAGAAGATGGCTAAGGACGATGCGTACGCGACTAGTTATAAGCAGAACATCCAGAGTATGATTGATAAATCTTATGCAGAGCTATGTACTGGTCCTCCATCGGGTAACATCACCTGGTATCTTCCGCATTTTGGCGTGGTCCACCCGCGCAAAAATAAGCTGCGCGTGGTGCACGACGCAGCTGCAAAATGCGAAGGAGTAAGTCTCAATTCGATGCTCCTATCGGGACCAGACCTGTTACAGCATTTGCTCGCAATTGTTATGAGATTCAGGGAAGGTTGTATCGCACTCACGGCAGACATTAGAGAAATGTTCCCACAGGTAAAAATAAGGCCCCAGGATCGAGATGCTCAGCGATTTCTTTGGAGAGGCAATCCTCAGCACCCTATACAGGAATACCGAATGTCCTCCATGATATTCGGTGCTTCGTGCAGCCCATGCACGGCACTCTTCCTAAAAAACAAAAATGCCATTGAGTTTCAGCATCTCTATCCTGAGGCTGCGCGATGCATCATGGAGGACCACTACATGGATGATTATCTAGGTTCTGTCAATGGCCTGGAGGAAGCAGCTCGCCTTGCTCTCGAAATCGTGACCATTCATAAAGCAGCTGGGTTTGAAATGCGCTCATGGGTTTCAAACCATGCCCAAGCCTTGTCTCTAATTCCTTCCGACCTCCGCGCCATTAACACTGCCGAAGTAGGCTTAGGACCATCGTCCCCTTCTCAAACTCGCGTTCTGGGGATAACCTGGCATGTCGCTGACGATTCTCTACGGTTCTTAGAATCTGTCCCAAATCTTCCAAATATCTACACCAAACGGTCAGTTTTGTCCCTACTAATGTCAGTTTATGATCCACTGGGCTTAATGACCCCACTTATCATAAAAGGCCGTATCAATTTCCAGAAGACTTGGAAATTAGGTCTTGATTGGGACCACATTCTACCTGATGTATTCATTGAAAAATGGAAGTCTTGGTTTCAGGAGCTCGAGAATATATCCGGTTGTTCGTTTCCTAGATGCTATTCAGAGCAAAAGGCAGTCAAAGAGGCTCAACTCCATGTCTTTGCCGATGCCAGCGAGTTGGCATACGCCTGCGTTGCTTATTGGCGCGTTACTCTCATCGACGGATCGGTAAAGCTAACTTTAATTGGAGGTAAGGCCAGACTCGCACCCCTGAAACCAACGACTATACCGAGATTGGAGTTACAGGCAGCCCTAATTGCAGCTCGCTTCGCTGCCTATATCTCTGATGCTCATAGAAGAAAGCCATGTAGAGTCTTTTTGTGGTCTGATTCCATCACGGTACTAAAGTGGTTGCGTAGCGACGCATGCACGTTTAAGCCATTTGTTTCATTTCGCGTTGGAGAAATTTCAGATTTAACTGATGTTCAAAATTGGAGATATGTCCCTACGGCATTAAATGTGGCAGACGACGCTACGCGCGATACTGGAGAATTTTCGAGGCAGTCTCGCTGGCTCACTGGACCGCTTTTTCTTCTTTCACCTCAAGACATGTGGCCCAAAGAGCCAACATCTAGTGTCTCCTTAACCACAGACGAAAACAGAGCTGTTTCCGAATCGGTGGGTGTTTTAGTGGATGAAGAACCAAAACTATCTGCTTATTCGCCAATAGTCGCTGATTGCCTGCGGTTCAGCAGATGGCTACGTCTGCTCAGAGCAACAGCTCGTGCTCATCAAGCAGCCAAAGTCTTTCGGTCTACTTTACTTCAAAATTCTAAATCTACTTCTACAGCGTTTCGTTCTCACCTTAACTTACCCTTTCTATCCGCCGAGGATTTAAATTCAGCAGAAATTCACCTATTTATGACGGTTCAATGTGATTCTTTTGCAGATGAACTTATTTGCGCGAACAAGGGACGCCCTGTTTCTGGTCATAGCAGGCTCAAGAATTTGTCCTTGATCGTTAGTGAAGATGGTCTTCTACGTTTGTCCGGCCGCACCTCCGCCTCCAATGCCGTAGAGTCCCGCCCAATTGTGCTCGACGGAAAGCATCATATAGCCAGGCTGTTAATCCATTCTTACCATGCCCGATTCGCCCACGCAAATAATGAGCTCGTTGTGAATGAACTCCGCCAGAGATTCTACGTTCTAGGTTTAAGACCGACAGTAAAACAAGTAGCCTCGAGATGCCAGACCTGTCGGATAAGAAAGGCAAAGCCTGTAACGCCACCCATAGGAGATTTGCCTCGTGCACGAATGGCTCACCATGAGAGGCCATTTACTTATGTAGGCCTTGATTATTTCGGCCCAATTAACGTGACGATCGGCCGCCGAACAGCCAAAAGATGGGTGGCTTTGTTTACCTGCCTCACAGTAAGGGCAGTTCACCTTGAGATTGTCGAGAGTTTGTCTGCAGATTCCGCCATAATGGCACTACGCCGTTTCATCGCCCGACGAGGTAGCCCAACAGCGATCTACTCCGACAATGGAACTGCGTTCGTCGGAGCATCAAAGATACTACCGGAAATTTGCGAGTTTGCTTCCACAAAAGAGATTCAGTGGAAGTTCATCCCACCATCAGCTCCGTTCATGGGAGGATGCTGGGAGAGGCTGGTGAGGAACATTAAAAGCGCCCTCACCGTGACACTTCAAGAGCGGTCGCCCAGGGAAGAAGTCCTCGCTACTCTCTTATTAGAAGCCGAAGCCGTCGTTAATTCAAGGCCACTGACTCACGTAGCAGACAGTCCGGACTTCGAAGCGGCCTTAACGCCATTTACGTTTTTAATCGGCACGTCCTCAAACGACACACTGAGACGGCAGTTCGAAGACACAGACCTCTCCAGCAGGGCTCAATGGCGGAAGTCGCAACGGTTAGCTGACCATTTCTGGCAGCGTTTTGTCGCAGAGTACCTGCCAACGTTAGTGCCACGCCGAGGATCATCTGTACAATCTCGAGTCTTGAAAATCGGGGACCTAGTCTGTATAGCTGACGGGACTCTACCGAGACAGTGCTGGCCTAGAGGGCGAATAGTCCAGATATATCCCGGAAAGGACGGCATAGTAAGGGTAGCGGATGTGACCACGAAAGGGGGTGTCCTGCGTCGTCCTGTCAGGAAGCTGGCATTGTTAGTCTCCTCCTGATTCAATTGGTGTCCACACCGTCGGGGGCCATGTTGGCGACTAGCAATGCCAACCTTTTTTGTACTTCTACGTATGTATTTTTTATATTACTTTTTAATAGAATTACTTCAAAATTATATATAGTTGACAAGCAAAAGTCTTTTAATATAGTCAAGACCTACTAAAGTACATAACGGGGCGTAATGTCTCATCGGCTTGTCGTTGTAATAATATGCCTGCAATACCTAACTTACATGCATCCGTATGTATCTCCGTAGGCAAAGTAGGATCAAATAACGCAAGTAAAGGTTTTGTACATAAACAACGTTTTAACTCTTCAAAACTTTGACACTGATCAATACCCTAAACCCAAACACTGTTTTTCTTTGTAAGATCGGACAAAGGACGCGCAATAACTGCAAAATTCTTTATAAATTTGCGAAAATAGCTACACAATCCCAAGAACTGTCTTTTTCATGAACGTTGGTAGGAGTAGGAAACTGTGACACAACTGTCAATTTAGCTTGACCCGGTTGAATACCATCCGATGATATTTCGTGCCCCAAGTAGGTAATATTTTTTTTGCAAAAACTCGCATTTACTCATATTAAGTTTAAGATTTTCAGATCTGAGTTTACAAAGAACTTTTTCTAATATAGCGAACCCCGATGCAACGTCACAAGAAGGTAGTAAAATATCATCAAGAAATGCTAAGACCTCAAATTCGTACGAAAATCTATTCGGGTCATCGATATGACCGGTGTGGGATAAAGTTTTATTTTATAAACTACCCCCGCAGTATTATTTTTTTATGGAATCAACTATTTTATTCATCAACCGCATGAAAACAGACGATGCATTTGCGAAACCAAATGGAACGCGTGTATACTCGAAGTGACCTTGAGGTGTAACAAAAGCAGTCTTATATGTCTTCGGGGCTTATTTTAAGTTTTGTATGTAACCTTGAGAAATCGAGGATAGTGAAGAGCTTCTTGCCTGCTAATTTTGAGACCTGATCATCTATGTGTGGCAACGGAAATCTGTCTTTGACTGTGATGGCGTTAAGCGCCCGGTCATCTACGCAAAGCCTATAATCGCCGTTCTTTTTCTTTACCAAAATGACTGGAGAAGCGAAACTGGACTCTGATTCTTTGACAACACCCGCATCTAATAGTTAGGATACTTTCGTTTTAACTATCTCCTGCTCCCTGTGCGACATACGATAAGTTTGTCTATATATCGGCTGTGAATTTGTTAAATTTATTTTAATGTATAACAAATCAGTGCACCCTAGTTCGTTTGTATTACTTGCCAAACAATCATTGTAATCGGTTAATAAATTAATTAAATGATCATAATCGTTTTTATTTAGTGGTCCTGACTTAATTTTATTTATAAACCCCTCCTATGGTACTAATATAGGCTAAGCTCGTATGTAAGACCGTTGAAACAATATTATGGCTGATGCTAATGTAATAATATGGCGAGCTAATTATGGCTGATGGCTTGAGTGGCAATGGCAAAATACTATTGGCTTTTTTACTAACCTGTGTATCAGCAAGAGACGTGGCGTCGCAGCTGTCTGCTCTGGTCAGCACCTCGCCGCGCTGCCAGACGATCTTCCCGGTGCCAGTGTTGACGATCTTGATGTAGCCCGTTGAGCCACGCAACAGCGTAGCAGGGATGGAGTAGGATACGTTTGATAGCTGCGGCCGGGTGACCACATTGTTATCCTCGTCGTTGTCTTCTATGTAAACCTTAATGATTGATGTCCCAGGAAGAAGGCATTCTTTGCATGTAGTGACAACCTTAAATCTTTCGCGTATTTCCGTTACGTTCATACGTTTCAGAAAATCTGTGTCTTGCAGGTGAAATGCCTTGGTAGCGTCGTTCCGTCCATGTATCTCACCCAGTTGGTCGATCTTTTTGAGCCACGCAGTTACTGCTGTATAATCGCCGCTATCCGAGTCAAATTCAGGTATGAGGGATGCTGCGCGGTGCACCTTTATTTTGATGGCTGCGGGTACTTCTTCGTTCAGCTCACGCATAGCCTTCTGCACCTCGTCCTCCAAAAGCCTTCTCAGAATCTTCCTGGCTGGTGGTGTAACTTCTTCGGAATCCTCTTCTACGTTTTCGCTGCGAGTCGGTGAAGATTCAATCCATCCAGAAGGGCGAACAGGCCTTCCGTTTTCAGGTATATCGGTGTGATTGCGCTTCATGGCCGAATCTTTTTATTTATCCCACTTCTGAAGTGTAATGAGTGGCATAAATAAAAAAACCAGGCAAAACGATAAGCACACAGATTTTATTTAAATTAGGTTATAATCAACTATCAAAATACAAATTGGCAGAGTTTCGGCCTATTCAGTGGCTAAGAGGGCAAAAGTGGCTAGACTGAGCTTTCTGGCCGTTATAAGGGCTTGCTCCCCCCCAAGGGCGCACGGCTGGTGGAAGTTGTAGTGGGGAGCGTCAACTGGCATGGCGGTGGCTTCCCATTGGCTGGCTTGGCTAGGATTGGCTGGCTTGGCTAGGATTGGCTATGATTGGCTATGGTGGCTGAGGCTTGGCGTTACACACAATTTTAACACGCACACATAAACAACGATGCCGTTGTGCGTTAGCAATGCCCTAATCAAGAGAAGCTCACCACTCAGCGTCACAAGCGAGACCCATGAAGGCCTTATGGCGCTGATTTTAAGTAGGCCCTGCTGAGTAAGGTGCATGTAATCACCATCATATCAGTCAATATCCGTCCACTGCAGGACGTAGGCCTCTCCCAGGGGACGCCACACCATCCTCCGCATCTTACCCCGACCAGCGCCCTTTGCTAGGTCGTTTGATCATGTTTTTTTTATATTAAACTATCTAGGGCCTAGGCCTAGATTGTGATCATGTCTGGCCAGTAACAACCTATTCACTTTTTTGTTACCAAGATCATCAAGTTACATTCTATAGGGAACACCTCAGCCGGCATCGAATTCCAATCCTTGGCTGCGTACTGCTCAATGTAGATTAAAATCGCTCGGTGCGCAAAGATGGTATATCAACGACATAAGGGTGGAAACCACGACTGCGTTTTGTATCCCGATGTTGAAAAGAAGCCGGTGGGTTAAAGCGTGCAATTCCTTCGCACACTCTCCGAAATGTAGCCTGTAAAACACCACTAGGTATGCTACATTGCGTCTGTGCTCGAGGCTAAGTAGCTTTTGTTCATAAAGTTCCTCGTCCCCGAAAATCCTTTCCGCACACTTTTCAATCGAATCCAAGGCTCTGTCCGAGTCTCCCTATACAGGTCTCCCTACTCATGATGTACTATCGCGGTCGGCGTTGCATGAATGAACACCTTTAAGGCGAAAATCATTTGCACATTGGCATGATGACAGCTATCTTAAATATTTTCAAGACCATGGCGTTTAAAAAACATAGGCCCTATGAAGTAATTATAACCAGTTTATTTCCAAAAAGCTGTCGAAACCAATTTTTAAACACACAAAACTCAATAAATATTCGGTCAATTGACTCCGATTTCTAGTGACGTCACGTTCATTATTCCCATACAAAATCTATGGAGGCAGACCGTTTTGACAGATAATAAAAAGTATGTCAACGATTGGTAGTGTCGTCTAGCCAATTGCGCGCAATCCCGCTTGCTAATTGCTCCGTGTGTGTCAAATAACTTTCATAAGAAAGTGTTCACGCGGCGCTGTCCGCCACCGTACCTGCCAGATAAATGGGCGTCCGACTAGTGAGCACAATATACTTACTCAAACCAGGGTGATGGAAACGCTGCATCCACTGCTATGCAGGGTGGCGACCACACAACAACAACATTTGCATTGCTGCATCCACTACTATACAGGTTGGCGACCACACAACAACAACATTTGCATTGCTGCATCCACTGCTATACAGGTTGGCGACCACACAACAACAACATTTGCATTGCTGCATCCACTGCTATACAGGTTGGCGACCACACAACAACAACATTTGCATTGCTGCATCGACTGCTATACAGGTTGGCGACCACACAACAATAACATTTGCATTGCTGCATCCACTGCTATACAGGTTGGCGACCACACAACAACAACATTTGCATTGCTGCATCCACTGCTATACAGGTTGGCGACCACACAACAACAACATTTGCATTGCTGCATCCACTGTTATACAGGGTGGCGACAATTGAATTTCTGTCTGTTACGCTTTCACGCCGACACTGCTGAACAGATTTCGATGAAATTCAATACACACACAGAATGGTGACGACCATGTATGTGTACCAAATTTAATCCAGATCTGTTTAGTAGTTAAGACGTGAAGCGTAACAGACAGAAAGTCAATTGTCGTATTGTCGTCGCCACCCTATACGTATCAACACGAATCTAGTTACAAGAACCGAGGGGCCATCATGGCATGGCCTCTTAATCTATTTTAGAAGACTTGTTTGTAGAGTTAGTGTTATTGTTTGTATCGAGACGGGGTAATGGCGTCACAGTTAGTACCTACTTGCCTGTATAAATTACACTTGTAGATATTGCTGCGACAATAGGGTAGTTGACACCACCAATCGTTGACGTACTTTTTATTAACCGTCAAAACGCTTTTCTCCATAGAGTCTGTATGGGAATAACACACTTTGACGTCATCGAGTGCAGCGCCGCCAAAGTGACTATTTATCGATTGAATTTCAATTAAAAATCTAATAATACTAACTGCAGAAACATATTATTGACAGGGGATCTTAAATTGTGAATTATTTTAGACAAAATCAGTTTTTGAATATTTCTTTAACTGTGGAAATAAGCCTATAGACTGACATGCTTTCTTATAATTTTGGTGAACCCGCATCAAAGGCATGGTCCATTGCTGCTAGAAGTTGGCCTTTTCAACCCCGAGCAAAAGAGGGGGATTGTAGTTTTGACTACTATGTCGGTTTGTGTTGTTGTGTGTTCGTGTGTGTGTGTGTGTGGCATCGTAGCTCCCGAACGGATGGACCGATTTCATAGCGTTTTTTTTTATTAGAAAGATAACTTAATCACGGTGGTTCTTAGCTATGGCTGGTCAATATACGTCAAACTGTTGAAGCTTACCAGCTGTGTTTCTTCTAGCTCAATCGGGGGTTTTCTAACTGGAATGTAAGTTTTAACAAAATTTAAAGTGTCACTAAAAGCACTATCTCCTCATCAGCCTACATACGTCCCACTGCTGGGCACAGGCCTCACCTCAAGTATGAGGTGGAACGAGCCATGCTCCACCACGCGGGCTCAGTACGGATTGGTGGAGGGGTATTTGTAAGGTAAGTGACCAACCTTACTGTCAGATGTTATCAAGCCGCCCGAGGGCCTCTGACCAGGCTTATCGACCAATATCTATCGATATTAACCGGGACCAACAGCTTAACGTGTCTTCCAAAGCACGGAGATGCTTGTAAATAGACGTTACTTTAATGGTCAGAATGGTCACCCATCCCAAACATGACCGCGCTTTAGGTTGCTTAACTTTAGGTATCACTTCCAAAGCGCTGCAACCACTGCGCCACAAGCACCTCTAAAGCACTATCTGCTTCTGCTATATCTTTAGCAGTACATAATTTATTTGAAAAGTTTCCAGTGCTATTTGTAGTTTGAACTTGCGTAAATCACTGGATTTGATAGCTCTCTTGTATGATGTGCTCGTAAATCTATACTAAGTAAGTCATACTAAATCATTTACTGAGAATTTGTTTATTGTAACGACGTTTACATCTGGATTGCGGATCTGATACTTTTCAAGATTCATAAAAGACTCATTCTACTGGACAGCCAAATATACTTAACTATTAATGGTTTATGACACGACGAAGAAAAGACATCTACGCAGAAGTGTCCATTCTTTCCATGATAAGTCTGATCAATCTGATCATAGAAATAAAGGACGCTTTTACTTAACTAAAATAAAACAATATAAGTATTTTAAAGTATGTCCTTTGTATAAATTATAGATAGAAAAGACGCAACCGCCATTTGCCAACAAACATGCTTGAAACTTTTTTGAAATACTGAAATGAAAAGATGCATCTATCCATATGCGTCTTTTATAACAGCCAGGTTTCAGCAGGCCACAATAATGAAATTAAATATAAAATGCGTCTTATTTTGTAGCTCAACTTCGACGAAATTGTTAGATGCGTCCTTTCTTCCTATGATGGCAGTGAGGGTCGCAGGTAGCCTGGATACAGGAACCCCAGGACCCAGCATGGTCCTACGGGTTCCTCATTTACCGTCTGGTGCAGGTGCTGACCGAGCATGGCTGCTTCGGTAAGTACCCACCGGATCAAAAGGGAGGATTTTTTAAAATGAAATATTGGTACAACAACATCACATACATTGATCTGACTCCGTGGAAAGTAGCGTAAGCACTTGTGTTACAGATATCAGAATCAATGGTGGTATTACAAATAGACTTAAATAAATAGATATAACACTCAGACCAGTACAAACAGCCATGTTCATGCACACAAATGTTTGTACAGTGCGAGGACCGAACGCGCGACCTCTTGGTTATTAGTCAACTTCTTGACCATTAAACCAAAGTGGTCGTCAAAAATGCGTTACCTATTAGACAAATAAGGAAACCTAATAATTGGCCTTATTTATTGGTAATTAATTAACATTACGTGTACATACTTTTAAAAACGCTGTATGGTTTCTCAATAAATAAAATAAAAAAATAAAAAGGAATTGTTTCGGACATAAAGGATCAGCCGGCACCCATAACACCTCCTAGACAGGAAAGGGGATCCACAGGTTGTTGGTGGGAAGTCCCCTCTCGGGATTTTCCCCGGAGCGGAGCCGCGTTCTATTTAATCCGCTGGAAGTCCCACACACGGCGGAGGCCCCCCGGCCTCGGTTATGGCTCTCAAAAGCGTTTCCTGCGATAAAAAAAGGACCGAGCAAGGTGGAGATCCTTGGGGGACGCCTCAGCCTCAGCAGTATGCGTGGAACCGCTGATATGATGATGACGAAAAAAAGGAAGAAGAAAAAGACTTACATCAATATCAATGTTGATGTGGTCGCCATCTAACAGTTCCACGCGCACGCGCCGCTTGCCGCCCATGCCGCGCGGGACCACGTGCTCCTCAGACGCCAACTTTCGGAGGCTTTCGCGCATTCTGGGGAAGAAAATTATTTTATTTTATTTTATTTATTGGATAACCAACCACATAATACTCGTACATTACACTTATACTACAGAGCTTATATAAATCGAAGTGTTTATAGGTTTTCACAACTTGTTTAAATTATGTAAACGAGCCGAAATATAAAGAGCTACCTCTTAACAAGAAGATAAAAAAAAACAAATAACTGTAAGCTAAGCAAAGCAAACCATAATTGTATTCAAAAGCATTTCATTAATATCTGAAAGAATATGCTTTCTCCCTATTTATATGGAATTTGGTCCTCTATTATATTAAGCATGTTATTGTACTAAACCTACCTATTACATTACTTCATCTATTCAAAAAAAAACTACTTTGGTTCACACAAAATATGTAAAGAATCCTTCTTCTTGTTTCATATTCAGAAAGGATCATCCCATCTAAGGGTATTGATTGACTGATAAATAGAAAAGAAAATGGATTTTTTCAGCTTGACTCTAGCTGTTCAAGTACCATTAGAAACATTTTATAGCTCGTAGAAAATTATGATCTTTCTCTCAATATTTACGGGTTCTCTTTACCGGCAAAGGAGCTGTTGGGACTTCGTGCAACATCGTTCGCATCTTTTAGACCAACAACATTGATTCGGCTTGAAAGACCAATGTTGGAGTCCTATCGATAGGTTACGAAAAATAGCGGACTGTAATTAAAAAGTGCTGTAATTCGCCCTCAAATATACAGAGAATATCTTGGATCAATCTTAAACGCGACAAAGGAGTAGGAGGTCCGAGTGCTTGTAGGCGAATGTGAAGCGAACGTTCGGCTCGGTCACGAACGTGTAGGTTTGGGTGACCTCGGTGTTCGCCGCCCCCAACCGAAGGTGCCAACGTTGTTGCGCGAAGTCCCAACAGGAGTAAAATTGGTGTAACTTAAACCGTTATGTCAGTTTTGGACTAGAAATACACAACCCTAACAACTATCTTGCTAACAGAAATCCTAAACAAAGTAGGTACTTTTAAAGTATTTTGGTAAAAGGGAAGATACAAGATTCCGTAGATGTTATAATCCTTTTAATTACGGCACACCACATATAACCAATTAAAGCGATAATCGGAATGAATGGAAAGTGTGTGTTTATGCAATTTTTTTATCCGATCACAAAGCGTACTGCGAAAACGTGGGAATATCAGATCACTGCGATTGTAGTGTTTTCTGAGGAAGAGGAAATTAATTTGTAACTGATAATGTTATTCATTCACTATTATTTATGCAGCTAATGCATTATACAAGGAGTTACAAAAATACTAAACAACTTTCGCAAAGAAACCAAGGTCGAAATCTCAAAAAAAAAATGTTGGCTCTCCCATAGTAAATCGATCAGCTGTTTGGCAATTTTGTATGGGAGGTCCGATTCTTTTTTGAGATTTTCAACTAGGTATCTTTGGGAATGCAGTTTTCCAGGTACAAAAACACCCTTCAGTTATTACGGCGTTTTATGTAGTACCTTGCATAGCTGTGTTACTTATCCACATACCTGTTTGGCGCAACTGATTTCGAGTTAGGGAGCTAAAGGGAAGCGCTTCCTACCGACCGGGTGTTATGGTCGGGGACCTAATCTCGGGACAAAATCTTGATTTGTCTATCTATTGTAATCTGGATCGAAATCTCTTATATACCGCGGTTCATGTGCGGTACTAGGCCGGTATCATTTGGCCGGTACTAGGCTAACAGCGCCATCTAGCCTTATGGAGCCGTATCAGCTCTCGCTGTTGTGCTTGCCGTCAGGCATGCACTTGTGATGGCGAATGGTAGAGGTCACCTGGGCTCAGGCAAAATTACATTGCATAGTTGAAGGCGAAGATCGCTATCGACTTCGTCCGTTAATTTATGAAAATTACATTCCGTCGTTATAAACTAGTCGTTTCCGTATATTTTGCAAACGAGAACGATTTGGATTTTCGTCATTGACTTCTTCTTTTTCAAATTGAAGAGCCTTGCTCTTGTCGGTTGAGCATTCGCCACTGTGTTCTGTCGTGCACCGTCTCCTTGACTTCAGGTACGACCTGACTCCTACCTATTCTTCAGTTGTTCCATAAAACTCCTCTTGGTCTTCCTTCCTCTTTTTCCTTATATTTTGCCTTCTAACAATATCTTTTTAAAGGAATTATGTCTTAGCAAATGTCTCATCATCATTCTTCTCCTGTTTTCTAGGATATTGAGTTTTATTTTTGTTTTCACTTTCACTTTATATAACACTTCTTCATTTGAAACCTACTCTTTCGGTTCATCATCGATTATGCAATGTAATTTTGTGTAAGGGCCCAGATGCGGTAAACACTTTCCCAGACACTAAACAGGTGTGGCCCAAGCCTCAACCAGGCGTGTTTCAAAGTTGATGGTCTATACGTAAGATTGTGTTTCCCTTTTCAGTGCAGTCGGCTAACCAGTTCAATGCCCTCCTCTGATCAGCGGCATGCTCCATTGCCCACTCACGCTTGGCCGGTCGCATCTTAATAAATGAGTATATACTTATAATATGATCGGTCGTCTTACGATGAATGCGAGTATAATGGATTTTACATGTAGAGGGTTCGTTTTCAATTATACCGTAATCCATTGAGCTACTAACGAGAATCATTAAGATGTAACTACACCAGCTTCCCCTCTTACCATCGAACCACCCGGGATACCTATCGTGTTGATGTACCAATAATTCGAACAAAGTGTTTCTCATCTATTTTCCTAATGCGCACTGCAGAAGAGTGAAACTCCTTGCCTGCATCAGTGTATCCCTGAAGTTACGCGATTTTTAAGTTAACTAAGTAATAGTCGCAGCCAATCCCAACAGAGTTCAGCCAACTGCGCAGGAGATATTATAGTGCACAAGTGTGAGCGCAATACACAGGTACACTCACTGTTCCATCACTCTCAAAGTTCGGTGAGACGGCAATCCGACATGACCGGAGAGAGATCAGGCGCAGGACCAACGGCTTAACGTGCTATCCGAGGCACGAGGGTGTAACACCGCCAACTTCCCGACTCCTAGCTGTTTTTGAGAAATTCATGACAGAAAATCTCAGAAGCAATTTTTGGCTCGACCTGGGATTCGAACCCAGGACAGAAGGATGTAAGGCAGAAACTTTGCCACTAGACAAACGAGGCAGTTAACTAAGTATGACTTATTTAACTATGTTATGTGACCCTTTTAGGTAGACTCTATTGGGTCTACCGAAGAATAATTTATGAAGTTGTCATCTTTCACTATTTCAAGCCCTTTCTTTTCGGGTCGTTTTTCATCATACATCTTGCCTCGTATATAATATAATAATTGAAGGTGCTTGGGGCGCTTTGTAAGTGATCTTTGGTGATACCAAAGTTAAGCGAATTGTGTTTGGGATGGGTGACCACTCCGACCATATAAGTGACGTCTATTTACAAGCATCTTCGTGTTTTAGAAGGCACGTTAAGCTGTTGGTCCTGGTTAATATCGACATACAGGTATTAGTCGTCTGTACTAAGTCGATATTAAGTGTTTAACCGCGAATAGGTATTTATTTACTAATTGACTACTACATAAAATAGCTACGTATGGCAAATAAAGGCATCAAAAGCAAGATTGCGTAATTAAGCTAAGCTATTTAGTTATAAACTGTTTTCGATCTGGAAGACCTTAAACAGGCTTCGGACTCGGGTTGGTCGAAGTAAGGAGAACATGGCCAGGTGGGCCATTTTCGGCAAGCTCCGATGTGGCCTGTGTTCGCGGTGCAGTGCAAACTATGGCACACTTAACATCGTGCCCGGCGTGCCCCAACACCTGCACGCCAGCGGATTTAATGAACTGCAGCCGATCCACAATACAAGTGGCTGAATTCTGGAACTGCCACGGTGTAATTCCCCGTGTTACATCGACACGCTAAGAAGAAGAAGACTGTTTTCTGATATTTTAATTTACTTTTATTTGAACCATGGACAAATAAACACCTCACTTCGAAGCCTATCCTTTGATTTCTCTACATCAACGACAGTCGGGATTATCACTTACAAACAACCCCTCTACACACTGAGTTGCCTCCACGGTTGCTGGCCGTCGTTTACCAGTATCGCAAGCAGTCGCCGACATAGTGTCGTGTCGTTCATCTGTAAGCTATCCTTCATCTGATATTGTAAACAATATCCAGACGTAATATCTATTCCCGTTTGCCCGGTTGTCTTGGCACGAGTTCGAACTTACCTGTCGGAAGTATTGTGATCTTAAACACTCTTTGTGAAATTCGATTTGCCATCCGGGATGTCCGAGTTATCACAATCATGATCATAATATTTATTGCAAGTCACACGTTACAGTAAGGTGTTACAGTCTTATGAGTAAACTAGTACAGTGACGCCCGGATAGGGCACAGCAACTTAGTTAGTAGAATTTGAAATCAAAATTAAGTCAATAATAATAGTCCTCCTGGCCGATTTCGACCACGGCAGCAAATCTCAACAGAGATCAGCCAACTACGCAGGAAATATTATAGTGCACAAGTGTGAGCACAATACACAGATGCACTTACTGTTCCATCACTCTCAAAGTTCGGTGAGACGGCAATCCGACATGACCGGAGAAAGATCAGGCGCAGGACCAACGGCCGCCTACGTCCCGACTCCGAGCTGTGTATGAGAAATTAATGTCAGAAATTCTCAGAAACAATTTTTGGCTCGACCTGGAATTCGACCTCTCGGATGTAAGGCAGAAACTTTGCCTGTACACCAATGAGGCAGGCAAATTAAGTTAAATTAAATTATTAAACATATGTAACATTAAATTTAATTACATAATTAAGCATTTTAATGATAATTACTTAGTTCATTATAATTACATGATATCATTATAATCATATCATCTAGTAAACTCGGTCATGCGGTATAATAAGAATTTGGTTTAAGAATGTTTACAGCTGAAGTTGATTTTCAAGACGGAATAGTTCGATGGTACGTACCTACCAAATTGTGTGGAAGACTAGAAGTTTCACTCAGGCGTACCCGAAATGCATAAGGCAAGGTTAAATTCCTGGCTCAGACAGTGATTTTACCTATGCAATAAAATCTTTCTTGTTTTCAATCTGAATTCTAATCAAATTATTCCCTCAAATATAAAGTAAACGCGGCGTAACTACGAGTACTTACTTACTCGCTAAGAAAGCAGCATATTTCAGTAGTTTTTGCCAACGTGACACGGCTGGCTTACAGTTACAGATGAACCAGGTCGATTTTTAACTCCGACAGATTTCTTTTACTACTGCGAAACCCGTTTCTTCGTTCACTTTAAAATGGCCGATTTAGATTACTTCAACCAGCCAATCTTGAAAAGTGACAGTATTTCCATAAATAATACAAAGCGACTGTTAATTTAAACCATCTGTTAAACAACATTGGTAAAACCAGAGCTTTAATTTTAAGTGAACAAACAAAAGCATAAAACATCTAAAACATCATCATTAAAGTTAAGTCATCAAAGAAATTTAAAACAAAGGCGCTAAAACTTTTTTTTATTCCTTTTTTTCCTTTATGGCTATGTGAGACGTAGCCATTAATTTTTAATTTTTCGCTAATCTTAACATAACCAAACTAAAGAGGTTGTCTATGTGGTAATGTGGTTCATTCACACTAAATGTTAAGATTAAACGAAAAATCTTTACAAACTGCAGCTAATTCGGCTAAATGTCTTTCAAAGTGAAGTAATTAACATGATCTGAGCACTGAGCTAGTGTCTTCATTCATTTACATGTGAATGCGCTATTTACAAAATGTTCTACTTGACATTGAGATCAATAGAGTAGGGGAGAAGGAGGCACCTTTGAACAGGGGCAGCTTGGAAGAAGCTAGAAGGAAATCTTGTGGTTATTTCTTTGGGAAGAGGCAACACAAACCGCACACCTGTCACTTGTCACTACTGACGCTTAACAGCCTGTACTTAACGACAGGCTGTTTTATGGAGTATAAGCCGGTAAGGAGTTTTCATTTTTAGGTGCAAATTTCGTCTTTGCTCAAAAAGCGCATAAGGTTAACCTGTATTAGTCAGAATGCTTCATATATCACGCAATAGACTGCAGATCCATAACATGTTCAAACTTTAAATTGGAATGAAAACGTTATTCATTTTTCAAATACCCCAGCGGCAGCTTTGAACACCAACAAGGTGGCAGTACTAGAAGTTGCTTAAAATTTGAGAAATTGACATATCTGACTATTGGACTTGTAATCAATTGTTAAGCGGTGATCTCAGCCTTCTTAAAAGAAAGAAAATAATTTTCGAAGCTACTACCAACTACCTAAAACTAATTAAATCTAATCTGGCGACCTAATTAATCTGACATGCGATCGTCGTGTCACCGTGGCGGCACCGTAGTTTGTCCACAAGTCTCAACCGCAGGCCACAGCTCTGATTATTCGGAATTTCTAATCCTGCGTTAAAAAGTGGGATTAATATTTCGCAAAACTCCCGCCTTCTTACTTCTCGCTTCCCGCGCTTTTGTTAGAATGATGTCATCGATGTGGCATGGCATGGGCTTAGGGATCGCAGGTAAAAAGCCTAAATGTTAGTAAATCCTACTCTGTTAATTTAGCCAGAGTTGATTCATCAACCAAATATTGGTAACAAAGACTCGATGGATCGAAGCGTAGATTGCATAAATTCATTATGATAACTAAGGTTGCGTACAAAAAGAGGGTAAACTAGCAGGTTTTTTTATAGTGTAAAAAAGTCTACACGGCGGTTTCGATATAATTAATAATAATGTATAGACAGTACCTACATTGAACTCCGAACGTCACGATATGTTATCGTATTCTTCGACACTCTTCTGTCTAATAGCGGACCCCGTTATCTTGTTTTTTTTTATTTAATTTCTCTCCTTATTTTCGAAAAGACAACACTTAAAAATCCTTTTCGGCTCCGGTCATCGGGAAGGATTTTTTAAACCGGAGCCGAAAAGGATTTTTTAAGTGTTGTCTTTTCGAAATTAAAAAAAAAGCGTTGTGAACGCAAAAAATACTTAACAAAAAAAAATTGTCTCCTTATTACTTAAAAAATCATCCATCTTCGTACATCAATCAAGGAATATTGTTAAATAAAAAAAATGAGACATAGGTTCAGCTGTTCTCGAGATTTGCACATACCAACATGTTTTGGGGGACATTTTTATATAAATGTTTTTTTTAATATATACTTAGAGTGAAATGGACGCTACCGTTTAAATGAAATTTAGGTGTGATATTGCGGGTTTATATTCGGGTATTAAAAGATGCACTTGTTATAGAGCTTCATGCAAGGAGTTACTGAAATAATCGTTTCGTTACATACAATGATCGTAATATAGGTTATCGCTTACGACAAACAGCAACGCAAGCGAGTGCATGGTAAACAAACAAGCATACTTCACAGAAAGGCCTTTTACTAGAGCAATATTAATTTATTTTTAGAGCTTTTAGTAACTTTATAGATCGTTAACTAATTTAGTTACTTTAGTCAGGCAAGTAACTATTTATTATGTTACTTGCTTTCATTAATTGCTTTATTTAGAAACTTGATATAACTATTATTTAACAGTCCAAATACTCGTTTTGTTTTCATTATGATAAATAAATACCTACATGCGTGAAGGTAGATGAATAATTTAATTCTGCAACTCAAAACAATGGAAAGTTGGTAATTTAATTCGTAATTAAGTTTAAGCTTGCTTGTATGCTTGTTTGACAATGCTGTCATACAACAATGCTGTTGTTAGTGTAACTTTGTATAGGTCTAATTCTTTTTTTTACGCTTGGTGATGTTATGCGATTCAAAGCCTAAGGTATAAGGTCGAAAATAGTCTACAGAAGGTATTTGGTTGTTAAATTGGGGTTTTAATTGAAAGAACACGACTTAAATTACAGCAATTATAAACGTCAAGAAGCCGTAAAAATAAGAGGCTGTTTTTAAGGTATCGTCTGGCTCTACCGGGAATCGAACCTGCTACAACTACTCGTACATTTAATTGCACCTAACTAAATGTCAACATGTCTGTAAATAAAATAAAAGAAGGCTGCAAGAATAGTAAGCTTGAGGCCTGGGTATTTTTTAGTTTCAGAACAAATCTGAATGGCATTAATTACTAAATAGGGTTTAATAAGAAATTGTTTAACTTTAGGCCTATGTGCTTGGCTAATAACCCCAATATTTTAGTAAGTAATTTGATAACAAATTTTGCAACTATTATTTGAACTTTATTTAACGTCTGAATCTGTTCAACTCATAATAAAATATCTGCGTATCTTCAAAGATTTTTAAGTTACAAAGTAAGTTAAATAACTCAAGTGTCACAGATATTCATCGGTCAACGCCTTCCCGAGAATTTCCCCACCACACAGCTTCTTAAAAACTCTCGCCGTAAAATTAAATCTTACCTTCAGCGGGCAAATCAAATCAAAACACTGACACCGCAAAAGACCCGTTCTTGCAAACCATAGAGTTAGCTTGCAAAAAAGTTTGTAAGAAAAAAAAGAAAAAGTGCGCTTTTCTTTTTTTCTCAGAATTACGAATTCGAAAATGGAATAAAAAAAATATCACTTTTTTTTAGAGCACAGATGTAAGCCACTTTTTTTTAAACACCACAGAGGTTTTTATCACAGGTTTTAGTCACGAAAATGAAAAAGTTTTGCTTTTCGATTTAACGCAGGCGTGCCCGAAAGCCGGCGCCTGACAACACAAACTAGTTTGGTTGGTCGACTGCCCGTGAATGCATTCGTTGGGGTTAGGCTAAGGTCTGTGAGTGACCGTAGCGATGAGCGGAATGTGTCTAACAATAGAAAGCAACGACTGTTGCTATTATTTATGTACATTACATATTTACAGTTATGGAGGGTAAAGATTCATACAAGGCACTTCACTACCACCACTTTTTATGAACTAATCGGTTAAACAGAAATCACTTTCCTTCCCAGTTTTATTTAAAATTACCGGGCCCGGCAGACCTCGTCTTGTCCGCTGTTTTCGCATTTAAAAAAAAATCTTCGTTTAAATCGGTACAGCCGTTCTCGAGTTTTATACTCTCGAGACTAACGAATTGCAATGCATTGATACGATACCAGAAGTATGAATTAAGGTAAGGGACAATTTGGCCAAAATGAGTTATATATACCGTTGGATTCGGAATTTTGCGCTTTATCAACTGGCGTACTTAGAATTTCAATATCGAGCAAAAAATGTCCCTTACAGTACATATTTTTTGATAGTCTAGACTGATACTTCACTAAAAAAATGCTTTAAGGGGCTTGAAATTGTTACCCCTTTACGAACAAATAGAGTAACTAACCTTATAAAAATTTGTCGAACTTTACCTTATACTCATATTTATAAATTCATAAATCATGACCATTACGCCTTTTTGCAAAATGGAGTTTTTATATTGCAAGTCCCTTACATTAAAATGTCTTACAAAAACATTCACAGAATGGACTTACGCTAATATGTTTAAAGTTTATTATCGTCTCTTGTGTCCTTTACATTACGCTGGCGTCTGCAAATTTGGTGCTTACATTATTTGACCATATTAAAACGTATTCCTGATATCTTGAATGACCTAAAGACTAAGGAAACTGCAGAAGTCTTCAAAAATTACAAATTAGTTAACGGTCGGGTTTATAGAATACTTGATGACTCTAGCGTACATTGGTTAGTTCCTCGTGGTGCGCGGTGGCAATTATTAAAAGCAAACCATGATGACATAGGCCACTTTGGCTATGACAAAACGTTGGGACGTATTAAGGCTCATTACTGGTTCCCAAAAATGAGGCGGTTCGTTAAGAAGTATGTAGCTGCATGTTTAGAATGTGCCCATCATAAATTGCCTAGTGGGAAAAAGGCAGGTGAGTTACACCCAAATCCTAAAGTGGAAATTTCATCTGACACTGTTCATGCAGGTTGAGCGGTACAATCGCACCATCTTGGCAGCTCTTGGAGCCATGAATCATGATAAACCAAACGGAATTTGGGATAATCATTTACCGACATACAATAAGGAATTAATACGACTGTTCACTCTACAACAAAAAAGACACCAACCGAACTTTTTTTTGGAAGAACGGTTACAAACCCATCTCAAAGTATTTTTAATGATGTTATTACGGCAACTGCCTCCTCTACACCAGTATCGCTTCCAGAAATAAGATCCGAAGCTAGCGAATTAATCAAATCTCAACAAATTAAAGACAAATCCTCGTATGATGCCCGACGAAATCAAGATGTTAGATTCAAAGGAGGCGATTTAGTTAGGGTTATACGCGCACCTACTGGAATAGAGGGTCAGTCAAAGAAACTTGAACCTAAATGTCGAGGGCCATATCGCATTAAAAAGGTTCTTCCTAATGATCGGTATGTTGTTGAGGACACCCCAATCACTCGAAAGGGCAAACGGTATGAAGCTATTATAGCAGTAGACAAAATCTTCCCATGGCTCTCAGTCACTCAATCACCTTCTTCCCATGATGAATCCTCTGATACCAATAGTTCTGATCATGAATGATTTCTCCCTCATGATGCTTAAAACACTTTTGATTTTGCCCTCAATAATCACTGTCTCTCCTCGATTTACTAGTTCAGTAATTCCTTGCAAAAAGCTATATTTCACAATATAAAATGATTGATTTTTCCAATTACTTAATTATTGATATGATTTTAATAATTAAGTAACATATGTGTAGACATAAGATATGATAATACATGTTGTAATAAGAAGTTATGATCATTAAAGTCATGGTTGTGTTAGTTAAAGTCATGAACTAGCACAGCTACATTAAGGTAATTGCCGGTAACGGTCAGCGTCATGGACCGGGATGACCACATCATGGACATCACCAGTGATCGCCTTCCGGCCCTTCCAGGCATCATTCGCCAATACGCAAGGGCAGGGAAAGAGCTTACCTTTCTTTTAGACAAGAAGGAGCCAGTTATGGTTCCTCTTAACAGATCCGCAGCTGCCGGCGTGATATTAGCTTTCTTCAATGGAAGAAAAGATCCCCTGGACAGAATTCGGGATCTCTTCCAGGTTCAGTCCGATACCCTTGACGGTTCAATAGATAGAGTCCTTATTACATATTACTTAAGTTGCATAAAATATGTTACGGACATTAACTTCATTGACCAGATTTGCGAAGATAAAGGTATGACAATTCTCACCGACGACTTGTCTCTAATACCCCGGGAGCACCGAACCGTTTATGGGGAGATGAAGAGGGAAGAGAAAGAGATCCCCCACAGCATGTAAGCCTTCCAGGCTGTTTATGGTGCTTACAGTATATGTCGTCCCGTTGCAAACAAACGAGACTTCCGGACGTGGATCATGAAACGGTATGCAGCCTTTATGGCATCTGTTCTGCAAACCGCTGAGATCAATACATATCTAGAGTATCAGAGGGGAGGAACTGTAGTTAATGAGACAGTTGTCTCTCGCACTCCAGTCCGTCGGTTGGTTTACAACGTAATTGCATCCACCACTGACGACATCGTTCCTGCTGCCGTTAAGGTCCATATAAAGATGTTAACAGCACTCTCGGAAATGACAACCTACTCATTAATCCAGCAAGTGATCAGCCGGGGCAGTTGTGTCATAACTGGAGCCCCTTCCCAAACAACTAAACGACTACGTTCAGGAGAGACAATAAGTATTGGACAAGTTAAAAGCCGAAAAGTACCCGTCCGACCATATTCAATATCTTTACCTCATAATGCCTCATACCCAAGCCTTTACGGCTTTTAAGTATGCTGATCTTGTGGTTACAGCACAGGTTATGGAGGAGGTGGAGACACACAAAGACTACCTTAGAGCAATACAAAGCCAAAATATCAACTGCTACAATCAACAAAAGACAACTGAAGCAATTCCTCCTCACCCAGTCGCAGCAAGTCAGTCTTAATATCGACGAGTAGTCAGGGCAGAGTCTGCCCTGACTACTCGTCGATACTAGGGTTTGGAGGGTCTGCCCGGCAGACCCTCCAAACCCTAGTCGGCGGCAGAGCCACTGACCTCTACAAAGAAGCAAAGAGGATCCTGAACCTCATCAGCACCCAGAGGAGGATCACCTAAGCTTTCTCATCCCTATTAGTATAGAAAAACCCGAATTGGACTGTAATCAAAACAAACGACAAAAGACATTGTTTTTAACTACTTTCTCAAATTAGCATTTCAATCAGAAGTTGAGAAAAACACTAGTAAGAGAACCCAGTAGAGATGTCAAAACAGAAGGAAAAGGCCACCAAACTTGCTTCTCTTGCCCGGAACGAGATTCGAGATTTAGAAGAGCAGATATTAAGAACTGCCCCCTTGGAGGATCCCATACATGCAGTTTTTGAGATATTTCCCATGCATACAGATTTCGTGGAGATAATCCTGCCAGACGAAGAGTTCATTCTTAAACTCCTCGACTCCCAAGAAGACATGCAGAAAAGAGCCATTGCAGAATACGTAGATTCAAAGGTTGAGAAGCAGAGAGAGAAACTTCGAATAGAGAGACGGCAAAAAAGTTTTGACGTCTACCGAGATCTCCAGGCTGATAACATAGCTTCCGATTCCAGCAGCAGGACCGCATCTCACGACTCAATGGAAGAGGGGTACATGGAGTCTGAAGCAGCAATCGTCAATGTAGGAACTGACCCCGTGATTACGGGGTTATTTTCTTTCTTACTTTTTGTTTTAACTCTAGAAATTAGAGATTATTATTCATTATTCTTTGGAAAATACGAAAGTTGATTATGATAATATTTGTTTTTTTTGTTGATTATGACATAATTTTAAAAACAAATTTGTAATTTATGGCACTTTTTAAAAATAAACACATCACCCTGTCTACAGAAAACACTTCTTTTGAAATTTAGCTTTATTAAATAACCCAATATAAGCTGTATTGCTATACAGTTAAGGTCCTGCTATAAAGTGCAATCTTTATGTTATACATTTGTACTTACATAGATTTTTTTTTAGTAGAAGTTATTTACCTTATTTTATTATGCAAGTTCTCGTATCTTTGTGTTACTTACATTATTTTGACTTTGCCTTGAACTCAAATTCGACTAACGTAATGGATAAGTGATTCACATTTTTTAAGGTAAGGGACAGGCTATTTTCTAAACTATAAGATTTTATTGTATTTAGCTTTTATAGCATAAAAGAACATTAAATTCTAAGAAACTTTGCCATAGACCTCATCTAAATCGGCCTGTAAACAAAAAAGTTATACACAGATTACAAAAAGCAAAAACGTTTTTTCGCTCTCCTGTAAAGTCATGTTTTGTCCCTTACCTTAATTCATACTTCTGGTATCGATATAGATAGATAGGTATCTGTGACGTTTTCGGTTCGGTTTTTCCTTTAGTTTTCCAGTCGAATCGGTTTTCTTTATATACCTAACATTCATTTAATGTGTCTCGATATTTAGGACATATTAATGGAAAATGTATATTTTTTCCTTATTGCAACGACGTTTTTTTATAGTCTACTTATATCTAGACTTTTCTACACCTAACTTGTAGCTCCCCGCTATTACAAAGCCGCAGCCCTAGACTGAGACGACTACATGATTTTGTCTTCCTCGCCTAGAAGCTAAATGGAAGGGCCATTCCAGTAAGAACGCCTCATTGATGGGAGTCGGGAATTCGTGATATTTGCATTCAGACAGCGTTCACAGTTCTCGGTAGAGTGACAACGGAGTTCTAATCGGCTAATAGCGGCCCGATGCTTTTATTAGCATTGTTATTATTTAGGTGTATGCAAATCAGATGCATTGTAGTTCGACGGTTCCATTTTAAATTAAAGTTAAATTAAAAATGTTTGAGCAGAGCAACTCTGTATACAACTTGCAATGCTACTAAAAGGCAAGATGTCATAATGTGCTCTCCTTCATTTTAGCACTCTTCTATTCATTGTTTCTAGAGTTTAAAACGTGTCTAGTTTTAAATCCTCACTTTAGAAAGCCGTTTATGCATTAGGTATTTATTATGCAAGGATTATGGACCATGAGTTTGATTAAACTTGGAAGGACCAAAATCAAGTTACGTCTGCGTTTCAACTTACGCAATGGTTATGTTATTATTCTTCAATGATTTTTTTACTATTACCCACAAAGCAACGTAAAAGTAGATTTAAACTATCAAACTTGTAACACTTTACAATAACCAAAACACTTATGAAAACCATGTAAATGAATAAAGTTACAGTGAAGGCTGTATGTTAGTTGATGTTTATGCAAAATAAAACAATGTCTTTTTTGACACATGCTTTTGACAGTTGTGACACTTATATAACCTCAAAAATACCCACCTGTTCACGTTGTTTTGATTGTTATTGTTGCTAAAATAAGTGATAACTTCATAAAATGAGTGAAAATATGAGTGCAGAAACACATGAGGACAATCCTCACAAGAAGAGGAACAGGAAGAAGCGTAAGAACTTCTTGGCAAACGCCAAGAAATATGCAAAAAAAGGCCAAATGGGTCGGGGCACTCGGATGCCTGACGAACTTTACCAATACTTCGTAGGGATCCTTGATGCTATGAAAGAGGGCGTGGAAGACAAAGAAGAGAGAGGTAAGCGTCCATTTTTTCTAATTATAAGACTATAAAATGTTGATTTGTCATTGTTTTTACAGTTCAAAATGTCCTTTTCTACTGTCCATGTTTTTGGTCGAAAATCAAAGTTTTGCTGCAGTTTCTATTTCAAAAAAGTCATTCACTATTAGTAAACACTTTTACGGTTAAAAAACAATATTTTTAACTCTGATAATACAATAACTTGAACTTATTTAGAATATAATCTAAAAAGTACTGTTTTAAACATTCCAGTTGCATTAGTTAACAATGTATTAGAAAGGACGAAAGGCGAGGAGTTGAACGTTGTAGGAAACCAGCTGGGTTCCCGGATTATTGAGCTGCTTCTCCCGTTTGCATCTGCAGAAGACTTGGAACGTTTCATCGAGGTACTATCACCGGAATTGCGAAGACTCTGTTCAGACAATTTCACCAGTCATGTCATTGAGACTTTACTCAGAGTGTCTTGTTGTAGAGCCACAGAAAACTTACAGAAACAGGATGGAGAAGAAGAGGTTCCTAAAAAGAAAAAGAAGAAAGAATCAAAATCAGAATTCAGCGAAGAACACATACAAAAATGTTACGATTTCACAATTAAAATATGTAAATACGCTCTAAACAATTTAGAAGACTTTGTATGGGACTCGTATGCAAACCACATTTTACGCAGTGCAATTAAATGTCTCAGCGGAATCACATTACTGCCGGGAGAGAAACCTAAAACGAATATGTTTAAAGAAACCGTGCCTGATAACAAAGGTATACCTCCACATTTAACAAAGTTAGACTACAAGAATGTTCCGGATGAATTTAAGGATTTAGTCAAAGAGTTTGCTAATCGATTGTCATCATGGCCACAGTTTAAAGACCTACCATATCAGAATTTAACGTCAGCATTGTTACAAGTACTTTTGTATGCTATTAAGAATGTAGATAGTTCAATGACAAAAGATTTGTTGAAGAGACTACTTGATGAAAGTTTTGCGCCTGAAGATTGGACGTCAAATGGTAACGATGAAAAGAAGAATGATGAGAAAATTGATGTGGATAACAAAGACGAAGTAATGGATGCCCCTGTTGATAGCGCCATGAACTTGCCTCCAGTTTTTAAAGATCAGTCGGCTGTCAGGTTAGTATATATTATTCATTTATTTATTTCTAGTAACCCTATCCAGGCTGACACATGTGCATGGCTGATACTAAGTACATCAGAAACCTCAAATTGATCTGCGTTTCTCTACCATATTGTGCATAAAACTATGTACGTAACCCTACCATAAAAAACCTCCCTAAGTGAATCATTCCTTCTAAATAAAAAACCACATTAATATCCATTATTAAGTAACAAAGATTTAAGCATTTGTAGAAATGGGCAAAGTTTGTATTTTTAAACTAAGATGACGTGATGTTCACTTCTTCATAAAAAATTATCTCTCATTCTTTTCTCATTATTATTTTCTACTTGTCAACAAATGTTAATGAATGTTGATTAAATCCCCTAAATGATTAGCTTTTTATTATTTTCATACATTGCAAAACATTGTTGCACAGTAAAAGTTTTTCAAAAGCCGAACTCAGTGCCTAAAGTATTTTCAGCCTGTCAACTTTATGTCATGCAATACATGGTTACTAAATAATTTGTGTTTTAAAATTGTTTTATAAATATGAATTTAAAGTTTCTTCTTTTCTTTTTTTACTTCATTTCATATTCAACTTCTTCCAGGCTGCTAGAAGCAGCACTATTCGTGGCGAAGAAGAAGATGTACACGCAGATCTACGCAAAGTGCTTTATCAACCGACTGGGCCAGCTCGCTACAGTGCCCATGCTCAACTTCACGGTGCAGCGGCTAGTGGATAACTGTCAGATTAAGGAAGAGGTATGTAAACTGGATTCATAGGTCTTAATTGTACAAATACTTTGAAATTCTATTTTGTAAGTGCTTTTTAACACTTTGAGCCAGCATATGTTTCATAAATGATATATCTATTTATTTAATTTTCTGTGGAAAACATACAATATTGTTATTATAATTCATTTAAATACCTACATATCATAAGATTTAGCGCCAACCAGAAAGTGTTACATAGTTTTTTTTTAAACGCCTAGAGTGGTCTAGCATCGTATAAGTTAAGCAAAGGTTTTTTTAAAAGTTTACTTAAATTACAATGTGATTCACTTTGTCTAAAATAAGAAAAATCGAGTGATTGGTTGGGTTCGGATTATGGATGGTGCAGAATGTCTAATGGTTAAAGCTGAAAAAAAGAATTATTGTGCTTTAAATTTCCACGTAAATGATGCCAGCGCAGGAACCCAAATACACCCAACTGTAACCACTTGAAAAAGCTGGAAGTCACAGGACTTACAATACAAATCACAACGTGACAGAAGATGCACCTGGAAACACAACACTGACACTAACAAAACACTCGACGCGTTTCGCCTGTACAGGTGGCATCCTCTGGAGATGTTGTCTCTTCGACAGACTACGAGCGACTGGCGTCGTTTAGTAGAAATTTAAAGCA